>CM062289.1:171562841-172762841 GCA_031216915.1 Pictodentalium vernedei | reverse complement strand
AGGGAAGCAACAAGATCAGACTCGCTCCCAATCCTAATACCTTACAGACGATGTTGGATTTGGAAGATAATTTTCGTGTGGATTTCAACACGGACGATTCTATAGGGAAGATGTTGGGATTCGATCGAAAGATGTATCGAGGCCACGCGGCATCTGAAAATATGGTCGACATTCACGCTGTCAATAACATTCTGGTGAACATGAACGTGATTGCTGGAAGCTACATGAATGGTAGCGCTCAGCCAACGATCTATTCCTTCTTTCCAAACGTGTCGCCGGGTTATAAGATCGTGGAGCGACCTCGAAATTTAGTTTATCTACCAGTGATTTTAGACACATTGTATAGTCTCAAAACCACATTGACGGATCAAAATGGTGAACTGTTAGATCTTTGCGGAGAGAGAGTGATGATACGATTTCACATAAGAGAAATATAAAAAGCAAAAAAAAAAAAAAAATATTATATATATAGATAACAAAAATAAAATAAACGGTAATATTAATTTTTACAAAATTATTTTAATATAATTATTAAACAAGAAACAATTGAAGTAAATATATTTTAAAAAAACAAACAGAATTATGACACAATACGTGGTTAAAAACGTGAACATATCCGCAGGACAGAGGAAGAAACTTAAGAGAGCTTTAACAACTCGAGGCGAGGCAGTGAGATTCAAATTCACTCACGAAGATCTGACGAGAGGCAGACAGGATTCGATCGCCTGGACCAGAAGTCAAATCAAAAGGATGGAGAAAGCAATTCGCGATGGAAGAGGGTTGGCGGTGAGATTGAGTCCCACTCAATTGAGATACAATTTGAGAATGAAAGGCGGTTTCCTACCGCTATTGGCAGGAATCACCGCAAAAGCATTACCCTTCGCCGCAAAGGTGCTACCCTTTCTCGGAAAGACTCTCGGCGTGGGAGCTCTCACGGGACTCGCTAGTTCGGGAGTTGAGAAATTAATGGGTGGCGACAGACTGTTTTTGAAGAAGGGAGGAGCCGTGTGTCGCGTTCCCGTAGACGACAGCGGTAAAGGATTGTATCTAGAACCCATTAGAGGTGGCAACTCTCTGAGAGGAAACGGTCTCTATGTGAAGAGTGGACAGAACGTCAAGCGATACAGCAAGGGTTTGTTGCTCGGTGAGAATTCGCCATTTAAGAACATACCGATTTAGAATATGTTATTATAAATATAAAATTATATAAAATATATAAAATCATAGAAAGTATAAAATAATATATTTAAAATGGGTGAAAAGGTGGAGAAACAAATTTATCACCTGGATGAAAAGGTGGAGAAACAATTTGACGATAATGATGAACATCGCGAGCTAGAGAGCGAAGAAATAAAAAAATGGTTAGACGCTAATGATGGATATCTAAGGAAAGAGATAGATAAAGCGCGGGATATACGGTTGAGAATGAGACGATGCTTTCCACAGTCACGACTACCTTCTGAAGTGAATGGTAATGATGCGAGTGTTACCAAGAGATGCACAACATTCGTTCATAATTATGATTCGGATAAACAAAAATGTTACCATGAACGTATCACATCACAAAGAAAAAGAAAAAAAAAAGAAAAAGAAGAATCGACGCTGAAATTTGAGAGAAAAGGAAACGTTATTATAATATATCATGATGATAGTGAAGAAGAAGGAAAACAAAAAAAAACAAAAAAAACAAAAAAAAAAAAGTAAATGAGATCTAAAGATGATCTCATTACTTTTTTTTTTTTTCATTTTTTCTTCGCTAAAAATCAATCACTCTGTTGTTTATATTTCCAAGTCCGTTATTAGCAAGTTGATGCTCGTGTCTTCTCCTTTTTCGAAAACGTGTTGAATGTTTATCTTTACTCTTTTGAGTTTTTTTACACCGGTCAACTCGCTCTCACCACCCGATTTCTTCACAAGTTCGAATGAGATGTTTGGAAATATGTAATTTCCATAGGGCAACGACAAATCGTCCTTGTCGAATTCTCTATCTTCAGCGATGACGATGTTCTGCAGATTGCTTTGGTACTCGTAAATTAAATCGAGCGCGGCTTCGTTCAATTTCAGAGGCATCTTATATTTCTCATATTTGTGCTCTAAGCCCTTCATCTCGACATCGTTCAATTCGATGGGATCGTGTTGTTGTAATCTATAGATTTTATGACCGAATTTCTTATACGTTTCGACTCGTTTCAATTTCAATTCGCATCTTTTAGGTGTTGTTGTCTTCATGATCGATTATTTGTTTTTTTGTTTTTACGAATTCTTGCAATAATGTATATTTTAAATTTTGTATTTAAATAATAATTTGTTAAAAAAAAGTTTGTTATTTTTTTTGCTCTTTATATATATATAAAAAAAAAAAAAGTTGTTTTTTTAATTTTAATTTCTTTAATGTGAAAAATTTTTTTGTAAAAGTTTTTTTTCTCTTTATAATGCGCATCTGCTTCATGGAAATTTGTTTTGAACCTCGTGCGAGACTTCGTGTAAAAGTCGTAAGAGTTCTATTTGTCTTGAACCTTCTTCTTTTTTAATAGTTCGATTGACATTGTCGATTAATTTTTGTTCGCTAATAGTATTACGATTTGATTTTCTATCGCAAATCGTATCGTTTTCTTTCGAAACGCGTAGATATAAATTACGATTTTTTTCTTCTTGGTTTTTTGGAGAATAAGGATTTATTAAACAACGTCAACGTTTATGTCGAGATTCCGTTGTGGATGTTGTCGTCATGATCGATTATTTGTTTTTTTTTGTTTTACGAATTCTCGCAAATAATGTATATTTTAAATTTTGTATTTAAATAATAATTTGTTAAAAAAAGTTTGTTATTTTTTTTTTGCTCTTTATATATATAAAAAAAAAAGTTGTTTTTTTAATTTTTAATTTTCTTTAATGTAAAATTTTTTTAGTAAAAGTTTTTTTTCTCTTTATATATATAAAAAGTTAAATTTTTTAATTTCAATTTCTCTATTGTTTATATTTCCAACTCCGTTATTAGCAAGTTGACATTCGTCATTTTTCCACATACGAAAATGGTGTGAATGTTCATCTTTACTCTTTTGAGTTTTTTTTCATAGGCGAATGCGCTCTCACCACCCGATTTCTTCATGAGTTCGGGTGAGATTATTGGATATATGTAACCTCCATAGGACAACAATAAATCACCCCTGTCGAATTCTCTGTCTTCGGCGACGATGATATTAATCAACAGTTCGCTTTGGTACTCGTAAAACAAATCGAGCGCGGCTTCATCCACTTTCAAACACATTCGATATTTGTGGTAGTAGCACTCTAAGTCCACCATCTCGACCTCATTCAATTCGATGGGATCGTGTGGTTGTAATGTATAGATATTAAAACTGGATTTCTCATACCTTTCATCTCGTTTCAATTTCAATTCGCATCTTTTAGGTGTTGTTGTCATGATCGATTATTTGTTTTTTTATGAATTCTTACAAATAATGTATATTTTAATTTTGTATTAAAAAAATTGAATTTAAAATTTAACTTTTTTTTTTTCTATTATATGTAAAGAGTAAAAAAGCAAAACTTTTTTAATAAATTATTTAATACAAAATTCCCCCCCCCCCCCCCAAAAAAAAATATTCTTACAAATGAAGCAAACAGATAAAACAATGGTAAATTTAAATGAGAAAACCATATCTCAGTTAAACGAGATTTGTAATCTATTACAAATTTCAGATTTCAGAAAGCATAGAACTAAATCAAAAAAAATTGAAGTCATACAAGAATATTTGCGAAACGCTAGAAAGGCAAACAAAATGTCGATAGCAACAGCGTCAAAAGATGCACCGGTTGTGAAAAATAAGAAGACGACTAAACGAAAAGCCGTTGAAAAACATCAAGTTTCCAAAGAAAAGAAAAGAAAAACTAAAACGAAAACGAGTGATGCACTTCAGATTCAAGACAAACGAGATATATCGAGCGAAATTCAACGAGCAATCGACGAAGAGAAAGGAGAAGAATATGTAAGACGACTCGTTGCAGAACTATTCCAAATGAAACCCATAGAATGGGAGAGTGCGATCAAAGACATTTTTAAAACTTTTGACGTGATTCCCTCGTTGAAGAAAATCGATCCGAAATTGTTCATGGAACGGGTGAAGAAAGAAGTATTGGATTTGTTTCACGAATACACGAACTTGGGATTAAAAATTAAGAGGATACTCCATTGCATAATGAATAAAATCGACGTGAAGTCTGGCGAGAGCATCGTGAAAAATGCATATTTCAGATCTAACGTCGAACCCGTATTTCGAGTTTCAGATCTATCGGACGTTTTCAAAAAGATGAAAGACAAGATGTTGACGTCTCTCGCGAATTATCAAAATGAAGGTAATAATTGGACGTTCGGTGAGGTGTTGAAATTCGAAATTCACATGACTAAAAACGAACCGTTGAAAGGATCTTCCTACTTGGAATTACCGTATTTCTTGACTAAGGAACACGCCGTGGTCAACGTGAGAAATAAAGATGATCAGTGTTTTAAATGGGCAGTCACCTCCGCTTTATACCCTGTCGAAATACACACCAATAGAGTTTCTCGTTACGAGGAAACTTCTAAAAATCTTGATTGGACCGGAGTGACTTTTCCAACAGAGTTAAAACACATCAAACGTTTCGAGGTTCAAAATCCCACCGTAGCGGTGAACGTCTTGGGATACGACGACGAAAATCAAAAGATCTATCCTCTCAGACAGACTTCGTATCGCGGAAGAGAAAAGACGATTATTTTATTATCGTTTTCAAATGGTGACAATCGTCATTATTGTTGGGTTAAACATCCGAGTCGATTACTGTTGAAACAAAATAATAATCATAATGGAAAGATATCTTTATGTTGCAATTGCATGAACATGTTTAAGAGCGAAAAATCATTAGCGAAACATCAGGAATATTACAACAAAAATCAAGGTGTCGCCATCGAAATGCCCAAACCCAACACCATCGTGAAGTTTGAAAATCACAATAGAAGGTTAAAAGTACCATTCGTCGTGTATGCCGATTTCGAATGTTTCACCTCGAAAATGAGTTCCTGTCAACCCAACGCTATTCAAAGTTACGTCGAAAGATATCAAAAACACATACCTTCGGGCCATTGCATTTATGTGAAATGCACTTTTGACTCGCAACACGACATGGGTCCCTTCATCTACACGAAACAGCACGAAGACGACGACGTGGCACAAAGGTTCGTGGAAGAGTTAGAATCGAAAATTCAAATGTTATACGACAAATTCAAAACTCCGTCGAAAATGATCATCACGCGAGAGCAGCAGGTCGAAAATAACAGAGCCACCGAATGTCACATATGCAGACAATCATTCGACGAGAATTCGGAGGAAAATAAGAAGGTCAGAGACCACGATCATTACACGGGTCTGTATCGTGGTCCGGCTCACAGCAAGTGTAATTTAAAATATCGAGACGCCGCTTTCTATCCGGTGATGTTTCTCAATCTCTCGGGTTACGACAGTCATTTGTTCGTGAAAAATCTTGGCACCTCACATGAAGAATTAAATTGCATCGCGAACAGCGAAGAAAGATACAGTTCCTTCACGAAATGGAAGCTCATGGAGAGGAAAAGAGTAATCGACGGAAATACGTTGGAAGAAAAAACGAAATCCATTTGTAGATGCATACGTTTCATCGACACTTTTAAATTCATGTCGACTGCTCTGGAAAAATTAGTCGATAACATGAGCAAGGATAAATTTAAAATCATGAGCGAACATTTCGGAGAACGAGTAGACGTCATGTTGAGGAAAGGAGTCTATCCTTACGATTACATGAACGATCTAAAGAGATTCGAAGACACCGCACTACCTTGGAAAGATGATTTTTATTTGAAATTATACGAATCCGACATTTCCGACGAGAATTACGAACATGCCAAAAACGTGTGGAAATCAATTGATATGAAAACCATGAGAGATTATTACGATCTCTATCTGAAGACCGACGTTCTGCTCTTGGCAGACGTGTTCGAAAATTTTCGAGACGTCTGTCATCGAAATTACGATCTGGATCCCGCTTGGTATTTCACCGCACCCGGTCTGGCGTGGGACGCTCTGTTGAAGACCACCGAAGTCCAATTGGAATTATTATCCGACGTGGATATGTTGCTCATGTTCGAAAGGGCTGCGAGAGGTGGTGTCTCGATGATCTCTCACAGACATTCTGAGGCTAACAATCCCTACATGAAAGAAGGTTTCGATTCGAAATGGTCGACTAAATACATACAGTATTGGGACGCCAATAATCTGTACGGTTGGGCTATGAGTCATCCTTTACCGATTGGAAATTTCGAATGGGTGAAGGAACTGGAAGAGATGCAAAAATGGAGAGACTATCCTTGCATTTTAGAAGTCGATTTGAACTATCCGGAAGAATTACATGATCCACACAACGATTATCCGCTGGCTCCCGAACGAATGGAACCGAATGAAGGAGACGAGGAAAAACTCATTCCCAATTTATTTAACAAACGTAACTACATTGTCTACAGCGAGAATTTGAAACAGTACGTCGATTACGGGATGAAATTAGTCGACATACATCGCATCATTCGATTCGACGAAGAGCCTTGGATGAAAAAATACATCGATCTCAACACGAATCTCAGAACCCGAGCCGAGAACGATTTCGAAAAAGATTTCTTCAAACTCATGAACAACTGCGTGTACGGCAAATCGATGGAAAACATCAGGAAGAGAACCGACGTTCGACTCATCACGTCTGAGAAAAAAGCAAAAAAATTAGTGGCGAAACCCAATTACAAACATCCAACCATATTTGGCGAAAATCTAGTGGCCGTTCACATGCAAAAGATGCATCTGAAGTTCGACAAACCGTATTATCTCAGACCAATCATCTTAGATGTCAGCAAGTGATTGATGTATGAGTTTCACTACGATTACGTCAAACGAAAATTTGGTGACAAAGCCAAACTACTGTTCACCGACACGGACAGTTTAGTTTATGAGATAGAGACGAAAGACGTCTACCGAGACATATCTCCGGACATGGCCGATTGGTTCGACACGAGCAATTATCCCGTCGATCGCCCGTCCAACATTCAATCGAACGACAACAAGAAGGTGTTGGTTAAATTTAAGGACGAGAGCGGCGGTAAACAGATCGTTGAATTCGTGGGCTTGAGACCCAAACTCTATGCTTATCGTCTAGAAGATGATGAAGAGATCAAGAAGTGCAAAGGAGTTAAAGCGTGCGTGGTGAAGAAAAACATCTCTTTCCAAGAGTATAAAGATTGTCTGTTAGGAAGTGGTCCGGTGTATAAGACTATGAAATCGATTCGAAGCGAAAATCACGACTTGTATACCGAAATAGTCAACAAGATTTCGCTGACGGCCGACGATGACAAGAGATTCGTGTTAGACGATAAAATAAGCACTTTGGCACTCGGACATTGGACTGTGGATCTAATTAGAGACTATATGAATGTGGATGATTGGATTCCAGATATGAATGTGGATGATAGGATTCCAGAAAATCAAGAAGAATTAGATGAACCCAAAATTATAGAAGTCAAGGAATTAGATGGATTCAAGATTATGGAAGTCGATAGAGTTAGTTTAAAAAGAAAAAGAAAAAATAGAAAAAAATAACGTCATTTTTAGTGAATTATAATAAAATAAATAAAAAAAAAATATATATATACGCATCTGTGAATAAGAAAATAAAGATATCCGTAGAAGGTGTCGTCTTACCCAACGAACCCCTATCCAACATCGATCTGTTGAATGCGGCAAAAGATTTGAAAATCGAAGATTTTCTAGGTGTGTTTTCCAGAGATGCCTTGCCGAAGAGAAGATCTCGGCAATCGGAATGCGGAATTTTAAATCTAGACGATTCATCGGGTGAAGGCACTCACTGGGTGGCGTGGTTTAAGAACGGGAAGAAGAAGAATTATTATTTCGACAGCTACGGAATCTCGCCGCTGAAAGAAATAAAGAACTATTTCAACAAATCGATGGTTCTTTACAACACGGATCAAGTGCAATCACCAGATCAAGTGTTTTGTGGTCACCTGTGTCTCTACGTTCTCAAGAGATGGTCTGAAGGAGATGAATTTCAAGACATTCTCAATGACTTACATTAGAGAGAGATTTTTTTTTTTATAGTATATATAAAGATAAAAAATTATTTTAAAAAAATTTTAATCGAATAAAAACGAAAAATAAAAATAACATAGTTCATTTTTTAATAAACTGCGTTTGAACATATTTTTTCTAAAAAACAAAAAAAAAAATCCTTACAACAGTCGATAAATTTGGTAGAAGTGACGACGAAAAAGTCAACCCGAGAAAGAAGAGGAAGACGTTCGAGTCGACGATGGTTACAACGTTGCCAACTTGGACGAGCATTACGTTCAGAGATACTAACCTCGAGAAGAACCTATGAACATGAACGATAAGAAGCTCTACAATCGATAGATCTCGCAGATGCTGCCACTAAAAAATACGTCGACAGGGGGAACGCTGATTTCGAACGAATCCTGCTGGATAATTACGTGGATAAAACCATGACCGACGATCTCGATCTGAAATCCAAATGTTTGGTGAATGTCGCGAATCCCGTAGATCCCACCGATGCCGCGACCAAGAGATACACAGACGACTCTCACGCGAGATTCAGCGAACACCTGAGAAAAAAATACGTTACGAAAACGATGCACTCGGAATTGAACGCCAATTATAACAAGATAACGAACGTGGCCGCTCCCACGAATCCCAAGGACGTGGCGACCAAACACTATGTAGATCTGGAACAGAGAAAGTCTGACGGACATGAAATGAAATCGGATCTGAATGCGGGTTTCCACAAGATATTGAATCTGTCGAAGATCGACGACACGGATGCGGACTCAACCGCGGTCAACAAGGGCTACGTAGATTCTGCCGTGATACAATACAAGAATACCTAGAATCGCAAGTGGACGATCTCTACCTGAACAAAGAATCTGGCGGAACCATGGAGGGTGGCATCAACATGAACGGTCACAATTTATTCGGTCTCGATCACGATCCCGAATTTGATTCCAGCGCTGTCAGCAGAAAGTATGTGGACGACAACTCGGTCTGGAGAAAGGGCGACATCATGGAAGGTAAACTAGACATGGGTGGACATGCGCTCACGAATCTACCGATCCCGTGAACATGACGGATGCCTGCACCCTGATTTCGGTGGTGGAGAAAGTCAAATATGCCAGACAATTGATCACCATGTGGGCCAAAGAGGCCGATGCCTTAGAGGAGGGAAAAGCCAGGTGGTCTTTCGGAAATGGAGGTAGCGCATCGAAAAACGGTCAGGTGGGATATCCCATGCTGCTGGGAGGTGAAATCCTTCGAATGAGTCTGGCTTCCTCGGATTTGAATAACAGTGGTCATCAATCTCATGGTGAATGGTGTGGAGAGCGATAAGAGATACAACGTCGAAAAGACTGAGAATCAACACGCGAATGTTAGCACGTTCGGCACGCCTCTCAAAGTGAACGCCGGAGACAGGATTAATTTCGTCACAAAAACCAATAATCCCGAAGCCGCCACTTCCGTGGTGAGTCTACTGATCGAACTAGATCCTTTGAACAAACAGTGAACGCGTGGAAAATAATGAATTAAAAAAAAAAATAATGTGTGATTATTAAAAACAAAAAAAAAACTAATGAGATATAGAGAGATGTTCTCTATATCTCATTAGTTTTTTTTTAAAAAAAATTTTCTAACCATTTATGATTACAATTTATACACTTTGCGAATACGGTTGTTGGTTCATCACCAGATCTAGTTTGTTGAGATTCGATTTTTATTAGACGTTTCTTACATTTGCGACATTTTAAAATTGTATTTTTTATAATTTCTTCATTAGATCTTATGAGATCAAACTCTTCTTTTTCTTTTAAACGATATTCGTTAAAATCACAACTATTCCATCCTTTTTTTTTGTGTTACGTTCTTCATATTCAATTTGAATCCATTTATCCAAGTATTTTATTTTAACGTCGCAGTAATCTGAAGTGAACAGATGATTTGTTGTTTTCGTGTCAAAAACATCCATTTTGTTTTCGAGATTTTTAGTTTTTAATTAATCTTACATCCACATTTTTAATGTTTATTAATTTTTTTTTTCACACACTCGTCTCTCATCGAATGATCGACATCTTATTTCCGTCCGATTCGAATTGTAATTCTCTGTCCGACAGGACCAGGGCGAAGGCTTCGGTTTTTCTCGGCACGTTCCTATCGAATTGCATCTTGATCTGAATGTCTAACACGCTACTCTTGAGTCGTTCACTCTGTTTACTGACGTCGAACACGAACATGGGATACATCGACTTGTATTCGCCGGGAGATATGTTGGGATTGCTCATCAATTCGTCTAGACCGTGATACTTCTTTCTAAAATCAGCGGCGTCGCCGTACAGTCTGGAGAAATTGTTCTTGTCGAACGACGCATTGTAATCGATTGCCGGATATCTCGTGGCGTTCAGAAACACTTGCATGTTTCTCAAATGGCAGTGATCGAACAGCGATGCATTCTTTTCCTGAGACCCATCCCTATCGGTCTGAAACGCAACCACGATGAAACGCAGTCTCTCGGAAGCAGATTTCATCATCAATCTCCAATCGAAGTGATTCGTGGAGGGAGGAATGCAAGCCGTGTCGCACTGTCTCATTCTAAATCCCACGGGTAATTTACTCTTGGATTCTGTGATCTTGTAGAGAACGCTTTCTCATCGATCGAAGGCTCCACATGCGGAACGAACCACGATATCTTGTGTAGAGTCATCTTACCCGCATCGGTCGCGGTGAGTTTCACTATTGCGTCGTCATTTCCTTTTCGAATCAACGTCAGATTGTGTTTGAATCCGTACATGATCTTGTTGTAATCGTCTGCGAATCCGAAGATGTGTTTCAAAGGTATCCTGAACGAAAACGTTCCTTTAGGTCTGGACGTCTTGACGACGTAGTCGAATATCGTGGCGGCGCCTGCACTAGCAGATCCTACGGTGTCTTTCACCCACAACTGATTAAGTCCTCTGGATTTCGAAAAATCATCAGGATACGTCAAGAGTCCGAACATCGTGGTGGCCTGACCGGGATGAAACACAGATTCTATCTCTTGTCCGGATAGCATGTATTTTATGTTACTGAATAGATGCATGATGCCATTATTGGAAAGAGTAACCGTGTCGTCGTCGGCGTAGTCGCTCCCATCTTCCTTGGTGAGATGTCCCTGCACCACTATGTAACTCTCGCTAGGATGTACGAATAGATCTTGAGTTTCGACGTTGATTCTTATCTCTCCCGCATTATTCAAACTCGTTCCGGTTACCGGTTCGTATTCATGAACCTGATATTCTTGAATACTTTCATCTTTCACTATGCTTTGTGCTATATCTAGTATATTTGTCATTTTAAAGGATTTTTAGTTTTTTTTTTTTGTTTATTAATTCACTTGCTTTCCTTATCTAAAAAAAATAGTTTTTAATTATTTTTTATTATTATTTTTTTTCTCTCTTATATATATATGTGTGTAAACAAGAAAATGTCAAAGAGAGTAAATAAAAATTTTTTTTTGTGTTCTTCATCAAAACTTCGTCTTCTGTAATTGTTGTTCGTAAAACTTTCCGATGATCTCTTCTCCATCCAAAGCTTCGATTTCGTAAGTCACCGGATCGGTGTGAAATATTTTGATGATCACGAAGATTTCCGAGGTCCATCGAGAAGTATAACCCTTTTCGAAGTGCTTCTTATAAGCGTAGATTCTCACTCGATCGCCGACTGCAAATTTCGGCGTTCTAGACTTCTTCCCGATCTTAGATCTCTCGGGATATAGATTCGCATAGAGCCGTTTTTCGTTTCGAGGATCGCTAGCTTCCAAGGGAGTCATCTTGATCGATCTGTGTCGCGTGTTGTTGTAATCTTTCACCAGACTGTTCAGAGCGTATATGTATTTCTTGCTCGAATTCGCCGTGAAGTATCTGTGCATCTTCTCCTTCATCGTTCGATTCCAACGTTCCACCACGCTGGCTTTCTCTTCGTTTTCGATCGAGTAGAGGTCTACCAATCGACGAACGTCCTTGTTGTAGAATTCCTTTCCCTTGTCCACCCACAATTTACTCGGTTTTCGAGAAGACGAGTCGAACACGCTCTTCAGAGCCTCGGCGACGCAAGGTCCCGATTTATTCTTCAAAGCTCTGATCCAACCGTATTTGGAAAACACGTCGATGACCGTCAATAGATATTTGATGCCCTCGTTCCACCTCGAAAACGATCTCATGTCGACCAAGTCGGCAGACCAAATGTCATCCAGACCCTTCACGAACACCCTTCTCTTTCGAAATTTACGCACTATGGGTTTGTGTAACTCCTCAACCAATTCGCTCGTCAATAATCGTTTCTTCTTCTTCTTTTCAGATGCGCTTTTTTTTTTTTTGAACGCCCCATCCGAATCGACGTTTCGCACCGATCAGATTACCGACCAGCGAACGTTCCATCTTCTCTCTCCTGGTCGGATTCGATATGCCTCTCAATCTCCCCAACATGTTTTTGTCGCAGACGTCGTTGCGAGTCTTGGTGTCAGGATGTCCGGCGTAGCGCAGATCGTGATCGTACGCAGCCGCGTCCACCCTATTCACGGGTTTGCTCCAAGATTTGGGAGTCAGATCGGCGTTGAGTCTCTTGTTCAATTTCGTTCCGGGTCCCGTGAAACTGTGACCGGGCAGATGCATTTCGAAAGGTAGATTGTTAATCATTTTATTCACGATGCCTTTACCTTTGCTCGCGTTCTTTTGTTTGACGAATCGAGTCTTGACAGAACCACACACATCGCAAATTCCGCGAAGCATCCATCTGTCATTTTTAGTTCACACTTCTCTAGAATTACTCGTCTCGGTAACTCTCTTACACTTTACGCAATACATTTTTTTTAAGAGTTATTTAAATTAATTTCGTTTTTTTTTTCTTTTATATATAAATTTAATATTTTTTTTTTTAAAAATTCTGTTCTTATTATATATATATATATATATTTTTTTTTTTCAATCGCTGCTCTTGAGTTCTATCATCTTACTGAATTCCTCCCTGGCCTCTTTCCTCCCCTTTTCCACGAGAGAATCCTTCATCTCTTCCTTGATGATCTGATGAGTCTTGATTCTCACAGCTTCTTTCATGGCATCGTATTTCGTTTTCTCACTCAATATCGCAAAGTATTCACCGTCCGATATCCTACCATCTTTCAACGCCGTAGAGATCATTTCGGATATCGTGTCGATCTTGGAGTCGGCCAAGACGCGAATCTTGTCGTGTTTCTCGCCTTCAGATATAATTTCCTACTCAAAAAGTTTCCGAGCGTGCTAAACAATCCGGCGGCGAGGGCCACTCCTTCTACGGTCAACACGATCGGAATGCCAACCGCGGTCGACAACAATCCGATGCTGGCCACGTGTAAACCCATGGAAATCGTGATGAGTGTCGTGTCGATCGCGTTCACGAATTTCACGAAACGCGAATACTTCTTCTTGAGAGAATGACGAGAATCTCTCTCTCGAGTCAGATACAATTGGATTCTACTGATTTGATCGATGCGATACCTCTCTCCTCTTTCTTTTTCTTCTAGCGATGGTCCCATCGGCAAAACGCCCTTCGGCTTCTCGTCCTCATCATCCACTAACGCCGGATACAATTTATTTCTGGTTCTCATTTTGTGTTTTTTTTTTCTTTCTTTCTAATATTAGATAAAAAAAAATTTATGTGTGTATTTATTTTTTTTATTTTCTACTCTCCCTTATTTTATATCAACGAAAAAAAACTTAGACGTATGCTTCGTTCAGCAATAATTTCTTGATGCATCCCTTGTCTTCTAAAGTCAAACTTCTATGCACCAATTTCAGTTCTTCCGAATCTGTAGGTCTGTCTCGATTCTTACAGAAGACTAATCTCTTCCAAAACATGATCACATCGTTGAATTTAACGTGTTCGAACGCCGGTTCGAAATACATGACGACCATATCTTCCCTTTCCATCGTCAGACACGAATGATCCTCGTGATCGAAGTCTAGATGATCCCGACATCCGACGCATCGTTCTAACAAGATGGGACAAAGTTCTTCGTTCACGCATATTGCGTATGCTCTCATCAGCATGTTTAAAAGAAACCTCGCTCTAATAGTCTGAGAATCGCTCATGATTTACGTATTTTTTTTTATTATCTATTTGATTTAATATATTTAATTTTCTAAATAACTATTTATTTATATTTTTTTTTCTCTCCTATATATATCAATCAAAAACGTGACAGCGGGCTCGCGAATTTCCAACCACACCGACGACAACGACACTCTTCATTCAGATTGAGTTTTTACGAGAATCGAGCGATCCGATCGCTCGATCAGCTGAGTTTTTTTTGTGAATTTCTCATAGTGGAGGAATTCCCCTAATAATAATGTCATAAATGGGGAAAAAAACCCACCGCCTCAAAAACAAGGGAGAGTTCTGGACCATCTGTCTCAACGCAATTGCGGGTTCTGGACCGCTGGTTTAGAGTCCCCAAAACTGTTTTTTGATGATGACCCAGAATCTTTTGCTTTCGATCGCGTTCGCCGACGATGGATCGATGGTCTGATCTGCGATTGGAACGTCGATGAAAAATTACGTACAAGATACAAGTGAAGATGTACAATTTCACCCTTTTTTTAAAAAACGCGCGTTCACCACGAGTATTTGAACGTTAAAAGTGCGATCTAGGAGTCACGACTGTACATGGGGGGATTCAAGACCATGTACAGTTTTTGTGAACAAGCGTGTGATTTAACACTGAATTCCACGTTGGTGAACGCATCGTGTGCGTATGTTTGTACACGTACATGTACAAGTGGTCGTGGACTCTCCTTTTATACCTACTTACGCATATAAAAATTTAGACGTGTGTTTCGACCGAATAACTTTGAAAGATAAACTGAGTTTGCAAGCCAATTACGTCAGCCAAACGCAAGCCGATTGTGTCTGCAAACGGGCCAAATGTGTAAGCAGAGAGAACTCGGGCTGATTTTGTCCACAAAACCCAAGCCAATTGTGTCCGCAAGCCGAAAACGACCGCAAGCCGACTACTCCCGCAAGCCAATTACGTCCAAAAGCCTATCATAGCCGCAAATTGATTACTCCCGTCAGTCGATTACTCCAGCATGCTAATAAGGTATGTAAAACGCGAGCCGATTATGTCCGTATGTCTACCCACAGAGACCTTCGGTTTGCGTTTTACTGTCAAAATCGGCTTGCGGACATAATCGAAATTACGGACCTAATCTGTCGAAACATATACAAATTTTGTAAACGACTGAGACCACCATACTTCACGCTATTAAATGGTGGCGATAACATGCAGTTGTAACTCACAGATGGTGTGCGGTGGCTTAATGGCTAAAGCATTGGACTTTAAACCGAAAGGTCAACGGTTCGATCCAAACCAACGGTGACTGCATTGTGACCTTGGGCAAGACACTTAATCCCGATTGACCATTTGATGGCACGGTGGTGGTGCGTATTGAAGCCCACTGCACGTCGATTGTGCACTTCTCTTTAACTGCTGCTAACTCGGCTTGTGTAGAATTAGTAAGTTGGAGATTCTGACCTTTGCTCTCCACTGCTCGGTGGTACCTTCCAGGTATTCTGGCTTTCTCCTCTCGTAATACTGTCCGATATGATGTGACCCCCTGGCTGTTGAAAGTGTCGTTAATCCACAATAAGCAAACAAACTCACAGAACTTGGCCGTACTTTATATTTTCCTGTCAGTAGTAAGAATGAACACATTTGAGAAATGACAGGTTTAAAGGCAATTTATATACCGAATAGAAGAGTAAAGTACGTGGAGAGTGGATTGTAACTAAACCACCCGCAGAGTGGAGTATCACCCAAAGTATCACTTCCAAATTCTGTACATAAGAACAAAAAACACAAGCAAAGTTTCAGCCAATGGACCTCCGGGTTTAACCCGGAGGTCTATTGGCTGGAACTTTGCTTGCGATGGTTATGCTTTGCAACAAATTTGCAATTATTGCACGGGTGGAATCTCCACTCTGCGAGTGATTTCATGATAATACACTCTCCACGTACTGTATATAAACGCAAGAAGAGTGAGTAAACAGAAGAGTGAGTATGAGTGAACAAACAAACGCACAGAACTTTGTCGTACTTTATATTTTCCTGTCAGTAGATAAAATGTAACTTTAACCCTTTACCTAACCCGAAAAGCAGATGACACTTACAAAAAAAAAATTCTTGAATAACTAATGTTTTTCATTTTTTGCCTCAAAAACATAAGTTATGATCCCTCATTGGAACGAGCTCGACAAGCTCGTTCCAATGAGAGGTCATAACCTATGTTTTTGAGACAAAAAATTAAAAAATACTGAAAATTAATTGATGCTTTTTGAGAATAGCGCTGGCCGGTTTTGGCCGTTACATTGGGTAAAGGGTTAAACACATTTGACAAGTGCGATTCCCTTCAACTGCTGCTAACTCAGCTTGTGTAGAATTGGTAAGCTGGAGATTCTGACAGTTGCTCGTCACTGCTCGGTGGTTCCTCCTTGCTTAAAACTGTCCGATATGATGTGACCCCCGGGCTGATGAAAGTGTCGTTAATCCACAATTAACAAACAAACGCACAGAATTTGGTCGTACTTTATATTTTCCTGTCAGTTAGTTAAAATATAACATTTGAGAAATGCCAAGCTTAAAGGCAATTTATTTAGTATTTAACTATAAGATTTACCTGGGTTGAAAGTGTTTTTATATTCCTCGACTTTTCTTGCAACAATTTGGTGGAAAGTCACATTCTTCTTTATAAAGCGTAGCAGTTTTCGTGTTGGACAGTACCTCAGTAACGGGAAAACGTCTTCCCAATAAACACCTCCTTCTTCCGCTTCATGATGAAGCTTCTCGCAAGTTAAAAACTCACCAAATTCTTCGTCCTCGAGATCACATCTGCTGGGCAAATAGAGGATAGATCAGTAATTATTCTTTTTTATATGATATAAGCGACGCATTCGAAAGGGAGCATAATTTTCTAAAAGCATGTCAGTCAAATTTACCATGTATATAGAGGTCTAATAATTTTCATTCTTTCGCAGTACCCGTAATAAAGCTTCGTCGAGAAGAACGCGTTGTCCGAGTTCCACCAGAGAGCTTATTTATTTATTTATTTATTTATTTATTTAATTATTTATTTATTTATTTATTGGTGTTTAAGGTAATAGATAAATAATGGCTAATCGTGACTGTGACAGTTTTACGGGTGGAGGAAGCCGGGGTACCCTGAGAGAACCACCGAGCATCGACGAGCAACTGTCAGCTCCTCAACATTCTAACTCTATTCAAGCTCCGCTCAAGCAGGGTTACAGCGGTTGAAGACAAGTGCGCCATCAAAGAACAGTATGCCTTAGTACACGGCATCATTGTGCCCCCATGTAGGCAACCGGGATAAAGTGCCTTGCCCCGGACGAGGATCGAACTCCGGACCTCTAGCATAGAAGTCCAACAGTCTACCACCGAGCCACCGCACTCCCCATCAGAGAGCTTATAAACTTAACGTTTGCTGGTATACAATGATGTTCTCGAATTAATAAAATATATTTGGTGGAGAGGATCCAAGGCATGGATGCCAGGTTTTAAACGCGGCAAGATCTCAATGAAAGTGTTCGGTGGGGGTGGATGATGCACAAATATCACACCAGACCAGCCATGGGTTCAAATGGTGACAAAATACACAGTACCGTAATTGTATTTTCTTGAAAGTCGTGTGTTGACGAATGCAGTGGAAGGTGCTACAAAGTGTGTCTATGGGGGTGGGGGAGGGGCACCCATAAATATAATATGCATTCGAAAAAACTGATTACGTCGTTTTCATGTCACGGAACAGATTATAAGACTCTCTTTCTTGGTGTACCTGCCGCGGTATTGGTTCAGTCGATGTTTTCTACTTTAACTCTTAGCACACTGAGTATTTTTACACATGTTTTTCATGAAATCTAATCATGATTGCTATGGAGCAGCCACGACTAGATTTGGTGAAAAATTCAAAATAATTTAACCCTTTACCTAACATGAAAAGCAGACGGCACAAATAAAATTCTTGAATAAATAATTTTTTTCATTTTTTGTCTCAAAAACATAGGTTATGACCCCTCGTTGGAACGAGCTCGACGAGCTCGTTCCATAGAGGGGTCATAACCTATGTTTTTGAGACAAAAAATGAAAAAAATAATGAAAATTAATTGGAGATTTTTGAGAATAGCGCTGGCGGGTTTTGGCCGCTACGTTGGGTAAAGGGTTAACTCAGAAAATCACTGATCAAAAAGTCGATTCAATTTACAACATATTCTGTTGAAATTTCCAAGTTTTACATTTTCTGGTGGTAAGAGATTTTCTGTCCGGGGTAGAAACAGCATCCAATAAGTTAACCATCTCCTAAGATGTAAACGGAATAGACAGAATCGACCAAAGGTGGAATTCATTGGCCTAATGTGACCGATAGTTTCATATTGAAAGATGCAAAAGACCAAAATTTGGCTACAATACCTCACAAACCACGCTGCAAGAAAAGGTTTTCCAGACCCATCCATGCGACCCTTATTTGTAGGTTATGCAGGTAGCGAACAGACGGAGGTGGCTAAACCAGGGACGCACCCCAGAAACTCATACCCTTACATCCACACACCTTCTTCACAGATATGCTACGTGATAACAATATGTTTAAAGAGTTTAATCATTTACTTAACAAAGCAATAGCACCCACCAGCGTGATTTACAAAATGAGCAGATGAAAAAAAAATTTCAAAAGATTTCAACAAAACAATATAATGAGACCCTTCATTGGAACGAGCTCGTTCCAATGAGGGACCACACGATATGGTTTTATTGACATTTTTTGAAAAAATTGTAGGGCCATGAGAAAATTCCTCAATGAGGTATAATCTACTAAACCTCTTATCCTCATCTCGGAAAAAGGAATTCTCAGACCGCAGGCGTTTTCCAAAAATACCAATTCCCAAAATATCAATTACCATAATACCAATCACCACGTTACCAATGCTTTGTTTTTAACTATTTTGGGATAATAATGTCTAGTATTGCAAATCCTGTAAGTCTGAGATCGAATTTAACAAAAGAATGTGTACACCTGCCGTGCTTGTAGTTGGCTGGTTATCGTCATCGGGTCAGTTTGCACCCTTGTTGGCTTCCTGCTTTTTCTCTTCATACATAATTCTCTTTTTATTCTTCGACATCTCTAACTTTAATGAGCATAGTTTAAACAATATTCATCATATGACTCCTCTCTTTAAAACATTTGATATTTTGTTTTCATATTATCAGTGATAAATAAAGCCTTCCGTCAGTTTCATTGGTCACTTTCAAAACTAGACAATTTGATTGGCTGAACAAAATAAAACTGGGTCACATTTTCATAATTTGCATAATTAGAGTTGGGAGCTTTCATTGGTCAATTTCAAAACTGGACAATTTGATTGGCTAAACAAAATACAACTGGGTGACATTTGCATAATTTCAGTAGGGAGAATTTACGTTAGCTGTCCTTTTTAAGGTGGGTTACATTGTATTAAACTTTTACCTACAAGAAAAACGCCATTCATTTTTTTTATATTTTCACTTTTTGCTTTCAAAACATAGGTTATGACCCCTAATTGGAACGAGCTCGACGAGATCGTTCCAATGAGGGGTCATAACCTATGTTTTGGAAGCAAAAAATGAAAGCTAGTTATGTTTTTCCAAGTGCCGTCTTCAACTCAAGTTAGGTGATGGGGTAAAAAGTTACACTAAGTGGCTAATTTGTGCGTGTGTGTGTCATATGATAGATAGAATATGAAATGAATGTTTTTCTCATATAATATTTATGAAACTCGTCCGAATTTTCCGTTTGGGCTCGCCAGAGGCTCGCCAAAACGGAAAATTCTTAGACTCCTCTCATAAATATTAGATGAGAAAAACACTCTTTCCATATCCTATATGAAACTTTATGACTTTATCATTGACCCCGTTATATTGAAATATCGTAAATGGTGTATGTGGAAACGACCTTCTATAAGCTTTTTACCTTTAGGTCGGATCCACCATCTACTAAGTTGTATAATTTATATTACTTGAAATATTTCGAATAAATATTGGTTAAAGTAAATTCTGTACATAAATTTTATTATATTTTTAAAATATTTCCTCTGTTTTGCATTCCAGCTCCTAATAAGACACCATACTCAATAATTTAAAATCAACTTCGAATTTTTCTACCTTTTAGTTCAAACGACAGTTTTAAGTAGACAATTACTCAAAACTTTCTTACAAAAAAAATGTAGAAAAATCCAAAAGCCATGAACAGAAGCTAAGTTTAAATATTATGACATACATGTAAGAGAAGCTAAGTTTAAATATAATGACATACATGTAAGAGTACTCAATTTGACAGTTCTTATTGGCTGTCATATTTTTCTACCTTTTCGTTTTGATGACAGTTTTAAGTAGACAGTTTTAAGTAGGGGATTTCTCAAAACTGTCTTCAAAATTAAAAATGTAGAAAAATCAAATAGCCTCGAAGAAAAGGAAAGGTACTTTAGACTTGTGATCACGATATAGCCATAGATGCTTTTGTTCTCTGTGACAAACAAGTCCGCACAAAACCGGGAAAATAAACCCTAGCCCATTGTTTTGTTTGCGAGGAGTCTGAGAAAAGAAAAGAAATCTTTGTGGGAACTCAGACACTAGTGTCTGGGAAGATAGACCCACTAGAATTAACCAGAAAAACAGAAGAATAAAGCGATAAAAAACAACACAACAAAATGAACATTACGTTTTGCCAAAAACAATCCCGCACACAATATTCGCCATTATCATCCTGACATACTGCACTGGGTCAACAGGTCCTTTTTCTCTTTTTAGCAATTCCAGCACTTTGGTAGCGCTCTGCTGGATTCGCTCTTCCAAAGGCCGTCCTGTAACCAATGGCCTGCAAATGTAGATAAGACATTTCGTCATGACGTCATACCACAATATAAAAAATATAATATTATCACGCGTGTTATTAAGATAGTCCGCGTGCACGACCTCGTAACATCATTACCAAGGTGAAACAACGCGGATAGTTCATGACGTAAAACCAAAATACAAAAATATAATATTATCACGTGTATTAGTAAGATAGTCCGCGTGCACGAACTCGTAACATGATTACAAAGGTGATGCGTGGCAGCAGACACCCGCAGCACTTGTTGATTGGCGACACATTGATAATATTTTTACTCGAAGTCCGCCATGTTAGGTTTCGATTCTTGCACGTGGTCTATAGATAGGAATGGGTTTGGAAAGAAATATGATACATTATGGGAATGGTTGCTTTTCTAGGCACTTGGTAACTATGGGTCTTGCTTTTGGGAAATTATGTGCGATTTAAAAAGAACATTTTCCCGGTCTCGAATTCTACACAAATACTCGTTTTTGTCTACCTCGGCCTTCTTATCATCACAATGCCCCACGCATTTATGACTACTGGGTCCCCCGGAGAAGACAGAGTCTCTTACAAAATACTGAAACAGTGTCCCAACATTTTTTTCGGGAGACTTACCAAACTCCTGTACTGTTGTCTCTCCTGTGGGTACTTCCCGAAATGTTGGAAAGTGGCCACGGGAGTCATGATACCTAAACCAGACACTGACCTTAGGAACTCTTCAAATCATCGCCCAAATAACCTACTTCGCTATATTGGAAAAATATTTGAGCAGATTCTCACTATGAGATTCTGCAGCTATCTCGAATCAATTAACTTTTTCAACAAATGACAAAGAGCATATAGAAGTCAGAAAGAAGGAATCGAACACGTATATAGACTGGTCTGTCATATGAAAACGGCGTTCAGTCAAAACGAAATAGGATCGGAGCTTTTCTTTGATGCAGAAAAGCGTTTGACTCGGTATCGATGAGATATAAACTAGCGAAAATGGGATTACCCACACAATTCTAAGGATCATATCAGGATACGTGACCGAAAAAGCAAGGCGAGAATTAATCGCGAGGTGTCAGAGGAAGTAATACGTGAAGCAGGCACACCACAGGGCTAGGTCCTAAGCCCGCTTCTTTTCATAATATATGTGCATGACAAAGATAAAGTAGGGAAAAACAATGTTGAATTATCGCATTTCTCAGACGACAAAGGCATGTGGATGGCCAGCAAGTCCCGAAACATAAATAAAAACCGCCTGCAGGATAACATTCGCGATCCTGAGAACTGGTACGCCCCTTGGCGGCTCAAACATCATTGCCACCAAAATACAAAGAGTTACGTTCTTTAAGAAGCAAAGGAAAAATCCGTCCCCAGTAATGATCTCCAGTTATACGATCACAAATTAGAAGCTAGCAACGAGGCCAATTTTTGAGGATGTACTCTGGATAGCAGATATTCTTATGACGGATTATGTGAGAACCGGGTGAATTTAAATAGCTTATCACAAAATCGGAGCTGTCTGTTGTTTTCGTTTATTAAAGTAACAAATGGATCTGGGCTTTATTTTCTACTAATGCATTATGTGTTTTTCCAACAATTCCTTATTACAACACAGAAACTGATGCATCTGTTCGGTGTTTACTTTAATTCTCGGGTTAAAAAAGGTCTTCTCATGCACACACTTGTACAGCCTAGCGTCAGTTACGCGGTCCGATTTTGATTCCATCTTGGATCCCAAGGTGCGAACAGCTACCGTTCAGATGGAATTGCCTACTGAGATAAAAGAAACTCTGCTAAGCCCCAAGGCTGCTCTTGCTACCACTTGGAGTATCCAAGGGCAAAATTAACTTAGCAGTGGATTTTGAAAGAACAACAGAACCGGAGTCCTTGGAGAGGTGTAGTACCTTTCATTGGGGGGGGGGGGGGATTTCCCCTCGCACCGGTCACACTCCAAGTGACTCGGGCAGGCTGAATGTTGATTCACCAAAATAAAATAAAAGGAAGGGACCATCCGCCAGACGACTTGGCGCCCACCGAATGCCGGAATTCCTGGAGAGGAAAAAGAAGAAGGAAGAGAAGTAGGCAAGAGAAGGAATCGAAAGATCGATACCTGGCATCCCCGACCGGTCCCTGCCTACCCCGGCACCCCCACATAAGGAGGATCCGGGGGACACTGAGTCGTCAGGAGCAAGTCAATCTCAATCTTCATTTGAAGAGATGGAGGATCGAGATCTCTCCTCGGAGCAGGTAGTTGATTCAGACGATGCACTTTCCACCCCTCCAACTCTTACTCCTCCAGCTTTTGCAAACCCAAGCCCCGACCAGGGGGTGTGCACCACAGAATCCGTGGAAGCGTTCCCGCGAGAGGAGTTTAACAGTAAGGAACAGCGACAATATCTGCTGAAACAATACCAGAGGTTCAAAATCGCAGGGGTGAAAAAGGAAACACTCATGGACTGGCTGCTGACTGAAAAAGAATAATGGATAAGAAAGGAAAAGATTCACTGAATAATACCGGAGATCACAAACTCATCAAAATTCCCAATAATACCAGAGGCCGCAATGACTAGGCCGTATCATCAACCCAGTCCTCCAACTGCAGTTCAATAACACCAACCACTGCATCGGTCCCTCCTTCGTAACCGCCTCCTCCAAAGAAGAACCGGAGCAAACACAGACGCCGCTGCACACTTGAACTTCTTGCTCCTTGCCTCACCCAGACATAAGACAAATTTCTACAGTTAAAGGGTGTCGAAAGGCGCTTGGGCCACACCGTCTCTGTGCGCCTTTGCTTTGGTTTGGAGTTGCGCGTTCGTCCAATATTGACTGGAAAAATCTTGCTGAAGGGGAAAGGTTACCACGATAGATTCGTGCAGAAGAGTTGACAACAGACGCGTTCTACCCAGAACTGACGAAGTTGAAAGATAAGTATCAAAAATAAAAGGATGGAAAAGGGAGGTTTTCCTTGAAAAACCTTGACCATTTTAGTCACAGAACTCAGGGCTGAGAGTGAAATGTCTTTCACACCTCATCGAGTTCGGGCTACAAAATTGGATTTTCCCAGCGTGTCCAATAATTTTAAGAGAGCTAACTTTATCGAAAGTCGATTTTCGTGACGAGATAAGTTGAGGATCACCAACTTTGTGAAAAGATTGAGAAACAATAAGACAGCCAGAAAACTGTAACAGGTCTGAGACCATTTTTGTAATTATTTGTTTTTGTTTGATAAATAAAGAGGTTACTCCTTGGTTAGTTTCATATCGGTCGAGATATCAGCCCTCGCTAACTTCACATCAGCCTTCGGCCTTCGGTCTCAGGCTATGAAGTTACCTCGGGCTGATATCTAGACCGATATGAAACGAAACTCATCAAGTAATAAACTCTAAATATTATAGGGTTTGGTTAAGATTATATGAATGTGGTAAAGACATACACATACGTGAATGCACAAATCTCCAGTTTAAAAGGCGGGCTCGTTGCAATCAATACCAAAACGAACCTACCCACTTTATACAATACAAGCAGTCAGAGTGTTACGAAAAGGTAATACGTAATTTTTCTCAATTCGTACAAAGTATGATGGCCCTGATATTAGATTTGCTATAGAAGAGAGACAGAACATAACCCATTTTCAAAACTGAAACAATCACTGAATATAATATTTATGAAAGTATTTGTTCCATCAAAATTATATTAATAGACTTTATATTTCAGTATGTTGATACAAATCGATTGGGGGTGGTTGAGGGATAGGGGTGGTTGAGATCGGGCGCTCAAAGACGAAATATACAGAAAAAAGAGAAGATGGTCGCTACGATTTAATGAATCATACATCCGACATAAAACCCCTAAGAATATGAACAAAAGAGTTACATGAAAAAGACTTACCTTTTAATGTAGTGTTTTGAATGCAGTGGTTTAAACCTCTATTTGTTACCCATAGAACCACGAGTCATCCCAATACCCCAACACAGCAACCTCAGTATTATCGACCACACACCATCTAAAAAACCCAAACACACCCCCCTCAAAAACAACAAACATAAAAATAGGCCAGGCGGAATGAAAAGTTATACGTGTAAACACATTTTGAGAGGGAGGGGTTTTATCGAATGAAAAACGTTTGTGGATCACGCTGCCGAGAAATTCAACCTATTGTCACCCCAGATATCCCACACGTTGGCGTCAAAAGGTCGGAAACGCTATCCACGAGAGGAGAGAACAGAAACCTCGAAAGGTAGAAACGGATATTCGAAAATAATCTTTGCCTATGAAACTATTCCCGTGCAAACGAACACAACTCCCAAGCAACTTTTATAGCCCATTTGTTCCCGTAGTAACCACATGCTTTCCCAAAAATCCCAAATGGCGGCATCTTGCAACAAAAATGGCTTCACTTGCGACTCCCGAAAACACGTGTTGCTCATACGTCCCACTCTACATATCAAAATGTCATGACGTCGAAATGTTGCTGCTCAAACGGGTTATCTTGACATCGCCCATCGATGCACTGCAGTATTACGTCACTTCATGATTTCATTCTCTTCCCCAAAACGGGCTAAAAGTACATAATTATCCTACTACTAGTATACATTATATTCAGCAAAAATAAAATAACATATGTGTGAAAAATGAAAACCATAAAACAAATGAAAATTGATGAACATTGCTTGGTTTTATTATTGTTTTATTTTTGTAGATTTTCTATATCACTTTTAATGTTTTTAATTACCTGAGTGCTAGTATAGAAATCTTCCTCTGAAGCTCCCAAATGGGCCCATCATTAAATGCAATAGTTTTTCTTCCACCGATGACCAAACCTGTTGAAATTCAGTAGACACAATATTAAATACTATATTAATGAAATGACCAGCGCTAAATGAATGCGGTATATTGAACTTTTGCGTATGTTTGGAAAAACCTAAATACTGATAGATAATATAAAAGCAAATGAAACATATCGAGGCAAGTTGGCATGATAATGAAATATTGATTCCTTTAAAATATAACATCCTGTTCTTAAATCTTAACCCGCGTCTACTCTATCGTCAGGATCGTCGCTATGTAAAATGTATTGGTCATACATCCACCCCTGACCGCATGTAAATTGACTTTCGATAAAATTATATCCCTTGAAATTATTATACGTGAGAGGGCGAGGAAGGTCCATTTAAGAAGAAAGTAATTGTTGAGAAACCACCTCTGTCCTATGGAATCAACAGAAAGCGAAGCCAAGATTCACTTTGTTACTTTTAATAAACGAAAACAAGAGACAGCTCCCGAGGCTATCTGTTGTTTTCTTTATGAAAAGTAATAAAAAGAAACTTGGCTTTTTTAAGAAATTCGAAGCAGCTTGATCAAAGATAATCCCTCATTAAGAATATCTATCAGTGCCACACCTTCCAACACTAACTTTTTACTTTGGCTCTTTGTTTTTGCAGTAATTTGCAAGATTTTATTCTGTCCAGGTAAAAAATTAGCAAATCTCGTCTCCTGGACTTTTATATTAGTAGAAAGGACAGTGTCGATATAATATGTCACGATTCGCACATTTCATATAATGAAGAGAAAAGAGTTACAGAATGGTGAAAATGCCGTTTTATTATTTTTAAAACACGTTTCAACAAACAGTAGTAGTCAAACATTCAAATGTATTTATAAAGACAAATTATAAAACGCCAACCTTTGTATTTTTGTATTTTTATACTACTTTTTGGAAAATGCGAGCATTTTGTGAAATGATGCGTCCATCGATGATACAAATTCTCTAGCATTTCAAAATTTCAATCTTGATATAAAATCTCCATAAGCTTAGTGTTACATTTACTGACAGCTTTAGGAAATTAAGGGGAGCTAACTTTCCACTAAATATCTTCCAATGACGAAAATTGTCAGACATGCCACGGCAAGATCTCTAAACATTTTTTTCGTTTATCCCTTTACCTAACACGAAAAGCAGACGACACTTGCAAGTGCAATTCTTAAAGCACTAATTGTTTTGATATTTGACTAAAAAACATAGCTTATGACCCCTCTATGGAACGAGCTCGTTGAGCTCGTTCCAAGGAGGGGTCATAAGCTATGTTTTTGATACAAAACATGAAAAATAATAAACATTGAATAGCCGGTTTTGGTCGTTACGTTGGTAAAGGGTAAATCTAAAAATCCAACGTTAGACTCCAAGGATCATCATATCTCGAGTTTATTTCAAATACGCTACTTTTGTAAATGTAGTTCAGAACCTAACATCAGAATTTATGTACACACTAAAAACTAAAGTGTTAAAACTGACACTTTCAAGGTGCTAAACCCATTCTAACTCTTAGGGTTTGATTTTAACACCCAAAGTGCAATGCTTTAAGCACTTAGACAGTACAATCGCCAGACATCTGAAACTTGAATGGATGGCACTTCCCATGTGTCTAGCATTGGTGGTTCTTCCAGAATCGTCCATAATTTGACTTGCGCTTGGTGGGTACATAATTAAAAGACACAACGCAGATGTCGCGGATCAGGCTCGAGAGTTCGAGCCTGATCCGCGTCATCTGCGTTGTTTCCTTTTAAGTGTCGCGACATTACACTTGTCAAGTGATATTATTGTAAAACCTGTCAAGTTCTGGGATATCTATACTTGAACAAAGTGCTAGTTCAGCACTTAGTAAGTGTTATATACAATACTTCAAGTGTAGTTTTTAACACTTTAGTTTTTAGCGTGTAGTACTTCGAATAGTAGAGAGAGACAAGTTTGATATGAAAACAACCCTTGACTGAAGTTTCCCCAAGCATTGAATTCGCGATAAAGCTTAGGTACAGGGTTTTCAGAAAATATTGGGGTTGCAAGAACATCCTCTTAAATGAAATCCTGTGATGAGCAGAATTCAAACATGGACGGTAAAGCTGTCAGCTAATTTTAATGTAGTACATTTTTAAGAACGTGCCACACTAAAATGAATTGACGACCCAGACCTCGAAAGCGGGAGGGGCAGAATCCAACACGACGAGCAACGAAGCCCCAGGACCTTTTCACCGTGGTACTGCAATCTGGGAAATATGATTAATTTGGATGCACTCTGATGCGATATCCCGATACTTGTGAGGGTTTCAAAGCAACATTGTCTTCGGTATATAAATGCCACTTCAAAAGCGCCCGGGAACGTTCATGGTCTGCCCATTTGGCATCGGTGTCCTTCCCAAATTTGTGAGAGTTTCAGCCGAATTTTTTTCACCCAGAAACCTAAGGGACAGGGGTGGGCAAGATTCTCCCTTGACCACCTGACATCTACGCTAATGTGTACAATGAGTAGTGGACCTACGGTTTAGCAGGTGGTGGTGGTGTGTGTGTGTGTGTGTGTGTGTGTGGGGGGGGGGGGGGGTCATCAACTCCTTGTATGCTCCTGGTGGGCATTCTGCCAGAACAGGATTTCTCTTATCACTGAAATAAGGATAATTTGGGCACATTTAACCAAATTTCTTCCCTGTAATGTAAATGGATTTGTTCACCTATGGTACCTTGAATTCAATTCAGTTGAATTTTTCCGCAAATCTAGTCATAGCTGCTTAATATGCTCAGCGGTTTAAGAGTTAGACAGTGTGTGTACAGCAGTTTCAAAAATTAAAAAAAAACATCCAGGCTTAGGAGGCATTGGCGCGATGATTGTTTCGCCTGTGGACCGTATCAGAGACAAACGTTTGGTTGCAACGCCTGTACTGGCATGGGTAGTGTACGAACCAATTTACATGAGGTACCCTATGTAATATAATGACACTCAACAAACAATTGCGGCTGTGGAGTAGGCACAATATGGGAAGGCCGGGGGATACGCCCCCCTCCCCCAGTAAATGTGTGGTCTGGAAAATTTCAGGCATGTAAGAAAATTGACAGACTTAGAAAGGACGGAGATTATCTCTATTTGACACCTGTAAAGAAGGGAATTGCGTCTTTTAGATATTCACTTTTACCAACAATTTCTTTGTTAACCCTTTACCCAACGTAACGGCCAAAACCGGCCAGCACTATTCTCAAAAATCGCCAATTAATTTTCATTATTTTTTTCATTTTTTGTCTCAAAAACATAGGTTATGACCCCTCGTTGGAACGAGCTCGTTCCAACGAGAGGTCATAACCTATGTTTTTGAGACAAAAAATGAAAAAAATTAGTTATTCAAGAATTATTTTTGCAAGTGTCGTCTGCTTTTCAGGTTAGGTAAAGGGTTAAGTAGAGCAGGTATTATCTTTTGAAACAGGAGCCAAGACAAAGAAACTTCGGACCGAAAATAATGATGTAATGACTTGTGGCAGGTTATGGAATTCTGGTTCGCTATATTATGTGGTGTCGTCCCACTACCGAAAGAAGCGAATTCTGCTACTAGATTGACTATGCTTTTGGTTGTACGTAGAACTGTCTGAAAAAGTAATGATAAAATCGCAGGAAATGTCACATATTATCAAAGTATGTTTGTCTTACTATCCCGACTTGAGTTTTGTCGAACATAGACCTTTTGATCTAAATCGAAACCAATATGATCGAAATCGAATTCAATATTAAATCTTTGCATTGTCCTATGCGAAGAATCTGAATAACAGAAAAAATGCACCTCGGAACATACAAAGATAACCAGTATTATTTTCCAATAGTTCTGCTGTATTATTCTACGATTCTCCAGTAAGTGTATCCTTCCATTCAACGCTGAACTTTTATGATGCCTCAGAACATTAGAATGCTGACGTCCCAGTCAAAATAACACAAGATAACAACAGGGGCGTGACGAAGATGATGCATGGAAGGAGGGAGTAAATCCAATTTGTCCTGATTGGCATGACTCAAGTCCCGATTGCAGAAATATTCTAACGGCATCATCAAGGCATGCCTTCAAGAAGACATGCCTTGATGATGCAGATGAAATATTTGTCAACAGGGATTATAGTTCTCAGGAAATGTGTTTGTGGACAAATACATGTAATCATAATGCACGGGCTTGTTACAACCGATAATGTTACAACGCCGCATAATGTTACACCAACGCATAATGTTACAAAAAATGTAGTAAACAAACGATAATGTTATAAACTCCTCATAATGTTATAACTTTTTTCAACCCGTTATGTTATAAAAATCGACGCATAATGTTATAACTTTTTTCAACCCGTTATGTTACAACAAATTAACCGATAATGTTATAACTTCAAATAAACATATCTTTGGTAATTTATACTGTCATGGCATCAGTTTCAGGTGGAGACCGTCGGTCTGAATTTGAGGGATCTTCAGTTCCCAGTGTAGAATTGGACCATTCTGACTTTAAATAATATAAAAATGAAAGCTGTGAAAATGAGCGCAATGAGTACCTCTTCATACGTCTCATACCCTCATTAAGGATACTATCCTACCTTTATTTGGGAGTGTTTTCGGGAGTGTTTGCGTCTGTTTTCTGAAGATTGTCGGGTTGTTTGGATTAATTCGATATCTATTGTCGGGTTGTTAGGGGTGAGACGGAGCACATGACCCCATAACAACATGCGCTGCGCACACGCACTCCTACCACCTATTATCATGATAATGACGCCACAACATGGCCACCCACGTGCACTATCATGACAACCCAACATGACCGCCCAGTCACGTGACATGACGTCACTTCCAGGGTCCTGCCTCGGGGTCCTACAAAATGGCTCATTTCAACATACATAACTACTCAACACCATCACCAACACCGCCACAACACCAACATCAAAACAACTCCTCCTCCACAACCTCCTCTTTCTCCCTATACTGCCTGTTCTAGTGATTCCGCCTTTTCCAGAACCTGTAATCCCAAATTCATCACTTCCACATCTTCCAGCATCTCCACCATCTATTTTATCATACCGTCTAGCACTACGGAAGCGTTGAGACGCCAGTTGAGTATTATTTCTATCTTGCACGTGCAAGTTAGCTATATCTTGCACCTGCAAGTTACTATCTTGCACGTGCAGGTTAGCTATCTTGCGCGTGCAAGTTACTATCTTGCACGTGCAGGTTAGCTATCTTGCACCTGCAAGTTACTATCTTGCACGTGCAGGTTAGCCATCTTGCACGTGCAGAATAGCTATCTTGCACTTGCAAGTTAGCTATCTTGCGCGTGCAAGTTACTATCTTGCACGTGCAGGTTAGCTATCTTGCACCTGCAAGTTGCTATCTTGCACGTGCAGGTTAGCTATCTTGCACGTGCAGAATAGCTATCTTGCACTTGCAAGTTAGCTATCTTGCGCGTACAAGTTACTATCTTGCACGTGCAGGTTAGCTATCTTGCACCTGCAAGTTACTATCTTGCACGTGCTGGTTATCTATCTTGCACGTGCAGGATAGCTATCTTGCACCTGCAAGTTAGCTATATTTCACGTGAAGGTTAGCTATCTTGCACCTGCAGGTTACTATCTTGCAGGTGCAGGTTACCTATCTTGCACCTGCAAGTTAGTTATATTTGATGAGCATCATTATAGTAATATTTGAAGGTGAGTTCATCAAAAGTAGTATATAAGGATCCAACCTAGCCCCATTTTGCCGGACCTAGGTTCGGATTTGCCGCCCCCCCCCCCCTCCCAGACTACGGAAATTCCTATCGCTGATATAACCACTATAGGCTCATTGGCCATGTTTAGCCGCCTGGATATGTACGTTTCGCATCGATTGCCTCGCAGGCTAAGTGTGGATGCTTTATGCTGGGGGTGTGAATGGGAAAAGTCAGGCATAAAGAGTGAAAGACGGTTAGAGTTGCAATGACGTCGGTGACGTCACGGTGAGCTCGCGATGCCAAGACGACGTTGACCGCAGTCGATGTCCGCAGAGGTGAGTGACTGGACGTCCGTAGAGTCTTTGAATAGCCGATGTCTCCCTATAGGTGGCCATGCCGCTGGGTAGACCCTGCTGGGCCGGGTCTCAATACCACTTAACAGGAACAGGGATGTCCCCTTTCAGGCTTTCGACCCTTCTTCTCCCTGGTCGACTCTGTCCTACTCTGTCGGCTCGAAGGGCTCGAAACAAGGAGCCACTAGAGCAGCCACTCAAAAATTGACACCTCGAACGACTCATACAGATGGGTAACTGGGGAGCTGCTCCAGAAGCAGCTTTTCGAACGACTTCCTGAAATGAGCCTTCGAGAAGAAAATTAGTAATCAGGGGGTTAGTCCCAGCGACTCTTCGAACGATTCTTCTACATCTGGATTATAGTGATCACCAGCAATGACTGACCTGTCAGGCGACTGTTCGAACTTGTTGAGGTAGGGGTACTGGAAGAAGGGGAAGAGTGTCTGTGCCGCTCTTAATTGGAACGTTCGGTGTAGGGTCCCTGGTTCACTGGCGCAGGTCGTGGAGGCCTGGGCTCGTGGAATAAGGTCGACGTGTCTCTGATGTGATGAGGGTATTCGGTCGAGAAGTTAGGGTTAGGGAATCGTGGCGTGAAGGGCTTCTGGGAGAAGAGGAAGGGCGACTTTGTCGCTCTTGGTCAAGCGGCAGAGGTAAGGCCACCGTGTCAAATACGGGAATGTAAGCCAATGGGGCAAGTATGGAGAGCCGGGTCTCCTGAGATAGGGTGACTGTCAAACATGGGAATGTAAGCCACTGGGGCAAGTATGGGGAGCCGGGGCTTCTGAGATAGGGTGGCTGGGGTGGCTGTTGCAAGATAACTAACTTGCAAGTGCAAGATAACTAACCTGCACGTGCAAGATAGTAACTTGCAGGTGCAAGATAATGACTTTCACGTGCAAGATAGCAACTTGCAGGTGGAATATAGCAACTTGCAGGTGCCAGTCACCCATCTCTTTGGACATCGACAGCGGTCAACGTCGTCATGTCATCGCGAGCTCACCATGACGTCACCGACGTCATTGCAATTCTAACCATTTTTACTCTTTATACCTGACGTTTCCCATTCACACCCCCAACATAAAGCATACACACCTAGCCTGCGATGCAAGGGATGCGAAACGTACATAGCCAGATGACAAGACATGGCCAGTGAGCCTATAGTGGTTGTTTCCGCGATAGAAATTTCCGTAGTCCTGGAGGGAGTCAGGCAAATTCGAACCTAGGTCAGGCAAATTGGGGCTAGGTTGGACCCTTATATACTAATTTTGATGAACTCGACTTCAAATATGACTAAAATGATGTTCCCCAAATATAACTAACTAGTAGGGTTACCCTGCGTTGCACTGGAAAATTTAGGTGTCATATGAAAAGTAACCCCAAAAAACAAAAAATAGGGCCGCGTATTTTTCGACCCAGCCCGCCTTACGGGCGGCACACTCGGGCGGGGCCTTCAGTCCCGTCACTTTTTAAACCCCCACCATTAGATTCTTAGTAAAATGGTACCCCTGGTAGACCCCTTTGAGGACCTATATCAGTGATATCCATCAATTTTGCCCCTCCCCACGCCACCCCCCGCCACTTTTTTAAATACCACCATTAGATTCCTGATAAAGACAAGACTGTCTGTCTGTCTGTCTGTCTGTCTGTCTGTCTGTCTGTCTGTCTGTCTGTCTGTCTGTCTGTCTGTCTGTCTGTCTGTCTGTCCGCTATAGAAATGAATATGGATATAGGGTATTCCAGAGTGCCCAAATTGGGTCTGCTAGGGGTACTTTTTTATGGCGGAGGTCCTCGTCAGGTTTAAAAAAGTGTGCGGGGTGGATTGGAGGCAGGGGGCACCGAAAAGTTAGACCAAATTTTTTTTCACCGATATGGGTCTTCAAAGGGGTCTACTTGGGGTAACTTTTTATCAGGAATCTAATGGTGGTATTTAAAAAAGTGGCGGGGGTGGCGTGGGGAGGGGCAAAATTGATGGATATCACTGATATAGGTCCTCAAAGGGGTCTACCAGGGGTAACATTTTACTAAGAATCTAATGGTGGGGGTTTAAAAAGTGACGGGACTGAAGGCCCCGCCCGAGTGTGCCGCCCGTAAGGCGGGCTGGGTCGAAAAATACGCGGCCCTATTTTTTGTTTTTTGGGGTTACTTTTCATATGACCCCTAAATTTTCCAGTACAACGCAGGGTAACCCTACTAGTTAGTTATATTTGGGGAACATCATTTTAGTCATATTTGAAGTCGAGTTCATCAAAATTAGTATATAAGGGTCCAACCTAGCCCCAATTTGCCTGACCTAGGTTCGAATTTGCCTGACTCCCTCCAGGACTACGGAAATTTCTATCGCGGACACAACCACTATAGGCTCACTGGCCATGTCTTGTCATTTGGCTATGTACGTTTCGCATCGCTTGCATCGCAGGCTAGGTGTGTATGCTTTATGTTGGGGGTGTGAATGGGAAACGTCAGGTATAAAGAGTAAAAATGGTTAGAATTGCAATGACGTCGGTGACGTCATGGTGAGCTCGCGATGACATGACGACGTTGACCGCTGTCGATGTCCAAAGAGATGGGTGACTGGCACCTGCAAGTTGCTATATTTCACCTGCAAGTTGCTATCTTGCACGTGAAAGTCATTATCTTGCACCTGCAAGTTACTATCTTGCACGTGCAGGTTAGTTATCTTGCACTTGCAAGTTAGTTATCTTGCAACAGCCACCCCAGCCACCCTATCTCAGAAGCCCCGGCTCCCCATACTTGCCCCAGTGGCTTACATTCCCATGTTTGACAGTCACCCTATCTCAGGAGACCCGGCTCTCCATACTTGCCCCATTGGCTTACATTCCCGTATTTGACACGGTGGCCTTACCTCTGCCGCTTGACCAAGAGCGACACAGTCGCCCTTCCTCTTCTCCCAGAAGCCCTTCACGCCACGATTCCCTAACCCTAACTTCTCGACCGAATACCCTCATCACATCAGAGACACGTCGACCTTATTCCACGAGCCCAGGCCTCCACGACCTGCGCCAGTGAACCAGGGACCCTACACCGAACGTTCCAATTAAGAGCGGCACAGACACTCTTCCCCTTCTTCCAGTACCCCTACATCAACAAGTTCGAACAGTCGCCTGACAGGTCAGTCATTGCTGGTGATCACTATAATCCAGATGTAGAAGAATCGTTCGAAGAGTCGCTGGGACTAACCCCCTGATTACTAATTTTCTTCTCGAAGGCTCATTTCAGGAAGTCGTTCGAAAAGCTGCTTCTGGAGCAGCTCCCCAGTTACCCATCTGTATGAGTCGTTCGAGGTGTCAATTTTTGAGTGGCTGCTCTAGTGGCTCCTTGTTTCGAGCCCTTCGAGCCGACAGAGTAGGACAGAGTCGACCAGGGAGAAGAAGGGTCGAAAGCCTGAAAGGGGACATCCCTGTTCCTGTTAAGTGGTATTGAGACCCGGCCCAGCAGGGTCTACCCAGCGGCATGGCCACCTATAGGGAGACATCGGCTATTCAAAGACTCTACGGACGTCCAGTCACTCACCTCTGCGGACATCAACTGCGGTCAACGTCGTCTTGGCATCGCGAGCTCACCGTGACGTCACCGACGTCATTGCAACTCTAACCGTCTTTCACTCTTTATGCCTGACTTTTCCCATTCACACCCCCAGCATAAAGCATCCACACTTAGCCTGCGAGGCAATCGATGCGAAACGTACATATCCAGGCGGCTAAACATGGCCAATGAGCCTATAGTGGTTATATCAGCGACAGGAATTTCCGTAGTGCGGGAGAGGGGGGGGGCGGCAAATCCGAACCTAGGTCCGGCAAATTGGGGTTAGGTTGGATCCTTATATACTACTTTTGATGAACTCACCTTCAAATATTACTATAATGATGCTCATCAAATATAACTAACTTGCAGGTGCAAGATAGGTAACCTGCACCTGCAAGATAGTAACCTGCAGGTGCAAGATAGCTAACCTGCACGTGCAATATAGCTAACTTGCAGGTGCAAGATAGCTATCCTGCACGTGCAAGATAGATAACCAGCACGTGCAAGATAGTAACTTGCAGGTGCAAGATAGCTAACCTGCACGTGCAAGATAGTAACTTGCACGCGCAAGATAGCTAACTTGCAAGTGCAAGATAGCTATTCTGCACGTGCAAGATAGCTAACCTGCACGTGCAAGATAGTAACTTGCAGGTGCAAGATAGCTAACCTGCACGTGCAAGATAGTAACTTGCACGCGCAAGATAGCTTACCTGCACGTGCAAGATAGTAACTTGCAGGTGCAAGATATAGCTAACTTGCACGTGCAAGATAGAAATAATACTCAACTGGCGTCTCAACGCTTCCGTAGTGCTAGACGGTATGATAAAATAGATGGTGGAGATGCTGGAAGAAGTGGAAGTGATGAATTTGGGATTACAGGTTCTGGAAAAGGCGGAATCACTAGAACAGGCAGTATAGGGAGAAAGAGGAGGTTGTGGAGGAGGAGTTGTTTTGATGTTGGTGTTGTGGCGGTATTGGTGATGGTGTTGAGTAGTAATGTATGTTGAAATGAGCCATTTTGTAGGACCCCGAGGCAGGACCCTGGAAGTGACGTCATGTCACGTGACTGGGCGGTCATGTTGGGTTGTCATGATAGTGCACGTGGGTGGCCATGTTGTGGCGTCATTATCATGATAATAGGTGGTAGGAGTGCGTGTGCGCAGCGCATGTTGTTATGGGGTCATGTGCTCCGTCTCACCCCTAACAACCCGACAATAGATATCGAATTAATCCAAACAACCCGACAATCTTCAGAAAACAGACGCAAACACTCCCGAAAACACTCCCAAATAAAGGAAGGATAGTATCCTTAATGAGGGTATGAGACGTATGAAGAGGTACTCATTGCGCTCATTTTCACAGCTTTCGTTTTTATATTATTTAAAGTCAGAATGGTCCAATTCTACACTGGGAACTGAAGAGTTCCCTCAAATTCAGACCGACGGTCTCCACCTGAAACTGATGCCATGACAGTATAAATTACCAAAGATATGTTTATTTGAAGTTATAACATTATCGGTTAATTTGTTGTAACATAAAGGGTTGAAAAAAGTTATAACATTATGCGTCGATTTTTATAACATAACGGGTTGAAAAAAGTTATAACATTATGAGGAGTTTATAACATTATCGGTTGTTTACTACATTTTTTGTAACATTATGCGTTGGTGTAACATTATGCGGCGTTGTAACATTATCGGTTGTAACAGGGCTTGCCAAATTCTTGCTTAATTAGACGCTCCGACTCAAAAATGGTTACGCTGGGAGCCCAACATCCACAATCAGTCACATACCTCCATTTGTATGGGCCGCATGCTTGTGTAACACAAGTCAGTAAGAAAGTACATGATTATCAGCAAGAGCGAATCCATATTCATGACTCCAATCCTGATTAAAATGTCCCGACTGGAAAATTAAATCTTAAAGCATTGCAGATGACACCTTTATGAAATCAAGAGACGATATCAGCAAAAGCAGAAACCATCTGTGACAATTTTAAACCTCTTCGGGGGTCTTTCGACAATAGTACGGTCTCCTATTACTTCCCGATGAGACCATTTTCGGGGCTGTGTGAGTGTATGGGGGGGGGGGGGGGAGGGCTTGGAGGGTGAGGTGACAACCCCGCATCAAGAATTTATCCCTTTTCATATCTTGTCTGTAAGCAACAATCTGGAACCTCTTTTTAAGCTTAACCTTGAATGGTCTGAAGTTTCTGTCCAACATATACGAGTAGGTGAAGTGTCCCTTGACCTGGTAACTTAATCTGTCTGTATTTTTAACATGTTGACTCGACGTGTTAAAACAATAATTAATTATTTAACACGTGGAATTGCTTAGATCCATGCTCTTAGAATTAAACTAATAAGAAAGTTTTAAGTTATATCACAAAATAAGACATTGTATAGAATGAAGGTTTGTTATGGAATATAAAATGAATAACCAAAAGTCGTTCCAACTATTTATTTTTGTAATTACTGTCCAGATGAAAGGAAACGAATGCAAGGTGAACCTTGTAACACTGTAAATCAAGTATTTTTGCTCAGTGTTTGGTTATTTCGGTTGAAGGTCACTGGAAACCTTTGTAAGTAACTCTGGCATCCTTGGGTATTTTCCTGAAACTTTAACCCGCGCATCATAGTATATATATTCAGACCGAAATGACGACTGGAGTTGAACAATAAGATGTTTCTATTGAAAAATGCTAATAGTCACAAATGGAATCTAATGACCACGCTCGTAGGCCACCAGTCAAATTATATAAGAAATCCGTCGCTGTTTCACTCGCCTTCCATGAAGTTTGCTTGCAGACTAACTTCTCCAGGCAATAAGTATTTAATAAACTAAAAAAAAAAATCAAGATATTAACACAACTGGTAATTTTGAAACAGGACTTGCCCAACATCACAGTTAATTCTGTTACTGACATCCTCCACGATATCCCTAACATGCCCCCATCTGCAAATGACCATCTATTCCAGGTAATACAAAAGTATATCAAAACAACCAATCGATTTAAGATATTTGATAACATTTATCCAATTAGTTGGTTCCACGTTTCCAGATCACTTTCTGAAAGTGATGTAGAGTTAGCCTATTGTGGTAGAACAGTTCTGTTTCATTTGTAAAATAGGACCTGATAGCCAATGCATAGGATGCAAGTCGTCTAAAGTGACGGACATGATTAAAACGATTTGGGAAACTTGCCCATTCTGTGCTGTGATTATGGTATGGCTACACATGCTGAAAATTGCCCTACATATTAATAAACAACAATAAACATTTAAACCCCGTTTGCCATTATCTAAACCGTCCACACACATGTCTTCGTTATAAACATGAAAGACAAGGAAGGGTTAGAGTTACAGATCACTTGCGACTATGTCCCCATAACATATGTTGTTAGGCACAGTTTACCCAGTTTGCATGTGATAACAAAACGTTGAACGAACCTTGCAGTGATGGGTTTTCACAATTCCCCTTAATAGGTACATGGTATCAATTCCCATCTTTTCCTTTTTCTTTTTTTACTTTCTCTGAATATCTACCGCCATAACACCGTTGCAACCTCGAATAGCATATTTGTTTATTCGGATGGGTATACAGTGAACCAATTTTGCATTAACTTGTTAACCCTTTAGCCAACGTAACGGCAAAAACCGGCCAGCGCTATTCTCAAAAATCGCCAATTAATTTTCATTATTTTTTTCATTTTCTGTCTCAAAACACAGGTTATGACCCCTCGTTGGAACGAGCTCGTCGAGCTCGTTCCAAGGAGGGGTCATAACCTATGTTTTTGAGACAAAAAATTAATTATTCAAGAATTATTTTTGCAAGTGTCGTCTGCTTTTCAGGTTAGGTAAAGGGTTAATCGTATATCGTATACAAGGGAAAGGACGTGTCTTAAGTGTTCGGAACTTGTTGTCCAGTCCTTTTTGTTAATGTTGACAAATAAAATATGTTTTAACTAAAAACTGATAGAGCTACGTTCCGCCATTATAAACCTGCAGCTGTGGTAAGTCTTTCGTCATAATTATTAAGTAAACAAACATGTCTAGTAGTATTAATAATGCCATTAAAGATTCACCCAAATCAAGTCTCGATTGAGAAGTATGTCTTGCGTTAACTCATAGTAAATCAATGTTTATGGTCTGAAGTTACAGGATAGTAATGGCAGGGACTTTAAAATCATTGATGCCTTCACTATCCTCGTGGTATGTGGTATGACTCCGGCAAGTGGACCCGTGTCTAATGAGGACACGAATGGTGTACAGGGGAGGTAGCCGCAGTCGTGTTACCACGATTAGATACTCACAGTTGTAGTCAGGAACTATCTGATGCCGTTTATTGTTAACGTGTATCTAACGAGATAACCAGAAGAAAATTGTTTTATGATATTCCTAAAAACCTCTTAGTCTACGAAGTCTCTTTTATGTTATTAAGGTCAGGACCATAGCGGTATTTGGGCACCTCGGCTTTTAGGATTGTTTGTTGTATTGTGTCTAAAGGAGCTGTGTTACACGTTGTGTGGTTGGCTATATCATCGTTATTAATGGGAATGTCGTATTCATATTTAAGCAGGCGATTTGTGGTGCGATATAGATCTGATTGGGTGGTTTTGAATACGTCTTCGAGGATAACATTCTGTACGTTGTTTTGCTGATACTTTCGGCATTGGTAGTATGCGAAGGCCAGGATTTTATTCAGCAGAAGTCTTGGTCTGTATTGCGTCCCCGTGGTTGAGTTAGGATATAAAGCGTCAACGGTTGTTAGGGTGTTATTGAGAGCGCTTAGTGTATTTGTCCCGAATAAATTCGGCTAGGTGTCTGTCGACAATGCCTAAATGGTAAAAATTTCCAAATGTTGAAGCTCGTGAACAGTACTTCATTTGAAAAACGCAATAAATGAAAAGAAGGACGCAACACAAAGACACCGGTTGCCCTGGTTACAATTAGCATATCGTGTAATACCATAGCTAACAATTACACCAAATAAGATACCTTGTTGGACAAAGTTGACTTCCTCTATTGTCCATAAACCAGGTGATGTTCTCATTGAGAATCAATTCGAACTATCTTCGCCATCTTGGATTATGTTGGCCATATTGAAACAATAAATAATTTTAATGAAATTCATAGTCGGAAATATATATATATTTTGTGGCTGAATATTAGCCTATTGGCCTTTCCCTTCCCTCCTGGTGACATCCTGAAACATTTCTATGCATTGGGTTAAGCATTCGCCGGTTAGTGCTGGTGGCCATCTTTATATTTGGGCGCCATTTTCAAAATCAGCCTTGGAGCAGGCTCCTAGGCTAAAATTAATAAGTATGATCAAAGGCAGATGCACGCCAATTTGGGCGCTTTTATTCGGCAAGTAATGATTTTGTTAAAAATGGCCTAAAGCAACCAAACTATGAGAATCAATCACCGTGTTGAGATCATTGACCGGGAAAGCCGGATTATGGATATCATTTTATCACCGCGTTAGAACAATTAGTGAAAATAATACATTACATCATATAGTGGTGGCCGTTTTGAATTTTGATCACTAAATTTTCCCCGGGGTGAGAAAGTGTATCCATCTGGGGTTTTCGGTCAGTAAAATATAGTCAACATTACACAAACACAAAGGCGTCATCTACCACGGGGCTGCGTTCTATGTGCGTTCCACTCGACCATTGAAATCCTTCCTTCCGAAACTTACTTGAAACGTTTGTCATTCGCCCAGCAAAATCTCCCTTTTTTTCCACAAAAGCTTCATAGGCAACGTCGATGTTGTTCAAAACAACGAAAAGCTGAGGACCTGAAATGAAATTCATTATCAATCAAGAAAAGCTGTTTTCAGAAAATATCCAAACTCTCAGACTAGGATTCTTTATTTGATCAAGCTGTGTATGAACAGAAAATTGCCCAAATCAGTTTTAGTATCATGTTGTCAACAACGCCCAGCACATAGGTGTGTACAAAAATGAAACAAGGAACAAGTTTCCGGAATTTCAAACTAATTTTAGACATTATCGAAAACAGGCAAAACAGATATTAGCTCCTTTTTATTTATTTATTTTTTGGAGTTTAACGACACTTTCGACTGCCAGGGTCACTTCGTGTCGGGCATTTTTTACGGGTGGAGGAAGCCGGAGCTTCCGGGTAGAACCACTGAGCAACGGCGAACAAATGTCAGACTCCCCAACATACTAATTCCACACAAGCAGGGTTAGCATTGGTTGAAGACAGGTACATCATTGACGTACAGTACGTCTTAGTACACGGCGCCATCCTGCCCCCACGTGGGCAATCAAGATTAAGTGCCTTACCCAAGGACACAACGCAGGCACCCCTGGCGGAGCTCGAACTGTGGACATCTCGGTTTGAAGTTATCTCCTTTTTCTACTGCCTCGGGACAAACAGAGGAAAGTACCTCACTGCTATGCCTGGGTAAAATTCGGACCATAAGCATTGGCTTACGAAGGAAAACCTCGGACTTAAACCTTACATTGCTGTACATAATTGTACATTAACCCTTCCGACACTATCACTCTGCACATCTCATACAATACTGTCTCCAACGAAATGGGTGAATCCATTCTGCATTTGCAGGAAAGTTCAGTAATGATTTTCCCTTTACCCAACGTTACGGCCAAAACCGGCCAGCGCTATTCATAAAAATCGCCATTCAATTTTCATTATTTTCTTCATTTTTGTCTCAGAAACATAGTTTATGACCCTTCAGTGGAACGAGCTCGTTGAGCTCGTTCCAGTGAGGGTCATAAGCTATGTCTTTGACGTAAAAAATGAAACAAATTTAGCCATTCAAGAATTTCATATGCAAGTGGCGTCAGCCTTTCGTGTTAGGTAAAGGGTTAATCATATAGCTCCACAGAAATAGGAAAATTATTACTGATCCTCACTACCGATTGATCTATCATATAAATGGGGAATGTGTGATTCTGCGATTCCTAAAATTTGTCTAGCTCGGAATTCAAGCTTTGATTATGTCCCTTCATATGCACTGAAACTAGAAATTTTCTGTCGTGTGAGCGGGGCTTCCCGTCCTGGAACAGGTGAGCCCGCTAGTTCGGTATGTCGTCTTCAGGTCCACTGTCCAATGTCAATTATTTCATCACGCAAAAATGTATGCATACCAGTTTGAAAGGGGTTAATTAGGAAGGCTAAAATTACCCTTTAAAGCTCAAGTGATTGATATTGATTTCGATAAATATTTAGTTTTTAATTAATTAATTAATTAATTTATTTATTAACTTTAACGACACTTTTGAGCGCCAGGATCATCTCGTGTCGGTTCGTTTTACCATTGGAGGAAGTCGCAGTACCCGGATAGAGCCACCGAACAGCGGCGAGTAACTGCCAGACTGCCCAACATACTAACTCTTCACAAGCAGGGTTAGCATTGGTTGAGGGCAAGTGCACCATCGACATAGAGTATGCCTTAGTATACAGTGCCCCCGTGACCCCACGTGGACAATCGAGGTTAAGTGCCATGCATGTCCTTGGGTATTCATTTTGTGAATGATGAAATGTTCAACCAAACCCCCCTTGCAACGCTCAGAATCTCTCTAGCAACTACTGATGTTACACTCCGATAAGGACACTCCGACCCGAACACAAAGATACAATCGCTGTCGTTTTCTAAGGGGCCAGTACACTCAGCGCTGTCGGTTTTCCGACTTTTTGTTCGGCAGCTTTATCAAATTTTCCAGGTCCACGCTTGTAACTGGTGGAGCCAGACATAATAAAATGCATCGTTATCACAAAAGGGATCAAAATTACTTACCCATATATATAGACATAACAGGGCCATATTGTTTGCCCATTTCGGTAAATACTTCGTTTGGCTTTTTCCCATATAAATCTGAAAAATAATTAAAACGCCAACGCTACAGTATCAAAAGTAAACTAAGACCATTCTGTTGTGTATCGTCACTGTTTCAACAAACGGGTTTAACCCTTAGAGGCTGGACCTTTTATACAACTTTGCTTCATTTTGACATTCTGTTTTCTGTGGAATTGCAGCTGTTTTAAGGATTGTCTTGGCTGCCCATATAGGCAGCCAAGACTTGCCTAGAAATAACTGGCAAGGTACTTAGAGTGTAACTTCCACTTACAGTTAAAACTAGAAGTGCTGTCATGAACTTTGCGCTTATCTAGGCTTAATGGCGCGTAGGAATTGCGCGCAATTGCTATATCTAATGGCATCCAAAGCACGGCAGGTTCTCCTGGTTACTCATAGCAAACACAGGCAATGTTTCTGCCAGTGGACCTCCGGGTTTTTCGGAGGTCCAGTGGCTGAAACATTGCCTATGCGCAGGCCATATGTACAGAATTTGATAGCCTTACTATGGTCCTAACGCCGCGCAGGTCGACGTGCTATTTGTGCGCATTTCATGACAGGACTTCAAGTTTTAACTGTATACCCAAAGACTACATGTTTGGACACATATATTGTTGCAGCAAAAAGGATTCAAAGTCAAACTTATACTTAAGGGTAAATTTCCCTTCCAGTAACAAAAATGACTCCCCACTCCCTGTGGGAAGCCCGGAAAGTGAATAGTGCTTGTCTACTATGGTAAACAATGTCTCCTTTACTGGTAAGATGGAGCCCGGAACCAACGCCTGAGGTGGCAGTCAAGGGCAGAATTGGTATAAACGATTGGATAAACTTGGCTTCATATCCATGTTGCTGTCATGATATAGCCATCGATGCTGAAAATAAACAGGCCAAGTCCCCTAAGGGATATACACAAAATAGACATCAAAATTTCATATTTTCAAATTGCTTTCAAAGCACAGCCTTCAATGGGACGTGTTAGGTAAGAATTAACCATTTACCAACACGTTTTTTTGGACAACACCTGGAACACAAATTTCGTAAATAAATACAATACTTTATGTTTTTCCTTACAAAACGTAGCTCACGGCCCAGATCCCGAAATTGAAGGCGAACAATCGTTCGCGTTGCCTGCAGGTTACCCGAATCGGAATGGGCTCGAAAGAAAAACAGGTCGCCAGAATAGCGCGTAGTTGAATTGAAATCACGACTCACAAACCGAACCTATTTGCACCACAAATACTGTGTGTATTCAACGTCACCAGATACAATACGGACATTGGAAACCACGCGTAGGACCCGGCCTACGTTTAAGAACGTCATATAAGAACGCATCTAATTGGTCAGTACGCATCTGACTGACGTTATAACACGATTGACACAAAGCAGTGTGAAGCAAGAAACAGACTGCCCAAGGAAATGGTTTTCTTTAAAAATATTGGCTTCATTCACTTAATTCAAGTTTAATCGTGGTATAAGAACAGAACACAACTCAGGTAGACAACGGGGGACACGAATCAACACGCCTTGTTTCACTTTTTCCTATATTTCGCTCGCCCCTACGGCGCTCATTAAACACTTGAAAAACTCCAGCTCGGCTCTTTGATTCCCGACCCAAGTTCCGTGACCTCTCTTTATGTTCTGTCACGTTATCGCCCTTAGAGAACGCAATACCGTTATCCTTGTGTTCCGTCACGTTATCGTCATCAGAGAACGCAATTCCTATCCGCCTCAGAAGTGTTTAATGATATTGACCGGTGGGCAGGGGGCAGGGAGGGGGTGGGGGGGGGGGGGTCTAGTCTGAATTAACACACTATATTTGGAATGTTTTGGGTAGCATTCTGGTCCTTTTACAGCTGATCGAATTCTCTCACATTCGTCTTCGAGCATCACGCAACTTTGCATTAAATACACAGCGTTAAAGAATACAGTATTCAACAGCCATTTTTTTTATCATATTGCGACTGGAATTTTTCCAAAACAGTGTTGTTTTAAAGAGCTGACTGGGCTTCCAGTAATGAGCGCATTAAGATAACAGTCAAGTTTGGATATTTTTCATGATTATTTCGAACTTTTGGTAACCCTACTGTTTAATGACGAGTTTTCCTGACAATAATGGAATTTATTCTACATTTGCAGTCCAATTACTGTTAAACTGTGTAGATATAAATTGAAGATTCTCTTACCTTTTTTCTTCGGTGATGCGGCCAGCCTCTGGCAATGGTTTGGGGGAAGTTCTTACGAGAGGTTTCCAATTATCAAATTCAAAGACTATCGACATCAAGGAAGCAACCATCTTCCAACTTTTTATTCACTGCGATTCTTTCAGTTTAGAATGTTACGCAAAAATGAACATCCTCACGTTTGATATGTTACAACCCTCTGCATACTGATGGCATAATGAAAATATTCATGGAGCCACTCCCCCCCCCCCACTTCCACAATAAAATGAGGAGTTTAACCGATTCAATCTTGTTTGACAGAGCTCAATGAGCTCTGGCAAACAAAAATGAATTGGTTAAAGTCCAAGTTGCATTATGGGGGAATTTATTTACATAATGACCTAACTGTGCAGAGGTTTAACAATAGATTTCTTGGAGATGTATTCAACCCGTTAACCATTGTTCCCCAAAATACTGTTTTGTCTAGTCCATTTCTGGAAATGTAACAAAGGAATTTCAAAATTTTTCAACCTTATGCTCCATAAGTTGCAACATATTACCAAGGCAGTGTTTCAGACTATTCAGTCTCTTGGTTGTGGATTATGGAGTGTCATTTCACAAAATAGTTATTTCTTGGGAGATTTCCAAGTAGATTTTTCCAGTAGGAGAATTTCGAGTCCCGGTATGAATTTTCTTTTGGGGCCGGAGCCATTTGATAATCTCTAGAACATGGTGTCGAAAATATGGTTCCGGCCTCGAAGCGGCGGGAAGTGGAATTATGAAAAGGGACACCGGAGAGATGATCAACATCTGCTACTTTTCCAGCCCAAATTCGGAAAATTTACCGCAATGTTACATAACGAAAAATTTTCAGACCTTCACCTCCATACCTCATCATTTATTCAAGTCCCTATGCAAAACGAAGGGAATTATAAGTAGGCCTAAAAATTTGAATGTCTCAACGAAGCCCTCGGTAACCGGTTGTACACTCTTGTGTTCCTAATAAACGTACATGTATGTTCCAATAAGACTACAATCCTCGCCTTCTGACTGGATGTGAGCTCACGTAGTTTCTTCTATGTTTACGGCTCTCGTAGCATACTTATGTTACCATTTGACGTCATAACGCGAAATATATGAAATGGCGTTGCCCGGCTCGTAATTATTTTATTTTCAAACCACATCATTTTTCTAGATTTTTCACAGAAGTGCAGAAGACGAGTTCCAAATGAAGTGTTGTAACAATATTTTATTTCCGAACCAAAATATTCAACACAATTATAACACAGTAAATGGTACAAAAAGGTATGGAAAAGGGATCCAGCAGCAAGCTAAAGCTTTTCTAAGCTGTGTCCATAAGCTAAAGCTTTTCTAAGCTGTCTCCGTTGGTTTATTTACTAAACTTCGTATCGTTAAAAGTTGCCCTCTTCCTTTCACTATGTGGTTTTGGGGCTGTGGGTAGGGCCTCATTGGAACAAATGCGTTATTGTGATGAATTGACGGTAACATGGTCGGGGATTTGCTGTTAGGAGCTTATGTTCAACCTCGACGCTCCGGATCTAGGTTCTACATAAACCTAAAACCGCATACCTCAGACCATGTTACCGTCAAGTCATCACAATAACTTATAATATTTATTAATTCTGGAACCTTTTCCACCTGTATGCATCTTATTTGGGCCTGCATGTTTATTAAAATTGCCCTTCCAACAGGAAGGAGAGCTTCAAATCAGTAAATCGTCACTAGATTGTGTGATATTTTTTTCTTTAGCACAGTGTATTTATTGTTGTAATTATAATGCATAAACGCCAATTAGTTTCCTGTAATAAAACTAATTGCAATACTGGAAAATAAGTTGACCTTCAGATAAAATTAACTAGCAATACTCCCCCAATGGATTCCCACCCTGTACTATTATTTAGGCATCTACTTTTATTTAATTGTTATAAATCGTCCACACCATATTTTTATTCCCACCTGTACTTTTGTTTGGAACACTAAAGTATTCCCATTCAGTGAGTAACTTGAGTTTATAATTCTTGTCCAGGCGCGGGCCTCCAGAGTCCCCATAGTTACTACCCAGTCTCATCGTCCTATCACTGGCCCTGGGATGATCCTCTTAGTCTTAGACAATCAGATTCAGTAGAAAGGTCGTTTTATATATACGATTGCCGTTTGTTGATGGTAAACTGCAGATAGGCTCCACTGCAATCATAGATAGCATCACGGGCAATTGTATCAAACAATGATGTGATAACCAACCAGTAATATAATATCAAACAGAATGTGATTAAAATTAACCTGTTATGTAATAATGAACATGTTATTCCCTAGATATCAGTCAGTAGTGCAGTAATCATTACTGTAATAAAAAGTAACCAAAAGAGTAATAAATTTCTCTAAAAATAGATTTTTCACAAGTCTTCGGCCAATGAGGCAACCTGTTATAAACATCGCGTGACTTTTCAACCACCGACGTTTTACAGGTGAATCTAAACCAGTAGAGGCCCATAGTATAAAACTTATACAATTAAATTCTCTAGAATGTATTTTCTAATTCTGACTTTAAATGGGTTAAAATGAAGCATTAGCATTCTCCAAGATCTGGCAATTTGCCAGTTGGCAAATTGCAATAGCTTTTAAAATCCCAATGATTCATTTCAGTCAGTTATATTAATAGGTAGAAAACAAAACTCCAAAAAATTCAATTTTAAAAGTTATACAGTATTGACTCATGGCATCAGTTTACCGAAATCACAAACACACAGCCAGTTGAGGGGAAGCAATCCGGCCATTTGTTTGTGAAAATTCCTTTTCTGGTGATAGATTCGTATAATATATATCTTCAAAGAACGCCATTACTGGTGCAATGAATTCCATTGGGCATGTCGCTGTATGTTCAAGATCTTTCGCGTTTGGTCATGTGCTTGTCAACAACATCGCAGCAACTATCTGCTTTGGGATAACATCTGGAAAGCAGTGTTTGTCATATTCTTGCAATAATCGGCGTCATGACCGATTGTCGCAACAGCGTGACCATCACCCCCGGCTAGTTGTCTAAGTGGCGTTCTTGTGTGATAATTTGAGATAACAGTATGAACGAAAATAAGGAAATTCAAATCCAGTAAAGAAAAACCATCCTCTCAACATTCGTCATATTCAGCGCCACCTACCATCATCGGCGTGGCCTTGAAACCCTATATACTTTTTGTGCCTGATAGATACAAATACACTCGACGACGTATTAATATACTTAACCCTTTACCCAACGAATCGGCCATATCCGCCCGCGTAATATATCAAATTCAGCAAATGAAAAAATATTATTTTTCAAAAAATTTCAACAAAACCATATCATGTGACACCTCGTTGGAACGAGCTCGTCGAGCTCGTTCCAACGAGGGGTTACATGATATGGTTTTGTTGAAATTTTTTGAAAAAGTTGAAAAAAATGATATTTAAAATAATAAGTTTTGATATCGTCAGCGTTGGGTAAAGTGTTGAGGAAGATTTTTATGTGCCTTGGATATTGTCACTGGGTAGTATTCTATCTGTTATTTGGTGTTGAAGGAGCAAAACATAACGATACTTGCATGTCTGTTTCTCTTCAAAGCTACCAGAAATTAATTTGTTGCAATTTTTCTATTTTTACTATTTTGAAACATTTGTTAGTTTAAATTCTGACTTATACTTGTACTATAAACTACCCTATCGTTGGCGAAGATGGGTGGCGCATTAATTGTTGCGCAGTATGCTAAGACGTACAGCATGTTCGATCCATTGTAATCCTGTTTGTGACAGGTTAATTAGTTTAAGAGTCCGACAGCTACTTACAGCTACTCGGTGGTTCTCTCTGGGCACGCCGGCTTCCCCCTCCCGTAAATCTGTCCAACACGATATGACCCTGTCCGGGGAAAGCGCCGCTACAAAAAAAACCCCAAATATTTCGCAGGGCATCAGAGCTTTTTTCCGTTTTTCCACTGAACCCTAGATGGGACCTCTGAGCGCGTCAAAGACAACGCACGTATATTTTCGTGGTTCGCTCTTGCATACAGAAGGCATGCGAGCTTAAAACACAAGTTTAACTGATCTGCTGCAAAGGGCCGCTTAATTAGGTAGAAGATTCCCCTTTGAGTTCTAATGGCTAAAATAATTTGGAGTCACTTTGAAAGAGTTTATGTTGAGTGTATTCACCAAACAATTCCTTTAAAGGAACATCTACATCATGTGAGTCGGAAGCAAAATGCGATTGGTTCGGAAACTTCGGGCGAAATGGGTTGGCTGGGATCAGTGAGAGGCCCCTTTGACAGAGTCTAGTACAGATCTTCGAACAAAACCTTTTGACAACACTCTTGTGTTATTGTCACTCTCTCTTTCTGTGATGAATACAGTTAATTTCTAGTCACCCAAAACACTATATCCAACAAAACGTGCCATATTCAAGTTTCAGATAACAGCATTTAAGTAGTGAGTGAACGGATTCTATGGTATTAGTATCAAAATACATTGGGAAAGAAAATGTTGGCCTGCCTGCCTGCCTGCCTGCCTGCCTGCCTGCCTGCCTGCCTGCCCTGCCCTGCCCTGCCCTGCCCTGCCCTGCCCTGCCCTGCCCCGCCTGCCTGCCCTGCCCTGCCCTGCCCTGCCCTGCCCTGCCCTGCCCTGCCCTGCCCTGCCCTGCCTGCCTGCCTGCCTGCCTGCCTGCCTGCATGCATGCATGCATGTATGTATGTATGTCTCTCTCTCTCTGTCTCTATCTGTCTGTCCCTCTGTCTCTGTCTCTATTTCAGCTATTTTTGAAAAACATTTTGTGGTGGCGGGCGTGCCCTCCTATTCCTACTTCGCTGTTTATTGGGACGTTCTCACGAGGATATTTCGAGTAAGAAAGAGGTCACTACAAGTGTATGATTTTATTTTCATTTTGTGAAAAATCCTGCTACTTTTGTCTGAAGTCTACAACATTTGCAGTGTCGTTGTGATTCCTATGAAAATGGTCCAAGGTTTAGCTTATTGACCTTGACTTCAACACGGAGATGAGTTACCTGCAACTTTGCTTGTTCATCAAAATTTTTTTTTTAAGAATTCGATTTATTTCTGTGAAATGCTACTACGTGGCTGTTTTCTTCGCAAATGGAGCTACTTGCCTTGTATTTCAAATTTGTACCACCCAGCTCTGTAGCAGTCCAGCAACGTATTAGGAAGGTACAAATTGCTGTATTAGAAATGTACTCTTTGAATAGGGGGTATAATTTGTCTTATGGGCTGTATGAAAAAAAACACATCTGGTATATTATATATACGTAACTCTTAATTCAGAGATAATAAGGCTTAATTCAGAGAAATATAAGTCATACTTTAACTCTTAGAAGCCGGAGAATCAGAATGAAATTATTGAACATGACATACCGCGAAAAACTTACAGTAAGCATGTGCTTCTAGTCTATTCAGGCAGACGACACTTGACTAGAAGCACCTGCTCATTGTTTAAGTCTCCCCCAGCCCAAAGATGGCCGAACCATTACAGCCAGATTACCTGCCGCATGACGTCAGAGGCAAGAAAACTTCTAAGAGTTAACCCTTTACTCAACGTAACGGTCAAAACCGGCCAGCGCTTTTCACAAAAATCGCCAATTAATTTTCATTATTTGTCTCAAAAACATAGGTTATGACCCCTCTATGGAACGAGCTCGTCGAGCTCGTTCCAAAGAGGGGTCATAACCTATGTTTTTGAGACAAAAAATTAAAAAAATTAGTTATTCAAGAATTTTGTTTGCAAGTGTCGTCTGCTTTTTATGTTAGGTAAAGGGTTAAGGGGTACTGAAAGTCTTAATTCAGAGATACGTAAGTCTTAATTCACAGATAATAAGTCTCAGTTCAGAGATATGTGAGTCCTAATTTAAGAGATACTATAAGGGTGAATTCAGAGATGCGAATGACTTAATTCAGAGAAAGTAAGTCATAGTTTAGAGAAATGTAATTCTTAATTCAGAGATTCATAAGTCTAAATGTAAGAGTTATATAAATGCTAAAAAAATTACTCATATTCTCAGTATTACGCGCCCGAAGTACACACAGTGAAAGGGACCGTGATGATCACAAAAGCGGACAGAGAATTTCGATCGGAATGCGTCCTGGTCCGGACCCGGTCGAAATTATCTTTCCGCCTTTCTCCCTACTCCACTGTGAAATTGAACTGGTCGGAAGAAGAATGAATGAACATTGAATCTGAGATGCTACATGTGTTTGTTTCTAGTAATCCGTCTTGAATGCCACAATATCTTTTTTGGGAAATCTCGACCCATTGGTATTGAAGTGTGTCGCGACGCGATCGTGATCTGCTCGAGAAAAATACCACTTTTATGACCAAAGTTATGTAAAGCTATACTGCACTATGATCATAAAAGCAGGGCTGAGAATTTCGTCCGGCTTTTGTTTGTTTTTCTTGACGCAGTCTTCATTTATCAGTATTATTTTTCCGAACTCTCATCCCACTGGTGTAAGTTGGTCGTAATCTGATCAAAAAAGAGACCACTTTTTAATTATTTGTATTATCTGGCCCGGTAATATCATTTCCAAATATTACAATGGCGTGACCTTCACCGTGTTTTTGTCAGGAAATCGCAACGTTTCGTCGCCCAGCAATTTGGGGCCCACGAGTCAACGATAGCTCATTTAGTTGGTCGTTTCAGAGCCACAGGAAGATTAGCTGACCGTCCCAGGAACAGACACCCGCGTGTTACGCCGCTACGTCTCTCACACCCCCGTAACCTATTTCAGACGGCAACGGAGACGTCGAGTCGGGTTGTAGGCACTCATGGTTGCCTAGTGTATCCAAGAACAGTTAAGAATCGGTTGCCTGAGTTCAATTTAATGTCACCACGCCCCTACGTTGGTCCGCAACATATACCAAGGAAACGTCAACATCGATTGCAATGGCTGCGGGAACATGCACCGAATCAGTTTCACTTGGCCCACTAGAAACGTGCGTTATTCCCTAACGAGACTCGATTCACGCTTTACAGGTCAGATGGACGATGACGTTTGTATCGACGTCGAGGTGAACAATATTCTGACGCGATCCTTAAGGAAAACGACAGAGTCGGGGGAGGGTCTGTTATGGTTTATTGGGGGGGGGGGGGGATTTCTCATGGCGTGAAAACAACTCTCGTGGTCATCCACAGCAATCTTACAGCCGTCCTTCCACTTATTCATGCGCGTAACCTTACGTTGCAGCAGGACCATGCGAGCGCCGCATGTTGCTAAGGTTTGGCGTGCATTTCTCAACCAAAACAATGTCCCAGTTCTCGATTGGCCACCCTACCGTCTTGTCACCGATCGAGCAGTTGTGTGACGAGCTGGACAGGGGGGGGGGGGGAGGGGGGGGGGTTGGGAAGCGCGTCAACGTCCCAAACAATGTCGATCAGCTCTCACAGGCCCTTCTTCAGGAGTGGAATAACACCCCACAAAGGACAATAAACAACTTGATGGGGTCAGTGGTAAGGAGAGTTAGAGCAGAAACTGAAGCCCGGGGTGGGCACACCCGCTATTGATTTTGATCAGGAAATGGCGTAGGGTGCCCATGTTTGAACATTAACCATGCAAACGCCCTCTGTATTAAGAAACACAAGTTGTCAAAATTTAATCAGTAATGAAAAAATAACATCAAAATCCAAACAATGAAATAATCATCCATAACACATTTGAAATATTTACCACAGAAAAAAACTTGCGTTTCTTTTACCCGCTAGTACAGTAAAAGAAAATCCGGAAATTTCTTTGGGGATAAATACAAGTTGTATGCGCCTCCCAACTTCTTATATAATTAGAACCTATATCGGACTCGGCATTGTTCATTCTGGGACCCCAACATCCCAAATCGGCCACTTTCCCCCATTAGCATGAGGACGACTGCGTGTGTGTCAAAGTTCAAGAAGTAAATCTTGTCCCGTAAGAAAAGCCATGATTACCAGTAAGAACGAATTGATATCTGCGACTTCAAATCCATATGAGAATATCCCGACTGGAAAATTACTGAGGGTGGACGTGTACCCTATACATCAATAGCTACGCCCCTGCTCCGAGGGTTACTTTAATACTATACTCACCCAAAACATTTCCAACCAAAGGATATCCTAAAGGACCGGGTGGTAATTTGAAACGTCTAAATTTAAAACATCTCAGCAGAACCAGTCCTCCAAACAAACCAATCAACACTGATGTGATGATGCCAACATCATACACCGAACTGTACACAAAATTCAAGAATCCCATTACCAACAGTCAACCTACAGAAAACAATGCGTTCAACAAACTGTCATTGTTAAACGACCAAACCTTATTCTCTCGTAACTCTGAATGCGGTGATTATCTTATCTATTTACTTTAATCTTTCAAATATCTGGGTCATATGATGTCGGACACTGTAATTGTGGCAATGGTCATCTTTAACCCTTTACACTCTGATGGTATATTCCATGCCGGTTCATCGCCATCAACTGGTGGAGTCTAAATTCGTTACTTGAGGGGGGAGGAGGGTACTAATCAATATTTGCAACGTACAGCCTTGGGGCTACAGGCTGAAAATCTTGATTGGTCTACCACACAAATCCACTGAGCAACTATCTACAGTTAAAACTAGAAGTCCTGTCACGAACTGTGTGCTTATCTAGGCTTAATTACGTGTAGGAATTACGCGCAATTGCCATATCGAATGGCATCCAAAAGCACGGCAGGTTCTCCTGGTTACTCATAGCAAGCACAGGCAATGTTTCTGCCAATGGACCTCCGGGTTACCCGGAGGTCCATTGGCTGAAACATTGCTTGTGCACAGGCCATATGTACATAATTTGATACCCTTACTGTGGTCATAATGCGTAGATTAACCCACAGATCGACGTGTTGTTTGTGCGAAGCTCATTACAGGACTTCTACTTTTAACTGTACTTTATGAATTCAGGTCGCATCACGATCCTGGACCCCTAAAGTGGCCTTCCGGATTCAGGGATTAACCATTTAAATCACGTGTTCATGTGTGAAATAGAGAAGCAACATGACAATTATTAGTTACATTGGGCACGTGGTGGCTCATTAGTTTGAACATTCGACTTTAGATCCAAAGGCCGTAGGTTCCATCCTGACCTGTGTGATCTGCGCTTTTGTTCTTGGGCAAGACCCCTAATCCCATTTACCCAAACGGGAGCACGGTATCTCAATGTGATAAGGCGTGCAGCACGTCAATGGTACAGTTAAAACTAGAAGTCCTGTCATGAACTGTGCGCTTATCTAGGCTTAATTGCGCGTAGGAATTGGGCCCAATTGCCGTATCGAATGGCATCCAACGCACGGCAGATTCTCCTGGTCACTCATAGCAAACACAGGTAATGTTTCTGCCAATGGCCCTCCGGGTTAGCCGGAGGTCCATTGGCTGAAACATTGCTTGTGCACATGCCATATGTACAGAATTTGATAGCCTTACTGTGGTCCTAACGTGTAGATTAACGCGCAGATCGACGTGCTATTTGTGCGCATTTCATGACAGGACTTCTAGTTTTAACTGTACACATGTCTTCAACCGATGCTAGTACTGCTTGTACGGAGTTCGTCAACTGGAGAGTCCAATACTTATTCGCCGGTGGCTCTCAGAGTACTCCGGCCTTCTCCATCCGTGACACTGGCCGACACGACATGACCCTGCTAACCCCAACAGATGAATAATAAACACAAAGGGTTTTCAGTAAATGTTGCAAGACTGACCCTCTGCATACTGATGTCTGAATATTAAAATGTCTGCGGCATGCTTCCGCCAACAGGAGAGATTTATTGCCATTGTACCTTCGTCGAAAAATATACGAATCGGGAAACCGAATCGATGTCGACTCCGAATCAGCGAATCTATGTCGACATTGAATCGAATCATCGACATCGAAGCTTCGCAGAGCTCTAAATGTAAGTCTTAGTGTTACATCTGGACACGATTTTTGATACAACCATTTTTTATACGCTAAACGATAGATTATCGAAGAAATTGCGGAAAGATAGAAATCATATCCCCCACTGTGAAGATATAGAAATTTTCCCTTTCACGGTATCAATCAAAATGGCGGCTTTCAAAGCATCACTTCAAGATGAATACGAGTCAAAGAATCACTGGAAATGATCAATTTTTTTCTAAAAACATATAATGAAAAGTAAATCTAGTGTTTTTGAGTGGATACCGATCATTTCCAGCAATAATTCAACACGTATTCACCTTGAATTGATGCACGAAACCCGCTAGTCCAAACATGGCCTGAAAGTCCGTAATATAAGTTTTTGGTTTGGTACGTCCTTTTAAAGGACGTACCAAACCAAAAACCTATATTACGAACTTTCAGGCCACATTTGGACTAGAAAACCGCCAGCTGAATCAGATTGCAAGACGCTATCTGTTCCGAGTATCAATCAAATCACTTCCGCGTTTCAATTATGCAATGCGCTGTTTACTTTCATGCATCAATTCAAGGTTGAAACGAGTGGAATTATCAGATTCTTGTAAAAAGCGTATAATAAAAAGAAAATCTAGTGTTTTTGAGTGGATATATAGAGGATATCTAGTGTTTTGCGTGAGCATTTCATGACAGGACTTCTAGTTTTAACTGTACACATACCGAAAATTATCTCATGAGCGACCGAGACAAATGTCTAAATACCCGTTTGTCTCGACCACAAGTGAGATAATTTTCGGTATGTGTACAGTTAAAACTAGAAGTCCTGTCATGAAATGCTCACGCAAAAACACTAGATATCCTCTATATATCCGAAACACAATGTGAAAACAAAAACTCCCATCCAATAGAAGGCCTCGACTTTTTTTTGTAATAGATTGATCCATACACCGTTCCCCTCGCCCACAGTTCAAGTTCGTCAAGTCTTGAAAAATTCCCAAACCTTCAAACTGAGTCTCCACATCTCCACATCTTTAGTCGTGCACTCGTCTTAATCGTCTATATTTCACTCGATACCGGGGGTGACAGGCGCTTATGGAATCAGTTCGTTTCTTGTTTTTACGCAGATTCTTTCCGACAGTGTGCAGATTCGTCCCGGATTTTCAAAAAGTTCAGAAGCTCTGTTTTTTTTTTAAATAAATGACAGAAATGTGAGTATAAAAAGGGTATTTTGTCACATATTGGTGACGGATGACATTCGCCCGAATAAAATTACGGTAATAACTTTATTTTAGTGTCCTAGAATAGTTTTGTGGCACATGATATAGCCGCGTGCAGAATGTGTGCATTTTCCGTAGGGAAATTGTGGCGGTGATTGCTAGAAATTAACAGCAAATGCACAGTTCATATAAATAGTATTCTGTCTCGTTCAGGCAGTTTTGTAAACATTGAAAGAATTGGGCCCAGATCAGTAGTATTTTATGAGTACATATTGCAGTGGCAAGAAAATTACTGTCCTTCGGGAATATATGCCAGCAGCATGTGAGGAGTTAATACATGATATATAGAAGAACTGTGTTGATGCCGGTTTACTTATTGGTTATAACTTTCAACAGTACACTGCAGTACAGTACATGAGGGTAGATTGTTGCTAAATCGTGGTGATGTAGATTTTCCACTCGTATATTTTTTTCTATAATTTTGCATCAAAATTCAAGAACCACCAACCAAATTTCATCTCATAGACCACCGGGTTGCATCCGGCGGTCCATTCGATGAAGTCTAACCCACCGCGATTTAGCGACAATCCACCCTTCACGTACCGTACCTGGATAATTATGTTTATTGTTATGCCCCCGACCTCCTAAGGAGGATTTGGGGGGGGGGGGATCTAGTGAAGACCTCCGTCCGTCCATTTGTTCATCTATCTCTCCGTCTATTCTTCCGTCTGCCTGTCTATCCGTACAAAACGATTTGGATTGTAATTTCAAAGCCATCTGTCGGATTTGGGTATCGTTTGTTATGCTGGCAAATCCGCATAGGCGAATAGACATGCACAAGGAACGGGTTAAGTCCAATACTTTACACAGAGTTAGGGCTCCTTTTCACACTTTTGACTTAGAAAATTTTTGTGTCCCACAACACCTTTAAGGCTATTGAACATGCCAACGGGTCAGGGGCAGTAGCCCACGCTTTGTGTAGCCCTTGTTAATATTGTTTCGCTCAAATCCTTGTAGTTTAGGGCAATCTGAGCTTCCTCTGACAATCCGCCCTTTAAACCATCTGGGACTTAGCCTAGGTGTTTAAAGGGGTGCGTCAGAGGAGGCTTTGGTTAGACAGTGACACACAGAGATTACTTTTATTCTGCGTCATATCTAGCGCTCAAGTATACACGTGTCGATTTTATTGTTAAGGGCAGACCGTATATCGGAGTGCCGACGGATGGGAAAATAGTGAACATATGTGGTCTTACATGTACATATTACCTGCATCTTTTGAAAAAGTGTTATATATATAATCCCACCGACACACCCCACCCACTCCATAAAAGTGCAATATTTAGAGTTGGATTATAAGTATACAATGTCGCCTTTGGGACTTTTAAATGAAGCTTTTAGGGTTCATTTTTTTTATTTGCACTTGCCCAGAAACTACATTTAGAAGTCAAAAAGGCGAGATTATATTCTAATTTTGACAACCTATGCGTCCACACAGGTCCAATGTGTGAAAATTACTGTAAAAGTTCATGACCCAACACGCAACGACCGTTGCGTTCATTTCTCAATGGCCCACACACCAGGTGGTAATCAATAAATCAATCAGTCAGTCAATCCGTAAACCAATAAAGGGCGCGGATGATGAAACGGGAGAGTTTTGTGAGATTCCCATTCGGGAATTCACACACTTTGTTGAATTTCTCTTTCGGTCAAAATACAATGACCACAGCGGCGGACTCAGGATTTAGATTTGGGCGGAGTTGAGTAAGGTCGAGCTGTCGAAGGGAACTCCCGAAGGCCGCAGGCCTGAGCTCGGGGGTATGGACACTGCCCCTTCCCTTTAGTGGGGTCCGGGAGATCTCTCCCATGAAACATTCATATATGGACACCCTGGGATCGATGTCTGAGCGTTTCTACAACACTTGGCGTGGTCTTCAAAGACCCCAAAATTGTGTCTAAAATTGGGCTCACGTCATTATTTGTAAGCGTTTCCACGAAAATCACGGTCAGAGAGCAATTTGAAGTTTGATTTTTTTTAGGGGGGCGTCGCCTCCGAATGAACACAATGGATCTGCCATTCATTTCTTATAACACCAATAGTTTACATTGTGTGCTTATTCTAAACACTTCGCTGGGTGTGTTCGTATTGGCTGGGTAATTCCTTGTCCGCGAAACACCTAAAGTTCATTTCATATGTATGTTGAAAATAAAGCACAGGATGTTATATTGGCGTCCATTTCACAAGTATGTTTAATACGATAATATGTGACAGAATACCCTTGTATACCACTCAACCAATATACCAATGACTCGAACTGATATACTTCATAAATTGGTCAAAATGATTTATAATACTTCTCTTGGCATGGTATTGTCAGGAAGGATTATTTCTTGTTCTCCACCGAACTGAGTTACATGTGATACTGATCATTTTGTGATAACTATTCTGAGAAGTCTCAGTGATTTGCTTTGCAACGAATTTGAGCCCATCAGATCTATCTGCCTTCGAATCTGCGCCACTGATGGAAAGAATCAGCGCCATGACATGTCTCAAAAGTTCCTCATTGGCTTCAAAGGATAATATTATTATTTAGCTTATGCTGAACTTTTGAGTTATAGAACTGAAGATTTCGTGAGTAATTGTGTGTCTCTGTTATGTTTTTTATACAACAATCTTGTTCGGAAATCAGGTTTTACGGAAAAGCTTCGAGAACTGGATTGATCAGTGCCAAGTTTCACACAAATGGAAACAAAATACGTTCTCGTTTTGTAACTGGAGATGCTCGAGGACTCATTAGGACCCAGAGCAATTGTAATAATCCCGTGTTCTGTTCTGGTTAAATGCTCGTCATATTTATATCATTTGTTGTCGATAAACATGCATCTTCTTGTTAAAATCGGAAGGAATCTGCCCACAAATCCGAGCGGAAGCAGGGACCGATCAGGACTATTTAAAATACGCTCTAGTCTCGGAGCCTATTTTTTCAATTCATGCGCCAGATTTCAATTTACGGAGTCACACTGCTGTTTGTAACACACACTGCAAGTATGTAATAGCTCTCATCATTTTCATTTAGTACACTATAGCAAGCATTAATCTTCACTGTGGTTTCTGATCAAGTCTTGGCTGCCTATTTAGGCAGCCAAGACTTGATCAGAAACCACAGTGAAGATTAATGCTTGGTAATTAAGACTTGAAGTATTAACTTAAGCACTCTACAACAATGATAAATGATAATCATATATATAATACATGTAAGAGTGTCTCTCGATTATCCATCGAAAGAATATCAAAATATGATCTGAGAAGTTACGCGCCAACTGAGAAGCCTATTTCTGAGATTTAAGAGCCAGGTGCTGATGTTTCAGAACCAAATGCGCACTGGCGCATGCCCAGGTCGGTCCCTGGGAAGAAAGGAACGAACTGATTCTGTAAGCGCCAGTCAACCCCAGTGAAAACTGTTGTTTTTGTTATTTGTTTTTCTTTGTCGTCCGTATATCTGAAGGTATGGTACATACTGTAAGTTACGGGACGTTCACATGGAGACTACTGTGTCAAATTAGGCGAAGTGAGAACAATATTGTTCTCGTTGTGCCTCTTATGTGACACCGTATCCGCCAACTAAACGTCTCGTAAGTGCTTTGTATGCCAGCCTATGCAGTGTTTGCAAGCTGTTTCGTGTGTTCATTAAATTTTCATATCGGCATTCATTTGTTTATAAAAGAAGACGAGGAGTGACGCAATGGCAGACTCCAAACATTTCATTGATCGCCGAAAAAATTATTACCTCCAGCATTTTTGGGGCGCATTTTACAATTCTGCCCACTTTCTGACGCTTTGAACTGAAAACAAACTTTCTAAAGTGCCACTTGGCGGAATTCAGACTAATTTTTGAGATAAAAACAAAATGGTGAACAGTGACAATCAAAATACCACCAGTGTCGATATATTGAAATAATACGGGGTCACTGTTGACCATAATTGTATTCCTCAGTCACCGGTCACTAGTTTTGAACGTTCAAAGAAATTTGAGAAACCAACATGGACAGTTGAGACTACGCGACCGTGCATGAACCACATATTTCCTTGTTTGTGCCCGAGACATTACTAACCTATCGAAGGTGTAGATAGTTGTCCACCCAAAAGATGACCTATTTTCGGTGTATACTCTCTTTTGCATTGTATATTACATTATGTATATTTCCCTATCAGAGGAGGGGCACATAATATCAACGAACCTCACAAGGGTCCTCCCCATCCCCAGTGATAACAAACGCGCGCCATTGTTTGTTCGCAACTGTGGCCAAAACTTTACCACTAAAACACTCGATGGAGCTCACATTCAAACCGAGTCTCAAATGCCATGAAAAACCTGAGAAGCAGAAGGCTTGGTGACCAACAAGGACATTTGAGGTTCATGCGCCACATGGTGATTCATGAACCACAAATTACCTTCCTAGGTCCTAAAGTTTCTTCTTTTAGCCTAGCATGTTAAGGTGTGTATAAATTATAAATGTTCACTTGGAGGATGACCAGCTATTGGACCTCCTGGAGGTTCATTAGCTGATACTTCGCTTGGGTTTCTCATGCTTTTTCTGAGATGAAGAGTAATCGTCTTGGTGGAGTTTCATTGTGCAAGGTTGTAGAGGTCCCTGTGGTGACCGTTGGTTCCAGTTTATACCATGATAACATATTCTGCTACATATAAAACACCTATGACATAACTTTTAGCGGTACACGCCAACCGTGCTGAACACGCCAGCAATGAGACTTCAAAAGTTAAATTTTACACCTACAGCAGAACTACATCCAAGTTGACCTTTGGTGACGTCGACTTGAATGCAAACTTGACTAAATTTATCGCACGTAGTCACGCGAAGAGTGAAATGAAAGTAATAATTATTTATTGCGTTTTTAAATGGGTTTACCTCACGAGATACCAAAACTTAACAGACATGCATTGTCTCACGATAAAGCATCCATAACTCGAAATAGTATGTTATTACGTTATTAAAACGAAAAAGGCTCAGTTTCTTTTTCCATTTCGTTTCGGCGATAAAATTGACAGCGGAAGTACCACCCATCGATGCTCATGTAAACAAAAACAGATTCGCACATCGAGAAAAAATAACAGCGCTCTTAATGATCTGACGATCATGGTATAAATAAAATATACCCAAACTAGCTTGGTGTACCAGATGTTCACCACTCGTGGTGAAGTGGTGTTAACCGCACCCCAAAGGCTCGCGGTTAACACCACTTCACCACTCGTGGTGAACATTTAATACACCAAGCTGCTATAGCTACTATGGGTATATTCTATTCATAACCTCCTGGATGTTCATTATCTGAAATTTCTCATGCATTTCTCACGTTTTTTCTAAGATGAAAACTAATCGGCTTGGGCGGGGTTTGGGTGAACTTTGTGATGGCTACAGTATAACGAGACACTTTTCTATCCTGAAAAAACATTTACCAATCTATTTTGTTACCTAAGCTCAGGACTATTGGACCTGAAAAGACAAAGTGCATGCCATCGAATATCATTAAATAGTTATGTTGACTTCCAGGTCATATTGTTATCTGTGTATATACATAAAAACGCAGAACTGAACTCAACGCCACCAAGAACAGAATGTCCTTCCCTCATTGGATGCAAGCATGGTCGAACTCATTTTCTTCTGTGCTTTTGTGGACAACCGTTGTGACGATGAGATAGCTTGGGTGTTGTGTTATTTTGTTTTACTGGGGTTTTAAGGACACTTTCGACAGCCAGCGTCACACTGTGTCGGACAGTTTTACGGTTGGATGAAGCCGGAGTGATTAAGGTTTAACCCTTTGAACCCGAGCGAGCGCTTTTCCGCCCACGATCATGATGCGTCATAACGTCATTAAATAGAATGGCTGTTCAGTACGGAGTAGACCAATCAATATTTTCAACGTGCAGCCCTGAGGCTGCACGTTGAAAATATTGATTGGTCTAACCCAAATTATGAATATGGACTCTTCTAACTGCTGCTATTGAACTGGCATGGAAGATACCAACACTGTTCAAATGGTTATTTAACCGGGAACGGGAATCTCACGGTTTTGCGGCTCTCCTTTGTGAAAGTCAATCACGAACCCGGAAAATTCATAGACCATGGTATCAATGGTTGCGTTTTATAGTTTATGATATTACGGCGAATATCAGTTTCTTCCGAGATAAGCATCGCCGTTGGAGCTATGGTTTAACCTCGCGAACGGGTATTTCCCGGTTACCGGTTCTGAAAATCAAGATGACGAGAAAATGTGAATTACACCTGCAAGTTTACATTGACTTTATTCAAATTATAGTTTTTTACATAATACACCCAATGAGAAGTAATATTATAATTCTGGTTAGAATAATTATAATTAATTACTTACATATTCAAGAGACACTCACAGCATGACATCGTAAATTAAATATCTTCATTTCAAAGTTAAGCATTTGATGACAGAAGTGCGTGTTATTTTATCAGACAGAGAAGAGTATTTGTCATCAACCGACGTTAACTGAATATTGTTCTGTTGGGCCAGAATAGACCAGGTTTGTCACACGTTGTGTTATTCGAGTTACAGAAGGTTGGATTTCTATTTTCATTAATGTAGTTATCGAATTTAATGCCCTATAGCAATTATGTTTGAGATCTTCTAAACCTCTTAGTGCTCTTTCATCCCCAAAGTAAATATTGCGCAATAGCACTCTGTCCTGTCTATGCCGCCACCGGATGAACCTAATCTTTTAGTGTATAGATTTATGTGGTTTTGTGAAAAGGCGAAACAAAGATTTTAACAGTCATTGTTAAAGAAATGTACTCATCCGTCGAACAGCAACTGATATGAAAATACTGACAAATATGATTTTTACTCATCATGACGGAGTTACCTCAAGGTTTCCAGAGCCCTGATATCTATATGGCATCTATCAACTCATCCCTTAACTAGGACTGGGCGGTTTTCGGTTTTCCGATTCGGTTCCGGTTTTTGCGACAAACCGGAAAACCGAACCGCAAAAACATAGCAAAAAAAACCAAAAAAAAAACGGTCGAACGGTTTTACTGTGTTTGCGCACAAACTGATCAAACTACCTTACTGGGAGGGAACTGGACTAGCGATAACTATGGTCTCTCGTCACGTCGTCTATCCGACAAAGAAGCAAATATCTCGTGTTCTCATTGTCACAATAAGAACACATAGTTTAGAAGAACTTTATTCATTTGTTACCCCAATTTGTTTTTCTTTATGAATAGGCTTAGCAACTGCTCCCCTACTACCCAAAGGGAGGTTAACCTGAACCCAATTATTTATTTATTTATTTATTTATTGGTGTTTAAGGTCACATACTTAAGCACAATGGCTAATCGTGACCGTAACAGTTTTACGGGTGGAGGAAGCCGGAGAACCCGGAGAGAACCACCACTGCTAATCATATTATTACTACCCAAAGGGAGGTTAACCTGAACCCAATTATTTATTTATTTATTGGTGTTTAAGGTCACATACTTAAGCACAATGGCTAATCGTGACCGTGGCAGTTTTACGGGTGGAGGAAGCTGAAGTACCCGGCGACAAACAACTGCCAGCCCCTCAACATTCTAACTCTGTTCAAGATCCACTCAAGCAGGCTTACGGCGGTTGAAAACATGTGCACCATCGAGGTGCAGTACGCCTTAGTACACGGCATCAGCGTGCCCCCAGGTAGGCAACCGGGATAAAGTGCTTTGCCCAAGGACACAACGCGGGTCGTCCCGGACAGGGTTCGAACTCGGGACCTCTAGCATAGAAGTCCAAAAGTCTACCACTGAGGCACAACGCTCCCGGCCGAATCCAATACAGGCAGGACGTTTGTTATGAGTGGTACCATGCAAATTGTTGTGGATTTTCTCCAAGTTAAAGAGCCTGAAGTGTTATTTACTATCTGTTCTAAACAATAAACCGAGCCGACATCGAGTTTTTTTCCTAAAACAGAACCGAATCTGAAACCGAAACGGAAAAATGAAAACCACCCAGTTTTATCTCTAACTATACAAATTGTTTGCATTACAACTTATGTATAGTTATGAGGAAATGCTGTGTTAAATGTCTGGGAACAACTGGTTATTTGCCTTTAAATATTGTTTAAATATTGATGTTTGTGCATCGTATCTCTGTAATCTAATGTTGGTTTGTTTCAACATTGAATCCCAACTTAGACCAGGTACCGTGTAGAAGTGACAAGGATCTGGTTCTTAATATTTCAGAAAAAAGTCTTGGAGGTATTTTGGGTTAATTTTGAACCCAACTGAGTGTACGGATAGGTAATAACGACGAGGTGCATACACTCTGTTCACCCCCATCGTGGTTTGATCCTGCCTCGACCGACTCATAAGAATCATACTGCACTCGAGCACACTCTGACAATATCGACTCAAGAACATCTGCAAACACACACATGTAGTCAGACAAGAGTGGACACTGAAGGTCAATAATAACGACGAGCAGCATAAACTCTGCACCCCCCCCCCCCCACCCCCAGTCCAGAACAGATGCCAGCATGGCTTGACCCCACACGACTGATTTACAACAAGGTATTTACAATCACAGCAGCAAACTCTCATATACACCTGATGCATCTCCACACTGTAAAAGAAATGGATTCTCTAGAATCATCCAAGCCGGGTATTAAAACGTTCCTCTCCGATAAGGTATTTTCAATTTTATACAGCCAAAGAGCACTGTGTGAATTTAAGGCAATAAAATTATTATTAATTTAAAACACTGCTAAGAGAATAACATCACATTTCAAATGCATACCATATGACACTTAATAAGTATTATACGGATTTGTGAAATTCTGTTGACAAAACACTTCTTATCAACCGTTACGTATTCGCAATGTCTTATTCATTATTCATTATCAACCGATTTTATCGGTTGATAACGCATGTCGAATAAGGAATGTAAATAAGTAACGATTGTCATGTCCCCTCAGAGATTTTGTTCTCTTTATTAACCATTAACTGATGTTATATGATTATGATATACCCAATACTGAGTTTAGAGTTTTATTTTTTTAACCAAATACAGATCCTTAGACTTGAAAATATTCAATTCCCATCCCTCCATGTTTTTCAGCTGAGGTTGGAGGAGGTGTAATCAAACATTGGAGTAAGGCTGTGGAGCAGAGATTGCTCAGTGAAAAAGGACATATACTGCTCCGTGTTAGTAACCGTTTGTACACTGATGCCAAAAAATAAAAATTCCATAGAGCTCTGTCAAACAAGACTGATTGGTTAAATTTATAGTTGCATCACAGGAAACTTTGCTGCTTGAAATTCTGGTATTTTGCTATCAGGAGAGGGTTAAGAATGTAAGTTGCCTCGAAACTAACTCACATTTACAAATATATTAGCATCAAAATTTCAAAAGCATGGAAACTTTTACAACTAGAGCTTTTCATTGCAGGTTACATGAATTATATAATACACCAAGAAAATAACAAATCATGTGACAAAATCTGAAGCATTTATGGTTTCGTACATAAATAGTAGTACATAAATATCTAGTTCTTAAGCTACGTTTTGGGGGCAAAAATTGATAAAATAACCTAATTTTAATGGTTATTTATGTGAATATCGCTGGACGGATATAGCTGTTTTGTCTGAAAAGGGTTAAGAGCTATTTATTTAACCCCATGCATTTCAAAATATCAGCATTTCAAGCAGACAGTTGTTTTAGCATGTTGCAATTTTGGATTTAACCAATTCAATCTTGTTTGACAGACCTCACTGAGCTCTGTCAAACAAAATTGAATTGTTTATTTTCCCAGTTGCTTCTTGAAATTTAATAACTAATGGATGGACCCATTCTACGCATGGTTTTTGATGGGTTACATTTCGAGTTACCTCCCTTATACCATAGAACGCTCCGAATCATAAAGTGTTTTACCAATGCCTTTCGTAAGACACTATTGCCGATCCTTGGCAAATAAGGCAAATCATTGCCACCAGACATGTCCATTTAGTTATATCAGAGAAAAATCCCCACACCTGAGGGTTTGAAGTCGATCGGGCCCGTAGAGGCTGAGGAGATAGGGAACGTCATGACGAACAGAAATGACATACAGAAACGACAAGCAGATTAACTTAAATTACTGTCCCACTGCTGCAAATATACTACATAAATCTAATCCACGATACTAATAAGCTAAATACAACGTATGTGACCTTAAATACCAATAAGTAAATAAATAAATAAATTGCTAAATACAACGATTATTCTGAGTATTTTGTTCGAAGTTCATCTCTGTTTAAAAATAAGTTTGTACGGAGTGGGGCGCAAAACCAGTTTTCGAACTTCGAAGTCCATATCTGGATGTTCTCCACTTGGAAACTGAACACTAAATGTCTGTAGAAAGATCGCCAATACCAACACTAAATCTAATTGTGCAAGAGACTTCCCTAAACACGATCTCTTTCCCACGGAATACGGCAACCAGCTCCTGGGTGTCAATATCTTCTTGCCGTCGTTACCCAAAAACCGTTCGGGTATGAATTCGTTAGGCTTGTCCCAGTGTTTTGGGTCACGATGCACCGCCCATATATTGAACACGACTCCAGTATCTTTGGGAATGTCATAACCACCTGTTAACAAGAGATGAACAAAATACAATTACTATTTTGTTACATATTAGTAGTAAAAAAAATTATGCAGGTGTGCCTGATGCCAGTGAAAAACGTCACCTCTTGACTTCACGGCGGCAGGGTAAAAATAATAGTTCATGAAAGAATGTGTTTTTGCATGCACCTCTACTTGTGCACACACACACACTAACAATACTAACAATATAGAAGACAGAAAGGCCACAGGAAATATCTGAGAGTAATGGGGGGGGGGGGGGGGGGGAGGGGGATATCAAAAAGGGCACCCGACTCTGGATATGAGATAAGACAGGAGTTTCATAAACTGTAATGTAACACTCAATAGTATTGCCAGTATATATATCGTCCGTTGAATGCAACAAGGCACCATCTGCAATGCTTTTGCATTGCAGATGTCTCATCGTTGCACTCAAGGAAGGATATAGGGTTTTAGAGCTCACCCTAAAAATTGTATACCTTCTTTGTTTGATGATTATTGACCAGCCTCCGTCATTGCACCTGATACACCCATCCCATTTACCTTTGGTATACGTAAATACCGTTGAAGCGATTACTCGAGAGTTTCTCAGTTAATGTTCTTGGAAAGTGAAGTCTTTTCCTCTTGTGCACTTCTGGCGAAAAGGGTTCCTAACCTAGGAGAAAGAGGACAGCTACCACCCTGACCTCCACCCTTCCGGTGCCCTTGGAAGAAAGCTTTATCCAAGTAGTGACTGTTCAAACCAAAAAGCTTTTAATATTATCATAGAGCGGAATGGAAACATAAGGGGGTGGGGGTGGGGGTGGTGGATAATCCAGGGTCAGTAAGGGTAGGGATAGGCACATCATCAATCATTCAATAAATAATTCATTTCCAGTGGCGTGTCTTCCAAGTACCCTTCTTGCCTTTTCTGGTTGTGGCGGATGCGGAAGGGGGGAGAGGTAGGCTGGGATGAGATTTCGAGAACATAAAAAGTTTCAACAAAAATTATATCCAACCAGAGAAAACTGGCCATTCAGATTTCATTATTTTCCCAATTGTTTCCTCCAAAACACATATATTGATAGGGGAAAGGTGAGTGGAAAGTTAATCATAGTTTGTCCCATCTTTTCATTTTTTGCCTCGAAAAGCATAGCTTATGACCCTCCTCATAGGAACAAACTCGCCGAGATCCTTTCAATGAGGGCCCATTGACTATGTTTTTCTCTGTTTAGATAAGTCAATAGAAATGCGGAATATTCCCGGATGGAATCTAAGTAGTTTCGGAAACGGAACCTCCTTGAACTTTTCTTCTGACAGCAGGTCTCCTGTACAGAAAATCTGATGATAAAAGAAGACTTCAGAGGAGATACTTAGTCGGATAATGAAGGATTGTCGATGATTCGAAAATTTCCGATTGAGCTTGAGACGAACTGAATCATTGGAACGATTTCGAACAGAATCGAAATTTCGATAGTTAGGTATTTATAACACATTGAAAAATGGTGGAAACATTAAACTATTTTTAATTTACCCCCTCAGGGGTGCAGGATGTTTCCGATTTCACATCGAGTATGTTCATAATGGCAGTTTACCATTTTGTTCAAATTAAGCTTATTTGAGATTGTTAGGTGTCCCGACATTTTAATTCCGAGGGTGAAGGTACAACAATACAAAACTGTTTTCCCTCGAATGTACAGCAAAGGGAGTGTTTTCCTGGTTTGTTAGCAGAAAGGTGGGAGAGTGGTGGCTCAGTGGTTACAGAGTTGGACTTCAAATCGAAAGGTCAACCTGACCAGTGGCCATTGCGTTTTGTCCTTGAGTATTGAACTTAATCCTAATTGCCTACCCGGGCGCACGGTGACGCTGTGTACTAAGGTGTATTGCACGTCGATGGTGTACTTGCCTTCAATCGCTTCTAACTCTGGAGTGTTGGTACAGTACGTGGAGAGTGGATTGTAACTAAACCACCCGCGGAGTGGAGTTATCACCCAAACTATAACTTTCAAATTTTGTATATATCAACTAAAAACACAAACAGTGTTTCAGCCAATGGACCTCCGGGTTTAACCCGAAGGTCCACTGGCTGAAACTTTGCTTGTGCTTGTTATGCTTTGCAACAAATCTGCAATTATTGCTTGGGTGGAATCTCCACTCTGCAGGTGATTTAGTGATAATACACTATCCACATACTGTAAGTTGGAGAATCTGATAGTTGCTTGGTGGTTCTCTCTGGCTATCCCGGCTTACTCCAGCTTTAACGCAGTCCGATACGATGTGACTCTGCCAGTTGAAAGTGTCGTTAAAACCCCAGTAGGTAATAAATGAGAGTTCGAGCTCACCTGTACATGTACGTGTACATGTACATGTACATCTCCATAGGATTTAGTGTTAAAATCGTGTACGTGTACAAGATTTTAACGGTTTTTTAGGGTGAGCTCGAATTTTTTTAACACTGAATTGTATCCTAGATGTGCGTAGTTTTAAGTACACGTACATGTACCGTTTTGATTGAAATCTGCGGATGACTTTTCCCCATAGGATTCAGTGTTAAATTGCGAGCAAAAAACCGTTTTGAGAGTTCGAGCTCATCGTCTTGTCGATTCTAACAATCCGCATCCGTACACGATTTTAACACTGAAACCCTATGGAGAGTGTTAAATTGCAGGCAAAAAAAAGTTTTGAGAGTTCGAACTCATCATCTTGCCGATTCTAACGATCTGTGTCCGCACGCGATTTTAACGCTAAAACCCCGTGGTGAGTGTTAAATTGCGAGCAAAAAAACGTTTTGAGAGTTCGAACTCATCATCATCTTGCTGATTTCTAACGATCCGCGTCCGTACACGATTTTAACACTGAATCCTATGGGAGGAAACTCGCTTGCGGATTTTAGGTCTGAAATCGACTGGCGTGAAGAGGTGATGGTTGAATCTGCAAACCCATTGTTGTAGCGTTTCTCGAAGTGAGACTGGCGCACGTTATTGCAAGGTGACCTCGATGGAAATGTTTTGAAACGAAGAGTGTTGTCGTCGTCGGTGTGGTTGGAAATTCGCGAGCCCGCTGTCACGTTTTTGATTGATATATATATAGAGGAGAAAAAAAATATAAATAAATAGTTATTTAGAAAATTAAATATATCAAATCGAATAGATAATAAAAAAAAATACGTAAATCATGAGCGATTCTCAGACTATTAGAGCGAGGTTTCTTTTAAACATGCTGATGAGAGCATACGCAATATGCGTGAACGAAGAACTACGCCCCATCTTGTTAGAACGATGCGTCGGATGCCGGGATCATCTAGACTTCGATCACGAGGATCATTCGTGTCTGACGATGGAAAGGGAAGATATGGTCATCATGTATTTCGAACCGGCGTTCGAACGCGTTGAATTCAATGATGTGATCACGTTTTGGAAGAGATTAGTCTTCTGTAAGAATCGAGACAGGCCCACAGATTCGGAAGAACTGAAATTGGCGCGTAGAAGTTTGACTTTAGAAGACAAGGGATGCATCAAGAAATTATTGCTGAACGAAGCATACGTCTAAGTTTTTTTCGTTGATATAAAATAAGGGAGAGTAGAAAATAAAAAAATAAATACACACATAATTTTTTTTTTTATCTAATATTAGAAAGAAAAAAAACACAAAATGAGAACCAGAAATAAATTGTATCCGGCGTTAGTGGACGACGAGGAAGAGAAGCCGAACGGCGTTTTGCCGACGGCACCATCGCTAGAAGAAAAAGAAAGAGGAGAGAGGTATCGCATCGATCAAATCAGTAGAATCCAAGAGTATCTAACTCGAGAGAGAGATTCTCGTCATTCTCTCAAGAAGAAGTATTCACGTTTCGTGAAATTCGTGAACGCGATCGACACGACACTCATCACGATTTCTATGGGTTTACACGCGGCCGGCAGCGGATTGTTTTAGACTGCGGTCGGCATTCCGATTGTGTTGACCATAGAAGGAGTGACCCTCGCCGCCGGATTGTTTAGCACGCTCGGAAACTTTTTGAGTAGGAAATTATATCTGAAGGTGAGGAAACACGACAAGATTCGCGTCTTGGCCGACTCCAAGATCGACTCGATATCCGAAATGATCTCTATGGCGTTGAAAGACGGTAGGATATCGGACGGTGAATACTTCACGATATTGAGTGAGAAAACGAAATACGATGCCATGAAAGAAGCCGTGAGAATCAAGACTCGTCAGATCATCAACGAAGAGATGAAGGATTCTCTCGTGGAAAAGGGGAGGAAAGAGACCAGAGAGGAATTCAGTAACATGATAGAACTCAAGAGCAGCGATTGAAAAAAAAAAAAAATATATATATATAATAAGAACAGAATTTAAAAAAAAAAAAAATATTAAATTTATATATAAAATAAAAAAAAACGAAATTAATTTAAATAACTCTTAAAAAAAATGTATTGCGTAAAGTGTAAGAGAGTTACCGAGACGAGTAATTCTAGAGAAGTGCGAACTAAAAACGACAGATGGATGCTTCGCAGAATTTGCGACGTGTGTGGTTCTGTCAAGACGCGATTCGTCAAACAAAAGAACGTGAGCAAAGGTAAAGGCATCGTGAATAAAATGATCAACCGTCTACCTTTCGAAATGCATCTGCCCGGTCACAGTTTCACGGGACCCGGAACGAAATTGAACAAGAGACTCAATGCCGATCTGACTCCCAAATCTTGGAGCAAACCCGTGAATAGGGTGGACGTGGCCACGTACGATCATGATCTGTGCTACGCCGGACATCCTGACACCAAGACTCGCAACGACGTCTGCGACAAAAACATGTTGGGGAGATTGAGAGGCATATCGAATCCGACCAGGAGAGAGAAGATGGAACGTTCGCTGGTCGGCAATCTGATCAGTGCAAAACGTCGATTTGGATGGGGCATTCAAAAAAAAAGAGCGCATCTGAAAAGAAGAAGAAGAAACGATTATTGACAAGTGAATTGGCCGAGGAGTTACACAAACCCATAGTGCGTAAATTTCGAAAGAGAAGGGTGTTCGTGAAGGGTCTGGATGACATTTGGTCTGCTGACTTGGTCGACATGAGATCGTTTTTGAGGTGGAACGAGGGCATCAAATGTCTATTGACGGTCATCGATGTGTTTTCCAAATACGGTTGGATCAGAGCTTTGAAGAATAAATCGGGACCTTGCGTCGCCGAGGCTCTGAAGAGCGTGTTCGACTCGTCTTCTCGAAAACCGAGTAAATTGTGGGTGGACAAGGGAAAGGAATTCTACAACAAGGACGTTCGTCGATTGGTAGACCTCTACTCGATCGAAAATGAAGAGAAAGCCAGTGTGGTGGAACGTTGGAATCGAACAATGAAGGAGAAGATGCACAGATACTTCACGGCGAATTCGACCAAGAAATACATATACACTCTGAACGGTCTGGTGAAAGATTACAGCAACATGCGACACAGATCGATCAAGATGACTCCTGCGGAAGCTAGCTATCCTCGAAACGAAAAACGGGTCTACGCGAATCTATATCCCGAGAGATCTAAGATCAGGAAGAAGTCTAGAACGCCGAAATTTGCGGTCGGCGATCGAGTGAGAATCTACGCTTATAAGAATCACTTCAAAAAGGGTTATACTCCTCGATGGACCTCGGAAATCTTCGTGATCATCAAAATATTTCACTCCGATCCGGTGACTTACGAAATCGAAGCTTTGGATGGAGAAAAGATCATTGGAAAGTTTTACGAACAACAATTACAGAAGACGAAGTTTTGATGAAGAACACAAAATTTTTTTTTTATTTACTCTCTTTGACATTTTCTTGTTTACACACATATATAGATAAGAGAGAAAAAAAAATAATAATAAAAAATAATTAAAAACTATTTTTTTCGATAAAGAAAGCAAGTGAATTAATAAACAAAAAAAAAACTAAAAATCCTTTAAAATGACAAATATACTAGATATAGCACAAAGCATAGTGAAAGATGAAAGTATTCAAGAATATGAGGTTCACGAATACGAACCGGTAACCGGAACGAGTTTGAACAATGCAGGAGAGATAAGAATCAACGTCAAAACTCAAGATCTATTCGTACATCCTAGTGAGAGTTACATAGTGGTGCAGGGGCGTCTCACCAAGGAAGATGGGAGCGACTACGCCGACGACGACACGGTTACTCTTGCCAATAATGGCATCATGCATCTATTCAGTAACCTAAAATACATGCTATCCGGACAAGAGATAGAATCTGTTTTTCATCCCGGTCAGGCCACCACGATGTTCGGACTCTTGACGTATCCTGATGATTTTTCGAAATCCAGAGGACTTAATCAGTTGTGGATGAAAGACACCGTCGGCCCTGCTAGCGCCGGTGCCGCCACGATATTCGACTACGTCGTCAAGACGTCCAGACCTAAAAGAACGTTTTCGTTCAGGATACCTTTGAAACACATCTTCAGATTCGCGGACGATTACAACAAGATCATGTACGGATTCAAACACAATCTGACGTTGATTCGAAAAGGAAATGATGACGCAATAGTGAAACTCACCGCGACCGATGTGGGTAAGATAACTCTACACAAGATATCGTGGTTCATTCCGCACATGGAGCCTTCGATCGATGAGAAAGCGCGTCTCTACAAGATCATAGAATCCAAGAGTAAATTACCCGTGGGATTTAGAATGAGACAGTGCGACACGGCTAGCATTCCTCCCTCCACGAATCACTTCGATTGGAGATTGACGGTGAAATCCGCTTCCGAGAGACCGCGTTTCATCATGGTTGCGTTTCAGACCGATAGGACGGGGCTCAGGAAAAGAATGCGTCGCTGTTCGATCACTGCCATTTGAGAAACATGCAAGTGTTTCTGAATGCCACGAGATATCCAGCAATCGATTACAATGCGTCGTTCGACAAGAACGATTTCTCCAGACTGTATGGCGACGCCGCTGATTTTAGAAAGAAGTATCACGGTCTAGACGAATTGATGAGCAATCCCAACATATCTCCCGGCAAATACAAGTCGATGTATCCCATGTTCGTACTCGACATCAGTAAACAGAGTGAATGACTCAAGAGTAGTGTGTTAGACATTCAGATCAAGATGCAATTCGATAGGAACGTGCCGAGAAAAAACGAAGCCTTTGCTCTGGTCCTGTCGGATAGAGAATTACAATTCGAAACGGACAGAAATAAGATGTCGATCATTCGATGAGAGACGAGTGTGTGAAAAAAAAAAATTAATAAACGTTAAAAATGTGGATGTGAGATTAATTAAAAACTAAAATCTCGAAAACAAAATGAATGTTTTTGACACGAAAACAACAAATCATCTGTTCACTTCAGATTACTACGACATTAAAATAAGATACTTGGAAAAATGGATTCAAATTGAATATGAAGAACGTAACACAAAAAAAGGATGGAATAGTTGTGATTTTAACGAATATTGTTTAAAAGAAAAAGAAGAGAGTTTGATCTCATAAGATCTAACGAAGAAATTATAAAAAATACAATTTTAAAATGTCGCAAATGTAAGAAACGTCAAATAAAAATCGAATCTCAACAAACTAGATCTGGTGATGAACCAACAACCGTATTCACAAAGTGTATAAATTGTAATCATAAATGGATAGAAAATTAAAAAAAAAAAAAAAAAAAGTAATGAGATATAGAGAGATTGAACATCTCTCTATATCTCATTACTTTTTTTTTTGTTTTTTTGTGTTTTAATAATCACACATTATTTTTTTTTTTAATTCATTATTTTCCACGCGTTCACTGTTTGTTCAAAGGATCCAGTTCGATCAGTAGACTCACCATGGAAGTGGCGGCTTTGGGATTATTGGTTTTCGTGACAAAATTAATCCTGCCTCCGGCGTTCACTTTGAGAGGCGTGCCGAACGTGCTAACATTCGCGTGTTGATTCTCAGTCTTTTTGACGCTGTATCTCTTATCGCTCTCCACACCATTCACCATGAGATTGACGACCGCTCTGTTATTCAAATCCGAGGAAGCCAGACTCATTCGAAGGATTTCACCTCCCAACGGCATGGGATATCCCACCTGACCGTGTTTTGATCCGCTACCTCCATTTCCGAAAGACCACTCGGCTTTTCCCTCATCTAAGGCGCCAGCCTCTTCGGCCCACATGGTGATCAATTGTCTAGCATATTTGACTTTCTCCACCACTGAAATCAGGGTGCAGGCATCCGTCATGTTCACGGGATCCAGTAGATTCGCGAGCGCGTGTCCACCCATGTCTAGTTTACCTTCCATGATGTCACCCTTTCTCCAGACCGAGTTGTCATCCACGTACTTCCGGCTTACCGCACTGGAATCAAATTCGGGATTGTGATCGAGATTGAGTCCGCATCCGCGTCATCGATCTTCGACAGATTCAATATCTTGTGGAATCCCGCATTCAGATCCGATTTCATTTCTCGTCCGTCAGACTTTCTCTGTTCCAGATCTACATAGTGTTTGGTCGCCACGTCCTTGGGATTCGTGGGAGCAGCCACGTTCGTTATCTTGTTATAATTGGCGTTCAATTCCGAGTGCATCATTTTCATAACGTATTTTTTTCTCAGGTGTTCACTGAATCTCGTGTGAGAGTCGTCCGTGTATTTCTTGGTTGCGGCATCGGTGGGATCTACGGGATTCGTGACGTTCACCAAACATTTGGATTTCAGATCGAGATCGTCGGTCATGGTTTTATCCACGTAATTATCCAGCAGGATTCGTTCGAAATCGGCGTTCCCCTTGTCGACGTATTTTTTAGTCGCAGCATCAGCGAGATCTATCGGCTCGGGAAGATTGTAGAGCTTTTTATCGTTCATGTTCAAAGGTTCTTCTCAAGGTTCGTATCTCCGAACGTAACGTTCGTCCAAGTTGGCAACATCGTAACCATCGTCAACTTCAAACATCTTCCTCTTCTTTCTCGGGTTGACTTTTTTTTCGTCGTCACGTCTACCAAATTTATCGACTGGCATGTTGTTGTGGGATTTTTTTTGTTTTTTAGAAAAAATATGTTCAAACGCAGTTTATTAAAAATGAACTATGTTATTTTATTTTTCGTTTTTATTCGATTAAAATTTTTTTTAAAATAATTTTTTTTATCTTTATATATACTATAAAAAAAAATCTCTCTCTAATGTAAATCATTGAGAATGTCTTGAAATTGATCTCCTTCAGACCATCTCTTGAGAACGTAGAGACACAGGTGACTGCAAAACACTTGATCTGGTGATTGCACTCGTTCCGTGTTGTAATGAACCATCGATTTGTTGAAATAGTTCTTTATTTCTTTCGGCGGTGAGATTCCGTAGCTGTCGAAATAATAATTCTTCTTCCCGTTCTTGAACCACACCACCCAGTGAGTGCCTTCACCCGATGAATCGTCTAGATTTAAAATTCCGCATTCCGATTGTCGAGGTCTTCTCTTCAGCAAGGCATCTCTGGAAAACACTCCTAGAAAATCTTCAATTTTCAAATCTTTTGCTGCATTCAACAGATCGATGTTGGATAGGGGTTCGTTGGGTATGACGACACCTTCTACAGATATCTTTATTTTCTTATTCATAAATAAGTATATATTTTTTTTATTTATTTTATTATAATTTACTAAAAGTGACGTTATTTTTTTTCTATTTTTTTCTTTTTCTTTTTAAACTAACTTTCTCGATGTCACTATCGATTTCTATAATTTTGAATTCGTCTAATTCCTCTTGATTTTCTGGAATCCAATCATCCACATTCATATCGTCTATAGTTAGTTCCGCAGTCCAATGTCTGAGTGCCAAAGTGCTTATTTTATTGTCTAATATGAATCTCGTGTCGTCGTTGGACGTCAGCGAAATCTTGTTGACTATTTCGGTATACAAGTCATGATTTCCGCTTCGAATCGATTTCATAGTCTTATACACCGGACCACTTCCTAACAGACAATCTTTATACTCTTGGAAAGAGAAACTCCTTTGCACTTCTTGATCTCTTCATCATCTTCTAGACGATAAGCATAGAGTTTGGGTCTCAAGCCCACGAATTCGATGATCTGTTTACCGCCGCTCTCGTCCTTAAATTTACCCAACACCTTCTTGTTGTCGTTCAATTGAATGTTGGACGGGTGATCGATGGGATAATTGCTCATGTCGAACCAATCGGCCACGTCTGGAGATATATCTCGGTAGACGTCTTTCGTCTCTATCTCGTAAACTAAACTGTCCATGTCGGTGAACAGTAGTTTGGCTTTGTCGCCAAATTTTCGTTTGACATAATCGTAGTGAAACTCGTACATCAATCGCTTGCAGATATCTAAGATGATCGGTCCGAGATAATACGGTTTGTCGAACTTCAGGTGCGTCTTTTGCATGTGAACGGCCACTAGATTTTCGTCAAATATGGTTCGGTGTTTGTAATGGGGTTTCGCCACTAATGTTTTAGCTCTTTTCTCTGACGTGATGAGTCGAACGTCGGTTCTCGTCCTGATGTTTTCCATCAATTTACCTTACACGCAGTTGTTCATGAGTTCGAAGAAATCTTTTTCGAAATCGTTCTCGGCTCGAGTTCTGAGATTCGTGTTGAGATCGATGTATTTTTTCATCCAAGGCTCTTTGTCAAATCGAATGATGCGATGTATGTCAACTAATTTCATCCTGTAATCGACGTACTGTTTCAAATTCTCGCTGTAGACGACGTAGTTACGTTTGTTGAATAAATTGGGAATGAGTTTTTCCTCGTCTCCCTCCTTCGGTTCCATTCGTTCGGGAGCCAGTGGATAATCGTTGTGTAGATCGTGTAATTCTTTCGGATAGTTCAAATCGACTTCTAAAATGCAAGGATAGTCTCTCCATTTTTGCATCTCTTCCGGTTCCTTCACCCATTCGAAATTTCCAATCGGTAAAGGATGACTCATAGCCCAACCATACAGATTATTAGCGTCCCAATACTGTATGTATTTAGTCGACCGTTTCGAATTGAAACCTTCTTTCATGTAGGGATTGTTAGCTTCAGAATGTCTGTGGGAGATCATCGATACGCCACCTCTCGCAGCCCTTTCGAACATGAGCAACATGTCCACGTCAGATAATAATTCCAATTGGACTTCGGTGGTCTTCAACAGAGCGTCCCATGCCAAACCGGGTGCGGTGAAATACCAAGCGGGATCCAGATCGTAATTTCGACAACAGACGTCTCGAAAATTTTCGAACACGTCTGCCAAGAGTAGAACGTTGGTCTTCAGATAGAGATCGTGATAATCTCTCATGGTTTTCATATCGAATGATTTCCACACGTTTTTAGCATGTTCGTAATTCTCGTCGGAAATGTCGGATTCATATAATTTCGAATAAAAATCTTCTTTCGAAGGTAGTGCGGTGTCTTCAAATCTCTTTAGATCGTTCATGTAATCTTAAGGATAGACTCCTTTCCTCAACATGACATCTACTCGTTCTTCGAAATGTTCGCTCGTGATTTTAAATTTATCCTTGCTCATGTTATCGACTAATTTTTCCAGAGCGGTCGACATGAATTTAAAACTGTCGATGAAACGTATGGCTCTACGAATGAATTCCGTTTTTTCTTCCAACATCTCTCCATCGATTACTCTTTTCTCCTCCATGAGCTTCCATTTCGTGAAGGAAATGTATCTTTCTTCGCTGTTCGCGATGCAATTTAATTCTTCGTGTGAGGTGCCGAGATTTTTCATGAACAGATGACTGTCGTAACCCGAGAGATTGTGAAACATCACCGGATAGAAAGCGGCATCTCGATATTTTAAATTACACTTGCTGTGAGCCAGCCCGTGATACAGACCCGTGTAATGATCATGGTCTCTGACCTTCCTATTTTCCGTCGAATTCTCGTTGAACGATTGTCTGCATATGTGACATTCAGTGGCTCTGTTATTTCCGTCCTGCTGCTCTCGCGTGATGATCATTTTTGCCGGAGTTTTGAATTTGTCGTATAACATTTGAAGTTTTCATTCTAACTCTTCAACGAACCTTTGAGCCACGTCGTCGTCTTCGCACTGTGTCGTGTAGGTGAAGGGACCCATGTCATGTTGCGAGTCGAAAGCGCATTTCACGTAAATGCAATAGCCCGAAGGTATGTGTTTTTGATATCTTTCAACATAACTTTGAAGAGCGTTGGGTTGACAGGAACTCATTTTCGCGGTGAAACATTCGAAATCGGCGTACACGACGATTGGTACTTTTAACCTTCTATTTTGATTTTCAAACTTCACGATGGTGTTGGGTTTGGGCATTTTGACGGCGACACCTTGATTTTTGTTGCAATATTCCTGATGTTTCACCAACGAGTCTTCGCTGTGAAACACGTTCATGCAATTGTAACATAAAGATATCTTTCCGTTATGATTATTATTTTGTTTCGACAGTAATCGACTCGGATGTTTAACCCAACAATAATGACGATTGTCACCATTCGAAATCAATAATAAAATAATCGTCTTTTCTCTTCCGAGATACAAAGTCAGTCTGAGAGGATGGATCTTCCATTTTTCGTTGTCGTATCCCAAGACGTTCACCGCAACGGTGGGATTTTGAGCCTCGAAACATTCGATGTGTTTTAACTGCGTTGGAAAAGTCACTCTGGTCCAATCGAAATTTTTAGAAGTTTCCTCATACTGAGAAACTCTATCGGAGTTTATTTTGACAGGGTATAAAGCGGATGTGACTGCCCATTTAAAACACTGATCATCGTTATTTTTCACGTTGATCACGGTGTATTTCTTAGCGAGGAAATACGGTAATTTCACGTAGGAAGACCCTATCAACAAATCGTTTTTAGTTATGTGAATTTCGAGTTTCAACATCTCATCGAACGTCCAATTACTACCTTCATGTTGATAATTCGTGAGAGACGTCAACATCTTGTCTTTCATCTTTTCGAAAACGTCCGATAAATCTGAACCTCGAAATACGGGTTCGACATTAGATCTGAAATATGCATTTTTCACGATGCTCTCGCCGGACTTCACGTCGATTTTATTCATCACGCAATGGAGTATCATCTTAATTTTTAGTCCCACGTTCATGTATTTGCGAAACAAATCCAATACCTTTTTCTTCACCCGTTCCATGAACAAATTCGGATCGATTTTCTTCAATGAGATAACCACGTCGAAAGTTTTAAAAATGCCTTTGATCGCACTCTCCCGTTCCACGGACTTCGATTGAAATAGTTCTGCGGCGAGTCGCACTAGATATTCTTCTCCTTTCCCTTCGTCTATTGCTCGTTGAAGTTTGCTCGATATATCTCGTTTGCCTAGAATCTGATGTGCAACACTCGTTTTCGTTTTTCTTTTCTTTTCTTTGGAAACTTGAAGTTCTTCTTCAATGGCTTTTCGTTTAGTCGTCTTCTTATTTTTCACAATCGAAACGTTTTTGGTTTTTTTCGACGTCGGCATTTCGATTCCTTTTACTATCTTTTTCTTCTTCTCATTTTTCACAACCGATGCATTTTTTGACGTCGTTGCTATCGGCATTTTGTTTGCCTTTCCATCGTTTCGCAAATGTTTCTGTATGACTTCAATCATTTTTGATTTAGTTCTATGATTTCTGAAATGTGAAATTTTTAATAGTTTACAAATCTCGTTTAACTGAGGTACGGTTTTCTCATTTAAATTTTCCAATTTTTTTTTATCTGTTTGTTTCATTTTGTAAGAATATATTTTTTCGAATTTTGTATTTTAAATAATTTGTTTAAAAAATTTTGTTTTTTTAATGGGAAAAAAAAAAATTTTTTTGATGAAATTAATCGATTTTTTTTTATGTTCCTTAACGTTAAAAAAAACGAGAAAAAAAGGATGTTAAAAATTTAACTTATATATATAAAGAGAAAAAAAACTTTTTAAACAAATTATTTAAAATATAAAATTTAAAATAAACATTATTTGTAAGAATTCATAAAAAAAACAAATAATCGATCATGACAACAACACCTAAAAGATGCGAATTGAAATTGAAACGAGACGAAAAGTATGAGAAATCCAGTTTTAATATCTATACATTACAACCACACCATCCCATCGAATTGAATGAGGTCGAGATGGTGGACTTAGAGCGCTACTACCACAAATATCGAATGTGTTTGAAAGTGGATGAAGCCGCGCTCGATTTGTTTCACGAGTACCAAAGCGAACTGTTGATTAATATCATCATCGCCGTAGACAGAGAATTCGACAGGGGTGATTTATTCTTGTCCTATGGAGGTTACATATATCCAGTAATCTCACCCGAACTCGTGAAGAAATTGGGTGGTGAGAGCACAAAAAAAAAACTCAAAAGAGTAAAGATGAACATTCACACCATTTTCATATGTGGAAAAATGACGAATGTCAACTTGCTAATAACGGATTTGGAAATATAAACAATAGAGAGATTGAAATTAAAAATTTACTTTTTATATATATAAAGAGAAAAAATACTTTTACTAAAAAAATTTTTACATTAAAGAAAATTAAAAAATTAAAAAAACAACTTTTTTATATATATATAAAGAGCAAAAAAAAAAAAAAACTTTTTTAACAAATTATTATTTAAATACAAAATTTAAAATATACATTATTTGCAAGAATTCGTAAAACAAAAAAAAATAAATAATCGATCATGAAGACAACAACACCTAAAAGATGCAAATTGAAATTGAAACGAGTTGAAACGTATAAGAAATTCGGTCATAAAATCTGTAGATTACAACGACACGATCCCATCGAATTGAACGACGTCGAGATGAAGGGCTTAGAGCACAAATACGAGAAATATAAGATGCCTCTGAAATTGCACGAAGCCACACTCGATTTGATTTACGAGTACCAAAGCGATCTGCAGAACATCGTCATCACCGAAGATAGAAAATTCGACAAGGACGATTTGTCGTTGCCCTATGGAAATTACATATTTCCAGACATCTCATTCGAACTCGTGAAGAAATTGGTTGGTGAGAGCGAGTTGACTGATGTAAAAAAACTCAAAAGAGTAAAGATAAACATTCAACACATTTTCGAAAAAGGAGAAGACACGAGCGTCAACATGCTAATAGCGGACTTGGAAATATAAACAATAGAGTGATTGATTTTTAGCGAAGAAAAATGAAAAAAAAAAAAGTAATTAGATCATCTTTAGATCTCATTTACTTTTTTTTTTTTGTTTTTTGTTTTCCTTCTTCTTCACTATCATCATAGTATATTATAATAACGTTTCCTTTTCTCTCAGTTTTCAGCATCGATTCTTCTTCTTTTTGTTTTTTCTTTTTCTTTGTGATGTGATACGTTTATGGTAACATTTTTGTTTATCCGAATCATAACTATGAACGAATGTTGTGCATCTCTTGGTAACACTCGCATCATTACCATTCTCTTCAGAAGGTAGTGGTGACCGTGGAAAGCATCGTCTCATTCTCAACCGTATATCCCGTGCTTTATCTATCTCTTTCCTTAGATATCCATCATTAGAGTCTAACCATTTTTTTATTTCTTCGCTCTCTGGCTCGCGATGTTTGTCATTATCGTCAAATTCATCCAGGTGATAAATTCTCCACCTTGTCATCCTGATGATAAATTTATTTCTCCACCTTTTTACTAATTTTAAATATATTATTTTATACTGTCTATGATTTTATATATTTTATATAATTTTATATTTATAATAACATATTCAAAATCGGTATGTTCTTAAACGGCGAATTCTCACCGAGCAACAAACCCTTGCTGAGTCGCTCGATGTTCCGTCCACTCTTCAGATAGAGACCGTTTCCTCTCAGAGAGTTGCCACCTCTAACGGGTTCTAGATACAATCCTTTACCGCTGTCGTCTACGTGGATGCGACACACGGCTCCTCCCTTCTTCAAAAACAGTCCGCTGCCACCCATTAATTTCTCAACTGCCGAACTAGCGAGTCCCGTGAGAACTCCCACGCTGAGAGTCTTTCCGAGAAAGGGTAGTGCCTTTGAGGTGAAGGGTAATGCTTTTGCGGCTATTCCTGCCAATAGCGGTAGGAAACCACCTTTCATTCTCAAATTGTATCTCAATTGAGCGGGACTCATTCTCACCGTCAACCCTCTTCCATCGCGAATCGCTTTCTCCATCCTTTTGATTTGACTTCTGGTCCAGGCGATCGAATCCTGACTGCCTCTCGTCAGATCTTCGTGAGTGAATTTGAATCTCACCGCCTCGCCTCGAGTTCTTAACGCTCTCTCAAGTTTCTTCTTCTGTCCTGGAGATATGTTCACGTTTTTAACCACGTATTCTGTCATAATTCTGTTTGTTTTTTTAAATATATTTACTTCAATTGTTTCTTGTTTAATAATTATATTAAAATAATTTTGTAAAAATTATTATTACCATTTATTTTATTTTTTTTATCTATATATATAATATTTTTTTTTTTTTGCTTTTATATTTCTCTTATGTGAAATCGTATCGTCACTCTCTCTCCTCGAAGATCTAACAGTTCACCATTTTGATCCGTCAATGTGGTTTTGAGACTATACAACGTGTCTAAAATCACTGGTAGATAAACTAAATTTCGAGGTCGCTCCACGATCTTATAACCTGGCGACACGTTTGGAAAGAAGGAATAGATCGTCGGTTGAGCGCTACCATTCACGTAGCTTCCAGCAATCACGTCCACGTTCACCAGAATGCCATTGACAGCGAGAATGTCGACCGTATTTTCAGATGCTGCGTGGCCTCGATACATCTTTCGATCGAATCCCAACATCTTGCCTATAGAATCGTCCGTGTTGAAATCCACACGAAAATTATCTTCCAAATCCAACATCATCTGTAAGGTATTGGGATTGGGAGCGAGTCTGATCTTGTTGCTTCCCTTTCCATCCATCTTCATTCGCGTCTGAATGTAATGGTTCAAATCGTCTATGTCGCAACTCCCTTTGGGAATTCGAATCTCCAACCAATCCACTCCGTCGGAATACTTGAACGAGTTATTCTTTTCGGTGACCTTGGGAAAGGAATAATAAGTCTCCAGATTCACCAAAGCCATCTCGTATCTTTTTTCTCTATTCAATTCGATGGAAGGTTCGAATCGAGTCGAATCGCCACTCACCACGATTTGAATGGATTGTTTCGCAGCCGTATTCTCGGCTATCCGTTCTAACAATTCTCCATGTTCGAACATTATATTTTAATTTTTATTTTTTTATTCAAAACTAATTATTTGAAGATTTATTATTTTTCTAATTTTTATTTTCACGCTCTATCTTATTATTATTACCATCAGAAACATAAAACTCGTCGAATCCGCACTGATATTTTCCACGATTAAATTCGCTCGTCAAATCGATCACGACGAAATTGTAAAGTCCACCATCCCAAACCCTCTTGCAGAATCTCCTGAATTCCGCAGTGCTCATGTCATTTGCGACGTGATCGCCGTAGATGTGATTGAGATTCTTGAGATCTTGGCGAAAGAGACATAGAAAATTAGCGTTCTCCCTTATCATCTGTCTGGGCAATCGAAAATAATTCTGCGACAGGTAGAAACAGTCCACGTTGCTGTGTCGACCCCTAACGTAATACGATTCGCATCGGTTCTGTCTCTCCAAAAGCAGATCGTCGAAAATCATGAGATTCTTATCTTCCGATTTCAGTTCTCTAGGATCCGGAACGTCGCTAGCGTTCTCATAAAATCGACACTTGACGTTCGAAGATGCATTTCTTTTCATCAGCTCCGTCGCCGCACCGTCCAAAATGGTCGAGAGCGGAGCTCCACTCTTGTTGAATTCCTCCCTACTGTCAAAGATTCTGGCTATGACGTCCTTGGGCAATCTGCGATCCATGCACTCTCGAAGCAATCTGTATTCGGGTTGAAACAAGCTCTTGCCAAACACGAACAATCTGTCGTAATCCAACCATTCGGGTCGGGACAACAGATTCATCAACAGATTGGTCTTTCCACAATTAGATTTTCCCACTATCAAACCTCTTATGCTCTTGGGAAAGAACTTGTTATTCGACCTCTTGGTCGCGGCGTCGTTCCAAGACATATCTTTAATGTTCATCTTTGTTTTATTTTTGTTTGTTATTTTAGATTCTTTTCAAACACAATTTTTTTTTATGTTTTTCAAACTCTGTTTTTAATGTTATTATTATTATTATTTATTTATATCGCACCGTCGCGAGTTCTCTTCAATCCGGATCCACTCGTCATTTTGACTAAATCTTGTATGGGCACCACGGCATCCTTTAAATCTTTCCAATTTTTTGGCGTTCGCTCTAACGCAGCTCGCTTCGCCGGCGGACTGATCAACTTGTCGATCAACGCGTCGGCTGCCCTCTTGCCAGCCGCAGAAGCTATCCTACCACTGGCTTCGGAAGTGGCTTTCTTACCAGCATCCAAAGCCATCTTCTTACCGACCTCAATCGTGGTCGATGCGAGTTTTCTACCCGCATCGCCCGTGAACGCTCGCATTATAGAATCGACGATGCCAGAACCGCCTTGAACGTAAGTCCTGACGTATCCCCTGTTCTTTATCACCAACATATTTTATTTTTATGATATATTTTTGTTTTTTTTCACTGGTAAATCGTTTTGTCGTTTTTAAATACTTTTATTATTCTAGTGTAAGAATTTACTGTTTTATTTTTTGTTTGTTTGTTTGTTTGTTTGTTTCTCTCTCTCTACTTATTATTATATACACATCAATCCTTCAATTCGTTCATCAGCCTTTTATACTGGTTTTTATTCAAAACCTTCTGTCTCAACAATTCGTCAGATACGGCAACTATCTGATTATCTAATCCCGTGTTACCAGCCCGTCTGCTCCCCATCAACAAACTCAATCTCTGAGACAGAGCGTCGGGATCGCTTGGAAGAAAAATAGCGGTTTTCACCCCTTTGCCGGTCACCGATTCGACGAACTTCTTGTTCATCTCCCATATGGGCTTCACTATTTTCGTCCACTTGTAACCTCTGTTGGCTTTGGGTCTCGTCTCTCTGGCATCGTTATTTCTATTCATGGTGTGGGTCTGAACTAGAATGTCGCTGTAATTGTCGAAATCCTGTTCCGTGAAATCTCCGGGCTTGTCGTAAAGGAGCAATCTCCGCAGACCATCGGTTACTTTATATTTATTCGAACCCACGATCAATTCATCATCATCCATTTCCACCTCCGTATCACCTACAAAAGTTCTACCCTCAGAATCCTTATAAATTCCATACGACTGATCTCTCTTACCGCCATCATCATCGGATGATGCGATGCTACTAGTGGTGATAGTCGAAGCCGTATCATCAGACTCGCTCATGTCTGTTTGAATTCCCGTGGGAACGTAATCCGGTGTAGATTGAACGGAATACCGATTTCCAAAACTAGGAGACAACGAACCCATTCTCAAAGAACTCTCCTTTATGGGTCTCAATTCTTCGACTATCTCCTTCCTGCTTCGCTCTTGACCCTCCGTCACGGGTTTAAATATTTTTGTGGCTTCGCGTCTGAGTTCCATCTCACCGAGACATCTGCTTCTCTCAGCAGCCTGAATGTTCTTCTTAGAACGTTCATACTCGGCTAAAATTCGATCTCGGCGTCTAGGATCCATCTGGAAAAACATCTTTCGTTTTAATTGTTTTTATTTATTTTTCAAAATTAAATGTTTAATTATATTTTTATGTTTTTGTGTTTTAAGTAATAAAAAAAAAAAAAACTCTTTCTGTCTTAATTTTATATATAATAATCTGAAAGTATTCACATCTCAAACTGACTGTGTTAATTGAAGTTTAAAAAAATACGTTTAAACAGTACATGACAAACCGGTTTCTGATTTAACGCATTTTGACAGTAGTGTTTACATTTTTGTCAAAAGATCTTCATTCATTCACACATCAATTCATTGAGTCTCGAATTAAGAGAGAATCCTTTTTGATGACTGCGATTGCTATCATGAATATATTAAAAAATTTTACCACTCAAAACCTAATTGAGCGGAAAATGCGTTTTAAACATTCCGATAAGTGTTTTAAACAAACGCTTAACAGTCAATCTCTCAATCAAGGCAAAACACAAATATCTATTACAGATCAACTCCCCTTCGAACAAAAAAACCCTCAAAATCAATTTCTATCCATCCCATCAACAGAAAACATCAATGTCTATAATACAGACTATATTCATAATCGACTCTTTTTGAACAAAAAACCTCATTCACTCATTACGTTAACATGTGTTAGTTTTTTTACTTCAGGAAGACGTGACTGGGTTCGCAAATTTCCAACACACCGACAACGACAACACTCTTCGTTTCAAAACATTTTCCATCGAGTGCTCGTCGAGGACCCCCACCTCGCAATAACGTGCGCCAGTCTCACTTCGAGAAACGCTACAACAATGGGTTTGCGGATTCAAACATCACCTCTTCATGCCAGTCGATTTCAGACCTAAAATCCGCAAGCGAGTTTCCTCCCATAGGATTCAGTGTTAAAATCGTGTACGGACGCGGATCGTTAGAAATCGGCAAGATGATGATGAGTTCGAACTCTCAAAACGTTTTTTTGCTCGCAATTTAACACTCACCACGGGGTTTTAGCGTTAAAATCGCGTGCGGACACGGATCGTTAGAATCGGCAAGATGATGAGTTCGAACTCTCAAAACTTTTTTTTGCTCGCAATTTAACACTCTCCATAGGGTTTCAGTGTTTAAATCGTGTACGGATGCGGATTGTTAGAATCGACAAGACGATGAGCTCGAACTCTCAAAACGTTTTTTTGCTCGCAATTTAACACTGAATCCTATGGGGAAAAGTCATCCGCAGATTTCAATCAAAACGGTACATGTACGTGTACGTAAAACTACGCGCATCTAGGATACAATTCAGTGTTAAAAAAATTCGAGCTCACCCTAAAAAACAGTTAAAATCTTGTACACGTACACGATTTTAACACTAAATCCTATGGAGATGTACATGTACATGTACACGTACATGTACAGGTGAGCTCGAACTCTCATTTATTACCTACTAACCCCAATCAAATTAAACAAATAAACATGGGAGAAAGATGAAGTGACTTAATGTGTAAGGTAGTTTTCTACAGCATAACCCATATATAGCACGCTGTTAAGGTCGTCCTGGTCAGTTTAGCGGCATACATTAGAAGAGTTCATATTCATTTTTGGGGGCTTGGCCAATTAATATTTTCGATGTACAGCCTTGGGACTACACGTTGTAAATATTGATGGGTCTACCGACAAATGTACTTAGCAGCCATTTATTTCCGTAAATTAGGACGTATTATGACCCTGGCATGGGGCTTTGGTTCACAGATTTAATTAATGGTCTGTTGTGTAGCGGACTCGCTGATTTCGAGTGTGATTACAAAAGAGAATCTCGGCATTTGATATATTCTTTGCTCTTTGGCTCAATATACTCAACGTTAACCCTTTACCTAACATGAAAAGCAGACGACACTTGCAAAAAAAATTCTTGAATAACTAATTTTTTTCATTTTTTGTCTCCAAAACATAGGTTATGACCCCTCATTGGAACGAGCTCGACGAGCTCGTTCCAATGAGGGGTCATAACCTATGTTTTGGAGACAAAAAATAAAAAAATCAAGAAAATTAATTGGCGATTTTTGAGAATAGCGCTGGCCGGTTTTGGCCGTTACGTTGGGTAAAGGGTTAAAGAAGACAAAGTTATACCAGGTTTATATATAGTGTAAAAGAAAAACCAATTTTACAGCTCAGTCAAAGGGCTGGTGAGCATTCCTGATCAACAACAATACAGAATGATCTTGAGTAAAGATGCCCTTGTTACATAGAACAGTGATAACTGAACACTTACCAATGGTTGTGTCACAAACTGCTCTGTGGGGTATAGCAAGTGGACCAGCTGGACATAAACGTAAGACTTCGTTGATAACGGCTTCTGTATAACATAAATACTCTCTGTCTGATACACTTGGTAACCTGTTTCGTCCTAAATATGAAAATAAATAAAACATCGAAACCCAAAACTGTATAGTGAAGGTGACTTTCAAAAACAAAACGTGGAGCGGATTTTTCACCCTGATCAACACCTGATCTTTAGAAAACATCACAAACCCAAGTAAAAAGTTTCCGAAAAAGACAATGTGGTACTTTTAAGTTTATCAGTGACACAAAAAGAAAAGATTCACTTGAGAAAATTTGTAAAACATGACACGTGCACACACAAATTATAACACCAATTGTTTTTAATACAACGAAAACTATCGAGCGGGGACAAAGGATTTTCCAGCAATACATTTTCTTTTTCTTCTATATATATATTTTTTTCTCTCTCTCTTCTTTTATGTACCGTAAATCTTCCAGTACTGTTATTTTGATTTCTGATTTATGTTCAGTTTAAATGAATGAATGTTCATTGTTTCTGTGTACAGCTTCGATTTTTACCTTTCCTTTTTTGTTTGTTCATGTTGAAATGTTAAATTGTAATTTTTGTTGTTTGAAACTTTGTTCAAGTACAATTCAGGAAAAACGGGTTTGTATGAGTTGAGCACTTGTCCTGTAATCCTTTTTGCCTCCATTTTGCAAATAAAATAGTTTTAAACTAACCAATGGGTTCCGTGATGAATCCAAGGTCCACTGGCTAAAATTTTACTGGCACGGCGTTTCCTTTTTCACGGAAATTGAGAAATGTTTTCTGAATTAACAGTTCACTTTCTGGGAGTTTTGATGGCGATCCAATTACCACGCGCTACGGGTTTATTGAAAATCCAGTTGGTTTGCCATAGGGTCAACTGGTGCATGGATTTCACTTCTATTAGTAAACTCTCAGCCAGTGGCGATGGGCTTCTATTCCGTCAGTAGCAATTGGCTACGGACCCAAATGCTGCCCTCCGATATACTAATCAAGTTCCAGTTCACAGAAAACATATGAACTTTGAACGCTATTGCCCCTAAGAGACCTATCATTTTACCCTATAAATAGTGCAGGACCAGTGGGAGTGGGGTTCAACAGTTTACAATCAAGATCTAACCCGGTATAAAATTTGTACGCCGGGTGCCCAAATTTCGAAATAATCCGACTCAAGATTCCTCATTTAAGCTCATCTGTGGACTGAGCTGAGATTTTGACTCGAATCGATACTTTGAAAAAAATTAAAGTAACATTTTTGGTGTGTTTACAGTTTCTGTCACCGTTCTTGATATTTTCTAATAAAAGTCAATAGTTCCTTGTTTTGCGTTGACTTTTAAACCTCTCGATCGACATGCATAAATTTGACCATCAGAAAAATTCATCGCTTGGTTTGTCTATGGCATAATAAACAACAAATGTTAAAAGGCCTATTTCCACGATGCGTTCTTGACGTACGTACAACATTCATGAGCCAACGGCATGACTTTTGGGGCGAATGGGTCAATCGGTTTAGACAATGCGTTACGTCAATGAGTCCAGGACGCGAACTCAGTCGGCGGCAGGCGGTCATGGGGAGAACACGTTGGAGACGACTGAAGAAAATTGCCATACTATCACCCTTCTTGTGGTAGGAGTAAAAAAGGATGAATATTTTCACAGGAGGCGAAGTTGTTCGGTGTGAAGTTGGGAGACCGACTTGGAGCTACTTATCACTACGTATTACTAATATGATAATGTTGTACAAAGGGCCTTAGTAGTAATACGTAGTAGTAATACGTAGTAGAAATACGTAGTAATACGTATTAGTATGTAGAGTAGGCTATACTAAGCACGTGACCTATTCACACCTACCTAATTGGTCGGGCTGTTGAGTCCGGGTTGCGATGTCGTAAGAAATTGGAACCTGCGTCTTTGTGCATGCGGCATCGCAATGCTTATTGAATTTTCTCGTAGATACAGTTTATACGGTGCGTTTTGTACTCGTGCGCCCTATTCATGCGACAGACGCAAGCAAAAATCACATCATGTAAATAGGCCTTAAGATGATCAGTTAAAATTTAATCCTACAGTCCCGAAGGGCTGCATAATTAAATGTTTACTGAACCTCAATCAAACGCAAACTATATTTAACTAATGGCTATTTATTTATTTATTTATTTATTTATTTATTTATTTATTTATTTATTTATTTATTTATTTATTCATTTATTTATTTATTTATTTATTTATTTATTTATTTATTTAAGGTCACATACTTATGCACAATGGTTAATCGTGGCCGTGACAGTTTTACGGGTGGGGGAAGCCGACTACCCGGACAGAACCACCGAGCATCGACGAGCAATTGTCAGCTCCCGTTAGCGTGTTTGATCAAATGAAAAGTCTGAGTTCGATTCAGAACACCAGTCTTGTTTTTAAAAAAGTATCGGACGTGAGTGAAACTCAGACTTATGTACCCTTTAGGACACAGTAAGACTTCAGTTTTTTTTCGAAATGTGGTGCCCGTGTAGTTTTTTTGTAACGTAACAGATCGAGAGAGAAGTACGGGGCCGAGGCTCGAACCGTCAAACTCTTCAACACAAAGCGACTGACTGACCACGAGACTAAGAGATCCGGACCAACCAGGCTGGTTGGTAAATGGCCTCTATACCTCAAACGCGGCACAACCTTCACGTTCGTTTGCGATTCAACTCCGGTCACCACAAATTCCATCTTAGAGCGGTCGAAACATCCATAGTGCTTCACCACAGCACTGACAATGCTTCCAACTGCAGAGGGCTGGTCAGACGGCACCAATATAACAGACCGAGAGAGACGTTCGGGAGCACAGGTTCGAACCGTTGACCTCTAGCACGCAAAGCGACCGATTTATCACGAGACTAAAAGATCCGGACCAACCGGCCTTTATACCTCGACCGCTATAGTAAATTGCTGAGAGGCCTATAGGTATCTCAGAACTAAATATTTCCCATAGGCGACCATTATAACATTCAGGCGGAAAAAAATATGATCTCATCACTTTAATTTTGGTATTCAAATATCTCTGTCAAGTATAGCCCTTCAGACAACTTTTTCTGATCTGAAAACAGGGGGTCATGCAACAGATAAGAGAGAAAAACTGACACAAAGGGAAGTACCGGTCACGTGCACCTATTTTTCAGGGAATTCCCTACAAAAACACACAAAAAGTAAATTGTATTTTTTAAGTCCAAAAGTCATCAAATCACCCTCTTTTTATCAGGAATATTCAACAATAATGCAAGATGTCAATAAAATGTTTCAAACGTTTATTGAAACAATGGATTTTCCCAAGGCTGTTTAATTTTAGAGATTGCATCATTTCCGCGTGCAACATTTTAAGGCGGTTCACTCTAATTTCAATATTTAGTTCCGTGATACCTTTACTGGTCTATCCTTGTGATGAATTTCAGATGATAAGAGATAGATATGTTTGAAAACACAATTTGGCTTTGTGAACTGGTGAATACAAAAGATATTCACCTGAGTGCTAAAGCTACTATTGTGTTTGATCTATAGTAAAAATCTGAATTGGATTTAGAATTCCAGTCTTGTTTTCATAACATCCGACGTAAATAAAACTCAGACCTAGGTCCACTTCAGAACATAGCCAGACTTTCGTTTATTTTTAGATATGGGGCTCAGGTGGTTGTAAGTTGTTGAAAGGCTTTTATTGGACAATACTTGTGATGAATTTCAGATAACTGCAGATAGATTTTTGTAAAACACAATTTAGATGTGAATGAAAATACCTGAAATATTTGTATGTGTTTCACTTGTTTCACCTGTTATGTTGCCAAAAGCCGTTAATGATGCTCAGAGTCACATCCCCTTACTTTAATTGTACATAAATGAGAATACACCCATCTGGTCTTATTACCGCGGTGCCCCCGATATTTTAAATTTCGAACTGTTTAATAAATAGAGGATATGAAATAAGTATTTCTTCAAGGGAGATAGATAGATAGATAATATTTATGAAACACGTCTAGAATTTCCCGTTCTGAACAAGTGTGTGTGGGGGTGGGGGCGGGGGTGTGGGGGGGGGAGATGATGGGGACTAAAACGAAATCGGTAAGGGTTAAATAGAGGAATTTAAACTTCAAAGAACAATGCCGCTGAGGCGCGTCACAACCACTGACTACTATATTGCAAGTTCGCCACAGGTCACAGGCAGTCGATCGGCCGGCAAACCTGCAGTAAAGACAATCCCATCTATATAAGGAATGATCATTTGTTTCTGTCTATTTTTTGAGTTATGAACCCCCCAAAACAAAGGCCAAACCGTGTAAATGGGCGTATAAATCAAGAAATAGACAGAAACAAACGATAATTCCTTATAATTAATCCAGAGGGGAAATAAATTTAAGCACTCTACTTTGCGGAGTTAAAATAAAAACCAGGTCGCATCATGCTTCCTACTGATAACTGAATAAAAAGAGCATAGTTTTCTAAAATTCTGTTTGAAATAACGATACATTTCACCGAAACATGTTCTTGTGTCATTAAAAGTTTTATTGGCCAATGAATTGCGTACGTTAAAAGGAACGTCATAGGCCGCCACATCCAAATAACACTTCAATCAAATTTTCCACTTGACAGGAGGGATGGTGCTGTCATTCAAAGCAACTCTTAAATTAGTTAAATTTAATTCTGATTTTGACTTTTTCCTTAAACACTGAAAACACAGCTTGTAAATGTGGAGTTCGAAATAAACCCAGATGACATTAGTTGAACTTTGTCTCAGAAAGAGTTCATTAAGGCTATTTGAAAATTGGAAAGTTTTGTTCGCGTGAGTTTCGTTTGTGGATTATTATGACCGGCCATTGTTTACGTTTGATTTGGGTAAAATGGTGAACGCAGACGATCACCTATTGCATATAAACAAATTGAACATGGAATAAAAACTATGATAAGGATTTCATTGTTTATTAAATTTTATTATGAAAGTCTTTTTAATATGATGAGATGATAATTGATTAGGTTTCACGTTAAAACAAAATAAGCGTGCAGAGGTTCTTTTCCATTCATACTGTGCAACGTATTTTTTAAGACAGACATTGGGGGGGGGGGGGGAGGGCGTGGTTTAGGGCGTTTTTAAATGCGTTTTTTTTTCTATTCATTGTGTTATGAAGAGAAAAGAAATACTTTAGCCAATCATTTTGCCTGAAAATGCATGAACAGAAAGTTTAATTATACAGTAGAATCCTCTTAATTGAATATCCATTTTGCCAGTGACAATTATTCAATTAACAGGAGTATACAATTAACAGGGATTTGGTTAGTTTCTTGTGTTCTGGGGGTAAACTGAGCATTTATTCTATTATATCTTGTTTGACAGAGCTCATAGAGCTCTGTCAAACAAGATATAATAAAATAAATGCCTGTATTGGATGTAGTGGGGCCAAAAAGGTTGATAAATAAGGGGAATTTGGTGCGTGTCACAGTAATTTTTTTGACGTATTACAAAAATTTATATACAATTATCAGGAGTTTACTCTACAACCCATATGCAATTAACAGACCAAATTTGTACTGAAGGCATGGTAAATGGTTTTGTGTTTGAAAATTATATTCAATTAACAGGGATATACAATTAAAAGATATCCAATTAAGTGGGCTGCACTGTATTCCCATAAATATAAAGCCAGTTGTCGCTGATATCTTTCTTATTACCGTCGCACTACATGCAACATTAATTTACCCTTTCGAATTCGGTGGAAAATCAGACATAGTTCCTTTGTTTTTATTTTGAAATAGTTCTCTTTACACGCGAATTAATTCGACCCAGTAGTTTTTAGATGCACCAATCGGATCACTCGATGTTTGAACTTTAATAAGCTGAAAAATACGAAGCGATTACAAGTACAGAAAGCGGCTCGGGTATATGAAAAAACGAATATCAAAACTTCCTGGATCAATCCTCAGTCGTGAAAAAGTTTCAGCGTCGAAACTTACAGTGGTTGTGAAGATAATGCTGCCATAATGTTTCGAACCTATCATAGCGACGTAAATGGTTTTACCCAGTACCGCCACACACTCTCTCACCCCATATCGTCCGAAGATGAGTGGGTTGTATTCAGGAACACTGAAGCCAAGAGATTACTGACACGGGGATCATTCTACAAAATCTGCGTCATGGGGCCAAGGTGGAGCGTAAAAAACAGTTGCAAAAAATTCCCGTCGAAACCCGACAGCCAAGTTTAACCCTTTACCATACGAGATTAGGGGCCAAACTTGCTAAACAATTTTTGAACAAATAAATATTTTCATTTTTGTCCTCCAAAACAAACCCTGTGGCCCCTCATTGGTACGATTTTGCCTCAGTCGTCACTAAACAAAAACACTTTGGTAACTTACCTCGCAGTGTAATTGCCCGTCACACAAACTCTTAGGGTGTGCTATTGAATATGCCTCGCCCTTCGTAAAACTTTGAAGGCAAATTCCCGCAACTGATTTTGTAACAACGAAGGAAATGGTTTTGCGCGCCGAAGGCGCGCAGGGACGGTATGGGGAACAAGCCCCTTTCGAACCTCGTTGGCTGTTTGTTTTTGTATAATGTCGAGGCGAGGTAGAGGAGGAAAAGGAAGGAGGGAAAAGGTTTACCCCTTCTGGGCTTTTTGCGGCTCTTTTTCTTAGGTGTAGGTTGGCTTGGTGATAAGGCTGGTGTTGATTTTCGTGCATGGAAATCTTCTCATGCCAGTCTGGATTTTTCGTTGGATTCTTTCGTCAGTTCTGGCGGAGGCTTCTTTTGGCATCTCTATTGCCTTAAGTGCGTTTTGCACGATGGTGTTTTGAGACTGTGGTGGCTGTTCTGTTGCGACTTCCGCTCTCGGGCTTTCCGGTAGTGAAGGAAGAGGGAAGTGAGGGGTGGGAGGAGGTGAAAATGCAACTTCTAGTTTCTCCTCAGTCTCCACTGGACATTCCTCATCCAACTGTACCGGCTCAGGAGCTGGCAGTTGGTTGGCTGTTCCAGTGGGACTAGGAGGGGAACTGACGGCTGCCTCCAGAACCTCCACCCCCTCACTCAACTCTTTCTTCCTATTCCGGAAGGCCTCCAAGCGCTGGGCGTCCCTGCGCTTTGTCGATGGACTCTTCTTCTTTTTCTTCTGTTCTCTCTTTTCAGGGCCTCCGTGCCCCTTCGGGTGAGGACCAGTGTGAGAGGGGATCCTCTCTCCAAAGGTACTACCTCTCCCCGAAGGGGTTGGTGTTGTCGTTTTTTCAATTTCAAACTCCAGTTTCAGGTGGACGCTCAAGCCTATTTCCTGGATAGTGCAGGAGATAGGGCATGAGACGCCCAGAGCTGAAATGGCTTTCACAAGTCTGTCTGGTAATTCCATGGCTAACAAGGTGTTCACGCTCTGAGGTCAGAAGTGTCGTAACAACTTACTCTGCCCACAATTTATATCAGCCAATTTCAAAGTACACTGAATAATAACCTCGTCGATTTTGGTAATATCTTCATTACATTGCGAAGCGAGTTATAAGAAGGCCTGTCTCCAAAACTGCTGAGAATTGCTTAGTGCACGTTGAATGACATGTCCGCTATTCCTTTTAATTTAATTGTATTCAATGTAATACGTAAGTCCCCCATGTGTCTGGTGCAATTTAAAAAAAAAAGAAGATAAAAAGCTATAGCAGTTATGAAAATATAACTTCCGAACGTCTCATTTGTTCAACAAAATGACACTTTGCAAATGAAAACAAAACGTATTAATATAAATTTCCCCCAGATCGGGTGGACTGACGAACGTGTGTTCAAAACACACAGCATTAGGGGAGACGGGGCCTGTATGACTAGCCAGTGCCAAATTTGACAGGTTGCATTATTCATTTATTTATTTATTTGGATATTATTAACACTTTCGACAGCCAGGGTCACCTCGTGTCGGACAGTTTTACCGGTGGAGGAAGCCGGACTACCCAGAGAGAACCACCGAACAGCCCCCACCCCACTTACTAACCCCACAAAAGCAGGGTTAACATTGGCTGAAGACAAGTACGCCTTGGTATACAGCGCCACCGTACCCCCACGTGGGCAATCGTAGTAGGAGATGCGCCAATCGATGTGGATTGACCGGAGGAGGTGCCAGATGAGGTTGAACCTCGTCTGGCAAAAGGAGTCAAAAAAAGGTTATGAGGAGGGGCGAAGGAGACAAGAGTAGGTGTAAATTGCCGATTCAAGGCCAGAATATATAAAAAATGTACACGTACACGTACATGTACGTGTACCGCCATAGGGATTCAGTGTTAAATCGTGTACAGAGCGTAAAAAATGTTGTTTTTACATGGTGTCCCAGAACCGGCAAACGCTTTTGAGGCTCTCGGATCGCACTTTTGACCGTTCAAACATCCGTTGGCGAACGAGTACATTCAACACATCGCTCGAAAGGGGAAAAATGTACGAAATTCGAAGAAAACGTAAATTTAAAAAAATTTCTCGACGTTCACATCGCGGATCAGACCTTTGATCTATCGTTGGCCATCACCGGCATAAAACGCTTTGCCGATTCCAGGACAGCATCAAAAATGAGGTTTGCCGATTCTGGGACACCGACGTTCGCCAACGGCTGTTTGAACGGTCGAGGGCGCGATCCGATCGGTGAAACCAATTTGCCGATTCTAGGACAGGAAAATCGATCTCAAAACGTTTTCTCGACGTCCCCCAACGGCGACAAGTGGGTGTAAAGCGCAGTTACTCGTCGAGGATTTTTTTTTTTTTTAAACCGATTTCGGCTTCCGGTACATCGAAAAAATGCGGTTTGCCGGTTCTGGGACACCAACGTTCACGATCGCGTTCCGGGCGGTCGAGGGTGCGATCCGATTGATTGAACCGCCAAAAACAAAGGCCAAACCGTGTAAATGGGCGTATAAATCAAGAAATAGACAGAAACAAAAAAATATTCCTTATAATTAAACCTGAGGGGAAATAAATTTAAATACTCTACTTTGCGGAGTTAAAATAAAAACCAGGTCACATCATGCTTCCTACTCATAACTGAATAAAAAAGCATAGTTTTCTAAAATTCTGTTTGAAATAACGATACATTTCACCGAAACATGTTCTTGTGTCATTAAAAGTTTTATTGGCCAATGAATTGCGTACGTTAAAAGGAACGTCATAGACCGCCACATCCAAATAATACTTCAATCTCCTTTTCCACTTGACAGGAGGGAGGGTGCTGTCATTCAAAGCAACACTTAAATTAGTTAAATTTACTTCTGATTTTGACCTTTTCCTGAGACACTGAAAACACAGCTTGTAAATGTGGAGTTCGAAATAAACCCAGATGACATTAGTTGAACTTTGTCTCAGAAAGAGTTCATTAAGGCTATTTGGAAATTGGAAAGTTTTGTTCGCGTGAGTTTCGTTTGTGGATTATTATGACCGGCCATTGTTTACGTTTGATTTGGGTAAAATGGTGAACGCAGACGATCACCTATTGCATATAAACAAATTGAACATGGAATAAAAACTATGATAAGGATTTCATTGTTTATTAAATTTTATTTTGAAAGTCCTTTTAATATGATGAGATGATAATTGATTAGGTTTCACGTTAAAACAAAATAAGCGTGCAGGGGTTCTTTTCCATTCATACTGTGCAACGTACTTTTTAAGACAGACATTGGGGGGGGGGGGGGGGGGGCGTGGTTTAGGGCGTTTTAAATGCGTTTTTTTTTCTATTCATTGTGTTATGAAGAGAAAAGAAATACTTTAGCCAATCATTTTGCCTGAAAATGCATGAACAGAAAGTTTAATTATACAGTAGAATCCTCTTAATTGAATATCCATTTTGCCAGTGAAAATTATTCAATTAACAGGAGTATACAATTAACAGGGATTTGGTTAGTTTCTTGTGTTCTGGGGGTAAACTGAGCATTTATTCTATTATATCTTGTTTAACAGAGCTCATAGAGCTCTGTCAAACAAGATATAATAAAATAAATGCCTGTATTGGATGTAGTGGGGCCAAAAAGGTTGATAAATAAGGGGAATTTGGTGCGTGCCACAGTAATTATTTTGACATATTACAAAAAATTATATACAATTATCAGGAGTTTACTCTACAACCCATATGCAATTAACAGATCAAATTTGTACTGAAGGCATGGTAAATGGTTTTGTGTTTGAAAATTATATTCATTTAACAGGGATATACAATTAAAATATATCAAATTAAGTGGGCTGCACTGTATTCCCATAAATATAAAGCCAGTTGTCGCTGATATCTTTCTTATTACCGTCGCATTACATGCATTATTGATTTACCCTTTCGAATTCGGTGGAAAATCAGACATCGTTGTTTTGTTTTTATTTTGAAATAGTTCTCTTTACACGCGAATTAATTCGACCCAGTAGTTTTTAGATGCACCAATCAGATCACTCGATTTTTAAACTTTAACAAGCTGAAAAATACGAAGCGATTGCAAGTACAGAAAGCGGCTCGGGTATATGGAAAAACGAATATCAAAACTTCCTGGATCAATCCTCGGACGTGAAAAAGTTTCAGCGTCGAAACTTACAGTGGTTGTGAAGATGATGCTGCCATAATATTTCGAACCTATCATAGCGACGTAAATGGTTTTACCCAGTACCGCCACACACTCTCTCACCCCCCTATAGTCCGAAGATGAGTGGGTTGTATTCAGGAACACTGACGCTAAAAGATTACTGACACGGGAATCATTCTACAAAATCTACATCATGGGGCCAAGGTGGAGCGTAAAAAACAGTTGCACAAAATTCCCGTCGAAACCCGACACCCAAGTTTAACCCTTTACCTCACGAGATTATGGGCCAAACTTGCTAAACATTTTTTGAACAAATAAATATTTTCATTTTTGTCCTCCAAAACAAACCCTGTGGCCCTTCATTGGTACGATTTTGCCTCAGTCATCACTAGACAAAAACACTTTGGTAACTTACGTCGCAGTGTAATTGCCCGTCACACAAACTCTCAGTGTGTGCTACTGAATATGTCTCGCCCTTCGTAAAACTTTGAAGGCAAATTCCCGCAACTGATTTCGTAACAACTTACTCTGCCCATAATTTATAACAGCCAATTTTAAAGTACACTGAATAATAACCTCGTCGATTTTGGTAATATCTTCATTACATTGCGAAGCGAGTTATAAGAAAGCCTGTCTCCTAAACCGCTGAGAATCACTTAGTGCACGCTGAATGACATGTCCGCTATTCCTTTTAATTTAATTGTATTCAATGTAATACGTAAGTACACCATGTGTCTGATGCAATTTAAAAACAAGATAAAAAGCTACAGCAGTTATGAAAATATAACTTCCGGTCGTCACATTTTCTCAACAAAATGACACTTTGCAAATGAAAACAAAACGCATTAATATAATTTTCCTCCAGATCGGATGGACTGACGAACGTGTGTTCAAAACACACAGAATTGGAGGAGACGGGGCCTGTATGACTAGCCAGTGCCAAATTTGACAGGTTGCATTATTCATTTCTTTATTTATTTGGATATTATTAACACTTTCGACAGCCAGGGTCACCTCGTGTCGGACAGTTTTACAGCTGGAGGAAGCCGGACTACCCAGAGAGAACCATCGAACAGCGACGAGTAACTGTCAGCCCCCACCCCACAAAGGCAGGGTTGACATTGGCTGAAGACAAGTACGCCTTGCTACACAGCGCCACCGTACCTCCACGTGGGCAATCGTAGTAGGAGATGAGCCAATCGATGTGGATTGACCGGAGGAGGTGCCGGATGAGGTTGAACCTCCTCTTACAAGAGGAGTCAAAAGAGGTTATGGGGAGGGGCGAAGGAGATAAAGGTGCGGTCATTTTTTTTAAAACTGAAATTTAATAATTTGAATTGCTATGACGTTGCATATTTTTAAATAATTTTAATTGCTGTGACGTAGCATATTTTTTTAATAATTTTAATTGATATGACGTCATACCCCCTCTTAAATTTAAATTGTTACCACACAGTAACCCCTCTCCCCTCTTTTAAATTTAATTGCTATGACGTAGCTTCCCCGACAATTGGTCTTAATATATTAATAATTTTTCTTAAAGAATCTGTAATTTTTAATTGAATTTAAATGGCGTTTTCGTTCAAGAATTAAATAATTTTAAAACATTTAAATGGCGTCGCAAGTTTTAAAGTATTCAAATGGATAATTATACTCCAAAACTGGTTTCTGAAATCAATAGGCGACACACAATGTGAGAAATACACGTTTTATTGAGGACAAATTTCTGGATCCTCTTTATGAACCAAATGCTGATCTGAATTATCCCACACAGTAAGATGAAATAGAAAATGTCATCTCAAAAACCAATAAGGGAAAATCTGTTGGTATTGACCTTATTCCATACGAAGCACTGAAATCTCGTGACGTTATGTACGTGTTGTTAAATTTATATTGTTTTGTTTTTGACACAGGTATTTTGTCATCACTCTGGAAAAAGTCAATTATATGTCCAATCCCAAAGGATAAGACACTAGACCCAAGAATTCCCTTACACTATAGGGGTATTTCGTTGTTGTGTACATGTAGTAAAGTTTATAATACCATCCTCAATAAGAGGCTAATGGATTACATAGAATCGAACGAGTTAATAGTTAACGAGCAGTGCGGATTTAGACCAAATCGTTCATGCGTTGATAATATCTTTTCATTGAATACAATCATTCAGGGAAAGCACGAGGTTTTCGCTACATTTATAGATTTCAATAAAGCGTTCGACCGGATAGACCGAGATATGCTTCTGTTTGAGCTTCTGAAATTAGGAGTGGACGGTAACATGTACCGTTCAATTCGAAACATGTATGAAAACACCTCATCGGCAGTTAGAATAAATGGTCACTTAACTGAAACTTTCCAATGTAATAGTGGGGTAAAACAAGGGGACAATCTTTCGCCAACCATGTTTACCCTGTTTATCGACGATTTAGCGAGAGAGATCAAAAGTATTAATAAGGGGGTCGTTGTTGGGGAAGATAATGTGGCAATGCTTCTGTATGCAGATGATATAGTCATTTTATCTGAAACTGAACAAGATATGCAAGATTTACTGAATGTGGTTACTCACTGGTGTAGGAAATGGCGTATGTCAATTAACGAAGCAAAAACAAAAGCTGTTCATTTTAGAAACCCACGTAGAAAGAGAAGCGCCTTTAATTTTAAAATTGGTGACAAAGATATACAATTTACCAACAAATACAAATACTTAGGTATTGTACTGAACGAATTTAAAGATTTTGGTGAAACAACAGATGTCCTAGCTAAATCTGGTGGACGGGCACTGGGAGCGATATTTTCTAAAATTAGTAGCTATAAAGACATTGGGTACAAAACTTTTGTGAAAATGTATGAAGCCTGCGTTTGCCCAGTTTTAGACTATGCCTCAGGGGTCTGGGGGTTTAAAACGTATTCAAATATTGATACTATACAAAGTAGAGCATGTAGGTATTTTCTTGGGGTACACCGATTCACCCCTTCTTTGGCAATTAATGGTGATATGGGCCTAAGGTCTTGTATAGAACGTAGATGGATTAATATGGTAAGGTTGTAGAATAAATTGATAAACATGGGAAATGACCGATTGGCTCACAGCATTTTTCTGTGGGATTATACACACAGTTCTAACGGTTGGTGCTCCGATATGAAGAAACTTTTTGACTCTATCGATAGTATTGATATTTTTGAAAGTAGGTCCTCATGCAATATCGGGGAAGTTCAGGGTTTAATTAAAAATTCTAATGATGCCAAATGGTTGAACAGCCTTCGATTCACTCCTAAACTCAGAACATATATCCTCTTTAAATCCGCTTTTGAAACCGAGGATTATATAAATATGAATTTGACCCGCCAACGTCGGTCCTTTCTAGCCCAATTTCGATGTGGAATTCTCCCAATTCGAATTGAGACTGGTAGATTTAAAGGTGAAAACTCCAACGAGAGATTGTGCACATTTTGTGACAAAATGGCAATTGAAAACGAAACTCATTTTCTCTTAGAATGTTCTTTATATACGGATCTGAGATCATCCCTCTTGCAATCTGTATCCTTTGAACAAAAAGAACAAATGGCAAAATCGGATATAGAAGCTCTAAAAATTCTAATATGCTTTTACCCCAGGCAGTGTGCATCATTTATTGTAGAAGCATATAACAGGAGAAATAGCAAGATATATCGCCGAACATAATTTATTGTAGAGGCATATAACAGGAGAAATAGCAAGATATATCGCCGAACATAATTTTAAAAGATGGATAAGCTCACAGATGAGTGTGTTGGTACCCAAGACGGGCATTCTTATCATTCAGACGTGCATTAATGTTTAGTTATTGACACGTTGGGTTCGAATCATAATTAGTCGAGGCCGCTATTAGGCATTCCATTTATTTCATTGTCTCTCCTTCCCTTTCTTTCTCCGGGACAGGGGCTCACGGCCCCCCATTGGGGCGAGCACGTTGAGCTCCTCCAAATGTGGGTCTGTGGGCTATTCCCCGGAGAGAGAAAGTGGTGGAAATTGGACTGACATGAAATATTGAGATATAGGTGCTATCGATTGTAGTTAGTGTTAAGTAAAGCAAACAACTTCGAATTTGCACCGTCTCGGCAACTAGATGGCGACCCGCGGCCCTTCCTCGGACCGGCCTCTGTGAGGCCGATCCTAGGAATTGCCGCGTGCCGCATTTTGGACGCAGCGACTGAGTCTACCCGGTCGTACAATTTTAAAATAACTCAGTAAGCAGATGAACACCACTGGAGAGACAGAGAGAGAGAGAGAGAGAGAGAGAGAGAGAGAGGGAAAGAGAGAGAGAGAGAGAGAGAGAGAGAGAGAGAGAGGAATAAATATAACGATTTCAAGGATACATGTGACATATAGGCCAAATTGGCCGTGTGCTTTTAGATAATCTTAACAGAATACCACCAATTCAATATATAGCATATGTCAATAAAGATTCACTTACTTACTTACTTGCTGTATATGAAATGCTTCCATAAAGCAGCATTGAAAAGTGTCAACGCACGTAATTGGGGATCTATTGTGTTTTGAACAATGGGTCACCTACCACCTTTACATTTATATACTCTCCCAAAAAAGAAAGTGTGCATGCTAAAAAATAACACTAAAAAAAGATGTATATCATTATCATTCATGGAAATTTTATTCAATCACAGATGAATCAATTTGTGATCAACACGAGAAATTTCATTACGCTACGACGAATACTCTTGGTGCCATGGAGAGTCAAAGACACTAAGGGTCAAACACAAAAGTCACACACTCAATATCTGGTATGACCTCCGTCTGCATCGACTACTGCTGTGCATCTACGCCTCATGGAAGCGAACAAGTTAGCATGGAAGTGTTGTGGGATGTTGTTCCATATTCTGATAAGCTGTCTTTGGAGTTCCACAAGCGTTGACGGTGCATGGGGAAGCCGGCGTAGCTGACGTTTCATTTCGTCCCATACGTGCTCAGTGGGTGAGATATCGGGCGAATTTGTGGGCCAGGGAAGAACATCCACTTGTTGTTGCTGCAGATACTGTTGAACAACACGAGCTGCTTGGGGTCGGGCGTTGTCCTGCTAAAGAATGACGCCGGGGCCGTGACGTTGCAGAAATGGGACAACAACAGGTGTAAGCACTTCATCACGATATCTGGCTGCATTGAGATTGCCATCAATAATGACCAGCTCAGTTCTGTTACGGGCAGTGATGCCACCCCACACAATGAGAGACCCTCCCCCATAACGGTTTCGCTCCACGACACATGGATCTGCGTAGCGTTTGTTTCGACGTCTGTACACTCTCTGGCGGCCATCTGATGATGAAAGATGGAAACGACATTCATCTCTGAATAAAACACGTCGCCACCAGTGTAAGGGATGCCTGAGATGTTGTCTACACCACTGCAGTCGAGCACGATGATGACGTAACGTCAAAATCGGACGAATTGCAGGTCTTCGAGGACGTAAGCCGTATTCTTTCAGCCGGTTGATTACTGTTTGAGGATGTATCCGTCTCAGGTTAGGGATGTTCCTGGCTGTCGTAGTTGCCGTTTGTTGCCGGTTCCGGAGATGGACGACAGGGATATACCGATCTTGTGCAGGGGTGGTAACTCGGGGTCTCCCGGAGCGGGGTCGGTCTCGAACGTCATCATGTTGTGCATGTCGATGGACTAGCCTGTTTACAGTGTTACGGTGGCAGTTCAAATGCTGGGCAACCTCTCTGTGTGTTCTGCCAGCTCTAATCATACCCAGGGCAAGGAGACGTTGATTCATTGTCAATCTTGACATGCTAATGTGGAGTCGTTTTAACAGCAGCGCAAGTTTGAATGTGAACGATAGGAGGGCCTTAGTTTAGTGTTTAAAAACCCAAGGATTCACACTGCTGCATGAATTTTCAGACTCTCCACGTGCAAAACATACCTTTTCACAAACGTGCAGCACGTCATTTAACGTTAATGCAATTTTAACGGGGGAAAGCTGTTTTTGTGTTCAATATAACTTATTCATGAACAGGTTAACACTCTTTACACCTACGAAATTATTTTTTTTGGAGTTTGATCAATTTCTGCAATGCACACTTTCTTTTTTGGGCGAGCATACATCACTGATATTTAAATGAACGAGACATGTTTTTTTTTTGTTTTCTCGTTCATTACGGTCTGTCGCTCATCAAAACAGCCCTTAGGAGTTTAACAGTTAATTGTGGACCAGTGCGTTTAAAATTGACAAAATCAAGTAATGTCCGGTCGTCATTTTTCTCAAAGGTGACAATAATTGCTTTTAACTCAAGTAAAAATATTAAGGTGATAGCTTCCAATTGTTTATCGATGAAAATGTATCATAGAAAACGATAACGTGTTAACGAGTCAATAGAAAGCCACGCCCCCTTGTGATTACTACAGTACTGGCCAGCCAATCAGAGTGCAGGAAATCGCACGTACACCTGTCAAATGTCATAAAGTATTTCCGTTGGACTGAAAATGTGAAGAAAATTTCATGTTTGTGACAAGACCTTTATGGCAATCTCTGCCCTTTTACATGTTAAATGAAATGGGTATTTAATTTTACAGTGTTTGATCAAAAAGCCTATTATAAAATATAGGAGACGCGCTCATCCCATCATAAAAGTTCTGATAAAAAATTCCGCCTTTATCCGAAAAAATTACACAAAAACATGAAAAGAACTACCTGTCTCTCATAAACGTTTTGACCTTTGTCCCCCCAAATTATCATAACAGACCTAGTCCCCTTCCGTCGTACAATTTTGTGGGGGAAAATCAGCAGTACCCGCCTTTACATACCGCTTTCACTGTAAAATTGGTATAAACGGTGTTATCCGATTAGCCACAAAAATGGGAAGAGGGTGCGCGAATCTGTATTATTACCACAGATAGACAGATGGGCGTTCTCTAGTACATTAACAAAGTATAATAGGGTATTATAAGAGCGTAACGCTCTGCTTCAAAAAGTCACGTGACGTGTCGGGCCGTTAATGGATTAAACATATCATTAACAGCCCGACACGTCACGTGACTTTCGTTCCTCGCTGTCGTACACTCGGAAATGGAAACGGTTTCCGGAAATGGTTTCAACTAGTAAACAATGTGATTTTTTTTAAATGTCCAGCAAAGCTAGCCCATACGAACAATCAGCTGTATATAGTAAGTAAGTCTGTATATATTTTAAGCCTTTATCTCTGACGTAAAAGCGGGAAATACCGGGTCTACTTTTAAGTTTTTCAAACATCGTTGCAATTGAAAAGCGTATGTGTTGATTACATGATAATCATGTGACACCAGTTTGTTCGACAACAGACGATACTATCATCTGTCAAAATTGAAAACGTTAAAAATGTCATATAGGCACGGGCCAAAACGTTTTCAGAATACCAGTGGTAATAATAGTAATAACATGACTTCGTCGAGCCTCGTGGTTTATTAACGACCCAACAGGTGTGAATATCAGCTCTTCGGCTTATTAACGGCCCTCGACTTCGTCTCGGGCCTTTTATAAGCTGTCAGGCTGTTATTCACACCTGTTGGGCCGTTAATAAACCACAATGCCCTCCAAAGTCATGTTATTGTTATATTATCCACCCAAAAATGCAAGATAGGTGCGGACATGGGAAAAATAACATCCTAGAGTAACTTGAAAAGTTTCAGCGTGCCGAAGGTACGGACAATGTGGGATTTGAAAGCCATTGCGACCTGAATTTGTGAAACGACGAAAGTTATTTGGTTCGAGTGTGCGCATTGACAGTGGGTTCAGGACTCGAGTTGGAAGTGGGACTAGGAATTGTGCATAACTACAAAAATTCTGTGTTCTATTTAGAAATGTGGACATATTTATGGTAGTTCCGAAATCACAATTTGCTGGTTTCCCCGCAACGTATTACACAGGTTTGTAACCCAGCTGCGTCTACATCGATACTTAAGGGTAGACATAAATTTTCACCTGTTGTCCACTCCACTGAGAGATTTTATGACGCTCCGATTAGCGCGTTTAAAGGATCTAACTACCCCACTCAGACCCACCCTACGCCCACTATGCGTCAAAATCGAAATCGAAATCCAACGCTTCAGTTCACTCCCCGCCCATATATATAGCCTACAACTTATGTTTCTTGGACATTTATCTCAATGTTGGTATCGAAATTAATACAATTGATGCTTTAGTTCGCTTTTCAGCGTCAAACGGGGTTGTCATGTGTGGTTTCTCCATGCACAGATCACTGTGATAAAATGATTCTTAAAACACTATAGGTGTTCACACACGCAAACGTTTGATCTCCTTTGATTAAATACTTGCCTACAACTCTGTCAACTTCCTCTTGCACTTTCTGCTGAACTTCAGGATAGGCAGCCATGTATCTCAGTGCAAAATGTAACATGTTTTTGGTGGTTTCCAAACCAGCTGCAAAAGAAAAAAACACACCTCACCACAACCACGTCTCTCGCATTTCGGAAGTAGAGACCCAAAGTTTATTGCGGTAAACTGTTTTTTTTTTATTAGTAAAATGGGATCCTGAACCAACCCCTGGTTGAAAGTTGACTAAAGTGTGCAGCAAAGGTAAGAACATTTGGCTAAACTTGGGTTTTTATTGCCAAAAACCAATATAGCCAACGATGATTCAAGTGGCCTTAGGCACCAATAAATAAATAATGCGTTATATTGCGAACTTCTAAAACCAATTCAGTGGTATAACTTTCCACATCAACCACTTCACCGTCGTCACCAACAGTATCACCAAATGCTATCTCATGGCTATTTCCTGTAGCGAAACAACTGATTAATAGATCTCCATTCACTGTACAAAAGACTTTGGGTCTCTACTTCCGAAATGCGAGAGACGTGGTTGTGGTGAGATCAGAATTCCATCTCTCAATGTGGGGCCCATAGTAAACAAGCACTGCTCCACTTCCCGGGGTTTCCACGAGGGATGCTTTACTATGGGCCCCACATTGAGAGATGGAATTCTGATCTTACATCTATGCATCCTGATGCCAAATATCACAATGTCAAGCACGAAATATTCCCCATTATGCAATTAAGAATTCAACTAGTTCAATATTGTTTGACTGAGCTGAGCTCTGTCACACAAGATTAACTTGGTTAAAAACCTAGTTTTTTGTCGGATCGCATTTCGATAAGTAGAGGGTATCAACACTTGACACGGACACCAGAAAGACCTTCAAAAGAGGGAAGACTGCACCTTTTGAATCATTTTGCGAAACAGAATAACCCTGCTGCAAAAGAATGCCACCAGCAATAATTTTGTTTGAAGGAGATTTTATTTTGCAGAATTAATGCGAATGTAAATCCTCTTCTCATTCTCATTAATTCCTACAATTGCTTTCAAACCACTGCTTTAAGTCTCACAAATGTGAAAAACCTACACATTGACTCTCTGACTCTGGTCATTGGTATACTGGTCATTGGTATGTTGCCATTTTTATTGGAACATTGATAAGAAATATTTAAGATCACTTGTGCCCCATGTGTGGCTACCATTATATTAATCATCGCTGAGATATCTTACGGATTTTCAGATAAGCATGCAAATATACAAACAGACAGGCCCACAACACCAACCACTACACTGTCGCTGGTCAGGCTTACCTGATAGTGTTTTTTACCTCTCCTTATTTTTTTTAAATCAGTGTTGTAACTGCCATGATAGTAAAAAATATATTTATTACCGCAGTGATCAGGGCCTTTAGTCTATTGATATGTAAATGGGAAATGGATCTGAACACCCGTCAACTCAGTTTAAACAATATTTTATTCAACGTTTTCTTTCATGAAAACATTACAAAATATAAAAAAAACATTACAAAATAGAATAGTAGAAAAGAACAATTCGAAAGACAACTGTATACAATTTAACAAACAAATATAATTCGGGACAAATTACTGTGTATTGAGTAATGAGGGGTGGGGGATTCGACAGAAGGCTTACTGCTTATGTAAGTCGTCTCCCCTTGTTATGCATAGTAACACTCAAAAACGGTATTAGAAACCAGAAGATGGACTCACATATCATAGCTTGGCGGCCAGGCCCCACACTAGTTCAACGGATTTTGAAACCCTCGATGCCAGCCGAGGCCACTGCCCGAGACCCAGCATGGACGTCGCACCCGTACACAGATTTCATGGTCCAACATCTGCGCCAAGTGCTGCTACCCATGTTCTGACAGTTCCTAAGATACCGTAGGGCATAAATATATACAAACAATCAGATAAAAAGACACACAGACGACACAGATCGTGATTCTGTCCGCCATATTAAATTTACTTGAGTTAGGTTATTGCATTTACAAACATTTGAAATACAGTCGACGCGTTTTTGAAATTATTGATTTAACTGTCGTAAATGCAAAGGAAAAAAAAACTGATGCTGACGATATTATAAAGGTGTTAACTTTCTCTAATTTGTATCGTAGAAATCAGCAGGCATTTTACGACGAGGGGAGAGTGCGCTGTGGTGTTTATTATTCCAATACTGCTTTGAATCGGTTCACTCAAAGCAGGCACATATCGTGGATTCTATAATAGGGGGTGCTCTACTTATTTTCTTGGGGGTGGGAGCATGATATTTTGCAGACCTCTGGGGACCTCCCCTGTTTCCTAACTAGGGCCATCCGGTCGTTACCCTCTACTCTCACTTCCCATCTGGGACGTGGGGACGGGCTAAGAACCGGAACGTCCTAGTTAGGACTAGGCCTCCCGCGAGACAATATTTTCAAATTCAGTGCTCTAAGAAAGAATAATAGGCATTTTTAGCGTGTGTATCCCTATACTGAAGACCGTTTTTGGACCAATGGGCCAATGTTTTTTGGAGGGGGTTGGAAACGAAGATTTATGGAAGGCCAAGTCCCCCCCCCCCCCCGCCCCTACCCGCGTTGGCTATGCCACCGACTCAAAATGCATTTATTTAGGCATCATGGGGCTCAATCCAGTCGATGGTTGATCTTGTGAAGAAGAAATGTATTTTCTTGCATTTCTGAATGTTTAGCAAAATATTGTATTATGAGACGGCTGCGTCTTTACTGGGGTTAAATGTTTGCTAGACATTGGGTGTTTTCGTGTACGGGGGCCAATCAAAAGTAGTTTGTATGGGGTATTGTAGTTTTTTATTATGTAATAGGCAGGGTGGATGTGAAAATGAAAAAAATGAAAAACTCGTGTTTGTTTAACATATGTCAGGAAGAAACGACTGGAAAACCTGAAAAAGCAGGTCAACCATTTTGTATGGGAATATTGACATTGCTGTTTCTTTTTTTCCCACCGATCTCCTTACAACTGTATTGCCGAAACGCTTATTGGTCACATATAGAAATGTGTACTAACCGATGATGAACAATCAATATTAGGACCCTGTGTCACTGACGAAACATGAAGATCGATTTTTCACGAACATAACCAGAGTATTTTAGAGACAATCCGTTGGAGTGTGGTGCACTTCATAAATAATATTTTAATGATTTTGCCATTTTGATAATCGAAGATGGCTGCCAGTGCAAATTGCAACATTGGTTTTGAAACTCATTATGGTGTGGAGTGTTCAGAAACAATTTTACATAGATATGACAAATGTTAAAAGGAAGATACGGCGTACTATTGCTACATAATGCACCAAACCCAATTTTGTTTCTCCTACAATGACGTAATCAGGTTAGATTCTAACTTATCTCTTCACGGAAGATCAAGCTGTCTATCCATTTTGCAGTTATCGTTTCGTGGTGAAAAGAAACCTTAAAATCGAATTTCAAAGACAGAAATCCCCCCCCCCCCCCAAGAGAATGCATCAGAATGCGTCAACAATGTACCAGTGAATAGCAATCTGATAAATGCAAAAATACCTCCGAAGATATCCGAAATAGTATACACAACATGCTGGTCTGTGAACTCGGAAACTCCTGTCTTGCCATTTCTCTCTTCTTGGTCCATTTTGTATTTTGCCAATAACAATGCGTCAGCGAAACCTCGAATATCATCTATTATAAAGAAAAAATAAATTCATGATCTTGCAAACAAATTGACACACGTTCCAATAGAACTCGGAACTCTTACAACCATAATAGAAGTATTGGTTGGTCTGTGAAGTTAGTTTGATGTTGGACATTCGTCTGAAGATTGACGTTCGGCGTTTGTTTGCCATTCACATATAGTCAGTTTGACATTGGACACATTCGCATGTAGTCACTTCCACGTCCAGCGTTTGACATTCGTTTTACATTCATGTGTAGTCAGTTTCGCGTTTCACACAGTCAAACAGACTACAGACAAATATCAAATGAATGCCAAACGCCGAACGCCAAGATAACGCCAGGAGAAACGCAACCGAATGCCAAATGCCCAACGTCAAACTGACTAAATATAAGTGTCAGACTAATGTCCAACGTCAAGCTTAATTAACGTACCTAGTAGTGTTACACGTTCACTTTATAGTTACTTTCATTAATTATTTGTTTTCGTAACGGGAATATTGCAAATTATGTTCAATTAAATTTGACTCTCGAGGAGTTCAGCTCATCAGTTTTTGAGAAATTTTAACATTCGCTTAGACAAGTCAACCACATCTCATTAAGAGACATAACTCGCGTGCAAAATTCTACTTTAATCCCACATAGTTGGTTAAAAAAACAACGCCGTGACTAACGATACCACCGCTTTTTGTGTCAGATAAAAAGAGTATTCTATTCGTTAGAATTGAAAGTTTTTCTAAAAATAGCATAATGGCATGATTGCTCGGTGTGGTGCACGTTTGGGTAATATTTCTGATTTTCGTATAAACACAGACATGTATGTGCCTGCATTTTTTACACGATTGCGCATTTCCCTTATTTCCATGATGATCCTTATTCTTATGACCGTTTTCCCCAAAACACCCGAGTCCTTTTTATAACATGGAAATTTAGTCTTGAATCATTGTTTACCTTGATGAATCGGTAACTCACCCAGAGAGATAACTGAAAAAACCAAAACAAAAAAAAAACAAAACAAAAAAAAACTGGTTATCTCACACGGGAAGAGGATCAAAGAGTTAATACCTGTTACAATTACTCTATAATACTAATTGGAAGAAGGAAAAGAACGTTCGTTTGCACATAGAAACAGGATAAAGTCTGTTTGTTCGAGAAAACAGAGATACAAGGGTCTATGTGTGCCGAAATCGCACAGACAATGTGAGGTTTAGCTACCCATTTCCACCCCAGAAGCGGCGATATGTGGTTTTCATTTTTTTTTGGCAATAAGTTTATCGAGCGTACTTGCTGTCTAAGGAGTTCTCCGTCTTCTTTCTGGTTTGCTGGAAGTGTTATGGACCTACTACTGTTCTACATATGTATGTTCTCGGCGACGGATGGCAGTCGCAAACATACTGGGAGAGTAGACCACATTTCCGTCCCAGTTTTTACTGGTCTCTTCTCTTTTCCAAGTACCTCCTCTGAAGAAGACTTAATTGATGAAGCTTGAGCAAGGGAAGACAGTTGAGAAGTGGTTTGTTTGTTTGTTTCTTGGGGTTTGACAACCCTTTGAACGGCCAGGGTCATATGGTATTGGCCAGGTTTACGGGTAGCATGGATCTGGAGCATCCTGAGAGAACAAACGAGCAATGGAGGGCAACTGTAAGACTCCCCGACTTACAACCTCTGCAAAAGCAGAGTCAGCAGCGGTTGAATACAAATGCACCACCTGCGTGTAGTACGCCCTAATACACAGCAGCACCGTACTCCCACGTGGGCAATCGAGATTAGGTTGCTTCCCAAGAGCACAACGCGGTTACCAGTTACCGGTGGTCAAGATTGAACCGTCGGTCTGTCGGTTTAAAACCCAATACTCTAAACTCTGGGCAACCGGGCTCCTCAGAAGTGGTAACAGCCTTTCCCGCCTCTCTTCTTTTCTTCTCCGTCGCTCGATTAGGCCTAAGAACGAAGATGCATTTTTTCCTCCTCGACAGGCTAAATGGATCCATCCCCCATCGGGTAGCAAACAGTGAATAGTTCATGTCACGAAAAGCTATATTCGGAGATGGTGTTCTCTCACAGTCCACTGCAAGTTGGACTCTCAAATCGCTAACCCGAAGGTTCCTGGAAATTGCGCAAGAGGCGTTCAAATCCAACAGTCTCTTGGCAATATCCGATGGGAATTCCATTTCCGGAATGATGATCATATGTTAAAGATACAATAGAAATTGGGGGAATTATGCTAGCTGGACTATCTCGTAATCCTTCCAAGCAGCAGATGATGTAAAGAGTTAACTATGTGTGGGGCTCCAACATCCAGACAGTATGGACAAGACGGGTTAGGAAGCTAGTGGAGAATTATCCCTGTGAGACAGAAGATCTGGAACTGGAAATGAAACAAAGAGCAGTTTCACTGGAGCAAATGGTCTTGAAGATGGCAATAGAAACTGCCGATCTGGAGATAGGGCCAAAAGCTCGTTGGACGGGCTTTGCAAAAAAAGATGCGCCAGCCTTTGTGGCGTACCTAGAAGGATATTTTGGGTGTCATTGTTGTTCAAAGTGAAATAAAACTCACTGGAGTGGATGAGGAAATCAGGATGGTTGAGCAAAGAGGACTCCAAATGTGCAGCTTAGGAATAACGGGGACCCTGAAACATTTTATTTGAGTCTGCCCAAAATACTTGCAAAGTTGAATAATGCTTCCCGAGAAACAGATGGAAAAATGGGACGAAAACTTGAGATACTAGATGGTTTTGAAAACGCAAAACGAATTTCCAAAAGTCATCAAACGAAGCACTGCCAATGCCTCGACGGTGGTCAAGTCTGATCTGTACTGTGATGGCTGTAGGATTGATACAAATTGAAATTGGCATTTATTTTTCTTTCTGGCTTTATTTGCGTTGTAACTTCAACTTTAAATATTTTATTGAAAGATACTGCAGATGGCTCTTCGGTCCTCTGCAGTAGATAACAATGTAATCCTTCTGACGAACTAATTATTGTTTGTCTTGATTTCCATGTTACCGGTTATTTCCCCTATTAACCCTTTACCCAACGCAGACGATTTCAAAATTTATTATTTTAAATATTATTTTTTTCAAATTTTTCAAAAAGTTTCAACAAGACCATATCATGTGACCCATCGTTGGAACGAGCTCGACGAACTCGTTCCAACGAGGGGTTACATGATATGGTTTTGTTGAAAGTTTTAGAAGAATAATATTTTTCAACTGCTGAATTTGCATATTACGCGGACGGACGCGGCCGATTCGTTGGGTAAAGGGTTAATAAAGTAGATTGCACCCAGTAACAGCCACTTATTATTTGGGATATGACGAACTGCTGTGTCATGATATATTGAAGAGTTCCAATGAGCTCTCTCCAATAAGTTATAGCTCAATACATTCTGATAATGTTGATCAAACCCTGTTAGGGTCATCGCTTTCCATTTTCCTTTCAAGTATTCTTTAACGATATTTGGAGTATGATGAAACATAATGTGATATACTGAGATCAAAATATATCATTATAGAGAACTCTTTCCAATAAATGACAAATGTCCTGATTTCCAAATCCTTCACTGGTACCCTCATCTCTCGATAGTCTCTACACACCAAACGTCAAGGAAACTGACAGAGGTACAAGGCAATTCGACCAAATAAAAGGATTTAAACCAAGAACACAATTTTCAGCAAGTCTCCCCTTACAAACATTCCCCAAAATATGGAACGACCTTGACCCCGCGATTCAGAGGTACATAAGATCTGCTTTTAAGAAGCTCATTACTAATATCATTCTGGACTCATATAACATGCAGGTAACACGCAACAACAGGACATGTCGTATATGCCAGGGAAATTGATGTACACATTACAACCAAGTGTATTGTCCCATAATAACGCATTGTCTGGATCTTTGCATATCACAACTGTTTTTCGCAGATATACATCCTACCTTAGGTAGATTAACTGTCACCCCGTAGTTGATAAACTTGCGTTTGAAGTTTTAAATGGACTGGTTCTGGACTTAATCTTCCAATCACAACTCTATATTCTGACTAAAGGACTAAGTTGAAACAAAATACATTATCTACACATTACCCATATAAAGTTAACTAGTGACCTGTTTTAATTCTAAAAGAGCAATCCTGGATGTGTTTCTGCAGTAAACTTCAAGCATAGACAGACACGACAATTTATTTCAATGTTCTTTATGTCGTATTTTTAATGTATCAATGGTCAGCTGGATGAAAACATCATGACCAAATGTAATTCATTTTCCAATGAATACATTTGGTCGAACTTTGACCCGCATTTACGGTGGAGCGCAATTAACAGAGTGTAATTCGGGCGGTGTTTGGGCGGGTTTTTAACTTTTAGCGCCTCTCGCGGTGATCAACTCCGATGCTGTTTCTTGGGTGACATTTCCCAACTGTGGCATAAAGCCCGTTACTAAAATACTCGTTTCTATTTCTAAAGTTGTGAAAATTAAAAATCAGAGTTGTGCGCTTTGTATTTTGTGTGAGAGTGGTTTTTCGCCTCGTTCGTTGGTACATGTTTTATTTCGTCTTTCTGCTTTGTTGTTTGGTTTAAACAGTTACGGAATGTAATTATAAGGATTGAATGCATAATTTGTACCCATTCCCACACGTTCATACTCCAATAAAGATTATAAAAATTGCATTCAGTTCTTAAATGTGTACTGCAAATGAATTCAATTCACTTCAATAGTTTTGGGTAAATCGCACAAAAATGTGGCAATGCTTCAGAATTGTCACCGCCGCGTTCACGTGCGAAGTTTGGTCACCATAAGTGCTTTGGTTATATATAGGTCTGACACAAATTGAAAACGTTATTTTTTCCTTTTTGACGTTATTTGCATTGTAACTTCAAACGTGTTGCGTTGATCGCAGGAAAACGTGGCAATGTTTCAGAACTGCCACTGCTGTGTCAACATGCGAAGTTTGGTCTCTAAAAGTGCTATGGTTATAGATGTACACGTGACACATGAAAACGTGTATTTTTCCTTTTTTGCTTTATTTGGGTTATAACTCACTGCGTTTTACATCAAAAATACAGATACAAAAGATAGAAAAAATCACTGCCACGCCAATATGAGATCGTTTGGTGTCTTTAAGTGGTATAGTAATGGTTGTAGGCGTGACACACGTGTTTTGGTCACCCCCTCAAAAAAAAAAAAAACCCAAAAAACAAAACAAACAAAAACACCATTTGACTGAAGTAAAAACGTCGAAAATGACATTAAATAAAAAAACAACAACAACAACAACAACAACAACAACAACAACAACAACAAAAAACCCCAAATATTTTTTATTTTCCATGCTCTACAACATACTGAAATCTGGTAGAAATCAGACGAACTTTTGCGACGTTGACGTCCGACCGTCACCGCAACGGCAGCCCCTGACGAATTTTTCATCGGCTAAAACTGCTTTTTTAGATATGGTTTTCGCTGGAGACTATATTTGAGGAGAGTACAAAAGATTGGTCAATATTATACGTTTATGAAAGAAACGTCAGTTTGATGTTATTTTTGTTAACATTTGAAACTGTATTGAATAGAGGCATCATCAGCGTTTAGAGTATGGAATTTCATAGTTGTGTCTATAATTAAAAGGCAGCCGCGTGTGTTAAAAATTCTGCGTTTTTAATGAAAGATGTCCATAAAGACTCCAAAGTTTTGAAGTGACATTGAAACTTAAAAATGGCAATAAATCGAAAAACTAAAACACAGCTATCTCTAAATTTTTTTAACTCTACAACAAACTAAAATTTTATGAAAATCGGCCGACATTTTATTTTTGGTGACGGTGACGTCAATAACGTCACCTGAAACTCGGCCAGTTTCATGGTCCGATAGAGTTGTTGTTTGAGAATATATTTCTAAATATCGAGAGCGAAAGTTGTAAACTGGAATTGAAATGAAAAGTTTAAGAAAACGCCTAAATTGGGCGTTGTTTTGGATAAAGGCGCAAAATACAAAAATCCCATCCTTAGCTGGGAACTGGCAGAAAAGGTCGATATGTGTTCCAAATTTCGACAGGTTTTCTTCCTGTGACGTACCCTAAAACGTGCCGGGATGAAAAACGCTAACGATCCCAATGAGTCATTTCAACTTCTTTGAGTGCTGGAAGATTAGGGGAGAGAGTGTGGAGGGATGGAGAATTGTGACAAGCGTATGCAATGAGTTTCAGACAAGTAAATAAGAACGACAAATTGACAACTTGAGAATTTCTACTGATTTGTGTGATTAGGAATTTCAGAATCACCGAGGAAAAAAGAAAGATTTTTGAAAGGATGAGGTGATGTTTGAAATCGTGAAACACACATAAACAACTGCATGTGGTCGACATCATTGCTCACTTCAATGAAGGGATTGGTCGCGGCTTCATATCAAAATGAAACTGCTCTACCTTTCACCAAAAGATTTTTGGACTGGGTGAAACAGTTGTTGCATTTTCCCAATTTTCTATAAACACATAATCAAAATCAATTTTTAGGATATTTTGTAACCCTTTGGACACTAGTGGTATCATCCACGCCAGTTTAGTGGCAGCAAGTAGAATAGTCCATATTCATTATTTAGGGATAGACGAATTAATATTTTCAACGTGCCGCCTTGGGGCTGCACGTTGAAAATCTTGATTAGTCTAGCCCACACATTCACTTTGCAGTCACCCTACTAACGAAATTATGACGCATTATGTACCTGGCCGGAAAATTGGCCTCCTCTCGGTTTCAAAGGGTTAATAGTTGAGGGCGAGAAATCACTAGTTCATGGGTTCTGAAAACATAATGGAAGTTAAACCGACTTCTCCAAGCGGAAAATCAAGACTTTCTCTTCATAGTCTGTTTCAAAATGTGCCTTTATTTGGTGTGAATATTTATTTATATTTATTATTTTTTAAGGTCACATACAATAGCTAATCGTGACCGTGACAGTTTTACGGCTGGAAAAAGCCGAAGTACCCGGAGAGAACCAACGATCATCGACGAGCAACTGTCAGCTCCTCAACATTCTAATTCTGTTCAAGCTCCGCTCAAGCAGGGTTGCAGCGGTTGAAGACATGTGCAGCATCGACGTGCAGTGCGCCTCAGTACACGGCGTCATCGTGCCTCCATGTAGGCAACCGGGTAAAGTGCCTTGCCCAAGGACACAACGCGGGTCATCCCGCTCGGGGATCGAACTCGGGACCTCTAGCAAAGAAATCCAACAGTCTATCACTCAGCCACCGGGCTCCTTATTTGGTGTGAAACAAAATGTAAAAGGACATCACCGTAACGAAGAACGATACAGCATATCCAAATATAATGTTATCAATAATTATTTATTAGATATTATTAATTATCCTTGTGTTTTCCAGGGTGTATGGGAATTCACACCAGTTTGGGAGCTCATACACCCTAAGGCGAAGCCGACTCGAGGATGTATGAGTTTCCAAACTGGTGTAAATTCCCATACACCCTTGAAAACACAATGATAACGGATTTATTTCCAAGAATTTTGGTGTACTTAATACTTTAACCTACATTGTGGGCAAACACTGACAGAAAATTTGTACTTTGCAAGTTTCTTAAATAAAACTAGACAAATGTGGATGTCATTGGAACTGGCTCAATGAGCCAGTTCCAATGGCATCCATATCTGTATTATTTTATTGCACATAAATATTAAATTTCCTGTATTTTTATTTCTGTTCTAACATAACCGAGCAGAAGGTATGAATTAATAATTAAAAATGGGTACTTTTTCAGCCATATAGCTTGCTCTTATATTCTTGTTTTTACACCGTGGTTAAACACGGTGTAAAAAAGCCACCGTGGATTGCAAGTTACACCGTACCTCTCAGCCAATCAAAATGCAGTATTTTGTTTCATTTGGGAATAAGATTTTCTATTCCAGAATTGCTCATTATCAAACTCGATAGATATGACTGCAAACTCGTCTCATATGACGCCGATCTCGGCCGATTTGAAGCAAGATAGAGTTATCCCCCTTACTTACTAGGCACTACCAGTTTGTTGACATGAAAATCTTTCACCGTCTTCGTCGGACGCAATCGGGAAAACTGGAGTGACTAGGTGCAATGGTGTGATTTGAAGCTGAGTTTTTGTATGACGAGGAATTAAAGATGGCAAATATAAGGATTAGGTGGATAAAGAGAAGAAAGAAGAGAGATATACAGGAAATTCAATGCAAACTAAGTTTTACAGCCATAAGCAGAGATTCGTCAAATGGGAAGAAAGGATGGTTCAGCTATCTGAACGTCGCGTCTTCCCCACTCGGATTGCTTAACTAGGGGGAACCATCGGTCTGTCAAACGAATGAGAAACAATAACACTTTCAGAAAACTGGACCAGATATGTGAACATTTCGTACTTACAGTACGTGGAGAGTGGATTGTAACTAAATCACCCGCGGAGTGGAGTTATCACCCAAGCTATAACTTTCAAATTTTGCACATATCGACAAAAACACAGGCAATGTTTCAGTCAATGGACCTCCGGGTTTAACACGGAAGTCCATTGGCTGAAACTTTACTTGTGCTGGTTATGCTTTGCAACACATTTTCAATTATTGCTTGGGTGGAATCTCCATTCTACGGGTGATTTAGTGATAATACACTCTCCGCGTACTGTATTTGTTTTGGTTTAATAAATAAAAAGGTTCTTATTTATTTATTGGTGTTTAAAGTCACATATTCCTGCACAATGACTAATCATGGCCATGACAGTTTTACGTCTGGAGGAAGCCAGAGTACCTGGAGAGTACCACTAAGCAACGGCGAGCAACTGTCAGTTCCCCAACATACTAACTCTACACAAGCCGGGTTAGCATTGGTTGAAGTCAGGCGCGCCATCGAAGTGCAGTACGCTTTAGTGCACAGCGCCACAGTGTTCCCACGTGGGCATTGGGGTTGAAGTGTCTTGCCCAAGGACACAACGCGGTTGTAGCAGGTGAGATTCGAACCGAGGACCCCTCGGCTTGCAGCCTGCACCTCTACCTACTGAGTCACCGCGCCCCCAAAGAGGTAATTACTTGGTTTGTTTTATACCCAACGAGATATCAGCCCTCGGTAACTTCACATCAGCTTTCGAACTTTGATCTCCGGCTGATATGAAATTATCTCGGTCTGATATCTCAGCCGATATGAAACTAACAAAGTAATAACCTTTGATTAACCCTTTACCCAACGTAACGGCCAAGACCGGCCAGCGCTATTCTCAAAAATCGCCAATTAATTTTCACTATTTTTTTCATTTTTTGTCTCAAAAACATAGGTTATGACCCCTCGTTGGAACGAGCTCGTCGAGCTCGTTCCAACAAGGGGTCATAACCTATGTTTTTGAGACAAAAAATAAAAAAAATTAGTTATTCAAGAATTATTTTTGCAGGTGTCGTCTGCTTTTCACGTTAGGTAAATGGTTAACTGAAATATGGATGAGCGGATGATTTCGTGATTTCAGATGGATAATATGGAAACCAGAATCTTGTGGCACAAAATAAAAGAGGACTTTTCAAAATGAGCATACAGTACGGCCGATCTGGACTGGTCACTTTCCACGGGAAAGCAATATTGCCATTAATTAAAATTTTGCTGATGATGAATTTTATTACCAAGCATGGACATCACTACCCACGCGTGGATTACGACCAGTCCACGGCGACTGAACTGTAGAAGATCATCGTCTCGCCTCAGAAATAAACACAGTCAAAATAAATACTTAGGTAATGGGTGTTTAGTATGTTTTACGCGTCTATTTTGAAAAAGAAATTTGAAAATAAAATATTTTCAGGATTTAGTTTTTAATTTTTTGGAAAAAAAAACAATGTCCTATAAATTTTGCCATGAAGCTGTATTTTGGGGACCTTCGGTAACTGAAAAGAGTGAGGAACTCTATGATTTACCTGGATTGAAAGTCTTTTTATGACTCTCGACTTTTCTGGCAACAATTTGGTGGAAATCTGTTTCCTTCTTCACAAATTGTCGCAGTTTTTGGCTTGGCCAGTGCCTAAAGAACGGGAAAATGTCTTCCACGTAAATACCCCCTTCTCCTGCATCACCATGAAGCTCCTCAGAAATCAAAAATTCGCCAAATTCTTCGTCGTCAATGTGATAGCTGTTAGACAGTAAAATGAAATGAGACAACACATTTGAATATGAAATGGGCGATGTTTTTCAATGACAAACAAAATCTTTCACATGCAGATCGACAAAACTGACCAGGTATATACTAAAAATGAATTTAATAGTTTTTCTCCTAACACATTTGATGACGTTTCATTGAGAGAAACGCGCTAATATTATTCAAATAGGGAGTTCATGTGGTAGGTGTTCAAAATATAAAGTATATTCTTGAAAAAAAACAAACAAACTGGTGTTGGGGAAGAAATAACGTTTCGTCTATTGCATTTCATTTCTTGAACTGTCCTCACAGAAGCCAACAGTTTGGTAACTCCATAAACCAAATATCACGGGTGCTTCCAAAATCAAACAACGCGACCCTCACATGTTGCTCATTCACACAGTTGACGAGTGAATGAGTTACTTAACGTCTCTTGGGTGCAAACAGGGCGCCATCTGCAATTCTGAAGCATTGTAGATTACACCTTGTAGCACTTTATGCACTATAAACATATATGATTACCGAGCTTCTGAATAAATTATTTTTACAGGTGCTGTACGTATCACACGCTGGATTTTTCAATTTCTTTCGTGACGCCCTCTTATTTTGCAGGAAAAAAAATAGTATTTATTTGGCCACTGGATGCCTGAACGTTTAAATATATGATAATTTATCGTCGTATTGCGTTTCGCTTTTCGTTTGAAAATGGACCCGTCTGCTCTCTACCTTTTGACGACCGGCTCTAGTGCCGATGCCGAAGGAGTCACGAGCTGGCACCTCCACCCTCTTGTTTAGCCTGTGATAAGATTTTAATTTTTTAAAATATCGAACCACGTTAGCGAGATAATTGCTTGCCATATACAGCGCCACCATGAAAACTTTGTATCTGGTTAAATTTCAACTGTCATCAATACTCTAGTAAAACATCTGCTGGAATAAGATCCTCTGAGCATATACAGTACGTGGAGAGTGTATTATCACAAAACCACCTGCAGAGTGGAGGTTCCACCCAAGCGAAAATTGCAAATTTGTTGCAAAGCATAACAAGCATATGCAAAGTTCCAGCCAATGCACCTCCGGGTTATACGCGGAGGTCCATTGGCTGAAACATTGCTTGTGCTTTTTGTCCACATGTCCAGAATTTAAAAGTGATACTTTGGGTGATAACTCCACTCCCCGGGTGATTTAGTTACAATCCACTCTCCATGTACTGTATACATGGGCGTAAATTCCAAGAGGGTGGGTATTTACGCCACTGAATGTATGTTTAGACGATATTATTCTAACAGACATTTTTTCTACAGAATATGACAGAGTCTGAACTTAACAAAATTCATGTATACATTCGCGACATTTCATTTCCCGTCCATTAATATTTTCCAACCGCAGGACTGGAGGTCTCTCAGTTGATAACGGACTGTGCGCGAACGCGATGTGAGTACTCCACCTCTTCCTTCAATTTTAGTCTGTTCCCTCCTTAAAATTCTCTGTTCGTCACTAACTGTTTCGCCTCAATTTTATAATATTACATGTGATTATTGAAGCGTTCTCTTTCTCCAATGGATCGCGATAGAATCGCGACCTGGTCGGGACATACCTTTTACACTAGCAGATCGAGACTGTGTTAATAAAATGTTGCCAAATCATCTGAGGCAGAGGGAAAAAAATGAAATGGTACAGGTTTTCGACCAATCCAAATTTTCATGCCCGACTCTAACTTTTTATAAGGATTTAACAAAAATGATATTCCGATTTAAAATGATATTAGAAGATACAAAAGTATCGGACTTCAAATAGATCTGCACCGCAAAAATATACCATACATTTCAACTCTTCACCTAACCCAAACAGCAGAGGACACATTAACTTACTAAAATATCAGTTTCGTGCATTAAAAATATGAGTTATGACAGGTCATTTCATCGCGCTTAGACAGCGCGTTCCAATGAAGGGTCAAAAGCTATGTTATTGAGACTGGAGATAAAAAAGTAATAAAATTTGAATGGCGACTTTTGTAAACAGCACTGGCCGGTTTTAGTTGTCACTTTGGGTAAATGGTTAAGCGACTATATGAGTAAATGACATATATATCCTGCACCCCAACCACAAAAGAAAATTCTATTGCATGAAACCTGAACCAAATCATGTATGTTTTTTCGCCTGATAAGCAATATTTTCACATTTATTTTACAATATGTGAAATTCTAGTCTTTTGCGCAGAGAAGCGGTTCACAAGTTTCCAACCAGATCACGACATTTGCTCGATCCGTTCGAAACTCCCTGTCTTCTTTTCCAATGGCAGTATTGAGTGGTGATTAACATTGCATGTACTTCATTCAGGTATTCAAAGCAAAAAAAACATTCTTTACAATACTCTCGAAATCTTATCACACGACAACTAGTTTTATATACTAACAAGAAAGACACAATCAGTGGAATGAATCAGTTGAGTAGAATACAGTACATGGAGAGTGGACTGTAACCAAATCACCCGGGGAGTGGAGTTATCACCCAAAGTATCACTTCAAATTCTGTACATGTAGACAGAAAACATAAGCAATGTTTCAGCCAATGGACCTCCGGGTATAACCCGGAGGTCCATTGGCTGGAACTTTGCTTGTGTTTGTTATGCTTTGCAACAAATTTGCAATTATTGGTTGGGTGGAATCCCCTCTCTGTTGGTGATTCAATGACAATACACTATCCACGTACTGTACATAGACAAGTGCAACGCTGTGGTATGACTTAAGTGTAACAAGGACAATAGCTCTCAAAGAAATACTTGCACACAACTAGTTCACAATCCCCTTCATGATACTTTCACGAAAAAGCTCTATGTTAAATTTGGAGGAAAACATCCGGAACAGTTTTCTTTGAAACCCGATGACAAGAAATGGTAATGTGACGACAATAAATTCCAACAAGGGTAATACCTCTTTAAGAAATACTTTCCATATACCCCTCCCACAGCGTGGCGGTGGATAATAATATAAACAAACCAAGAAAATATTACTTTTTCCCCCAAGCAACTCCACACAAAATATAAGTAATGATCCTTCTTATATATAGCACAGGGTTTGCAGGTCCGTTTTCTTTTTTCAGCAATTCCAACACCTTGGTGGCACCCTGGTGGATCCTTTCTTCCACAGGAAGCCCGACAATAAATGGCCTGCAAATATAAGGGGATTTGTTATTAATTTGCGTTCGAGAGCGACGATATAGCGTAAGATTTCTTTGTGAATGAATGTGATTTAGCGATAAATGACGGTAAGCCTCATCGCAATAAGGATGTCACGTGTCTTGTTATGGTTGCCAGTCTCTCGGTATCGTGTTGTGACATCAATACTAGTAATATGCTGTATTCAGGCACATATGTCACTTGATAAGTCGCATTTTATTGACTGTTTTTGCCATATGCAGCAATTTTCATTCCCAAGATGAAAATCCATTCACATGAAAATTCGTCCTGGTACATACAGCTAAGCTCTCAAACCACCAGTCAAATCTGTAAGGAATTCGACGGTGTTATGATCTAGGACCAGTCTAGTCCTTAAATAGTTCATCGCCTATGTCTACATTCTGAAATATTTTATCCGTTTGAATCTAAAAATATCCTAAACACTTTTTGTCTTTGAATCAAACACTTTTTGTCTTTGAATCAATTGAAGAAATGTTTCTCAATTGAGTCTTGATTTGACCGAATCCTTAATGATTTCACAATTTTTTTTCAGATATGTTGATTTATTAAATAATTATGAATGAGGTCTCGTTGCGTCTGTAATTTTATAATTACGTCCTATAGTTCGACTGATTGTGTTAATATCTTGATGTTTGCAAGGTGAATTAAATACTTATTTATTGGAATATCTATAACTGGAACAAGAGGATATCTGTATATGTTTATGAGTAAAAGGGCATCCCATTATATCAACGGTAGTTTGCGCTAAAATTCTGTAAAATTTGGGTGAACTTACAGACCATAACAGCGTCGAGTTCCTAACAGAATAATACTGATGGCTGAGAGTTTGACATACACCTCTTCCCTTTAATTACAACACACGCATATATACGCAGAACGACACACGCGTGTAAATGGGTTAATCGATATGGCACTTATGTCATCGCGGAAGGATAAAACGAGATGTCACTCAAACGCATGCGCCGCTCTGTGTTTATTACACGCCTTCACGTCTATAAAAGCAATTATTAGAAGGACACTCAGCAATTCATTTGACAACTCGTCCCCTGAGTTCCAGTGTGTTCTTTGTGCCAGTAGGCACATAGAACAGATTCGGTCTCGGGGGATGAACTACCAACAAAAAGAACACATCTTATTGCCAAAGAATTTTTCGAGGAGAACCCGTGTAACTATTTTTAGTTTTCGCTAGCGATTCAAATTGCAACTGCGGTGCACGATTTGTAGAAAATATTGATGTGACTACCCCACATATTTACTGAACAGCCATCATATTTAACCCTTTCAGACTTCAATTATCCTGACGTTCAAACGTCACTGCGAGTTCAGTTTCAGCAACGTTTTTCAAAATGCGACGTCAAACGTCTGAAAGTACAAATAACAGGATATTTTTCACATTTGTAATTATCTGATTAAGGGATAGATTATTTTTGCGGGACTGAATTTGTTATTCAAAACTAGTTTTATTGCAAATTATCGGAGAGTGCCCACAGGCACTCTCCAATAATTTGTAATAAAACAAATTTATACAAACAAAATATTATTTGTATTTCACTGAATATGAAATTTAAGCAAGGAGAGTGTTTGCTTTTGCTTTGGTATCCTCATTTTTAAAAGCCCTGATAGTGGCTTCCAGCACTCAACCAGTTAAGAAATCTTGACAGCAAGATTATATTAGTATTTTAAGCTGCGATAACATTTGGCTGAGCACTATTCGGGAGAAAACAATTTGGGGTTAAAACTTTAAAAAATCGAAAAATAATATAAAAAAAACCAAATGACCACAAAGTATCAACGCGCTGTTTGAGTTCGTATGTAATAACACGTACAAAAGGATTTTAAGGGTTAAATTAAACAAAAGATTTCGTACGTAATAAAACGTACAAAAGTATCAAAGGGTTAATGACGTTATGACATATCATGTTCCTGACTGGAAAAGTGGACGCTCGGGTTCAAAGGGTAAAGTTAATAGACTGGTGTGCTATCATCCAAAGTAATTACAATTCATTCTTAAAAGTTTCTAAATTCAATTTAAATTAGTCATTAATGTACACAATAAGAGAATTGCGTCATATCGGTTTCAACAGAATGAAGAATTTTTTAACGATTTGAAGCGGTTGGATTTTGCATGACAAATTTATTTCGTGTTTCAAATAAAACAATGCATAACACTCTATTCAAATCCATACTCCGAGAAAAGCGATAGATAATGCATTTTCAATTCTTAATAAACTTCGGCGACAGAATAGCGACAAATGCCGCCTGTTTGTCTGTCCGCATGTTTGCTTCACTTTAAGAGTATGTCCGTGTGATATCTCAGATACAACAGGCAACAGTGGCCGAACTGGTCTAGCTCGACACACTGCGCACCTACCATTTATTGCATTTAATGTCAGTTCCTGTTCTTTACCACCCCATGAGAACATTCTACCAATTGTTGCATTTGTTGCTCGGGAAACAAACGAAGTATTTTTTCCTCTACACCCTCTTCGTCCAAGAAAGAGCCGACATCTTTGATCAGATAACTAACTTTACTGACTCAGGCATACTGCTAAACAAGTGTGTTTAGTGCAGTCAAATTTGTTTTAACAATTACACGAATTCATCATTGTTAGTAAACGTTTTAATCCTTTGACCCTGAGAGGCCCCTTTTCCGGCCCAGGATCATGTCACGTCATACTTTCTTTAAGCAGGATGGCTGCTAAGTTAACATGTGGGGTAGAACAATCAATATTTTCAATGTGCAACCCCAAAGCTGCACATTGAAAATATTAATTGGTCTGCCCCCAAATTATAAATATGGACTCCTCCAATTGCTTCCATTGAAGTGACTTGGAATATACCACCAGGGTTCAAATGGGTAAATACTGACTTGATATAACATTTACCAATCTTGTTGTCATGCGAATACCAGACTTTTTACTTAGTAGTCTTTTGATTCCAACAGGCGCAAATACCAAATATATTCATGTTGTAAGTTGAAAGACTTAAATAATCCCGAGCAGTTAACAGGCCTCAAACATCACAACTGTGTTACCTCGGCTCTAATGGTTACCTAAGAGTTTCATCACTTCAAATCCCAACCGATTCTGCACGATTGCCTCATGTTCCTCTTTCTCTTCTGGTCTACTGAACTGTTCAGATTTTGTACAACCCAATATAGAGATCTCCTTATTTGTTTTTGTGAAACAACTTACATAATCTATGAACTTAATGCTGAATTCTTTTCCATGAATTTGTAAATTAACCCTTCACCCAACGTAACGGCCAAAACAGGCCAGCGTTATTCATAAAATTTTCATTATTATTTTCATTTTTTGTCTCAAAAACATAGGTTATGACGCCTCTTTGAAAACGAGCTCGTCGAGCTCGTTCCAATGAGGGGGTCATAACCTATGTTTTGAGAATTGTTATTCAAGAATTTTATTTGCAAGTGTCGTCTGCTTTTCATGATAGGTAAAGGGTTAATGTCTGAATTGTAATAGTGTGAATAATCTGGAATAAAATATTGTTTAAACTAATATTGTCCCATTTTTGTACTTTGAAACTGACTTAACCCTTTACCCAACGTAACGCCCCATACCGGTCAGCGCTATTCTAAAAAAATCACCAATTAATTTTTTTATTATTTTCATCTTTTGTCTCAAAAACATAGGTTATGACACCTCGTTGGAACGAGTTCGTCGAGTTCCTTCCAATGAGGGGTCATAACCTATGTTTTTGAGACAAAAAATGAAACAAATTAGCTCTTCAAGAATTTTTTTTTGCAAGTGTCGTCTGCTTTTCATGTTAGGTAAAGGGTTAACGGTCTTTTATATTTACCTGAGTGCTTGTACAGAAAACTTTCTTTGAAGCTCCCAAACCGGACCGTCGTTGAATGCAATAGTTTTTCCTCCATCTGTGACCAAGTCAGCTGAAGTGAAATACACAGTACAATAATGAAAATACCATCGCTATATGAATACAAAAATTATAGAGTGCAACAATATTGGGAACGGGCAAACACTAATATTTATTCAAAATCATAGAGCACCCTGAGGTATACATGCGTGGTAAAAAATTGATTTCAGAATAAAAACATACTGTTTCGAGTTTTTATGTCGTGAAAGTCATTCCTCTGTAGAAGATTGTGTCTTCGCTTCTGTGTGATTCGCATATATCTCTTCCCCGTCCTTGATAGCACTAATATTAATGTGTGTATTATTGAGAACGTACAGCGAGTTTCAAATAAGGGACCCAGAGATACTCAATCCAACGCCTTGGAATGACTGAATAGAAGTTACCAAACTATCTGGAGGTATTCATGGATTTGAACAACCTGACACCTGGCAATGTGCGGTAAGTGACGCCGATCCGCGTAGCGGCAAGGTGTTACAGCACGCTTGTAGGTTGTTCAAATCCATGGTTACCTCCAGCCAGGTTGGTAACAGACTTACACCCTGTATTTTGTTCAATCAGAAAAACGCACAGACTCGGGTATACTCGGATACACACAGTACACCAGAGATAATCAAGTGACGTCACTCGAACACTCGGGTCCATTGTTCTATCAGGTATTTCAAGCTGGTTACTAACTCCAGAAAGACAAAAGAGACAGGGTGTAACTAGAGTTACACCCTAGCTCTTTTGTTTTTTTGCGGGTTAGTAACCAATTTGAAATACTGTCAGGTATTCAAATTCCATGAATAGCTCCAGCTAGATTGGTAACTATTACTTCCTATTTTTGTTCATTTATCAGGGGGGGGGGGGGGGGCATATACGCGTCAGTCAATGTCTTACTGATGGGCAAACGTAACATACTGGAAGAGAAACAGACAACTGCAGTAGTTGAATTCTGAAATACAGCTGCACTTTCCTTCATTCTTATTTCTTATACATTGCTTGTGTCCCACTCCAGTACACGATGTCCTCTCTCTTGTGATGGAATTAGGCCTGGGCGTGAACATCATGGTGGAATCCATTCACTTCTTAAAATATTGATCGCTTCCTCTTTGAATAACATCTGCATCCACTAGAGGTCCTAGAATACCTACCATACTCTTGTGTAGGGCTATGAGGTTTTGCTTTTTCAGATTAGGTTCGGCTTCAGGAAAAAATTTAGATGTCTATTAAAGTTTTTTATGTGTTAACCTTTTACCCAACGTAACGGCCAAAACCAGCCAGCGCTATTCTCAAAAATCGCCAATTAATTTTCATTATTTTTTCATTTTTTGTCTCATACTGAACTATTTCTATTGCCTGAGTCAGACATTAAATTTCGAGTTGTCGCCCCTATTTTTTCACGCTTGACTGCACGGGTAATAATTAAAAAAGCTTCGCACCTCGCTGTGCACCATCGATGAAGTAATTCATTTACAGTCGTCTCGAACGCTCAAGCACACTGGAATATGAAAACGAAATGTGATTACCAACAGTCGGCGACCATCCGTCACCTGCATATCGTATTCATATCTCGGTATACTTGTATGTTTGGAATTGAATGCAATTCACAACTTTACAGTTGGCTGTCGATCGCGTCATCTGCGGAACTGTAAATGTACAAAATGAAAAGCAAAGACTAAAATTTTATGTGAAATGTTTTTATTATTAAAATTCAAAAACTTAAACACAACAAATAAGTAAATATTTTCAAACAACTGTCTTCCAAAAGCACACGCAAATCTGATATGCAATAATGTATTGATATGATCTTTCTGTTAAATCGAATCTGATGTTTGATCGACTGTTGAACAATTCGTTCCCTTTCGTTGACAACTCTAAGCTCGGGCGGGAAGGGGAACATTCGGCTTCTAGAATTTTCGGCCTGGAAATATTTTGATAAAGGAACATCAGCCCGGGAAAATTAGCGCCCAGTACTTAGGCCCATTTATTTATTTATTTATTTATTTATTTATTTATTTAATTAATTAATTTATTTATTTGTGTTTAATGTCATTTATTTATGCAGAAAGAGGCTAATCAATCCGAATGAATGGTTTCGGTATGGGGAACAGGCCCCTTTCGACCATCGTTAGCTGCATGTTTTTGTATCATATCAAGGCGTTGTAGAGGAGGAAAAGGAGGAGGGAGGAGGCTTATCCCCGCTTGGGCTTCTTACGGCTTTTCTTCTTAGGAGGTAGTGGGCATGGAGATGTGGATGGCGATGACAATGATGGTTGATTAATGTTTTGGAGTGCTGCAGATGCTGCGTTGTGTATTGTCTAAGATTCTTTCCTGTATTCTTTGCACTTTGCTATTAATCTTTTGGATTCCGCTACGTTTCTGTTTACAGCTTCCCAGTCGATGTAGGTGGTGGCTGAGGATTGAGGTGGCTTTTCGGTTGCGATTTCCACTCCCGGGCTATCCGGTAGTGAAGGAAGAGGGGAGTGAGGGGTGGGAGGCGGTGAAAAATGCAGCTTCCAGTTCCTCCTCAGTCTCCACTGGGCGTTCCACATCCAACTGTACCGGCTCAGGAGCCGCAGTTGATTGGGTGCACCAATGGGACTAGGATGGGAACTGGCGGCTGCCTCCACGACCTCCATCCCCTCACTCAACTCATACTTTCTGTTCCGGAAGGCCTCCAAGCGCCTGGCGTCCCTGCGCTTGGTCGATGGACTCTTCTTCCTTCTCTTCGGCTCTTTCTTTTCAGGACCTCCGTGCCTCTTCGAATGAGGACCAGTGGGAGAGGGGATCCTCTCTCCAAAGGTACTACCTCTCCCCTAAGAGGGCGGTGTATCGGATTTCTCAACTTCGAATTCCAGTTTCAGATAGACACTCGTGCCTATTTCCTGGACAGTCCAGGAGATAGGGCATGAGATGCCCAGAGCTGAAATGGTTTTCTCAAGTCTAGCAGGTAGCTCCATGGTAGTCGAGGTGTTCACACTTTGAAGTCAGAAGTGCGAGTGGTGGAGGCTAATCATGACAGCATCCGCAGACCTTGAACCTTGTTCGGGTTCTGATAATAATTTAAAAAAATTATTCGGGAAAAGTAGTAAAATTGCACCCCAATGTACTTTGTGTGGCACACAGGTACATTTGTTCGATTGAAGCGTACCACTGTTCTGGACATCCAATATCCTGACACCAGACAACTCGAATTATTCACTAAAAAGTGCAATATGAAAGTTGCACTTTTTAGTGGATACTATGATTTTGGAATAATTCTGATAGTTCAGCGTACAATAAAAATGCATCGGCAAATTGATATTGTTTTTTCTAACCTGGCCCTATCGATAAATTATTTCGGAATTATTCACTAAAAAGAGCAATATGAAAGTCGCACTTTTTAGTTTCGTTTTTTTTTAACCAGACCCTATCGATAAATTAATTCAGAATTATTCACTATTGACATTCTTATTCTCTTGGTTGTTATTATTTTTCTGCAAGATTGTTTGTTATTCATCAATGATTAAATTAATTAACTTGATTGACATATGTTGATCGGCAATTAATGGTGCTCTTGTGTTTATGATTTATGACCTGCTATAATCCTTCTGAAGGAGTTTTACAGAAGTTAGTGGCACGTGTATACTATATACAGCAGCGTTTGAAAGGATTAAAAACTTCAAACGGCTTGTGTTCACGAGACTAATGGATCTATCTTGTCTGACGCCGCGCCACTGTTCGTCTCTTTGAAAACCTTTATTGTCACCGACACCCACCATGTCTTGCCCTATCAACGCAGACCACTGGGGCTAACTTTTATTAATATCGACGGGGGTAGGGTTAAAAACCAACATCAGGTATTGGTAAGCGAATACTTGAGAGGTGCTTCCCCCACCTGTAATGGACCAACCCCCGTGGGGATCCCGGGAGGTGAAGCAGTGCTTGTTCACTGTGATAAACAAGCCCTGCTTTACTGGTGGATTATGACCCAGTAACCAATGCTTGGGGTAGAAGAGGTAACATGGGCATAAATGATTGGGTAAACTTCCTGTCAAAGGCGCTCTTGGCATTCCCCTCTATTTTTCCATAGAGATTCGTTGCACATTATGAATATACAATCCATTTTCGTTATCTCGGGTACGAGGAAATCTTTTGAAAAATTTAAAAGTTTCTCCGGAAACCCCACCAATCCCTTCCCGATCTCTACCACGCCGTTAAAGATTCTGGATCCGCCATTGCCTACATGATTTCGAAATATTCAGATCGGAAGCCGTTTTGAGTTGGAGTACAACAGTCAATTAGGGGGAGGGGGACTGATACAAATCCCAAGACAAAACATGTTTTATTTTTCTGAAATTATACTCTCAACTCTTGATTCGAATTTCGAAGACAGCCGGAAGCTGTCGCGAAAACGAACCGGTACTTTGCGGAAGCGGAAGATAAAAATGACGCCATGAGGGGGAGCTGGAGAGGCCTTATTTGGTGACGATAAATTCATAATTGGTGGAAATATCCCTCCATTTATTTTTAACCCTTTTCCTAACGTAATGGCCAAAACCGGCCAGCGCTATACACGAAAATCGCCATTCAATCTATTTTATATTCACACTCAATCCAATCAATCCAAGCAAAAAATGAAAATTTTTAGTTACACAAGAATTTTTTACTCCTAGAGTTAGGTAAAGGGTTAACAAATGGCAAACAGATGAGTAGACAGAAAAATTACGTAGCATAAATATTATAGTAGTGTAATAAAAAGTCAGAGCATGTGGACTCCACGGGAATTGCCGTGTTAGTTATTATTTCCGTGGGCAAGTAGGTAGCATGCCCACGGTCTAGAAAAATCTCTGTCCACAGAAATTTCTGTGGGCAGTTGGAAAGTAATTTGCCCACGGTTTTCCACAACCACTGTGAACATGAAAAAAAGTGTCCGCCCACGGCGACTGTACTGTATATGGGCTGATGAGACACAAATATGCTGAAAACGCTTACCAGACTGTTTAGGTATTGTAAAAAATTAAATTGTTATACTTGTACGGATAAAGTTTTAATCTCCTTTTATATATAAGGGAAATTAAGAGTTTATTCGTGCATGTAGAACACCGGTCCAGTAAGTTATCTGTAATTCAAATTATTATAATTCATATTTTACAATATATAACAAAAAATGGTAAGCCTTTCAATGCATTTGTCACATCAGACCTTATAAATGTAGGTTATATATATTGGGGGGGGGGGGAGTGGAGGGGGGGTCTGGATGGAGTTGGAAATTACGATAGCCTCACCAAAGAAATGGTCATTATTTTTCCTTGGGAACCTTTTGCCCAAGAGGACCCAAACTAGTAGAGGGCCGAAGGAGCCGACCTCTCCCCCCCCCCCCGCCCCCAAGATAATCTGCCGGAAATTTATATCTCTGTTTACTGAAATTTTAGAAGTTTTTTGCCTCTTTTCACTAGAGTGTGTGAGCAAAATGAAGGTTTTGGGGTTATTTTCCCAATATTTTCAGAAATTTTGTCGAAAATTTTCAAACTTCGCCATACTCTCTCGACCCCACCCCTACCCCCTTTCCCACCAAGGTACAGTCTGGTTTTCGGGCCTGGGCTCCACTCACTTCGACATCCTTAGAGAAGATAAGTAATAATTTTTTTCAGTCAGTTTTTTTTATGAAGACAGAGTGACCGCTCTGCCATGGCTCAGCGTTTATATATTCAGTTATGAAAGAACTGAATTCATTCAACTATAACCAAGAAAGATGTACTGGTTTTATAATAATTAGAAACCTGACATTGAGTAATTGTTAAAAAAAGAACACCCACATCAAAGTTTTTCCAATTTGCTGTCAACTTCAAGTTAACCTAATTGTTCTAAACCTGTACACCGTCAGCAAAGTTATTAATTCTAAATTGTTAAAATCACATACGTTGTGTTCAATGCAAAATTAAACACTTATATTAACGAGTCAATAGAAATGATGGAGCTTTCAAGTCCTTTCATTCAGGTCAGTGAAGACAATATTAGCCGTGGAGAATCGTCTGTTGAAATCGCACAAATATAAAAATCACTATTTTCAAAGTGAAATGGAAACATTAAAACAAAACCATAATTGAAATATTTTTATAGAATCAAATAATTTAAAGTTTACTTTATTCCGAATGATGTACGCGGAATGCATGCTATTGATGGTTAATATATATTTTTAACTTTAAACCTACCCCAGTCAGACTTTTTTGCATAAATTCATAAGGAAATGCACACAGATAAAATAAGATATTTAAAACAAAAATGGAAACATGAAGAATTTTGTCTAGCAAGAAGTATTAAACATCACTTCAAAGAGGATGCCCTAAATTATTTGACCATATGTACGCGAATTTTATTGAAAAGCAAATATGGATGAAAAATGAAGTTTTATTGCTTTCTCCCATTGACCTCTATAGTAAATTGGATAATGAAGATAGCTATGTTTTTCACGCATGCGCAACTAGGGGGATAGAAATAGTTGTACCTGCAAAAACATAGGTTATGACCCCTCGTTGGAACGAGCTCGATTAGCTCGTTCCAACGAGGGGTCATAATCTATGTTTTTGAGACCAAAAAATGAAAAACATTAGTTATTCAAGAATTTTTCTTGCAAGTGTCGTCTGCTTTTCATGTAAGGTAAAGGATTAAGAACGTATAGTAAATAACACTTCAAGCTCCTTGACTTGGAAAAGATCCTCAATAGTGGGGACGTGACAGCAATTACTTATTCACAGTTCCTTATTCGGCATTCGTTATCCACCGATAAAATCGGTTGTTAACGAATGTCGAAAAAGGAACTGGATATAAGTAACGGTTGTCACGTCCACCTCAATAGATTATATGACAGCACTCACCACAAAAAAGCCCTTCGTCTTATCTATGTTGTGTTCTCATTGTCACATGTTCTCACGCATCGGCTCGTCCGCTGGACGAATAAAAAGGAGAAAAACTGAAAGAACGAGAACACGGCTTATTCGCCCCTTCACCGGATAGACAAAGTAAAGAGTGTCCACAGGAGTCGCTGCAAATAGTCCGGTTCCGTCCCCTTTAGATAGTTTAAACAAAAAAAAAAAAACAACCCAAAAACACAAACAAAAAACCTACTCAGCTCTACTCTGGTATTATCAATAAAAGAATACGTGATGATTTTTTTTAAAAAGTTGTCGTACATCTTATTTTGCTTTATATTATAGCTATTGCAAGTCGAGAAATCTATGTCATAAGCAGAATATTGGAGAGACCTTGCACCTCTATATTGACTGGAGCTCCATTGTTGTATTCGAAACGAAAATCAACACTAATTCTTTCTCTTCAATGTTGCAGCTGAAATCCTTTCACAGGAGACTTACTTGAAACACTTCTCATTCGCCCAGCAAAATCGCCCCGTTTTTCCACAAATGCCTCCAGGGCTACATCGATGCTGTTCAATATAACGAAATGCTGAGAACCTGAAATAAGATCCATAATTAATAGAATCTTTATAAAAAAAATATACAATATCGGAAAAGAAAGACAGTTCCTAGAAAATGTCTGCAAAATCTCACAATGTCTTTCTTCAAAATGGGGTGAAGCCAAATATGTTGTAGTTAAGACGATCACCTTTTATACAACCCCCACCCCATCCCCCCCCCCCCCCCCCACAAAAAAAAAAAACAACCCAAAATCACTTTTCACAGTTGGCAGTGTTTCCCGTGATGGAAAACGACAATTGTCGGGTAAACAAACGAAGAACATCAGCTGATTGAAGAATTTGTCCGTTATTAAAGGTTCATGACCAGAAAAAGGACACTCCCCACACTCATCCTCTGTCATTGTGTTCCAATAACCAGCAATTAATACGCACACGTTGCACAACAGTGCTGGATTTAGCTGTTTGTGAACGGGTACATTATTAGGTAGGTATGAATGACATTTTATGGATGTAACTGTAATCCTTTGGTAAATCAACCATTAACCCTTTACCCAACACAGACGATATCAAAATTTATTATTTTAAATATCATTTTTTTTAATTTTTCAAAAACTTTCAACAAAACCATATCATGTGACCCCTCGTTGGAACGAGCTCATCGAGCTCGTTTCAACGAGGAGTCACATGATATGGTTTTGTTGATTTTTTTTGAAAAATAATATTTTTCCAACTGCTGAATTTGCATATAACGCGGGCGGATGCGGGCGATTCGTTAGGTAAAGGGTTAACTCAGTAATACTCCGAGTGCCTTCCGAGCCGTCAGCGATACACGTTTAGGTGGAAACCCCCGACACACAACAAAACCACAACATAAAGTGATGTTGTCTTAGTGAGCAGTGTACTTACATAGCAACGAGCAGCAAACTGTGGGGCAAATTCGATAATTCTGTATGGTGACCTACAGTCCCAATGTCGCAGGCCTCCAGTCTAATTCTGTCAAGAATCCGATGCTGTTATGGGCCACTTGTTTGCTCACATTTTGTGGAATTAGCGCGCAGATTACCTGGATGTAATGTAATGTCCTTTTACTAAAATATATATATGCGGATATTCATTCATTCTCCAGTTATAGCTATTCCATTCAATAAGCATTAAACTCACATGGGAAACATCAAGATATTAACGTAAATAGCAAAGGCACGCGGCGTAATTACAAACCTGCTACTGTGACTCGTCTCAAGCCATAAGTATTTAATAAACAAACATGGAACACGGCATTGGTAAAGTTCTTAAAATTTCTTTCAAATTGAGTCTGGATTGAAACATTTCTTGCGTTGATTCAAAGAAAATGGATGTATACAGTATTTTTTTAATTCAATCGTCTGGAATATTATAGTTGGTTGGAAAAGCGAACCGTAGGTTTCGCTTTTCCAACCAACAGAAATATTCCAGACGAGTGAATCTAAACATTGGCGTTGGACTATTGAAAGATTAGACTGGTTCCAGGCTACAACTTTGCCGATTTCCTTTTAAAGTTTAACTGATAACTTGAGAGATGGCTACAGTCCATCAAGAAACCAAAGTTATAACACAACACATTCATGCTTGCAACCAGTTGGCTTCATTAGCAACGGCCAAACTGCTGGAACAATTTTGACGCAGTGTCAAGGAGATAGCTAAAAGTGAAGATTTTCTTGTTTAAAAGTGTAAATATTTTCGATAATATTTCTGCCTGGGTTAAATGTAAAGCGTAAAGATAGGTATGTGACGGACCCTGAAAACAGATTTGTCAAACTAACATTAATTCAAGAGCTTCTAAATGAAGTGTGAAATTTAATGTCCATTATGGCGCACTTGTTGAACGCCACATGGACTATCTGATAAGAGATCAATACTAAGAGAGACAATATTCTCTCCGGTTGTCATTATCTGGGTAATTAAAGCCAGTTAAAATCTAATTGTTGGAAACCAGTGCATCACACATGTTCTGGACACACACCCATATTACGCATCTATCCTGTCTCCGAAATGTCAAAATAGTTTACCTCAAACAAAATACGCATTTATATCTCTATCCATATCGAATTACAAAGCACTCGTTAAATCAGAATTAATATGTTTAAACTTTGCTTTCCGACTGTATAAAGAGTGAAGCAGAATTCTAAGGGGCAGTTGGCCTGAGGGCACTCAGAGAAGGTCCGAATTTTGCCTTGGCCGTCGAGAGTCATAGGCACCGAGATTGAAAGTACGCGTATTGTCGTAACTCTGTGAGGGTTGTAAGGAACCGATAGTAGTTTGTTAACGGCTGCGAATCGTAGTGGCATAGTAGCCAAAGAAGTAAAAGCTGTGACGTTGAGGTCTAGAAACCGTATTAAGTGCTTGACTAAGCGCTTGAATAGCTCGCGAGTTAAAATAGTTTTAGGCGATGCGAGAATTGGTGATGTTGAGAACACTTTGCAGAATATTTTTATGTAAGCTTTGTGAGCATATATCTGAAGGCGAACAATAACTTAACCCCGTGAGAGCCAGGCAAGGCGCAAAGTGATCGTGAAATGTCGTAGACGCCGATTGAATTGTGACTGAACTGTGAGAACGCTGATAGAGTCACACACGCATAGCATTATACGTGTTAAGCCCGACTGACGGTGAAGTTAACCATGAGAGGAGGAAGGAACGCGAAGTGAATAGACACTTTGTATTTATCAAAAACCGTGAGAAGATGAAGATTATGTGAGGTTGATCCAGCGGACACAGCTAGCTGTGGGAGACGTCGAGGGCCCTAAAGAATAAACTTTTATCCGCGTAATTAGTGTATTCTTTTGGATAATTTTGTGAGTAATTTGTTTCATATTTTATTTCTTCGTACATGTAAATAAATAATCTTTTCAGTGAATTATCGTTGATCACCCCTTTGGCGTTGTGAGCCACAGGCACCTTCAGGAATCCTAAAAGTCCCAAGCGGATAGGGCAATGATAAGGTGGTAAGGCAAGGTTTACGTTCGAACTGGGGTTCAGACGACAGTTACTGGCTGTCGGCTGAGCACTGATAAGAACATAAATTTTCCTCTATTTTCGAACATTAATTTAACCCCTGTAATCCTGCGACACGCAGTCTTGTAAAAGGCAGGCCCAAGAATTCACCCAACAACAGTGAAAGTCTGTTTCAATTGCAACCGATGTGCCCGCCCCAATACCTGTAAACTCTTACCCCTGTTCTGATGTAAACTTTATGGCGACCCACAGCACATATGGAAAACAAATTGTCAGATAACACCTCTTCTCTGTTGACAAGCGATTTTTCAGCAACGGAAAATTATTCAGACAACACTGATGTAATTTTAAAAGGACACTTTCGATCTGTTGGGAAACTAAAATAAGAAATCAAGTTTCTTGTCATACAAGAAAACGAGCATCCATAGAAACAGACAAATTGCTGCGAAAAGTTTGATGTAATTTTATTTTGAGGCCAACAGTTCCTTTCAAGCAACAGACCGAAAACAGAACAACGTTGCCATGCAATCAGCCTAGCAATCGCGGCGTGTCTTTAGCAACAGAAAAACTGCCGGCTTATTGTTTTTCTTTATGTCGTCTTCTCCACACTACCCAATTTGTCCTAACCCAAAGAAATTTTAATGTTTTACCGCCATTTGCATTAGTTGGATGGAAATATCAAGTATCTTAAATAGGCTACCAAGGCAGCTCATAGCGTTTGTGGCATCTGTTCAAGACAGAAACTCGCCGAAAATACGTTTGGGTGGTCAAAAAGTCTAAACCGAAACGAGTTTCTAAAGATTTCACAGAAAATTCATATCACATTTAAACAGCTTTCCACAACTCCAAAGAGTCGGATACCAAGATTGGATCCAGAAAATCCGTTCAAGAGAGTGGGTGGGAGTCCAATTGAAATAGTCGAGGGGTCCAGTACCGTTAATATCTCCCACAAGCTGGACGGTCTGCTCGTCCCTTGTAAGTAAGGGTAGACATATATCGTCTGTTAGGCGCAACAAGGCGCTATCTGCACAGATATCAACAAGAAAGATAATTTCACAAATATTGACGGCATTTCTTCCCCAAAAGTCAAGATTCACTGCAGATCTAGAAATATACTTGAAATCAGCTATTGGTCCACCTTGTGTAATCTACATGGTTCCCTAGCCAAACCTGTATCATTTAAAATATTTAGTTACGGATAACAAAACTAATATTATTGCATAATTGAGGCTAAGAAAGCCACGTTATATTTGTGAATACATTATACAGTCGCGCAATGACGTAGCTACGTCACGAAGGCGGTTTCTTCTTTACCCAAAGTTTCCCGAACTGACGGTAATATTTTTATCAGAATCCCGTTTACATGATAAACAGGCTATCTATTAGTAGCGTTTAAAGTATATGAACCTCGCCCATTAAATTCCATCGATTCTCACTAAATAGCTGAACGAATCGAATTTTGTGAAATAGATTCGCGATTGTCAAACAGAGACGTAAGTCAAAATAGAACCTTTATTTCTTAAATTTATTTCAAATAACCGTTATAGGCCCCTGGCGCTTGGATACTCATGCACTGCCAAAAATATAGGTTCTCTTTGGAACCAAAACTGGTTCTAAACTTGTCCCTGAGATGGAACCATTTCTGTTTAAACAGTATTTATTTCAAATCAAATAAATTTACTAAGATTAGCATTCAATTTTAACAGAATATTACATGAACTGAAGTATAGATTCAGCAGTAAACTTGGAGATTATTCAACGCAGTCGCCAAACATTTTGAAACAAAGGAGATATGAACAGTTGGCATATTGAGCCAGTTTTGGTTCTGTATAGAACCAAAACTGGTTCGATATGCCAACTGTTCATATCTCCTTTGCTTAATAATGATTTGAGACAACCTCGTATAAGCTCTAAACTTAGGACTGAAACCCCCTCAATTTATGTTTATTTCTGTTAATATTTAATGTTAATCTTTATAAATTTATTTGATTTGAAATAAATACTGTTTAAACAGAACTGGTTCCATCTCAGGGACAAGATTAGAACCAGTTTTGGTTCTAAAGAGAACCTATATTTTTTGCAGTGTGTGATAATATGGAAGATAAAACATTTCAAATCAGAACGCATAAATCTGTGCGTAAAAGAAACTCTGCGGTTGGTTTACAAACAACATAATCGCTATGGGAAACAGACACCGGATATTGCGTTCGTCGAGGTGAGGAATTCAAATGAGATCCAATTAGCTGTGCACTAAATATCAGTTTGCCACACACCGGAGAGTTTTTATTCCTTTCAAATTCTGCCATAGTTCGATATATTTTATAAACCTGTTGTTAATTACTGGAAACTTATACGTATGTGTCTTTAAATATTTCCTAACTACTGGAAAATACCATATTTCCTAACTACTGTAAATATGTAAACAATATTGCCCTTGGTAACATTTTCATAGTGATCGGGAGCCATTTACTGACCACGTTAAGGCTATGTATGCAAGTTTGGTTTGAAGTGGTCGTAATCCGTTTGTGGGTGCAAGAAAATTATTCACCCAAATATTAGAATTTAAAAACGTGTCTAACAAACGGCAAAAAAAACCCCCAAAAACAAAAAAACATAAAGGTATTCTATAATTGTAGCTGTGGTAAAAACCTCTTTTCCAGAATTCTCCACCTCGTCGATCGCCGTATCTGGTATTCGGTTAAAGAGGATCAGTACTAATTAAATCCAACAGCCCTGTTGGGCTGTTGGATTTAATTAGTACTGAACCTCCTCACAAATACAAAATAGATTCCCCAAAAATGACTACAGCTCTTGTTGCATGTGGTACACCCATTCAGGAATTCTTCAATAGTACTGAACCTCCTCACAAATACAAAATAGACTCCCCCAAAATGACTACAGCCAGTATTGCATGTGGTATACCCATTCAGGAATTCTTTAATTAGTACTGAACCTCCTCACAAATGCAAAACAGACTCCGCCAAAATGACTACAGCCATTATTGCATGTGGTACAACCATTCAGAAACTCAATGGAAAGGATTAACATTGCAAATGGAAAATCTTATCAGTTGTAACCTCTGTATGAGAGCTTCATATTCGAATTATTTTTTTTCAGACAAACATCTCTTGCATCAAGGACAACAACGTCTCCACCTCTGTCGTGCTCTCAGTGAATGAAGGGTACCATGTGTGTTTCAATACTTTATCCGACACACAAGGCAGGGACGACGGAACGGGACAGGGCGCCGTGGGAAAGCACTCACCCACTTGCTCTTTAACGAAAAGGTCAGGTAGCATCTCTACCAGTTCATGTGGATTTGTCAGCGCCCATATCATCAACTAAAAAGTCGCAGTTAACAATATTAAAACACATTCACTGTTAATTACTGATGTGGCAAACAATCAAAAGAATTCTTTGTTTGTTTTTAATTTGACCCTCAAAGTATCAACTTTATACTTAATACATGTAGTTTGAATTCGTGATATAAATTCGATGAAGCTAAAATTTATGAGGCACTGATTCGTTTCACTAAGCTTTGCGAACGTGATCTATGGCCACAGTACTGCATGTATCAAATTGGAACATTCTAATCCTCTGTACATACTAACTTGCCCCTTGCCCTTCCAGCCTTCCGTGAACTTGTTCTAGACGCACCAGGTTTATATAGCTTACCGACTCTGGTAGATCAAATAAAATGCATGTTTTCATCAACCGGACTAAAATACATACCCATGTATATTGACACAACAGGACCATACTTTGTGCTCATTTCAGCGAAAAGCTCGTGGGGCTTTTTCCCATATAAATCTGGAAACAAAATAACAAGTCTGTAGCACAGTGCCAATAATTTGAAACAGTCAGTGTTGCTGCAAAGTAACAGCATTATTATTTAATCTTTCACTCAAAGAATCGATTATTTCTACCTAGATCTATCTATGAAAATCCGATTTTATTATTTTAAGTCATTGCTTCCAAATATAGCTTATGACCCCTCATTGAAACGTACTAGTGAAAGTCGTCGCAATGGGGAGTCTTGAGCGATACTGCAGCAGCACAACATGTGAGTTCTTCCCTGGGGCCCGGTGAATAACGATTTTTTTCTCGACTCGAATCAAACTTAAGATTTCGAATTGCATTTCTCATTGTTACGCCTGCGAAACTGCCTGTCGTAAATTATCTCCCCTATATACCAGGCGGTAAATAGTGGAGGATTGGTGTTCTGGATTATTGCGTACCACATCTATGAAGCCCCCTATTTGGGTTCATATGGAAGTGCGAAAGTACACAAAAGCCTAGTCAAATCTTGAACTGAAAGGCCGTTATATATGTTTTGGTTTGGTACGTGGAAGGACGTACCAAACCAAAAATAATACAATACGGCCCTGGGGTCGAAGTTTGGACTAGCAATAGCCTTGTATGCGTATTCTATACTAAATATCCCCCAGATATATAAAAGAAATACACCTTGTTTTGAGGTGATAAGATTCTTCTCGAATAAGCCAATGGCTTTTGAATCGAATCGAATCTCGAGGCTTCGCCTGACCTTTAGTTAATTAAGGGAAAATGTTGTAACTGTCCTCTCTTGATGTGATAGGCAAGGGTAAATCAAATGACAGCCATAGGCTTACTATTGGAGCCAAAGCTCCGCATCCAGTGTAAATGGACCAATGGGATTCGCCGTCGAGTGTGCGTTCCTCTCAAGTCGTTAAGTCGTTAAACTGCGCAGAAATAATTCTTTGACCTTCTGAGAAGGGTTATTTTATTTCGTGATTTGTTGGTCTTTGATTAGAAACCTGTTATTTATTTATTTATTTATTTATTTATTTATTTATTTATTTATTTATTTATTTATTTATTTAGGGGGTTTAACGACACTTTCGACAGCCAGGGTCACCTCGTGTCGGACAGTTTTACGGATGGAGGAAACCGGAGTACCTGGGAAGAACCAGCGAGCAAGTGCGAGCAACTGTGAGACTCCCCAACGTACTGACTCAACACAAGCAGGGTTAGCATTGGTTGAAAACAAGTGTGCCATCGAGGTGCAGTGCGCCTCAGTTCACAACGCCACCGTGCCCTCACGTGGGCAATTGGGATTAAGTTAAGTCTCCTGCTCAAGGACACAATGCGGTTGCCTCAGGTGGGATTCGAACCGAGGACCTCTCGGCTTGATGCCTGCACGTCTTCCTACAGAGACACCGCGCTAGACTAGAGCTAATGCTGTATTGAATATATAAGGCTACCTCGCTTAGAATCATGGTTCGAAAACGTAATGAGTATGATAATTATATACCGACAATGAAACAAACAGTCAGTTATAATTCAGTCAGACGATATTTAGTAGGGTGGCTTAGCAGAACAAAACGTCACTTGGGGAGGGGTGGGGGGGGGGGGGGGATAAAAGTCCCAAATTTATCATGCAGTCTCCTTTCCTGTTTTTTTATTTAATATTAGACTAAAAGCGATTTCCAGTCATTCCTCCTTTTCAAGATGGCTGCAAAAATTTCAAGATGGCCACCAAAAATAGAAAATCAGCGTAAAATGGTTCTTAAGATTGTTTAAAAGACGTGGATATGCAATTTTGTTTTATTTTATTGAAACAGGGCTAATTAAAAATAAAATAAAATAATAAAAAAAACCCAACTTTTCTTTCGTGTTCTGGTGATAACACACATGTAGTTATAAAGTTAAAATTTACACCTTACATCTGATCACGTTATACATATTTATTTTGGTTTTCAAGCTCAGTTCTGAAAGAATACAGACAAACCTGGAAGTCCAGTCACGAATTGCCCGCAAATCGTACTTCAGTCTGGGCGTTGGTCTGCTTGCTGTGATGACAATAGGTCTATCAAGTTCTGTACATATGCTCCATTCACAAGCAATGTTTCAGCCAATGGACCTCCGGGTTTAACCTGGAAGTTCATTAGCGGAAACATTGCTTGGGCTTTCTATTGATAACTAGGAGAATCTGCCGTGCTTTAGATGCCATTCGGCGGGGACATTTCGCGCAATTCCTACACGAAATTATCTTAAATAAGCGCATAGTTCGTGATAGGACTTCTAGTTTTAACTGTAGCTTTAAAACACAGAGTTATATGGGGTGGGAATAATAACAATAGGGTTCGCCAAAATGCTTCTGGTATGGGAAACGTGTTGGAAACAAGTCCGAATAATTGACTGGTGACTGGTGTCTATGTGATTTTTACTAGTGGCGTCAGTACTTATATAATATAAGTAATATCAGCCTGCGGTGTTGTGGTAAACTAACTGAGAGTTGACATGGTAGACATAGATGGGGCGGAGGGAAAGGGGGCGTTATCACTGTTTCAATCCTTGTATGAGTGAAGAGTGGAATGCTGTGATGGTTAAAGTGTTGTCTCCCAGTTGTTGGGACACGGGGTGGGAGTGGGGCGCTGTTTCGTTGGACGAGTCTTGTTGGTTAGTCAAAATTTCATCCATTTGTTGGAAATCATGAGTAGGACTAGGAGCTCAAAAGTCAATTGAGATACAAACTTGTAAGCAACTCGGTTTGTGGTCATTGGAATGAAACTGATCCCTGATTGATGCTTGTGCGTTCCAAACACTATCTGCATGTGATTGTTTTGACAACTATCTGTGTACAATTTAGGACTTGATGGTCCAAGGATTAAAATTTGTGGTGCTTTATACTCATTTTGAAAGGTTTGTGGTGGTCAAGGTTGTGGAAACATTGTTCCATAGTCAGACGAAGTGGTAGAGACGTAGGGTAGACAATGGGTGGCACCCAGCCATGAATCGGAGTGTACATTCTATGTACATATCATGTAGGGAGTATCCTAACTTTTATCTACAGCTGACTTGTTGTTTTTCGAATTCATGATAACTAGCCGGAATTCAGCAGTACTGAACTAAGGGCGCTTGTGACCAAGATAAGTGATCTAACACCAGGTCACTGCTATTTGTGGTGGGTCAAAGGTTATGTAGACATGGAGTCACAGGTGCTTTTAGTATGCTTGTAGATGGTGCTGAGGAACGTCAAATGGTTACGGATCCCTACTGTAAATAACCATCTGTCTGAACAGGGGTGGGGGGGGGGGGGGGGCTATTGTTGTCCATATGCACATTGGACCACTTGGAGGATTGGCAGCGAGATACCCGTGGGAGTGATCATTGACATCCCTAATTTCCGCAGTTTTAGAAAACTATGAAATGAATGAGATTACATTCGTTGATTATTTCGTAGTCTGACTTCATGGTTGTTGCAATTGACTGAACGTTTCCTTTGAGGGACATGTGATATGACATCGGTCGAGTGAATTAGTGCCCCATGGGGACTCAAAGGGTGAGAGGAGAGGTAGCGCAACTCGTGAGACCACGAGCAGTTGCTTGAGTAACTGTAGCCATAATCTCCCCGTATGGTTTATTGTTATCTTGCATCTTGCGAGACCAACCAAAGTTGTATGATATTCCTGAAAACCTTTGGGAAGACAGGTATCTGCCTCTCATTTTTGTTATTGAGGTCAGGATCATAGAGGTATTTGGACACCTCAGCTTTAAAGCTAGATTGTCGCTTGTTGTATTGTGATGTTGTGTTTCGGTTTGGTAAGATCGCGAAATCGTCACAACTGGGAATATTGTCTTCAAAGTTAAGTAGGTGGTCTGTGATGCGATGCAGATCTGATTGGGTGGTTTGGGGTAAGTCTTTAAAGTCAACATTCTGTATGTTCCTTTGCTGGTGGTATAAGCAACATGCCTCCAGAAACATGAGTGCTCAGGTTGTTGTATTCAGCAAAAAAGCTCAGGTTGTGTTGCATCCACGGGTGCAGCGTTCCCACTGTGGGGTTATAATATATACAGTCAATGGCGGTGGTAGCGTTACTGAAAGCTCTTAGTGTATTTGTCCGGAATACATTCCGCGATACATCTGGTGACAATATCTAAATGCTGAAAACGTCTCGTCCAGCGTATTTCCTGGAGAAGACATACTTGTTCATACGCCATAAGCATAAGAGCTGTAATGCGTTAAACTTTCAAACAGAGAGACGTTTGAAGGCCCAGCATTACAATTTAAATTTTTCGATACCTTAACGTTTCCTTTCAATTGTTACCAGACTGACTGTCCGGTTACTTGGGGTATTGGGTGGGTTGCTGTCACCATGCACTTACCTAGCAAATTTCCAATCAGTGGATATCTGGAAGGACCAGGTGGTAATTTCAAACGTCGAAGTTTTATAAATCTCAGAAGAACAAAACCAAAGAACAACCCAATAAAGGCTGCTATGAAGAGACCGACATCACACAGGTAAACGTACACGAAATTTAAGGCTTCCATGGCCGAATGTCTACAAAGAAAAATACATTCTACAATAAGTAATAATTTAATCATTTTCCCCGCCTCTGCGTTTGATTGGCTGAAAGCATACAGCGTGAAAGTCGTCAAAATCGTATAAATCAAATCACGTAATGATTTGGAATGTCTACACTCTGGAAGCCCCGCCCACCCAATCCAATTGTCACTGTGAGGGCGTGACGGCAGACTGATAGATGGTTAACAAGCTTGTAAACAAAGATCAATGATCGATTTTTCGTCGCCTCCAGTCAGCGAGAATATAATGATAATTTCTCCTTGAATTTAACAAAATATACCGAAGTGGGATTCGAATAAAAGATCATACATCCAAACATGATTTTGGGGGAACTTAAAAAAATGTTTTTAATGATATTGTTACGTGACTTGCTAAATATCTGTCGTCTGCGATCGAAAATCAAAACAACAAACAATTTGACAATGACTGACGTGACCTGTTTGTGGCACACTTTCCTGAGTTTGACTGTTGTCTTTTGCGAAAATTAAAAGTATGACGTTCACGTACACATATTTTAATATTACAGCCGGATTAAATTATAAGAAATAACTGTTGTTTTCCTTCGGTTTATGCGATATAAACCGTAAATTTTCAGCACAAGCTTAATCATAACTCGCTACGCGAGTTATGAAGCTTGTGCTGAAAATTTTCGGTTTATATCGCATAAACCGTAGGAAAACAACAGTTATTTCTTAAATTATTTATAACAATCAATTAATTTTAACCTTTTAACCCTGGTGATATCTTCGATTTCCGTTCAATAGCAGCAATTGGAAGAGTCAATATTCATTATTTGGAGGCAGACCAATTAATATTTTCAACGTGCAGCCTAAGGGCTGCGCGTTCAAAATATTTATTGATCTTCCACATACATTCACCTAGCTACCATCTTACTTTATAAAATTATGAAGTATCATGTTTCTGTGCCGAAAAACGTTCTCTCGTATTCAAAGGGTTAAGCATTAGTTTATTCAGCGTGGTGGCCCAGTTTTCGTATGATCCGCCAAACCACCAATTTAACATTCCAACAAAAAATGTACATAGAATACTAGATACAGAGAGACATGGAATTTCCGACTAGAACTTCCAACTTGTGTAACCGTCTGCCAAAGCGGTAATTGTATGAAAAGTAATTGTATGGTCTAAGACCCATCACGAATAACTATCCAAGTTACCGCCGAACACCAATGTGGGCCAAACTGCATGCTGAATCGCGCCGGCCAACTTATTGTTTTCGGTGTTGACACTGGCACTCGATTAACCCAGTCAAAATTATTGACTTCCTTTGGCTAGTCATCTACAAAATTACTTGTGTTTTATGTTGCGACCAACGAATTTGCCAACAAAGGGGAAATTTATACAAAGGAAACTAAACCATAAACCATTTTATAGTAAATTCTGTTGTATGTTCAAATTCGGAGGTTATCCTCCCATGCCCTGTTATACGTGTGCCCTGTACCCCACGCAGTCCCTCCCCCTCGTTTCTCAAGTCTCTCCACATTCTTTCACCTCTGTCCTCTACTGCTGGTCACTATCATCAGAATTACAGTGAGAGCATGACCCCTGCTGCTATGTTGTCCAGGGTAATTACTACAACGTCTTCACAACTACTTCTGCCACCATTCGACGAGGAACTAGCTGGAAATGTGCGATTTATGAGAGATATTAAAGTCAAGTAACCGTTGGTTTTTTTGAAGAACTGAAAAAAAGTCATAACAATTTAGAATTGTTGCAACCCGGTGCTTCATTAATTAAAAATTTTGCTGATGATGATTATTATTACCTGGTAAACACTTGCATGGACATCACGCGTGGATTACCACCAGTTCACGGCGATTGTACTGTAACTAGCCAAATAATATATTTATTCAAAATAATTATTCTACACTACAATATAAGTTCTTCTCTGAATAATGCCCAGAATGATACACTGCGCATACTGTTTATCTGTTGATTTAGGTAATGCTTAGCCAGTCACCACAGATAAAGCCAGTGACTATTAAAATATAAGGCAATAAAGACAAATACAAACTAAGTATAAATAAACTGGATTCACCTTAAATGAAAAGAATATATATTTCACTCTTGATATTTATTTACAGGCAATGATCAAACTACAGATGGTAGCTTGAACACTCGACCCAGCGGCCACTGGCCAACTCCCGACCACTCCGATTTTGGAATGTATATGTTGAGTTTCATATTGGTTATTTTCTTGAGTACTTAGGTTTTTGACGGCTGTCTAAGATTTTGTTTAGGTCGGATATTAGTTCATTGTATTTGGGGCGGTCTCGATTTTTGGCGGCTAGTGTTTCTAGTCGGTCTTTTATAGTCTCAGTTCCAGGCCGTTGGTGGAGGAGTTTGATGGCTGTGTCGAATGGGGCATGGAGGGCGATAAGGAGGGCGTAGTTTTTAACTTTTTGGAGTTTTAGGATGTTGGCTTTGTTCATGTCACTATGAATGGATGCTACATACTCAAGTACGAGGCACACCAATGCTTTGTATAGTTTTAGTAGGACTGCGTAGTTGGCACTCCAAAAGGTGCCGTGTGGCATTTTTAGCAGATTAATTCGTTTTGGCGGTTTAATTGTAATATTTTTGGAATGTTTATTGAGGTTCAATCTTTGGTCTAGAGTTATACCGAGGAATTTTGCCTCGGTGCATTCTGGGAGGATTATTACCTGTAGTTTGAGGGCAAAGTCGTGATTTTTGATCCTGCTGGTGAAGGTAATGCTTTGAGTTTTGTTAATGTTGAGTTTTATTCTTCACCTGGCACAACAGCGCTCAAGGTAGTCGAGTGCGCTCTGGAAGGTTTTATTGGATGTGGGTAGTTCAACCGCCATAAAGAGTCCCATAACCCTTTATCATCTGCTAATTGTGAAATTTGGACGCGTTTTTGTTGTTGTAATTTTGAGGTCGTTAACACAGATAATGAAGAGAAGAGGACTAAGAACCGTCCATTGGGGTTTACCGCCCTCGAGGGTGGGTCGGGGCATCATTGGATAATTCATTATTGACTCGGACTTTGATATTTCTGTAATTTAGGAAAGAAGGGGTAGGCTGAGTTTAGAGAGTTTGTAGCGTACTCCGTTATACCAAACGGAGTCAAAGGCTATCTCAACGTCAAGTAGAATGGCTGAGCCTAATTGTTGGTACAAGATAGCCGTTTTCATGAGTTAGACAAGGCGATGAATATGCTGAATGCCTTCCTAATATATAGGAGTTTGCAGGGTTCCAGGGTTGGTGAGATCTTTATCAGGTTTAGGGATCATGACACCCGCTGCTGTTTTCCAACATTTGGGGAAGTAGACGTGGGTGAGGCATGCGTTATATATAAAATACGCATGTTTGTTAATTGTTGGTATCTAATGAGGTAAACTCATCTAAAAACGTAATAAATAATTGCCCGTTTTATTTTACTCTTCGCAGGGCGATGAGCGATAAATTTAGACAAGTTTGCATTCTAGTCGAGGTCACCACTGTAGTGTAAATTTTAACTATTGAAATCCCATTGTCCCTGTATCAGTATGCATCGCGTCTTCTGATTGGACTGAAACAAATAGCCATGGCATCGGCTATCTTGAAACATGCGGGCGGTAAGAGCGCGCGCCATGGTTCCCCGTTTGTCACCCGAGAAACATCCAGGTGATAAAAATAACCTTTGATCCCGACTGTGTCACATCGATTGCAGAAACTCTTATTAGAACTGTTAATTAAATTGTAACGGGGTAAATCCCGGCCATAATTATTTTTTTTAATGAGGGGTCACAATTTCAGTGAGGGTTTTGGAGCCAAATTGAGGTAAAAGTAGGAAAACCACGGCGGGGAAAAATACGTGCACAGTCAGTGTAAGACTTGGTGTCAACAACAAATTAACATTACCAGGGCATTAAATCTCGGCGCACTTAAAAATTTATTTTTCGGTTTCCGATGGTCAGCGTAGAAATGTATGCTATTAATTCCACCTACCTCTTACAAAATTCAATGACTGCGACTCAATTCAAAATCGTCGAGTTTAAACCCAAGTGGAGTCTGAAATTGTGAGACATCGTTCCCGAAATTCAAAATGTCCCCTTCCATGTTCCATGTCCAGCGTCGTTTTAAGTGAATATTTAAGCTATTCTCCCAAAGACATGCATAAAACACACAACACAACACATCTAATATGCTGAAGCTTGTTCCATGGAAATACAATACACTCTGGAAGGCTGAATTTACACGTTTTTAAAACCTTTTCAACGAATTCAAATTCACCAAAGTGAAAAACTTCTCCATGTGTGACCTGGTTTATAAACAACGATTCAGAAATAGACTCGGTCTATTTATAGTTTTGTTATAACGTTTGTTTCGCTGTTTGGTTCAAAACCTGAGGCTCAGTGTTGGGTTTAAACTTCGTCGCCTGAGTCTTAATGTGGGATCATATTTTAAATCTCGGCATTATTTCTGTGTTAGGAGATGGGACAAAATCGTTATCTCGGGCAACATCCAGGGTACATAGAGATTTAATACCTGGATGTCTCCTTTTCAACCATTCGGCTTGCGTCTCATGGTTGAAAACCGACATCCAGGAATTAAATCTCCATGTACCCTGGATGTTGCTCGAGATAACTTATATTGTTGGCGTGTTCACCACGGTTGTTGTGTAAAGCTAAAATTTATGTCATAGGCTTTTTATATATAGTAGAATAGGTAATGATGGTATAAATAGGTTTTTCTATGAAGAAATTAGGAATTTGTTTAGAATGTTGTAATTGATTTCGTCTTCCCCGGACGAGGGAGGGTCACTCTTACATTTGAATGCGCGAAGAGCTTGGCGTTTTGTTTTTATAAATGAGAGGGTGTCCCCCGGAGTCTCCAGGGGCGCACCTCTTGCTTGGGGCATATTTCGCCTAGGGTCGATTTGATAATGGTTTTGAGGTCTCCGCATTCTGCTTCGATGTCTGTGGCATTGCAGGGGATGACCCGGGGAACGTTTACATCGATGATCTCCCTGTAAAGTTAATTTTGGCGAGCTTTATGCGAAAAGTGGGGGAACAGGTACCTCAAGAGGCCTTTACCTATTTTGAATGAGGCATGGACGGGGGGAGTCGCTGCCCAGATCGTCATTGCCGACCAGGTGGCTGGTCGTCTATGTGGTTAACGTGAGAATTGCTTGTGATAACAAGGTCGACGATATCTGAGCGGTGGAGCGGGTTACTACTGATAGGTCGCGGATTTATCATAGTTGAGAACATGAGAGTTGTATTTTTCGGTTAGAATGAATAGGGCATCGCCATTAGGGCTCGTGCATTTTCTTGATAGTAGCTGATGAATGAAAAATTGTTCTTGATGGTAGCTTGACCATTGAATGCCCCTTTATATATTCTCTTCAGAGGTGAGTAGTTTTGTCGAGTAAACAAATGGCTTCTATTGGCGACCAGTGTTTTCACTGTGCATAACATAATTGTTTCATTGACACTGCTTGAATAAAGTAATAATAAAGCATTATTATAGGGTTTACCTATGAAGCAAGTGCCAGGTCATCAACCTGTTAATCTCCTGTTGTGGTCTATCTGCATCACAGGTAGAGCACAACATGGTTATTTGGGCTGGATTGACTGTCACCTGTTCATCACCAAATAAACAACTAATTCTGGACTGAGGTAGACTTTCACATAATGCACCACTGCAGAGTTATTTTCTTTAAACAGTTACATCTTAAAAATTGCTAAAAATGTAACTCTAAAATATCGTATATATTGTCATGAACATGCCTGTTTTGGAATGGTCGATAAAGATGAAGGTCCCCGAGAAAACAACTTTTCCCCGCTATATCCGAGTTGCCCTAAACGCGTGACATGACCGCTTTGTTTTCTAAAATGTAGGAATTTGCACGTTGCTTCAATAGCCAGAAGCTGTGGCGTCGAAAAAATGACGGATTTGGGGAGGGTGTGTAAATGCGATTTGTTCCGATGGGATAGACAAGTCTCGACTAATCAAATATTCCAGCCACATCACCATGGCGTGCCTTCGTTAAAGGACTGCCTTCGTGATGCTGTTGTAGGGCCCTGCGAACCTCAAATTTCGGGTCGAATCGAATCTCGAATCGAATTAGGCATCAGATTTCGAATCGAATCAAATCTCGAATCGAATCTCACAGCTTTTCAAGTTGTGGATATTGCACCTTCTTACAACCGTAATATTTTCAGTCTCCACTAAAGTATTGTGTGCAACGGCGACTTGTGTAAATCACGCAAAAATCGGAATATTCCTGAACGGAGTCAATGTAATTTCGGAAGCGGGACCCACTTGTACTCTTATTCTATCATCAGGTCTCCTGAACAGAGGAGACACTTTGTAGAATTTTGTAGGATTTTGAGAACATCTCGAAGATTCGTGTCGGTGCGATTGAAATCGAATTGAATCGAATCATGAGGACTATTTCGAATCGAAGCGAATTTCGAAGCTTCGCCGAGTCCTATGCTGTTGTAATGAACCAACAAGGTTAGCGGATACATCAGCTATGAATAACACTGATGAATAGAATCACAAAACATCCCTTAAAATGTATATAGGCTCGGATGCGATCTCTGGAATGCGCCCGGAATGTTGTGTAAGCCGCAATCAACCATTGCAGTCTGCGAAATGACGATGTCACCTTAAACGTGTATATTTCAAATTGCCCAAGGCTGCCAGTTGCCCAGTAAACTTTTTCGTACTCAGGAGATATTAATATTACACATTCCATCGAGAAAAAAAACTTTGGACACACCACTTTCAGGTTCAGTGTCCTGATAGTGTTCGTTGGAGTCTGAAAAGTGAATAAATGAACCTTTCACATGAAAAGTGAGTACACAAACGACGGATACCATTCTTTTAGTTTTCGAGGCGTATACTATATTATTTCTTTTAATGGGTGGGGTGTAATGAGGTTGGTGGGGACACGCTATTTATCTTGTCCGTTTTTGAAATTTATATAATTTCACATAAAGATCTTACCTGATAAATCTAAAGATTTTCAGTGTAGTTAAGTAATATGCAATGCAATTCTTTCACCCAATATTTTATAACTTACACATGTCACTCTGAATGTTATTAAATACCAAGGAGCTTTGGGTCTTCTGTTTTCGTCTGTCTTCTATCTGCATCTGCTTACTCCCCCAAATACCATTGGCATTTATAAGTATTCCATACGTGATTCGCGTCAAACGTAGTGTTGTAATGATTAAACATCTTCATGACCAGAAAATTGTTTGATGTCACAGAAGCAGCAACTCTTCTACCTATCAACATATAGTAGCCTGGATAATGTAGCGTTATGTATTCGTATTCAACCGATTAGTTTCGCTGATTCACCGTGTTGGGGAATAATCAGGTTAACGGATTGTTCTGATTCTTCACACATGGGTCGACTCAGAAGAAACACAAAAACGGCTATCAAGGCACGAAGTGCGATTTGAACGCCACTGAGACATGAGGGACAAATACTTAAAAATTGAGAGGGCTTTGGTTCAACACGCCAATATTCACATGCCGTTAACTACTTTCAGTGTGTACGCAAACGCGAGGTGTGCGAGAATGTCGAACTGTCGCCCTGACCCCGATTGAAGGCCACCCTACCGAGTTCTCGGATAAATCCCTTTTAAACATGGCCTGACAGCCGTACATAATGTCAGCTTCAAACGTGAAGGGAAGCTTTGAACTGAAAAAAAAACTTGTTAAGAATCATAATTAATCGAAAAATAAAACATCTGGTGAGAGTCAAAACTGTTATTCGTGCATGTAATATCACCTCAAACTTATAGAGATTGTGCTGATTGCCTTCGTAATCTTGCAATATCAATAAATGCTTGTCACAAGTAATTGTATGAATGGTTCATCAATTATTTTCTACACCAACAATGACAACTATTGACCCCAAAACATCTACAACACAAACCACTCAAACTACTACTTCCACTTTTACACCAAACAATATAGTTAGGGCTACACTACAACTACTACGACGACAGCAGCTGCAACACAAATCATCGTAACTTCTAAATCAACAATCACAAATACTACACCAACCACTACTACCCTAACAATGACAACTACTAAACCCACAACTACTACAGCAACAATTCCAACACCAAACAATATAATTACGATACTAACCACAACAACATATCTACTCAGCCACTACAACTACAACACCATCCACTAAAAACTATAAGACTATTACATATGACACGATGTGACAATAGCAACCACAACTACTATAAAACCAACAACTACAACACTAACCACAACTATATCAACACTATAACTCCAATCAATACAACGCCGAGCTACAAAACCAACCACTACTACACTAATAACAACGACTACTACTGCACAAATAACTATAAATCCAAACACTACAATGCCTCCATTGACAACTACTACAACGCCAAACACCAACTACTGCACCAATCACCACAACACAAACCACTGCCACACCAACCACTACAACACAGTATCAAACACTACACCTACAGCTTCAACAACTACGACTGTTATACCAACAACTACAACACAAACTGGTACAACATCTCCATCGACAACACCAAAAACTACACCAACAACTACAACTTCTATACCAATCACGACAACAATCACTACAACAACTAGACCAACAACCTCAACTATACCAAAAAGCACATCAGCAATATCAACCATCAATACAGAATCACTACGACTACCACACCAAACACCATGAACTACTACATCAACCTATACTAAACTGACCTTAACAATATCAGCATTTACTGCACCAAACACTACAACATCAGCCTCGACAATATCAACCTGACTACACTGACAAATACATCTACTTCACCAACCACTACAACGTCAATCATCACAATTTCTATACCAATAACTACTACACCAGCTACCACAAAACCAACAACTACATCTCAAACAACCTCAGCTACAATAATAACCATTGCAACTAAAACTCCAATCCAACTATAACATTAACCACTACAGCACCAACCACCTCCACAATCAAAAGAACTAGGACACTGACCACAACAACTGCACTACCAACCACTATGACACCAAGAACGAGAACTGCCACTACAACCATGATGGCACATGGAACCACTACACCAACTACTACAACACCAACAATGACAACACAAACAACTAATGCACCGAACACTACAACAACAACAGCTACAACTACTACACCAACAACTATTGTTCCTTGCTCTACAGCAACCACTTTAACTACTACATCAAAAACATCGACTATACCAATAACCATGACAACACTATCAACCATTAGTACACAATCACAATAGCTACCACATCAGCCACTTGAACACCAAAAACTACAGCACCAACCGCGACAACACCAACATCTACGGCAACAATCACTACTACATCAACCTTGACAACACCAACATCGACAACACCAACAACTTCAGTGCCAATCATTTTACGTACAACACCACTGCAACTACTACAATGCCCACTATAACTTCTACACCATCAACCCCAATGACACCAGCAATTCCAACAACTGCTATGCCCAACTACTACAGCACAAATAACTATCATGACAGCCACACAAAACTCCACAACAACAAATACTACTTCACAAATCACTACCACACACAAACTAGCTCATAAAGCCATACCAAATCAACAACTACTACGCCAACCAATACCCACACAACAATCCCTACAGCATCAATCTCTACAACACCAACAACTACTGCACCGATCACTGTAACAAAAGATGCTACAACTACTACACCAACAACTTTTACAACAGCCTGAACTATACAGACGGCACCAACGACTACTAACTCTACCACTACTATATCAACCACTACAACAGCCATATCGACTATACCAATAACTACTACTCAACCAACAAGACACCAACAGCTACAACACATCAACAATGCAAACCATTATAAGTTTTACACCAACAACGAATTCACTAACTTTCTCAAACACAGCCACTATTACACAAACCACTAAAACCACAATAACTACTACAACATCCTCTAGAGCACCAAATCAACCTCTGCAACACCAATACTAACACGCCAACTATAACATCTCTACTACACCATCGTCAACACCACTGAGAACTATAACACCAACAACAACTACTGTAATCACATCAGCATCAATCAGCCTAATACTATAGCAACAACTACCACACCAAGTACTACAACACCAACCTTGACAACACCAACAACTGTAACTACTACATCAATCTATAGCTACTAACACAACCACTTCAACTTCTGCGCCAAAAATTATTTTACCACCTACTGAAATACCAGCAACCAGTATCCAATCACTTGAACTAGTACAGCACCGACCATTGTGACACAACGCTTCAACATGACGTCTAATACACTGCCCACTCCAATACCAACAGCTAGTAATCGAAACAATACAAGTACTATACTAACCACTACAAGTAGTACATAAACCACTACTACACCAACCATTACAACACCAACACTATTAACTGGTTGAGTGCTAGAAGCCAAAATCAGGGCTTCAGAAAAATGGGGTACCAGAGCAAAAGCCTATGTTTTCCCTGCTCATGTTTATATTCAGTCAAACGCAAATAATATTTTGTTTATATAAATTTGGTCTATTACAAATTATTGGAGATTGCTTGTATGCACTCTCCAATAATTTGTAATAAACAAATTCTGAATAACAAATTCAGACCACCAAAATAATCTAGCCCTCAACCAGTTAATAAAATAAATACTATAGCCTGCCAACTACTTTAGCAACCAATACACCTACTACACCAACAACCTCGATTACACAACCACTACTTCACAATCAGTATGACTACCATGGCAACCACTAGTACTACTGCACCAAGAACTACTACACCAAACGGCTATAACTCCAACAACAAGTACACAAACCTCGACAAGACCAAGAACAACTACTACACCAGCAACTGCAATTCCAACCTCGACAAGTCCAACAAAATAACCCAACTGAATTGATTTTAGAGAGGGAGCATGTCTTGATGATGTAGTTCGAATATCAGTAATCGAGACTTGAGCCATCACAGTCGGGACAAATCAGGGGTACACCGTCATCCCGCCCTCCCAATCGGTCATCTTCCTGACTCACGTATACAACAGGCAAGGACATATTGTTTCATGGGAACAGATCACATGAATCACGGGTAAGTGTTACTCAGTATATTATTACATAAATAAAGAACACAAAAAGATAAAAAAAAATCCTCATCAGTCAAGAAATTTAGGTGTAGGCTATGCTATTGCTAATTCAAACTTTTGGAGTCGGAAAAAGTCAGATCCAACACCCGACAAAGGACTACCGGCGAGAGGCAGCATGAGGCAAAATACGTCAGTTGTCCCCACATCATTTTTTAAGGTTCCCGTAGTAAGGAATATATACTACTCTAATACCAATAAAATGCAGGCTACTTGTAGACAATTACGAATCAACATAGAAAAACATTTCCAACAAACCGATAATTGTCAATTCTCGAATATCGGTCTCGAGTGGGTTTTAAATGTGAACAAACATACTGGCTGAGTTAATTACAACCGTTTATGGGGTTGTCATTGGCTCAGTTGGTATGGTGGCAGAGCATTTATGGCTAGGCGATTGGGTATTCGAAGACCCAGGATCGACACCCGTCAGGCTACCTTCCGAAAAACTTCACAGTTTTCAATCCAGTGGCGCGGTGCCAGTACTATAGCTGGTGGAATTCCTGCTTGACATAGGTGATATAAAATTAAATTCAAGAAGTTGCATCTTCACAGATCTTCCATTAATTGTGATTCCCGTGTTAAAAAGCTGCGATCACAGACCATTATAACAGTAATCTGTTCTAGTTGCATTGGATGCTAAGGCATACGATCCACTGGCAAATCTCACAATAAAATACAGGCTACTTGAAACAATTACGAATCCACAAAGAAAAGCAGTTCCAACAATTCAGTAATTGTCAATTTCTCGAACATCGGTCTCGTGGTGGGTTGTAAATGTGAACTAACATACAGCTTGAGTTAATTACAACCTTTTATGGGTTGCCGTGGGCTCATTTTGGTATGGTGGCAGAGCATTTAACGCTAAGCGATTGGGTGCCATAGACCCGTGACCGACACCCGTCAGGCTATCTTCCGAAAAACTTCGCAGTTTTCAATCCAGTGGCGCGTGCCAGTACTGTGTCTGGTGGAATTCCTGCTTGACATAAAATTAAATTCAAGCAGTTGCATCTTCACAGATCTTCCATTAATTGAGATTCCTGTGTTTAAAAGCTGTGACCACAGACCATTATAACAGTAATCTGTTCCAGTTGCATTGGATGTTAAGGCATACGATCCACGGGTAAATCTCACAATAAAATGTAGGCTACTTGTAGAGAATTACGAATCAATACAGAAAAACACAATCCCGACAATCAGTAATTATCAGTTCTCGATCATCGATAACGTACTGGCTGAGTTAATTACAACCTTTTATGGGGCTGCCGTTGTCTCATTTGGTATGGTGGCAGAGCATTTATGTGTACGCGATCGGGTGTCGTAGACCCGCGATCGACTCCCGTCAGGCTACCTTCCGAAAAACTTTACAGTTTTCAATCAAGTGGCGCGGTGCCAGTACTATGTAGGTGGAATTATTGCTTGACATAGGCGATATAAAATTAAATTCAAGCAGTTGCATCTTCACAGATCTTCCATCAATTGAGATTCCTGTGTTTAAAAGCTGGGACCATTGGCCATTATATATATACACCTCGATCAATCAACGGAATTTGAACAGCAACGTCTACGCAGTTCGGTAATAATCTGTGCCGTGAACTCTGATACATTGTCAGATTGTAGAATAACAGGGGCACTTAAGACTAGAAAGATGTCGGCCAGTTTGAATGCTACATGTACTTCTGCTGCACGATTGATGTGAGGTTTTGTACAACACAGAACTTTGTTAAATGATCTTGGTATACTGTGTCTCGATCACCATGACCTGTTGCGATGTGGACTCTCTTGACAATGTCGAAGGTCTCTTCAATGGAGACGAAGTGTACTGGAGTTTCTGGTGTTTGTCGTTTCTTAATAAGCTTCTCAACATCACACATTGTAACACTTCCTACTTATTCAGAAGGTAATACGCATGGCGACTCTTAGTGTTCTTATTATCACTAGCTTTTCTAATATCTTCTATAATTTGGAAATATTCCTCTTTGGGAATGAGACATTTGCGACACTTCTCATGCTTAGAAAACATCTATCGCGAAACTTTAGCTCAATATTATCAGACATGTTGGCACTAATTTAATGAAATGAGAACTGGTGACTGATGACTGAATGATTGAAAAGTTTCAGCGCGCCGAAGGCGCACAGGGATAATATGGGATTGAAATCCCTTGTGACCCGAATAACTTTATTTGCTTATGAATCCACGAGTTTTGGAAGCGAGGACCAATAATCTTATTTCGTTTTAGTGTGCGCACTGGCAGTGGGGGTAGTGGGTTCAGATCCCCGGCAACCTCGAACTTAAAGACGTGGGCATATTTATGATAATACCGAAACAGCAGTTTTGGTGTTTGTTTTAGAAAATAGAAAAAGAAACCCAAACAGTCGCTGGTTTGGGAGCAGCCCTAGCATACCATCCATAACGGTTACAAAAAGGAAGAAATCACCAATATGTGGTTTTGAAAGCTAGGAGGAATCCAACAGTCTATAATTAGCTGGCTTGGCCATCTGGTCTGCCTTCAGAGGGAACAGATGACGGGGTGGTGGGAGGAAAAAACAACCCCCCGCACGCACGCACGCCCGCCCGCCCGCCCGCCCGCCCGCACGCACGCACTCACGCACGCACTCACGCACGCACGCACGCACGCACGCACGCACGCACTTTCAAAAACTAACCTCAGGCTGAGAGGAGAACCTTGATCATCATCAATGAAACCATTCGAAAGTGAAGGACGTTAACGTGATACCAAAAATTGATGACGCGAAGTTTGATATGGCTCAGGATTTAATCCATTGGACCACGAGAACCGCCAATATTATGTTCGATCACTGGTTGAACCATCTAGATTTAAACTAAGTAAAGGCAAAGGTAACAATCGCCTAATAGATGTGGGATTAGGAACTTATATGGTTAACCTGTCTGGCACCAATGACCTAACAATCCAAGAGAAGTCTCTTTTAGATCGCGGTTTAACTTCTGTACCAGCACCTAAGCCTAAAACTGATAATCAAATACATATACCATCATATAACTGTAATTTTCTTAGGCAAATGAAATTAGCATACCGCTTTAGAAACTCCAGCGGTCGGAAACTTTCTTTTACAGAATCATCTGGTTGGTCACCTCCAGATAGTGAAGTAGATCCCGAAATTATTGAGGCTAGCAAACGAATCCTCCAAAAGGTGTTCAGCATGAACATACTCTCCGATAAAGACAATTTAACAGCTGGTGAACGGAGAGCCCTCACGAAACTTCGAAAAAATCAGAAATTAGTAATTAAACCAGCTGACAAACGTGGGTCGGTGGTCGTTCTATCTTGGAATAATTATATAAAGGAAGCCATGAGACAACTCAGCAATACTAAACATTATAAGAAAATAGATTCACTTATTTGTCTTAGTAATGTCGAAAAATTCAATAAGATCTTAAACTTTCTCCTCGACGAAGGTCACATAATCAAAAAACAATTGAAATATTTAACAGCTAAGCTTAATGCTCAAACAAGACAGTTTTACATCCTACCAAAGATCCACAAGGACCGTTCTTCATGGACGGATGACGTAATTCCACCCGGGAGGCCAATTGTATCAGATTGTAATTCAGACCTGACAACCCAAGAGAAGTCTCTTTTAGATCGCGGATTAACTTTTGTACCAGCACCTTAGCCTAAAACTGGTAATCAAACAAATATACCATCATATAACTGTAATTTTCTTAGGCAAATGAAATTAGCAGACCGCTTTAGAAACTCCAGCGGTCGGAAACTTCCTTTTATAGAATCATCTGGTTGGTCACTTCCAGATAGTGAAGTAGATCCCGCAATTATTGAGGCTAGCAAACGAACCATGCAAAAGGTGTTCAGCATGAACACACTCTCCGATAAAGACAATTTAACAGCTGGTGAACGGAGAGCCCTCACGAAACTTCGAAAAAATAAGAAATTAGTAATTAAACCAGCCGACAAAGGTGGGTTAGTAGTTGTTCTATCTCGGGATAATTATATAAAGGAGGCCATGAGACAACCCAGCAATACTAAACACTATAAGAAAATAGATTCACTTATTTGGCCTTGTAATGTCGAAAAATTCAATAAGATCTTAAAATTTCTCCTTGACGAAGGTCACAAAACCAAAAAACAATTGAAATATTTAACAGCTAAGCTCAGTGCTCAAACAAGACAATTTTACGCCGTACCAAAGATCCACAAGGACCGTTCTTCATGGATGGATGACTTAACTCCACCCGGGAGGCCAATTGTATCAAGATTGTAACTCAGAATCTCATGCGATCTCGGAACTAATTGATTATCATCTTAAACCTATAGCAAACAGACATCTGAGCTATCTCAGAAATACACAGGATTTCCTGTCAAAAATTTCGAAATTGAAGATATCGAAAAATGCAATTTAGGCTACTTTGGATATCGACAGTATGGATACGAACATTAATATTGATAAAGGTGTTAAATCGGTTAAGAATGCATTTGAAAAATATCCGGATGCAAAACGCCCGGATGAACAAAGTTTGCATCTTTTGGAGCTGAGCTTAAAAGGTAATGACTTTCAATTCAATGGAGAAAATTTTCTACAAATAATGGGTTGTCCTATGGGCAAACGATTCAGACCTAATTTTGCAAGCATTTATGTAGCGGAATGGGAGGAAAATGCCTTAAGCAAATGTGCAAAGCATTCTCTCATATATCTCGGATATTTAGATGACATTTTTGTTATTTGGGAACACTCAAAAGAAGATATTGATGAATTTTTAGACATTTTGAACAATCATGATCCAAACATTAAATTAAAAGCTTCTATCAGTGAAAGTTCTGTTGTTTTTCTCGATGTGACCGTGTATAAAGGCGCGCAATTTCAGGCGTCCGGTCGTTTAGATTATGAAGTATATTTTAAACCAACTGATTCACATCAATTGTTGCACACAAAATCATTTTACCCTCAACATACATTTAAAGGTATCATCAAATCCCAGCTTATTCATTTCCACCGCAATTCAAGTGATACGGTAAATTTCAATGAGGCTTGTTCTACTCTATTTGGCGCCCTCAGATCGAAGGGGTACTCACTGCGCTTTTTGCGTAGCCTGAAATCCCAAACTCTGAAAAAGCTCGAAAGTCCAGCTGAAACTACTGATTTCGAACCACTGAAGATTGAACACAACAGACCGTTGCAGAATGGTAGTGGCACGGTATTTAATTGCAAAAAGCCTCGTTGTAGATTGCATACTTTTATCTTTTATGCTTGATCAGAAAGAGGAATTTTCCTCCAAACGAACGAAAAATCATAATCAGATCCGTAAACCCCTCCCTTGTCATTCACGAAATAGTATTTACCTCATCACGTGTAAGCGCTGTCGGAAGTAGTATGTTGGCCAAAGTCAAAATCCTTTCCGAGAACGTTCTACTAGACACAAACAGGATATAAAACATAATGCTGATGCCCCAGTAGCACAACATTTTAATCTTCCTGGTCATTCTTTAGCCGATTTAGAAATCCATCCTATTGAACAACCACCAATTAAAGACACATTAGAAGAAACGCATGAATTTAGAAAAAAAAAACACGAAGCTTTTTGGATCAATACGCTTCAAAACCTCTGGCCTTTTGGTATGAACATATCAGAGGGAGAATGCGAAAGGAGGTCCGTTATTCCTTTCACTTTAACATACAACAGAATGAATATCGAAATAGCAAAAATGTGAAAAGATGAATTCAATTTAACCAATGCTAAATTAAATGAACCGTTGAATCTTCGACCTGTCATCGCCAATAAGAAAAACAAAAGCTTGCGTAGCACACGCAAATACACACACAAGACACCCATCCACACCCACACAACACAACACACCCATCCACACCCACACAACACCCCCACCCACATCCACCCAACACCCACCCACACCCTTACTTGTAATGTGTAACTACCGGGCTCATTTGTCTCAAAACACACAACCGGATTCTCCACTTTCTAGCCACACGATTGAAACTTCATCAATTACGAAAGGAAGGGAAGCCGAATCAGTTTCTGTAAAAATGAAATGTCCAGCTCCAACAGAAAGAAATGAGTTTTTTACATTATGATTGGGCTCGCCTTCTTTACACAACACATGTGTGTGACAACTGGGAACAGATGCATGTGCCCAATGGGGGTACGTACACAAGACGCAACCGGGGAGAGATGTGTGTATTCAATAGGGGTCACACAGGATACCCGATGCGTCCTGAAGGGTAACAACACAATGTTTCTTGGCAGAGCTCGCCGCACTCATTCCAAAGGGGGGGGGGGGGGTTATCCAACGGCAAAACGATGACATAACTGTCAAAGGTTTATCTCAAATACACAAATACACCAGGAAAGAAAAAAAATAGAAAAACTGTGGGCACAGCTCACTAAATGATACCTATCGAACACCCTTATCATCCACTTTTTTACGAGATATGTGCCTTCGATAAACCGTCTGATTTTTTTTGTTATCCAACCAACACAAAAATAAATACAAATGAACTCTGACAGACATAGCACCATCTTGTGCCACTTACTTTTATAGTATACAAGTTACAATTTGGAAAGTAAAGTTTAGGTAAGTGCCAATGCGTATGCTGCAACCTGTGTACTCACGCCAAAGCATGGGACAGATGCTAAAATGTTTCTCTGTTTGGGAGAATAGACAAATTGACTGGTACATACAATTAAGTCAACCATCATTGCCAAGAGTATCAGGACTTGAAGTTAGGTGTAACAAAAACCAAAGTAAGTGTTAGCTTAGAACCCAGTCCCCAAACATGTTGAGGTTTCATTAAACTGCATATATCAGGAATAGATTGTTTGAAAGCAGTTAGGACCATTGTCAATACAGATATTGGTACATGTACATACAATTAAGTCAACCGCTCATTGCAATGAGCATCAGGATTTGAAGCTGGGTGTACAAGGTACTTACCGGCTTCTACTTGTCTTTGAGGTCGTCTTACTCGCCTTGTCAACACCATGTTTCCATTACTAACATCATCAACTGGGAAGCGTCTGCCCATGCACCATGCATTGCCACGCATGCGCATAAATTATAAAGGGACACACATTCAATCGAGCCCAGTTGATCCACGCAATTCCCGTTTTTTTAAGTGATAAACAGGCTCACGACACACAACCTTATGTACATGTATACTGTTACTGAAAATAGACTTCAGCATACAAAGTCGGAAAAATATCCAACAGGGGTCTTTCTGTAATTTTGATTTTTTCTATAACAATTCGACCCCTGGATCCCCGTTCTGCGTGTCTCTACAAACGGGCTCACCCCGTTTGTCACAGCGAGCTCGGTTAGTGGGTTAAAAATCTAAAAATGAGCCCCATCGTCGGCACGCACGCACGCACGCACGCACGCACGAACGCACGCACGCACGCACGCACGCACGCATATTTTTTTTACAAATAATCAGTTGTCCTGTGGGTAAAAGATTCAATCCTAATTTTGCAAGCAGTTATGTAGCGGAATGAGAGGAAAATGCTTTAAGCAAATGTGCAAAGCATCCTCTCGTATGTCTGCCATTTTTATTATTTGGGAACATTCAAAAGAACATTTTGATAAATCTTTAGAAATTTTGAACAATCATGATCCAAATATTATATTAAAAGCTACTATCGGTGTAAAATCTGTTGATTTCCTCAATGTGACTGTGTATTGAGGCAAGCAATTCCAGGTATCCGGCCATTTAGATTATAAAGTATATTTTAAACCAACTGGTTCACATCAGTTGTTGCACACAAGATCATAGAAACCTCAACATACATTTAAAGGTGTCATCAAATCACAGCCCATCCGTTTCCACCGCAGTTCAAGTGATAAGGTAAACTTCAATGAGGCTTGTTCTACTCTATTTTGGCGCCCTCAGATCGAGGGGGATTCACTGCGCTTTTTTCGTAACCTGAAATCTCAAACTCTGAAACAGCTCGAAAGTCTAGCAGAAATTACTGATTTAGAACCACTGAAAATTGAACACAACAGACCGTTACAGAATTTCAGTGGAGGGGTACTGAATAGCAAAAGGCCTCGTTGTAGATTGCATACTTCTATGCCTGATCAGAAAGCGGAATTTCCCTCCGAACAAACGAAAAATCATTATCAGATACGAAACTCCCTCCATTGTGATTCACCGAATATTATTTACCTTATCACTTGTAAACGCTGTCGGAAGCAGTATGTTGGTCAAAGTCAAAATCCTTTCCGAAAACCTGCCATTAGACACAGACAGGATATAAAACATAATGCTAATGCTATGAGAGCTCTGTTTCGTTGTGGAATTTACAATGTGGCTAATGAAGAAGAAATAAACAACAAATGAGTTCTGGAGTACTGACAAATCTGAATGTTTTATATATCATAATGAATCACGGTCGTCATAGATACGTATTTACAATATTTTTGAATTGACATTTACCCATACAATAGAAATACAAATATCAGTGATACCGGACCTATCTCTGTTTAAATAAATGTAACGAAGAATACACTGAATGTTCAAATACGGATATTAACTTTCTTCTAAATGTTTGTATCCAACTTTCCGCTTACGAACGGTGTAAACGTATAAATAAACAGCTGGATAAAGACTTGATATTTTTATGTATTAGCATGGGAAACAACTGATCCGGTTGTAACTGTTATTTCGCCTTCATCGCGCGGAAGCGTGACGAACGCGAAAGAACAGTTACATTGTACGTCATGGTTTATAAGTTGTCTTTTTATCAATAATTTCCCATTACACTGGACCCTCGCCCACGGGTGTTATTTCTGAACCAATGCTTACACACTGTTTCAGAAATAACAGCTGTGCGCCGAGCCATAAGTACAATAATTTAATTTGAAACGAACAAAGCGAAACTTTAAATCACAACACGATTTGCAACCTTGTTTTTTCTATGCTAATAATAAAACACACAATACAATATAAACACTTGGGGGTAATAACTAATTTATACTGACCCCAGCAACGCCTAGTATTGCATTTCTGATTAGCGGCATTACGGAGTCATGTCACTGTGTTTTTGGTAACATACCTGCGATTCTTATAAAGACCATCCAGTGTATACCTTCCCTTATTTCTGCTTCCAATTGGCATTCCCGAATTGACACGCCAATTCAGACATGACCATTTAATTCAGAAATATACAAAATATGAAAATAGCACAGGTGTAAACGAATAACAGGCGTGACTGACGAAGAGCCATATTTGCCGTAACACGGCGTGGAAAATAACGCACTGAAAACCAATTTCTATGCATATAATATACATACTAACTTCATTTACAGTTTCGGAGAGCTGGAACCCTATCAGAGCTCTGTATAAAACACGGAAGCCCTTACGATGGCTTTAAACTAAAAAGCATTGCAAACGGCGACGTGCTCACAAATATTACATTGCTGCCATTCACTAGAGAATGTCTATTGGTATTCTCCAGCGAATTGTAACAATATAATATTTGTGAATGGCAGTAGATCTATTTTATCATACGAGATTTCGTAACCATGAAACGTTCCCATGAAATTCTAAACCCAGCGATAGAGTACCAAAGGCAACTTGAACATTCTAGCTTTAAACAAGTACGAAAATATGTAAATCAATTTTACTCACCTAATGAAGAAAAAATAAACAAAGAATGAGTTCTTAAGTACCGACAAATCTGAATGCCAGACCCCAGAACCAAAGTTATTTTGCCAAGGTCCAAACTCCACCCCTATTCACTGAATTCGGCCAATCGTTCTGTCGAACTCAAATTTGTGACCCAACGTGTTGTTGTTTCGTGAGCGGACTAATGTCAAAAACAATATGAAAGAATGCCAAAGTTGATTAATGTTAATTCCCTGCGAAACACAGAGGTGCTAAACTACATATAAGTAAATATGAAATGGCACGTTATAAAGAGGTGATCAGTGTCGGCCGACTTCTGTCAACCAGAGTGTTAAACTAACATCTTGTCACTCGGTTCTGAGACCGGCTTTCAGCGTTAATTCGCCCACCTGGTATTAATGAACAAAGCCAAACTCAGCCATATTGTGTAAGCTTTGTTTAACGATTACTAATTTTTGCATGTTTAAATCTGCTCAACTTGTGATGTATGTTTTTTTGTTTCTGTTTTAAAAAGTAAAGCCGAGAAAAAGGGAGGAATTTCACACTGAAACCTGTTTTGTATTTTGTTGCCTTTAGTGCGCTATCGCCGCTATTACAATGTCCCAGGAGCACAACATTTAACCTTCCAGGCCATTCTTTGGACGATGTCGAAATCCATCCTATTGAACAACCACCAATTGAAGACACATTAAAAGAAACAGATGAATTTAGAAAAAAACGTGAAGTTTTTTGGATCAATACGATTCAAACCCTCTGGCCATTTGGTATGAATATATCAGAGGGAGAATGTGAAAGGAAGTCTATCATTCCTTTCACTTTAAAATAAAATAGACTGAATATCGAAATAGCAAACCCATTAAAAGATTAATTCAATTTAACGAACTCAAAATTAAATGAACTTTTGAATCTTCGACCTTTCATCGCTTATAAGAAAAACAAAAGCTTGCGTAACATCCATGTTAGGACTGAATTAAAGCACATCGATGAATAACATCAGTTATCCGCGACAAATCAGCGGCCGGCCAAAGTGTTATTGCCAGTCAGTTTAACCAGTTCCTAAGATCATCACTTAGTTTAAACCAATTTGGTGAATTTTTTATTATGTTTGAAACCCATCAAGGTTAGATAAAAGTAAAGTAAATTTTCATGAAAACAATATTTCGGTGGCATATTACAAGAAAAAACAGTTTTCAGTGGGAAATGTCTGTGCCGGTGCGAATTTTTAACCTTAAAAACGCACTTAAAAGGGCTGTTCGTATGTATGTTGACACAAAGGTAAGTTGTTCTAATTCCTCCTGCGCTTCGTCCACTATTTCCACGCGTCTTCTTGTTAGAAGTGTTGCAAGAAAATGAGAGAGTGTTCCAATTAGAAAAAGTTATAGGTAGAGAGAGATAGGAATCCGCTATTGTATATTATGACAGTTCTATGATTGTTGCTGTAGATGGGGCAAGGGGTGGGCTTCTTTGGAGCCGACTCCCCACGTGCAGAGTTGAGAAGACTCGACCCTAGATTTCTTAATGAGTAGCGAGGCAATCCTCACTGACTGCACTCCTCCATATCATAATTAGAGAAAGATAGAACTTTGCTATTGTATATTGTAGCTGTTGTGTGATTGTTGCTATTGCTGGGGCGAGTGGCGGGTTTCTTCGTAGCCCACTCCCCACACGCAATCCTTACAGACTCAATCCTGGGGTCCCAATGCGTATCAAGGCAATCCTCACTCTGACTCCACGCAATTTAATTTTAATGAATAATTTGAATTTTCTGTGACTTATTTTGTTTTTCTGTTAGGGGTTCGGCATTCGTTCAGCTCTACCATTAATTCACTATTTTTGAGTCTGTTAAGAGAGATTTGGTATGTTGGTCTTTTAATCGCGTTTTAATCGGGCTTCTGCAGAATTGTTAGGCAGTCTTCACAGACTCAATCCGAAAGTTGTCGATGAGAAGCGAGGTAATCCTCACTGACTTTACGCAATTTAATTCTATTGTAAAATTTTAATTTTCTGAAACTTATTTTGTTTTTCTGTTAAGAATTCGGTGTTCGTTCAGCTCTACTATTAATTCATTATCTTGTAGTCTGTTAAGGGTTTTGTTTTTTAGGTCTTTTAATCGCGTTTCAATAGTTTCTATTTTTGCTAGCTCATGAAGTTCCTTTATTGGTGTCCACATGGGCTTGCACAGTACTACGCACAAGACATGATTTTGAACCCTTTGTAACTTCTGAATGTTGGTTTTGCTCAGGTCACTTAGTTTAACCCTTTACCCAACACAGACGATATCAACATTTATTATTTTAAATATCATTTTTTTAAATTTTTCAAAAAATGTCAACAAAATCATATCATGTAACCCCTCGTTAGAGCGAGCTCGACGAGCTCGTTCCAACGAGAGGTCACATGGTATGGTTTTGTTGAAATAGTTTGAAAAATAATATTTTTTCAACTGCTGAATTTGCATATTACTCGGGCGGATGCGGCCGATTCGTTAGGTAAAGGGTTAAACAATATTTAATTGAAAAATTATGTTATACGTATACACTATCTAAGATACAACAAAGACAAATCGAAAATAATAAATTAAAATACAGCGGCATGCAATATAACAAATAAAATGATTCACAAATTGCCCAGGAAAGGAGGGATTTGACAGCTAGCGTATAACTTATGTAAGTCGTCTCCCTAGCGTCAGTATCATTTACCTCATCTTGGTGGTATAGATGGAATATAAACTCATATATTCCTGACTGTTAGCCGACACCCTTCCTAATTTTGCTGATTTAGTTGATTATAAAACAAGCCCTACACCCCGAGACACAGGGCGGGACCCCGCGCCCCCACACGCGCAACCAGTTCCGTCTGCATTCACGAAGAATGTACACGGAACCAATAGCAGATGGAGAGGCCCGACGTCTCCGCCCAGGGCAACGGAAATGTGGCAGTATAAACTAACTCTATTCGACAACAAAATAGTGGATGCGACATATGAAATTGTTTAAACTTGACAAGTGAAGAAGAACTGAATAAATAGAGAAAAAGGAGAAAGAGAAGGAGGAACAGGAGAAAGCCACCTTGAATACACGAAACATAATGTTTCATTCATAAAATCATAAGAGAATAACCGATGTGCTTTTGATGAAGTGTTCGGCATATACTGCCTCATTGGAGCTGAGCCTAAGAAGAAAAAGAGGAATTTAAATTGGAAGCAGGAATAAATACGACCAGTTAAACACAGTTGGTGATGTTCCCCGTGTTGGATTCAATTGCGTTGGAGTGCACCGAAAATGTCTACTTGATAGCATGAACTTATGTACCACTTCAAAAATATGACGGTTCTCCTGAATACTCACGAATTCTGAGCCATAAAGTAAAATGTGCATATATCCCTTGCAGATGGGAGTAGATCGAGTGTTTTACTACGTGTATCTGAGAACAGTGGACGATGTAAGAGATAGTTTTCTGGTGTCTCGCAATCGCCACATTGATAGGAAGGGGTAGGTGATAAATGATTATCGTACAAGTGAGAATTTAAGCTACTACAACGCAGTGTAAGTCTACAGAGGTATATTTGTGCTGTGTGCGATTTCACACCTCTGAAACACAAGGGTGTAAAATCTCATATCTTTATAATGGGCCCGAAAGGGCCTCCACGAGCTCAAAGGGCCAGTCCTTCTATTGGAGCCATCAATCACTAGCAGCTGGGACGCCCTTGGTTCGCTCTTGCGGAAATAAATTGCGTATATACAGACATAGATAACAAAATATATATGTTAATTTATTTATGGCAAGATCGAAACATAAACAGGGGTGAACCCATCTTGCTCTGTACTGCCATTGTATTCAGAACTAACGCCATACCCCCCTTGTCAGCTTTCGACTTTTTCGAGACAAGGAGGGTTCCATCTCCCTTTCCCAAAACACTCGATTGTAGCCGTGTCTTGGTGGTACTCTTCCAGTAATGGTATCCAGCGCAAGTTTTGCATGAATGGGTGAAGACTTAGTGTCCTCCTCGAAACCTTGTTATCAAGCAATAATCAGTTTAAGAACATTATGTAGGTGAGCTCACAATTTAATTTAATATTGCCTGCAGGTCACCAGGAAACTGTTACTGGAAGGTTACAAACAGTAAATAAATAAATCAGTAGCCTATTTATCTCCCACTAATGTCCCTGCCACTCTCGGCTTGTTCGTATGAACCTTTTGTTTTCCGACTTCTTTAGTCGAACTGTTGAACTGCCAATCCACTTCACTATAACTGTGAACTTTGGACTTCGATGAAGCAGACTGTACTTTACTCAAGACGAAAATGTTTTACAGACATTCTGTACATATTACCTATATTTATCTTTGTCTTGTGCTGTCTATTTCTTCTGCCCCAGTACAGTAAAGAGGAATGAGAGTATTTGCTTTACTCTCATTCCTCTTTACTGTACTCTTTCTCCCCCCGCCATCTTGAATGCAATTTGCTCAAGAAGAGATATTGCCTTGTTACCTGTAATGTTGATTGGTACTGTTATCCGAACAGTGAGCTTGTGTTCTACGTATCAGATTATATCATCAGCCACATAACGGGTCACATTGATCTACACCGTGCCCGATAGATACCATCAACATCGTAGTTCATGTTCGCAGCCTAAAGCACAAGCTATCAACGATACAGTTTAATTGTATTTTATATTACCTGTTCCTACGTCACGGTGGTGCAAAAGGTCATGAAAGTTTTGTTGCCATGACAGCACTGTTCTTTGCGTATATACAGCACTGTTCTTTACGTATGGATAACTATCGAGGGATCTCTGTCAGCAGCAACATTGGAAAAGTCTTTTGTAAAGTCCTGTATGGGAGATTAGAGAAGGTGATTGAGGAGAGGAGTTTTTTGGGAGAAATCCAGAATGGCTTCAGGAAGGGAAGGAGAGTCACTAACCATCTTTTCACGCTATCCCAAATGATAGAATCCGCGAAAGCAAAAACGAAAAAGATGTTCATGGCCTTTTTGGATGTTAAAAAGGCATACGATAGAGTATGGAGGGAGGGTATGTGGCGCAAGCTGGAGGCTCTGGGCTTGGGGGGCGAGTTTGTTGGGGTTATGAAAGCATTATATAAAGATGTACAGAGTGAACTTAGCCTGGGTAACATTACAACAAAACGTGTGCCTATGGAGATAGGCCTAATACAGGGGTGTATCCTTTCGCCAATTCTTTTTGCATTGTACATCAAAGGTTTAGGAGATGAACTCCTGCATAGAGACGAGGGGGTTGCAGTTGGTGATCTGAAGATACCAGGGCTATTTTTTGCAGACGATATGGTGCTAGTGTCAGAAAGCGAAGAGGGGTTAGAGAAGATGCTGGGGATTGTTGGGAAATGTGGGAGCAAATGGAGACTCGAACTAAATGAAAGCAAGAGCAAAGTTATACCCGTGGGCCGCAAAGTGGACCCCACTCGAAGGTGGAGAGTGGGGGAGTTCTGCATTCCGGAAGGTAGCAGTAGACTTCTTAGTGTAGGAGAGACTAGTGACTATGAATACCTGGGGGTAAATATAAACATCACAGGAAGAGGCATCTACCGAAACCACACAAATAAATTGATTCTGAAGGGGAAGCGAATCCTTAACCAAATGAAACTTTTAGGGAGAAACAGTTTCAATAAGGTTTTCGTGGGGAAAACCATTTGGGAAATGGTGGGTCTGCCAAGTATAACATACGGTACGGAAGTTGTACCCCTAAACCAGACAGCTGTTTAGAGCTTGGAAATCCTTTAGAACGATGCAGGCCGATAGATAACAGGCTCGAGTAATGCCGCAGTACTAGAAGCAATCAGGGGTGAGCTTGGGTGGATGAGGATCAAGGACAGGATAGACCTAATGAAACTCGGTTATCTTAATTATTTGGTAAATCTCCCCGATAGCCGATGGTGTAAAGTAATGTTCCTGAGAACTTTCAACTCAAATATCAAGACGGGGTGGATGGTCTTTTGGAGCTGAGCTTAAAAGGTAATGACTTTCAATTCAATGGAGAAAATTTTCTACAAATAATGGGTTGTCCTATGGGCAAACGATTCAGACCTAATTTTGCAAGCATTTATGTAGCGGAATGGGAGGAAAATGCCTTAAGCAAATGTGCAAAGCATTCTCTCGTATATCTCGGATATTTAGATGACATTTTTATTATTTGGGAACACTCAAAAGAAGATATTGATGAATTCTTAGACATTTTGAACAATCATGATCCAAACATTAAATTAAAAGCTTCTATCAGTGAAAGTTCTGTTGTTTTTCTCGATGTGACCGTGTATAAAGGCGCGCAATTTCAGGCGTCCGGTCGTTTAGATTATGAAGTATATTTTAAACCAACTGATTCACATCAATTGTTGCACACAAAATCATTTTACCCTCAACATACATTTAAAGGTATCATCAAATCCCAGCTTATTCATTTCCACCGCAATTCAAGTGATACGGTAAATTTCAATGAGGCTTGTTCTACTCTATTTGGCGCCCTCAGATCGAGGGGGTACTCACTGCGCTTTTTGCGTAGCCTGAAATCCCAAACTCTGAAAAAGCTCGAAAGTCCAGCTGAAACTACTATTTCGAACCACTGAAGATTGAACACAACAGACCGTTGCAGAATGGTAGTGGCACGGTATTTAATTGCAAAAAGCCTCGTTGTAGATTGCATACTTTTATCTTTTATGCTTGATCAGAAAGAGGAATTTTCCTCCAAACGAACGAAAAATCATAATCAGATCCGTAAACCCCTCCCTTGTCATTCACGAAATAGTATTTACCTCATCACGTGTAAGCGCTGTCGGAAGTAGTATGTTGGCCAAAGTCAAAATCCTTTCCGAGAACGTTCTACTAGACACAAACAGGATATAAAACATAATGCTGATGCCCCAGTAGCACAACATTTTAATCTTCCTGGTCATTCTTTAGCCGATTTAGAAATCCATCCTATTGAACAACCACCAATTAAAGACACATTAGAAGAAACGCATGAATTTAGAAAAAAAACACGAAGCTTTTTGGATCAATACGCTTCAAAACCTCTGGCCTTTTGGTATGAACATATCAGAGGGAGAATGCGAAAGGAGGTCCGTTATTCCTTTCACTTTAACATACAACAGAATGAATATCGAAATAGCAAAAATGTGAAAAGATGAATTCAATTTAACCAATGCTAAATTAAATGAACCGTTGAATCTTCGACCTGTCATCGCCAATAAGAAAAACAAAAGCTTGCGTAGCACACGCACATACACACACAACACACCCATCCACACCCACACAACACAACACAACCATCCACACCCACACAACACCCCCACCCACACCCACCCACCCACCCACTCACCCACCCACCACCCACCCACCCACCCACCCACACCCTTACTTGTAATGTGTAACTAGCGGGCTCATTTGTCTCAAAACACACAACCGGATTCTCCACTTTCTAGCCACACGATTGAAACTTCATATTACGAAAGGAAGGGAAGCCGAATCAGTTTCTGTAAAAATGAAATGTCCAGCTCCAACAGAAAGAAATGAGTTTTTTACATTATGATTGGGCTCGCCTTCTTTACACAACACATGTGTGTGACAACTGGGAACAGATGCATGTGCCCAATGGGGGTACGTACACAAGACGCAACCGGGGAGAGATGTGTGTATTCAATAGGGGTCACACAGGATACCCGATGCGTCCTGAAGGGTAACAACACAATGTTTCTTGGCAGAGCTCGCCGCACTCATTCCAGGGGGGGGGGGGGATTTATCCAACGGCAAAACGATGACATAACTGTCAAAGGTTTATCTCAAATACACAAATACACCAGGAAAGAAAAAAAATAGAAAAACTGTGGGCACAGCTCACTAAATGATACCTATCGAACACCCTTATCATCCACTTTTTTACGAGATATGTGCCTTCGATAAACCGTCTGATTTTTTTTTGTTACCCAACCAACACAAAAATAAATACAAATGAACTGACAGACATAGCACCATCTTGTGCCACTTACTTTTATAGTATACAAGTTACAATTTGGAAAGTAAAGTTTAGGTAAGTGCCAATGCGTATGCTGCAACCTGTGTACTCACGCCAAAGCATGGGACAGATGCTAAAATGTTTCTCTGTTTGGGAGAATAGACAAATTGACTGGTACATACAATTAAGTCAACCATCATTGCCAAGAGTATCAGGACTTGAAGTTAGGTGTAACAAAAACCAAAGTAAGTGTTAGCTTAGAACCCAGTCCCCAAACATGTTGAGGTTTCATTAAACTGCATATATCAGGAATAGATTGTTTGAAAGCAGTTAGGACCATTGTCAATACAGATATTGGTACATGTACATACAATTAAGTCAACCGCTCATTGCCATGAGCATCAGGATTTGAAGCTGGGTGTACAAGGTACTTACCGGCTTCTACTTGTCTTTGAGGTCGTCTTACTCGCCTTGTCAACACCATGTTTCCATTACTAACATCATCAACTGGGAAGCGTCTGCCCATGCACCATGCATTGCCACGCATGCGCATAAATTATAAAGGGACACACATTCAATCGAGCCCAGTTGATCCACGCAATTCCCGTTTTTTTAAGTGATAAACAGGCTCACGACACACAACCTTATGTACATGTATACTGTTACTGAAAATAGACTTCAGCATACAAAGTCGGAAAAATATCCAACAGGGGTCTTTCTGTAATTTTGATTTTTTCTATAACAATTCGACCCCAGGATCCCCGTTCTGCGTGTCTCTACAAACGGGCTCACCCCGTTTGTCACAGCGAGCTCGGTTAGTGGGTTAAAAATCTAAAAATGAGCCCCATCGTCGGCACGCACGCACGCACGCACGCACGCACGAACGCACGCACGCACGAACGCACGCACGCACGAACGCACGCACGCACGCACGCACGCACGCACGCACGCACGCACGCACGCACGCACGCACGCACGCACGCACGCACGCATATTTTTTTTTACAAATAATCAGTTGTCCTGTGGGTAAAAGATTCAATCCTAATTTTGCAAGCAGTTATGTAGCGGAATGAGAGGAAAATGCTTTAAGCAAATGTGCAAAGCATCCTCTCGTATGTCTGCCATTTTTATTATTTGGGAACATTCAAAAGAACATTTTGATAAATCTTTAGAAATTTTGAACAATCATGATCCAAATATTATATTAAAAGCTACTATCGGTGTAAAATCTGTTGATTTCCTCAATGTGACTGTGTATTGAGGCAAGCAATTCCAGGCATCCGGCCATTTAGATTATAAAGTATATTTTAAACCAACTGGTTCACATCAGTTGTTGCACACAAGATCATAGAAACCTCAACATACATTTAAAGGTGTCATCAAATCACAGCCCATCCGTTTCCACCGCAGTTCAAGTGATAAGGTAAACTTCAATGAGGCTTGTTCTACTCTATTTTGGCGCCCTCAGATCGAGGGGGATTCACTGCGCTTTTTTCGTAACCTGAAATCTCAAACTCTGAAACAGCTCGAAAGTCTAGCAGAAATTACTGATTTAGAACCACTGAAAATTGAACACAACAGACCGTTACAGAATTTCAGTGGAGGGGTACTGAATAGCAAAAGGCCTCATTGTAGATTGCATACTTCTATGCCTGATCAGAAAGCGGAATTTCCCTCCGAACAAACGAAAAATCATTATCAGATACGAAACTCCCTCCATTGTGATTCACCGAATATTATTTACCTTATCACTTGTAAACGCTGTCGGAAGCAGTATGTTGGTCAAAGTCAAAATCCTTTCCGAAAACCTGCCATTAGACACAGACAGGATATAAAACATAATGCTAATGCTATGAGAGCTCTGTTTCGTTGTGGAATTTACAATGTGGCTAATGAAGAAGAAATAAACAACAAATGAGTTCTGGAGTACTGACAAATCTGAATGTTTTATATATCATAATGAATCACGGTCGTCATAGATACGTATTTACAATATTTTTGAATTGACATTTACCCATACAATAGAAATACAAATATCAGTGATACCGGACCTATCTCTGTTTAAATAAATGTAACGAAGAATACACTGAATGTTCAAATACGGATATTAACTTTCTTCTAAATGTTTGTATCCAACTTTCCGCTTACGAACGGTGTAAACGTATAAATAAACAGCTGGATAAAGACTTGATATTTTTAGTCGAGTTGTGACGAAGTCAAACTCGACTTATAGTTTGGTGAATGGCGGGCGGGCGGGCGGGCGGGCGGGCGGGCGGGCGGGCGGGCGGGCGGGCGGGCGGGCGGGCGGGAGGGCGGGCGGGCGGGCGGGCGGGCGGGAGGGCGGGCGGGCGGGCGGGCGTAAACAATTGGTTTCCGGATGATAACTTGATAGTGGTTCAACTCACATTCATTAAACTTCATACATAGGTTGGTCTTGGTGGGAGGAAGAACCCTATTGATTTTGGACATGCTACGTCGAAGGTCAAGGTCACAGTGACCTTGAACATAGTAAATCTTAAACAATTGGTTTCCGGATGATAACTTGATAATGGTTCAACTCACATTCATGAAACTTCATAGGTAGATTGGCCTTGGTGAGGGGAAGAACCCTATTGATTTTGGACTCGCTACGTCAAAGGTCAAGGTCACAGTGACCTTTAACATAGTATATCGCAACAATTGGTTTCCGGATGATAACTTGATAGTGGTTCAACCTAGAGTCATGAAACTTCATAGGTGTGTTGGCCTTGGTGCGAGGAAGAACCCTATTGATCTTGGACTCACCAGGTCAAAGGTCAAGGTCACAGTGACCTTGAACATAGTATATCGCAACAATTGGTTTCCGGATGATAACTTGATAGTGGTTCAACCTAGAATCATGAAACTTTATAGGTGTGTTGGCCTTGGTGCGAGGAAGAACCCTATTGATCTTGGACTCACCAGGTCAAAGGTCAAGGTCACAGTGACCTTGAACATAGTATATCGCAACAATTGGTTTCCGGATGATAACTTGATAGTGGTTCAACCTAGAGTCATGAAACTTCATAGGTATGTTGGCCTTGGTGCGAGGAAGAACCCTATTGATCTTGGACTCACCAGGTCAAAGGTCAAGGTCACAGTGACCTTGAACATAGTATATCGCAACAATTGGTTTCCGGATGATAACTTGATAGTGGTTCAACCTAGAGCCATGAAACTTTACAGGCGTGTTGGCCTTGGTGCGAGGAAGAACCCTATTGATGTTGGACTCACCAGGTCAAAGATCAAGGTCACAGTGACCTTGAACATAGCATATCGCAACAATTGGTTTCCGGATGAGAACTTGATAGTGGTTCAACCTAGAGTCATGAAACTTCATAGGTGTGTTGGCCTTGGTGCGAGGAAGAACCCTATTGACCTTGGACTCGCCAGGTCAAAGGTCAAGGTCACAACTCGACATTGGATCTGTGATCCTGAGCGGCATTTTTGAATTTTTATGTATTAGCATGGGAAACAACTGATCCGGTTGTAACTGTTATTTCGCCTTCATCGCGCGGAAGCGTGACGAACGCTTAAGAACAGTTACATTGTACGTCATGGTTTATAAGTTGTCTTTTTATCAATAATTTCCCATTACACTGGACCCTCGCCCACGGGTGTTATTTCTGAACCAATGCTTACACACTGTTTCAGAAATAACAGCTGTGCGCCGAGCCATAAGTACAATAATTTAATTTGAAACGAACAAAGCGAAACTTTAAATCACAACACGATTTGCAACCTTGTTTTTTCTATGCTAATAATAAAACACACAATACAATATAAACACTTGGGGGTAATAACTAATTTATACTGACCCCAGCAACGCCTAGTGTTGCATTTCTGATTAGCGGCATTACGGAGTCATGTCACTGTGTGTTTGGTAACATACCTGCGATTCTTATAAAGACCATCCAGTGTATACCTTCCCTTATTTCTGCTTCCAATTGGCATTCCCGAATTGACACGCCAATTCAGACATGACCATTTAATTCAGAAATATACAAAATATGAAAATAGCACAGGTGTAAACGAATAACAGGCGTGACTGACGAAGAGCCATATTTGCCGTAACACGGCGTGGAAAATAACGCACTGAAAACCAATTTCTATGCATATAATATACATACTAACTTCATTTACAGTTTCGGAGAGCTGGAACCCTATCAGAGCTCTGTATAAAACACGGAAGCCCTTACGATGGCTTTAAACTAAAAAGCATTGCAAACGGCGACGTGCTCACAAATATTACATTGCTGCCATTCACTAGAGAATGTCTATTGGTATTCTCCAGCGAATTGTAACAATATAATATTTGTGAATGGCAGTAGATCTATTTTATCATACGAGATTTCGTAACCATGAAACGTTCCCATGAAATTCTAAACCCAGCGATAGAGTACCAAAGGCAACTTGAACATTCTAGCTTTAAACAAGTACGAAAATATGTAAATCAATTTTACTCACCTAATGAAGAAAAAATAAACAAAGAATGAGTTCTGAAGTACCGACAAATCTGAATGCCAGACCCCAGAACCAAAGTTATTTTGCCAAGGTCCAAACTCCACCCCTATTCACTGAATTCGGCCAATCGTTCTGTCGAACTCAAATTTGTGACCCAACGTGTTGTTGTTTCGTGAGCGGACTAATGTCAAAAACAATATGAAAGAATGCCAAAGTTGATTAATGTTAATTCCCTGCGAAACACAGAGGTGCTAAACTACATATAAGTAAATATGAAATGGCACGTTATAAAGAGGTGATCAGTGTCGGCCGACTTCTGTCAACCAGAGTGTTAAACTAACATCTTGTCACTCGGTTCTGAGACCGGCTTTCCGCGTTAATTCGCCCACCTGGTATTAATGAACAAAGCCAAACTCAGCCATATTGTGTAAGCTTTGTTTAACGACTACTAATTTTTGCATGTTTAAATCTGCTCAACTTGTGATGTATGTTTTTTTGTTTCTGTTTTAAAGAGTAAAGCCGAGAAAAAGGGAGGAATTTCACACTGAAACCTGTTTTGTATTTTGTTGCCTTTAGTGCGCTATCGCCGCTATTACAATGTCCCAGGAGCACAACATTTAACCTTCCAGGCCATTCTTTGGACGATGTCGAAATCCATCCTATTGAACAACCACCAATTAAAGAGACATTAAAAGAAACAGATGAATTTAGAAAAAAACGTGAAGCTTTTTGGATCAATACGATTCAAACCCTCTGGCCATTTGGTATGAATATATCAGAGGGAGAATGTGAAAGGAAGTCTATCATTCCTTTCACTTTAAAATAAAATAGACTGAATATCGAAATAGCAAACCCATTAGAAGATTAATTTAATTTAACGAACTCAAAATTAAATGAACTTTTGAATCTTCGACCTTTCATCGCTTATAAGAAAAACAAAAGCTTGCGTAACATCCATGTTAGGACTAAATTAAAGCACATCGATGAATAACATCAGTTATCCGCGACAAATCAGCGGCCGGCCAAAGTGTTATTGCCAGTCAGTTTAACCAGTTCCTAAGATCATCACTTAGTTTAAACCAATTTGGTGAATTTTTTATTATGTTTGAAACCCATCAAGGTTAGATAAAAGTAAAGTAAATTTTCATGAAAACAATATTTCGGTGGCATATTACAAGAAAAAACAGTTTTCAGTGGGAAATGTCTGTGCCGGTGCGAATTTTTAACCTTAAAAACGCACTTAAAAGGGCTGTTCGTATGTATGTTGACACAAAGGTAAGTTGTTCTAATTCCTCCTGCGCTTCGTCCACTATTTCCACGCGTCTTCTTGTTAGAAGTGTTGCAAGAAAATGAGAGAGTGTTCCAATTAGAAAAGTTATAGGTAGAGAGAGATAGGAATCCGCTATTGTATATTATGACAGTTCTATGATTGTTGCTGTAGATGGGGCAAGGGGTGGGCTTCTTTGGAGCCGACTCCCCACGTGCAGAGTTGAGAAGACTCGACCCTAGATTTCTTGATGAGTAGCGAGGCAATCCTCACTGACTGCACTCCTCCATATCATAATTAGAGAAAGATAGAACTTTGCTATTGTATATTGTAGCTGTTGTGTGATTGTTGCTATTGCTGGGGCGAGTGGCGGGTTTCTTCGTAGCCCACTCCCCACACGCAATCCTTACAGACTCAATCCTAGGGTCCCAATGCGTATCAAGGCAATCCTCACTCTGACTCCACGCAATTTAATTTTAATGAATAATTTGAATTTTCTGTGACTTATTTTGTTTTTCTGTTAGGGGTTCGGCATTCGTTCAGCTCTACCATTAATTCACTATTTTGGAGTCTGTTAAGAGGGATTTGGTATGTTGGTCTTTTAATCGCGTTTCAATCGGGCTTCTGCAGAATTGTTAGGCAGTCTTCACAGACTCAATCCGAAAGTTGTCGATGAGAAGCGAGGTAATCCTCACTGACTTTACGCAATTTAATTCAATTGTATAATTTTAATCTTCTGAAACTTATTTTGTTTTTCTGTTAAGAATTCGGTGTTCGTTCAGCTCTACTATTAATTCATTATCTTGTAGTCTGTTAAGGGTTTTGTTTTTTAGGTCTTTTAATCGCGTTTCAATAGTTTCTATTTTTGCTAGCTCATGAAGTTCCTTCATTGGTGTCCACATGGGCTTGCACAGTACTACGCACGAGACATGATTTTGAACCCTTTGTAACTTCTGAATGTTGGTTTTGCTCAGGTCACTTAGTTTAACCCTTTACCCAACACAGACGATATCAACATTTATTATTTTAAATATCATTTTTTTAAATTTTTCAAAAAATGTCAACAAAATCATATCATGTAACCCCTCGTTAGAGCGAGCTCGACGAGCTCGTTCCAACGAGAGGTCACATGGTATGGTTTTGTTGAAATAGTTTGAAAAATAATATTTTTTCAACTGCTGAATTTGCATATTACTCGGGCGGATGCGGCCGATTCGTTAGGTAAAGGGTTAAACAATATTTAATTGAAAAATTATGTTATACGTATACACTATCTAAGATACAACAAAGACAAATCGAAAATAATAAATTAAAATACAGCGGCATGCAATATAACAAATAAAATGATTCACAAATTGCCCAGGAAAGGAGGGATTTGACAGTTAGCGTATAGCTTATGTAAGTCGTCTCCCTAGCGTCTGTATCATTTACCTCATCTTGGTGGTATAGATGGAATATAAACTCATATATTCCTGACTGTTAGCCGACACCCTTCCTAATTTTGCTGATTTAGTTGATTATAAAACAAGCCCTACACCCCGAGACACAGGGCGGGACCCCGCGCCCCCACACGCGCAACCAGTTCCGTCTGCATTCACGAAGAATGTACACAGAACCAATAGCAGATGGAGAGGCCCGACGTCTCGGCCCAGGGCAACGGAAGTGTGGCAGTATAAACTAACTCTATTCCACAACAAAATAGTGGATGCGACATATGAAATTGTTTAAACTTGACAAGTGAAGAAGAACTGAATAAATAGAGAAAAAGGAGAAGGAGAAGGAGGAACAGGAGAAAGCCACCTTGAATACACGAAACATAATGTTTCATTCATAAAATCATAAGAGAATAACCGATGTGCTTTTGATGAAGTGTTCGGCATATACTGCCTCATTGGAGCTGAGCCTTAGAAGAAAAAGAAGAATTTAAATTGGAAGCAGGAATAAATACGACCAGTTAAACACAGTTGGTGATGTTCCCCGTGTTGGATTCAATTGCGTTGGAGTGCACCGAAAATGTCTACTTGATAGCATGAACTTATGTACCACTTCAAAAATATGACGGTTCTCCTGAATACTCACGAATTCTGAGCCATAAAGTAAAATGTGCATATATCCCTTGCAGATGGGAGTAGATCGAGTGTTTTACTACGTGTATCTGAGAACAGTGGACGATGTAAGAGATAGTTTTCTGGTGTCTCGCAATCGCCACATTGATAGGAAGGGGTAGGTGATAAATGATTATCGTACAAGTGAGAATTTAAGCTACTACAGCGCAGTGTAAGTCTACAGAGGTATATTTGTGCTGTGTGCGATTTCACACCTCTGAAACACAAGGGTGTAAAATCTCATATCTTTATAATGGGCCCGAAAGGGCCTCCACGAGCTCAAAGGGTCAGTCTTTCTATTGGAGCCATCAATCACTAGCAGCTGGGACGCCCTTGGTTCGCTCTTGCGGAAATAAATTGCGTATATACAGACATAGATAACAAAATATATATGTTAATTTATTTATGGCAAGATCGAAACATAAACAGGGGTGAACCCATCTTGCTCTGTACTGCCATTGTATTCAGAACTAACGCCATACCCCCCTTGTCAGCTTTCGACTTTTTCGAGACAAGGAGGGTTCCATCTCCCTTTCCCAAAACACTCGATTGTAGCCGTGTCTTGGTGGTACTCTTCCAGTAATGGTATCCAGCGCAAGTTTTGCATGAATGGGTGAAGACTTAGTGTCCTCCTCGAAACCTTGTTATCAAGCAATAATCAGTTTAAGAACATTATGTAGGTGAGCTCACAATTTAATTTAATATTGCCTGCAGGTCACCAGGAAACTGTTACTGGAAGGTTACAAACAGTAAATAAATAAATCAGTAGCCTATTTATCTCCCACTAATGTCCCTGCCACTCTCGGCTTGTTCGTATGAACCTTTTGTTTTCCGACTTCTTTAGTCGAACTGTTGAACTGCCAATCCACTTCACTATAACTGTGAACTTTGGACTTCGATGAAGCAGACTGTACTTTACTCAAGACGAAAATGTTTTACAGACATTCTGTACATATTACCTATATTTATCTTTGTCTTGTGCTGTCTATTTCTTCTGCCCCAGTACAGTAAAGAGGAATGAGAGTATTTGCTTTACTCTCATTCCTCTTTACTGTACTCTTTCTCCCCCCGCCATCTTGAATGCAATTTGCTCAAGAAGAGATATTGCCTTGTTACCTGTAATGTTGATTGGTACTGTTATCCGAACAGTGAGCTTGTGTTCTACGTATCAGATTATATCATCAGCCACATAACGGGTCACATTGATCTACACCGTGCCCGATAGATACCATCAACATCGTAGTTCGCAGCCTAAAGCACAAGCTATCAACGATACAGTTTAATTGTATTTTATATTACCTGTTCCTACGTCACGGTGGTGCAAAAGGTCATGACAGTTTTGTTGCCATGACAGCACTGTTCTTTGCGTATATACAGCACTGTTCTTTACGTATGGATAACTATCGAGGGATCTCTGTAAGCAGCAACATTGGAAAAGTCTTTTGTAAAGTCCTGTATGGGAGATTAGAGGAGGTGATTGAGGAGAAGAGTTTTTTGGGAGAAATCCAGAATGGCTTCAGGAAGGGAAGGAGAGTCACTAACCATCTTTTCACGCTATCCCAAATGATAGAATCCGCGAAAGCAGAAACGAAAAAGATGTTCATGGCCTTTTTGGATGTTAAAAAGGCATACGATAGAGTATGGAGGGAGGGTATGTGGCGCAAGCTGGAGGCTCTGGGCTTGGGGGGCGAGTTTGTTGGGGTTATGAAAGCATTATATAAAGATGTACAGAGTGAACTTAGCCTGGGTAACATTACAACAAAACGTGTGCCTATGGAGATAGGCCTAATACAGGGGTGTATCCTTTCGCCAATTCTTTTTGCATTGTACATCAAAGGTTTAGGAGATGAACTCCTGCATAGCGACGAGGGGGTTGCAGTTGGTGATCTGAAGATACCAGGGCTATTTTTTGCAGACGATATGGTGCTAGTGTCAGAAAGCGAAGAGGGGTTAGAGAAGATGCTGGGGATTGTTGGGAAATGTGGGAGCAAATGGAGACTCGAACTAAATGAAAGCAAGAGCAAAGTTATACCCGTGGGCCGCAAAGTGGACCCCACTCGAAGGTGGAGAGTGGGGGAGTTCTGCATTCCGGAAGGTAGCAGTAGACTTCTTAGTGTAGGAGAGACTAGTGACTATGAATACCTGGGGGTAAATATAAACATCACAGGAAGAGGCATCTACCGAAACCACACAAATAAATTGATTCTGAAGGGGAAGCGAATCCTTAACCAAATGAAACTTTTAGGGAGAAACAGTTTCAATAAGGTTTTCGTGGGGAAAACCATTTGGGAAATGGTGGGTCTGCCAAGTATAACATACGGTACGGAAGTTGTACCCCTAAACCAGACAGCTGTTTAGAGCTTGGAAATCCTTTAGAACGATGCAGGCCGATAGATAACAGGCTCGAGTAATGCCGCAGTACTAGAAGCAATCAGGGGTGAGCTTGGGTGGATGAGGATCAAGGACAGGATAGACCTAATGAAACTCGGTTATCTTAATTATTTGGTAAATCTCCCCGATAGCCGATGGTGTAAAGTAATGTTCCTGAGAACTTTCAACTCAAATATCAAGACGGGGTTGTTGGTCTTTTGGAGCTGAGCTTAAAAGGTAATGACTTTCAATTCAATGGAGAAAATTTTCTACAAATAATGGGTTGTCCTATGGGCAAACGATTCAGACATAATTTTGCAAGCATTTATGTAGCGGAATGGGAGGAAAATGCCTTAAGCAAATGTGCAAAGCATTCTCTCGTATATCTCGGATATTTAGATGACATTTTTATTATTTGGGAACACTCAAAAGAAGATATTGATGAATTTTTAGACATTTTGAACAATCATGATCCAAACATTAAATTAAAAGCTTCTATCAGTGAAAGTTCTGTTGTTTTTCTCGATGTGACCTTGTATAAAGGCGCGCAATTTCATGCGTCCGGTCGTTTAGATTATGAAGTATATTTTAAACCAAGTGATTCACATCAATTGTTGCACACAAAATCATTTTACCCTCAACATACATTTAAAGGTATCATCAAATCCCAGCTTATTCATTTCCACCGCAATTCAAGTGATACGGTAAATTTCAATGAGGCTTGTTCTACTCTATTTGGCGCCCTCAGATCGAGGGGGTACTCACTGCGCTTTTTGCGTAGCCTGAAATCCCAAACTCTGAAAAAGCTCGAAAGTCCAGCTGAAACTACTATTTCGAACCACTGAAGATTGAACACAACAGACCGTTGCAGAATGGTAGTGGCACGGTATTTAATTGCAAAAAGCCTCGTTGTAGATTGCATACTTTTATCTTTTATGCTTGATCAGAAAGAGGAATTTTCCTCCAAACGAACGAAAAATCATAATCAGATCCGTAAACCCCTCCCTTGTCATTCACGAAATAGTATTTACCTCATCACGTGTAAGCGCTGTCGGAAGTAGTATGTTGGCCAAAGTCAAAATCCTTTCCGAGAACGTTCTACTAGACACAAACAGGATATAAAACATAATGCTGATGTCCCAGTAGCACAACATTTTAATCTTCCTGGTCATTCTTTAGCCGATTTAGAAATCCATCCTATTGAACAACCACCAATTAAAGACACATTAGAAGAAACGCATGAATTTAGAAAAAAAAACACGAAGCTTTTTGGATCAATACGCTTCAAAACCTCTGGCCTTTTGGTATGAACATATCAGAGGGAGAATGCGAAAGGAGGTCCGTTATTCCTTTCACTTTAACATACAACAGAATGAATATCGAAATAGCAAAAATGTGAAAAGATGAATTCAATTTAACCAATGCTAAATTAAATGAACCGTTGAATCTTCGACCTGTCATCGCCAATAAGAAAAACAAAAGCTTGCGTAGCACACGCACATACACACACAACACACCCATCCACACCCACACAACACAACACACCCATCCACACCCACACAACACCCCCACCCACATCCACCCACCCACACCCTTACTTGTAATGTGTAACTACCGGGCTCATTTGTCTCAAAACACACAACCGGATTCTCCACTTTCTAGCCACATGATTGAAACTTCATATTACGAAAGGAAGGGAAGCCGAATCAGTTTCTGTAAAAATGAAATGTCCAGCTCCAACAGAAAGAAATGAGTTTTTTACATTATGATTGGGCTCGCCTTCTTTACACAACACATGTGTGTGACAACTGGGAACAGATGCATGTGCCCAATGGGGGTACGTACACAAGACGCAACCGGGGAGAGATGTGTGTATTCAATAGGGGTCACACAGGATACCCGATGCGTCCTGAAGGGTAACAACACAATGTTTCTTGGCAGAGCTCGCCGCACTCATTCCAAGGGGGGGGGGGGATTTATCCAACGGCAAAACGATGACATAACTGTCAAAGGTTTATCTCAAATACACAAATACACCAGGAAAGAAAAAAAATAGAAAAACTGTGGGCACAGCTCACTAAATGATACCTATCGAACACCCTTATCATCCACTTTTTTACGAGATATGTGCCTTCGATAAACCGTCTGATTTTTTTTTGTTACCCAACCAACACAAAAATAAATACAAATGAACTGACAGACATAGCACCATCTTGTGCCACTTACTTTTATAGTATACAAGTTACAATTTGGAAAGTAAAGTTTAGGTAAGTGCCAATGCGTATGCTGCAACCTGTGTACTCACGCCAAAGCATGGGACAGATGCTAAAATGTTTCTCTGTTTGGGAGAATAGACAAATTGACTGGTACATACAATTAAGTCAACCATCATTGCCAAGAGTATCAGGACTTGAAGTTAGGTGTAACAAAAACCAAAGTAAGTGTTAGCTTAGAACCCAGTCCCCAAACATGTTGAGGTTTCATTAAACTGCATATATCAGGAATAGATTGTTTGAAAGCAGTTAGGACCATTGTCAATACAGATATTGGTACATGTACATACAATTAAGTCAACCGCTCATTGCCATGAGCATCAGGATTTGAAGCTGGGTGTACAAGGTACTTACCTGCTTCTACTTGTCTTTGAGGTCGTCTTACTCGCCTTGTCAACACCATGTTTCCATTACTAACATCATCAACTGGGAAGCGTCTGTCCATGCACCATGCATTGCCACGCATGCGCATAAATTATAAAGGGACACACATTCAATCGAGCCCAGTTGATCCACGCAATTCCCGTTTTTTTAAGTGATAAACAGGCTCACGACACACAACCTTATGTACATGTATACTGTTACTGAAAATAGACTTCAGCATACAAAGTCGGAAAAATATCCAACAGGGGTCTTTCTGTAATTTTGATTTTTTCTATAACAATTCGACCCCAGGATCCCCGTTCTGCGTGTCTCTACAAACGGGCTCACCCCGTTTGTCACAGCGAGCTCGGTTAGTGGGTTAAAAATCTAAAAATGAGCCCCATCGTCGGCACGCACGCACGCACGCACGCACGAACGCACGCACGCACGCACGCATATTTTTTTTTACAAATAATCAGTTGTCCTGTGGGTAAAAGATTCAATCCTAATTTTGCAAGCAGTTATGTAGCGGAATGAGAGGAAAATGCTTTAAGCAAATGTGCAAAGCATCCTCTCGTATGTCTGCCATTTTTATTATTTGGGAACATTCAAAAGAACATTTTGATAAATCTTTAGAAATTTTGAACAATCATGATCCAAATATTATATTAAAAGCTACTATCGGTGTAAAATCTGTTGATTTCCTCAATGTGACTGTGTATTGAGGCAAGCAATTCCAGGCATCCGGCCATTTAGATTATAAAGTATATTTTAAACCAACTGGTTCACATCAGTTGTTGCACACAAGATCATAGAAACCTCAACATACATTTAAAGGTGTCATCAAATCACAGCCCATCCGTTTCCACCGCAGTTCAAGTGATAAGGTAAACTTCAATGAAGCTTGTTCTACTCTATTTTGGCGCCCTCAGATCGAGGGGGATTCACTGCGCTTTTTTCGTAACCTGAAATCTCAAACTCTGAAACAGCTCGAAAGTCTAGCAGAAATTACTGATTTAGAACCACTGAAAATTGAACACAACAGACCGTTACAGAATTTCAGTGGAGGGGTACTGAATAGCAAAAGGCCTCGTTGTAGATTGCATACTTCTATGCCTGATCAGAAAGCGGAATTTCCCTCCGAACAAACGAAAAATCATTATCAGATACGAAACTCCCTCCATTGTGATTCACCGAATATTATTTACCTTATCACTTGTAAACGCTGTCGGAAGCAGTATGTTGGTCAAAGTCAAAATCCTTTCCGAAAACCTGCCATTAGACACAGACAGGATATAAAACATAATGCTAATGCTATGAGAGCTCTGTTTCGTTGTGGAATTTACAATGTGGCTAATGAAGAAGAAATAAACAACAAATGAGTTCTGGAGTACTGACAAATCTGAATGTTTTATATATCATAATGAATCACGGTCGTCATAGATACGTATTTACAATATTTTTGAATTGACATTTACCCATACAATAGAAATACAAATATCAGTGATACCGGACCTATCTCTGTTTAAATAAATGTAACGGAGAATACACTGAATGTTCAAATACGGATATTAACTTTCTTCTAAATGTTTGTATCCAACTTTCCGCTTACGAACGGTGTAAACGTATAAATAAACAGCTGGATAAAGACTTGATATTTTTATGTATTAGCATGGGAAACAACTGATCCGGTTGTAACTGTTATTTCGCCTTCATCGCGCGGAAGCATGTCGAACGCGAAAGAACAGTTACATTGTACGTCATGGTTTATAAGTTGTCTTTTTATCAATAATTTCCCATTACACTGGACCCTCGCCCACGGGTGTTATTTCTGAACCAATGCTTACACACTGTTTCAGAAATAACAGCTGTGCGCCGAGCCATAAGTACAATAATTTAATTTGAAACGAACAAAGCGAAACTTTAAATCACAACACGATTTGCAACCTTGTTTTTCCTATGCTAATAATAAAACACACAATACAATATAAACACTTGGGGGTAATAACTAATTTATACTGACCCCAGCAACGCCTAGTATTGCATTTCTGATTAGCGGCATTACGGAGTCATGTCACTGTGTGTTTGGTAACATACCTGCGATTCTTATAAAGACCATCCAGTGTATACCTTCCCTTATTTCTGCTTCCAATTGGCATTCCCGAATTGACACGCCAATTCAGACATGACCATTTAATTCAGAAATATACAAAATATGAAAATAGCACAGGTGTAAACGAATAACAGGCGTGACTGACGAAGAGCCATATTTGCCGTAACACGGCGCGGAACATAACGCACTGAAAACCAATTTCTATGCATATAATATACATACTAACTTCATTTACAGTTTCGGAGAGCTGGAACCCTATCAGAGCTCTGTATAAAACACGGAAGCCCTTACGATGGCTTTAAACTAAAAAGCATTGCAAACGGCGACGTGCTCACAAATATTACATTGCTGCCATTCACTAGAGAATGTCTATTGGTATTCTCCAGCGAATTGCAACAATATAATATTTGTGAATGGCAGTAGATCTATTTTATCATACGAGATTTCGTAACCATGAAACGTTCCCATGAAATTCTAAACCCAGCGATAGAGTACCAAAGGCAACTTGAACATTCTAGCTTTAAACAAGTACGAAAATATGTAAATCAATTTTACTCACCTAATGAAGAAAAAATGAACAAAGAATGAGTTCTGAAGTACCGACAAATCTGAATGCCAGACCTCAGAACCAAAGTTATTTTGCCATGGTCCAAACTCCACCCCTATTCACTGAATTCGGCCAATCGTTCTGTCGAACTCAAATTTGTGACCCAACGTTTTGTTGTTTCGTGAGCGGACTAATGTCAAAAACAATATGAAAGAATGCCAAAGTTGATTAATGTTAATTCCCTGCGAAACACAGAGGTGCTAAACTACATATAAGTAAATATGAAATGGCACGTTATAAAGAGGTGATCAGCGTCGGCCGACTTCTGTCAACCAGAGTGTTAAACTAACATCTTGTCACCCGGTTCTGAGACCGGCTTTCCGCGTTAATTCGCCCACCTGGTATTAATGAACAAAGCCAAACTCAGCCATATTGTGTAAGCTTTGTTTAACGACTACTAATTTTTGCATGTTTAAATCTGCTCAACTTGTGATGTATGTTTTTTTGTTTCTGTTTTAAAGAGTAAAGCCGAGAAAAAGGGAGGAATTTCACACTGAAACCTGTTTTGTATTTTGTTGCCTTTAGTGCGCTATCGCCGCTATTACAATGTCCCAGGAGCACAACATTTAACCTTCCAGGCCATTCTTTGGACGATGTCGAAATCCATCCTATTGAACAACCACCAATTAAAGACACATTAAAAGAAACAGATGAATTTAGAAAAAAACGTGAAGCTTTTTGGATCAATACGATTCAAACCCTCTGGCCATTTGGTATGAATATATCAGAGGGAGAATGTGAAAGGAAGTCTACCATTCCTTTCACTTTAAAATAAAATAGACTGAATATCGAAATAGCAAACCCATTAAAAGATTAATTCAATTTAACGAACTCAAAATTAAATGAACTTTTGAATCTTCGACCTTCCATCGCTTATAAGAAAAACAAAAGCTTGCGTAACATCTATGTTAGGACTAAATTAAAGCACATCGATGAATAACATCAGTTATCCGCGACAAATCAGCGGCCGGCCAAAGTGTTATTGCCACTCAGTTTAACCAGTTCCTAAGATCATCACTTAGTTTAAACCAATTTGGTGCATTTTTTATTATGTTTGAAACCCATCAAGGTTAGATAAAAGTAAAGTAAATTTTCATGAAAACAATATTTCGGTGGCACATTACAAGAAAAAACAGTTTTCAGTGGGAAATGTCTGTGCCGATGCGAATTTTTAACCTTAAAAACGCACTTAAAAGGGCTGTTCGTATGTATGTTGACACAAAGGTAAGTTGTTCTAATTCCTCCTGCGCTTCGTCCACTATTTCCACGCGTCTTCTTGTTAGAAGTGTTGCAAGAAAATGAGAGAGTGTTCCAATTAGAAAAGTTATAGGTAGAGAGAGATAGGAATCCGCTATTGTATATTATGACAGTTCTATGATTGTTGCTGTAGATGGGGCAAGGGGTGGGCTTCTTTGGAGCCGACTCCCCACGTGCAGAGTTGAGAAGACTCGACCCTAGATTTCTTAATGAGTAGCGAGGCAATCCTCACTGACTGCACTCCTCCATATCATAATTAGAGAAAGATAGAACTTTGCTATTGTATATTGTAGCTGTTGTGTGATTGTTGCTATTGCTGGGGCGAGTGGCGGGTTTCTTCGTTGCCCACTCCCCACACGCAATCCTTACAGACTCAATCCTAGGGTCCCAATGCGTATCAAGGCAATCCTCACTCTGACTCCACGCAATTTAATTTTAATGAATAATTTGAATTTTCTGTGACTTATTTTGTTTTTCTGTTAGGGGTTCGGCATTCGTTCAGCTCTACCATTAATTCACTATTTTGGAGTCTGTTAAGAGGGATTTGGTATGTTGGTCTTTTAATCGCGTTTCAATCGGGCTTCTGCAGAATTGTTAGGCAGTCTTCACAGACTCAATCCGAAAGTTGTCGATGAGAAGCGAGGTAATCCTCACTGACTTTACGCAATTTAATTCAATTGTATAATTTTAATTTTCTGAAACTTATTTTGTTTTTCTGTTAAGAATTCGGTGTTCGTTCAGCTCTACTATTAATTCATTATCTTGTAGTCTGTTAAGGGTTTTGTTTTTTAGGTCTTTTAATCGCGTTTCAATAGTTTCTATTTTTGCTAGCTCATGAAGTTCCTTCATTGGTGTCCACATGGGCTTGCACAGTACTACGCACAAGACATGATTTTGAACCCTTTGTAACTTCTGAATGTTGGTTTTGCTCAGGTCACTTAGTTTAACCCTTTACCCAACACAGACGATATCAATATTTATTATTTTAAATATCATTTTTTTAAATTTTTCAAAAAATGTCAACAAAATCATATCATGTAACCCCTCGTTAGAGCGAGCTCGACGAGCTCGTTCCAACGAGAGGTCACAAGGTATGGTTTTGTTGAAATAGTTTGAAAAATAATATTTTTTTCAACTGCTGAATTTGCATATTACTCGGGCGGATGCGGCCGATTCGTTAGGTAAAGGGTTAAACAATATTTAATTGAAAAATTATGTTATACGTATACACTATCTAAGCTACAACAAAGACAAATCGAAAATAATAAATTAAAATACAGCGGCATGCAATATAACAAATAAAATGATTCACAAATTGCCCAGGAAAGGAGGGATTTGACAGTTAGCGTATAGCTTATGTAAGTCGTCTCCCTAGCGTCTGTATCATTTACCTCATCTTGGTGGTATAGATGGAATATAAACTCATATATTCCTGACTGTTAGCCGACACCCTTCCTAATTTTGCTGATTTAGTTGATTATAAAACAAGCCCTACACCCCGAGACACAGGGCGGGACCCCGCGCCCCCACACGCGCAACCAGTTCCGTCTGCATTCACGAAGAATGTACACAGAACCAATAGCAGATGGAGAGGCCCGACGTCTCCGCCCAGGGCAACGGAAGTGTGGCAGTATAAACTAACTCTCTTCGACAACAAAATAGTGGATGCGACATATGAAATTGTTTAAACTTGACAAGTGAAGAAGAACTGAATAAATAGAGAAAAAAGAGAAGGAGAAGGAGGAACAGGAGAAAGCCACCTTGAATACACGAAACATAATGTTTCATTCATAAAATCATAAGAGAATAACCGATGTGCTTTTGATGAAGTGTTCGGCATATACTGCCTCATTGGAGCTGAACCTAAGAAGAAAAAGAAGAATTTAAATTGGAAGCAGGAATAAATACGACCAGTTAAACACAGTTGGTGATGTTCCCCGTGTTGGATTCAATTGCGTTGGAGTGCACCGAAAATGTCTACTTGATAGCATGAACTTATGTACCACTTCAAAAATATGACGGTTCTCCTGAATACTCACGAATTCTGAGCCATAAAGTAAAATGTGCATATATCCCTTGCAGATGGGAGTAGATCGAGTGTTTTACTACGTGTATCTGAGAACAGTGGACGATGTAAGAGATAGTTTTCTGGTGTCTCGCAATCGCCACATTGATAGGAAGGGGTAGGTGATAAATGATTATCGTACAAGTGAGAATTTAAGCTACTACAACGCAGTGTAAGTCTACAGAGGTATATTTGTGCTGTGTGCGATTTCACACCTCTGAAACACAAGGGTGTAAAATCTCATATCTTTATAATGGGTCCGAAAGGGCCTCCACGAGCTCAAAGGGTCAGTCCTTCTATTGGAGCCATCAATCACTAGCAGCTGGGACGCCCTTGGTTCGCTCTTGCGGAAATAAATTGCGTATATACAGACATAGATAACAAAATATATATGTTAATTTATTTGTGGCAAGATCGAAACATAAACAGGGGTGAACCCATCTTGCTCTGTACTGCCATTGTATTCAGAACTAACGCCATACCCCCCTTGTCAGCTTTCGACTTTTTCGAGACAAGGAGGGTTCCATCTCCCTTTCCCAAAACACTCGATTGTAGCCGTGTCTTGGTGGTACTCTTCCAGTAATGGTATCCAGCGCAAGTTTTGCATGAATGGGTGAAGACTTAGTGTCCTCCTCGAAACCTTGTTATCAAGCAATAATCAGTTTAAGAACATTATGTAGGTGAGCTCACAATTTAATTTAATATTGCCTGCAGGTCACCAGGAAACTGTTACTGGAAGGTTACAAACAGTAAATAAATAAATCAGTAGCCTATTTATCTCCCACTAATGTCCCTGCCACTCTCGGCTTGTTCGTATGAACCTTTTGTTTTCCGACTTCTTTAGTCGAACTGTTGAACTGTCAATCCACTTCACTATAACTGTGAACGTTGGACTTCGATGAAGCAGACTGTACTTTACTCAAGACGAAAATGTTTTACAGACATTCTGTACATATTACCTATATTTGTCTATATATTATATTTTGTTATATTTTGTCTTGTGCTGTCTATTTCTTCTGCCCCAGTACAGTAAAGAGGAATGAGAGTATTTGCTTTACTCTCATTCCTCTTTACTGTACTCTTTCTCCCCCCGCCATCTTGAATGCAATTTGCTCAAGAAGAGATATTGCCTTGTTACCTGTAATGTTGATTGGTACTGTTATCCGAACAGTGAGCTTGTGTTCTACGTATCAGATTATATCATCAGCCACATAACGGGTCACATTGATCTACACCGTGCCCGATAGATACCATCAACATCGTAGTTCATGTTCGCAGCCTAAAGCACAAGCTATCAACGATACAGTTTAATTGTATTTTATATTACCTGTTCCTACGTCACGGTGGTGCAAAAGGTCATGAAAGTTTTGTTGCCATGACAGCACTGTTCTTTGCGTATATACAGCACTGTTCTTTACGTATGGATAACTATCGAGGGATCACTGTCAGCAGCAACATTGGAAAAGTCTTTTGTAAAGTCCTGTATGGGAGATTAGAGGAGGTGATTGAGGAGAAGAGTTTTTTGGGAGAAATCCAGAATGGCTTCAGGAAGGGAAGGAGCGTCACTAACCATCTTTTCACGCTATCCCAAATGATAGAATCCGCGAAAGCAAAAACGAAAAAGATGTTCATGGCCTTTTTGGATGTTAAAAAGGCATACGATAGAGTATGGAGGGAGGGTATGTGGCGCAAGCTGGAGGTTCTGGGCTTGGGGGCGAGTTTGTTGGGGTTATGAAAGCGTTATATAAAGATGTACAGAGTGAACTTAGCCTGGGTAACATTACAACAAAACGTGTGCCTATGGAGATAGGCCTAATACAGGGGTGTATCCTTTCGCCAATTCTTTTTGCATTGTACATCAAAGGTTTAGGAGATGAACTCCTGCATAGCGACGAGGGGGTTGCAGTTGGTGATCTGAAGATACCAGGGCTATTTTTTGCAGACGATATGGTGCTAGTGTCAGAAAGCGAAGAGGGGTTAGAGAAGATGCTGGGGATTGTTGGGAAATGTGGGAGCAAATGGAGACTCGAACTAAATGAAAGCAAGAGCAAAGTTATACCCGTGGGCCGCAAAGTGGACCCCACTCGAAGGTGGAGAGTGGGGGAGTTCTGCATTCCGGAAGGTAGCAGTAGACTTCTTAGTGTAGGAGAGACTAGTGACTATGAATACCTGGGGGTAAATATAAACATCACAGGAAGAGGCATCTACCGAAACCACACAAATAAATTGATTCTGAAGGGGAAGCGAATCCTTAACCAAATGAAACTTTTAGGGAGAAACAGTTTCAATAAGGTTTTCGTGGGGAAAACCATTTGGGAAATGGTGGGTCTGCCAAGTATAACATACGGTACGGAAGTTGTACCCCTAAACCAGACAGCTGTTTAGAGCTTGGAAATCCTTTAGAACGATGCAGGCCGATAGATAACAGGCTCGAGTAATGCCGCAGTACTAGAAGCAATCATGGGTGAGCTTGGGTGGATGAGGATCAAGGACAGGATAGACCTAATGAAACTAGGTTATCTTAATTATTTGGTAAATCTCCCCGATAGCCGATGGTGTAAAGTAATGTTCCTGAGAACTTTCAACTCAAATATCAAGACGGGGTGGATGGTCCAAGTGAGGGAGCTAGTAGAAAACTACTCAATGGAGATCTCGGACCTTGACGTTGGGGCAAACCAGGGCAAAAGATCGTCAGAGAAAGGGTCATGGAGGATTGTAACCGTAATTGGCGAGAGGGGGTCAAATCAAAGAGATCTTTGGGTGACCTGCGTGATAAAGAGAAGCCTGGTTTTGAAGAGTACCTTGATGGCACCTTTGGGGGGCACTGTTGTTCAAGCTTAGGTCGGGGTCCCTGGAGCTGAGGGGAAAAATTGGGAAAAACAGTGAAAAGGAGTGCCAGATGTGTAATGTGGGCGTGGTGGAGACCCTGGAACACTTTTTTTTAGAATGCCAAAAATACCAGTCTAAAAGAACAAGATTCACGGGGAGTATAATGGAGAAGTGGGATGGGAGAATGAAGGACATGTGGTTAGGGGGCGACTCAAAGGAGAGGGTTAATATACTAATCGGAGAGATTGGGAAGAATTGGGCAAAGGATGTCATCAAGCAGTTCGTCTCCGAGTGTTGGGAGGAGAGAAGAAGCGCGGGAATAGGGAGGCAGTTGGTAGAACATGGGTAACCAAGGCCTTCTCATACGAGAACCGCGACAAATCAGCGGCCGGCCGAAGTGTTATTATTATTAAATCAATCGTCATGCATGTTAAAAGAATCGATGCACAATACAGGTGTCCCCAAAAGGTTATTCACGCCATAAATATCTCAACAGTTGTGAGAATAGTAAATCTAGTTGTCACTGTTTTGGCAGCCCTTTATCTGAGTATAATTTTATTACAGTCTGGTGATATTGAACCAAATCCCGGTCCTTGCTCCACAAGGTCACACATTGTTGAAAATAATTTGAAAGTTTTTCACCTTAATATTCAAAATAAAGCAGTAGCTGTCCCAACTCTTGTTCACCTAAATAAAATTTATTCCTCTAATATTGAGAAAGCTGAGGTCTTAAATGAGTACTTCAGTTCAATCTCAACAGTTGATGACACTGACGCGTCAGTACCCAGCTCTGCATCTAACGCCCACAAGTTATTGATAGTATAACTTTACAATGTAGTGAGATATACGAAGCCATGAAATCATTAAGGGTATCAAAGGCGTCCGGTCCCGATTTTGTCAGTCCTCGTCTTCTCAAAGAGTGCAAATCATCCTTATGTGAGCCTCTCATAATCTTGTTCAATGTGCTATTGAATAACTGGTACTTTCCTCTACTGTGGAAAAAGGCAAATGTATCCCCAATCTTAAAACAAGAACCCTCAAACCCAATTACTAATTATCGTCCGATATCATTGCTTAGCTGCGTGGGTAAAATATTTGAAAAACGTGTTTTCAAACGGTTGTGGCAGTTTTTGGTCGATAATAATGTACTTAGTCAATTCCAATCAGGTTTTACGCCGGGTGACTAGACTGTCCTCCAGTTGACCGACCTATATGACGAATCCTGTCGAGCTCTTGATGACGGCAAGGATGTTAGGGTGGTTTTCTGCGACGTTAATAAGGCTTTCGACAAGGTATGGCACGTTGGTCTTATTCAGAAGTTGGAGAGAATCGATGTCGCGGGTGAACTACTGTCGTTCCTAAAATCATATCTTTCAGATAGGTCACAACGGGTAATAATAGGATTCGATGCCTGAACATGGAGACCCATTGATGCTGGTGTTCCGCAGGGCTCGATACTCGGTCCTATACTGTTTTAATCTATATCAACGACATTATCAAAAACTTATTCAGTAATATACGTCTATTTGCTGACGATACTTCTCTGTATTTAGTAGTAGAGAATCCTGAGAGAGCCTTGACTTTAATCAACCAAGACTTGGCCATAACTGAACATTGGGCCAAGACATGGCTGGTAGAGTTTAATCCCCATAAAACAAAGAGTATGTTAATATCACACAAAAACATCCCTGTTGCCCACCCACTACTATTCTTTAGTAAAGTGCCGATGTCTGCAGTAAAAAATCAGAAACAGTTAAGAGTCATATTAAACAGTTCTTGTACGTGGGACGATCACATTGACCACATCTGCTCGAAAGCTTGGGTTCGTTTAGACTTATTAAGAAAGCAGAAATTTACCCTCGATCGTGACGTCCTAGAAAAAATTTACTTTGCCTTCATCAGGCCATTACTTGAATATGCGGATGTTGCCTGGGACAACTGTTCTGCAACTGAAGTTGAAAAATTAGAGAAAATACAGATTGCAGCCGCGAGAATCATAACCGGGGAAACAGTTAGTTGCAATAAGCGTCTACTTAATACTGAAACACGCTGGGACTCTTTACAAGAAAGACGTCGCAAACACAAATTGTTACAATATTTCGAAATGTACCAAAGAATGTCGCCCCCGTATATTGCAAATAAGGATCCTCCAATCATCTCATCATCAAATTTATCGCAAAATCTCCGGTCATGTAACAACCACAGGATTCCTTTCTGTCGGACACAATTATATCAGTCTTCCTTCATCCCCAGCATTACGAAGGAAGGAATGGAACAACCTACCCATGTCTATGCGTGAAAACTCTTCATTGCCCAAGATATTTTTAAGTGCTGGGAACCAAAGGCCTCCTAAATTTTATAGTGGTGCAAAGTCCCGCAAAGCTCAAATTTATCACACCAGGTTACGTCTGGGTTGCAGTAGCCCCAATTCCCATCTGTATTCAAATCACCTGTCGCCTACCTCTTTATGCCAGTGTGGGGTGTGTGAGACCGTGGAACACTATCTTCTCCACTGTCCAGTCTTCATAAATGCTCGTGATAATTCCATTAAGCTACTACCATTCCCAACTGACGCACCAACGCTTCTTTTTGGATCTGAACAACCAGGAGAACCAGCTTGTTTTTGAAGTGGTTCATGACTTTATTTTATCAAGTGGACGTTTTCGCTAAGTGTGAAAACCGCATTTCTTCAAAGATGAAGCTTTCTCTGCTCTCTTTTAAGTCGTTTTCTGTGTCGATCACACTGTAAAACACCTCTACCCCGCCCCATCTCCAAGAAAGGTGCATATAATAATAACTGTTACGAATATATATGCAATATACATCGTGTTCAAGCTGGTTTCTCTGTCCTTTCTTGTCTCACTTCCCTTTACTCTTTTTCCATCTTTCTTACTTTTCTCACATTTATGGTTTAAGCAATATCAGGTATAGTCGCCATATGTTCTGGCAACTCACGTTTAATTTCCTATGCTTCAAGCTAACTTTGATCAAACTATACGCCTTGCACTGGCCGGCGAAACGCATCCATACACTGTTGTGCTCATGGATGCGATGCTCCACCCAGTTAGCTGGGCACCTTCCCAGACTATATTATAATTTTTAATATGGGTCATGACCTTAGGTAGCTTTTGACAAGTTTAAATAATGTTTTCTACCACCTCAGATAATTGACATATATCATGGTTTAGGGAGATGACACACATAAGCTTTCAGCTTTTTGTCAAATCCCTCTATTATCCTGTTACTCTACATTGTTGAACAAATGTTATATAAGATATCTGATCCTACTTCGTTACTTTTTGTAAACTTTTTGTTACATATAACATTTTTAAAGAATAAAATATTGTTTAAACCAAATACAAGGGTGGTCGGAGGTTGTCATCATTCAAAAAAGTCTTGAAGTTGATCAAAGGCGAGTTTTCGCGGACAGATAAGGACAATTTGTTCCATTGTTCGGCTGGGAATGAAAGAAGACTGGTACAAGTGCGTCCGAGGAAACGGAACTCTGTGGTTGTGAGATGACCGGTGGTTGAGGGATGGGTTTGACGATGAGATGGGCGGAGGAACCCTATTTGCAATGCATGAGGGGGACACTTGATGAAACATTTTGAAAAACTGCATATGCTTATGTTTACGTCGCCTTTCTTGTAGAGAATCCCAGCGCGTTTCGGAATAATCAGTGACTTACTAGTACTGATGGTTGCCCCGGTTATGATCCTTGCTGCTGCGATCTGCACTTTTTCCAGATCATTGACTTTGGTTGCCGAACAATTGTCCCATACAACATCAGCGTATTCGAGAAGGGGGCCTAATGAAGGCAAAATATATTTTGTCTAACAAGCCCCGGTCAAAGTTAAATGTGTGCTTCCTCAACCGGTCGAGCCGAGACCAGGCTTTAGAACAAATATGATCTATATGGTCGTTCCACGTACAGATTCAAAACAACTCCAAAGTGCTTATGTTTGTCGACTTCTGTTATCCGCGTGTTACCTAAAGACAATGGCGGGTGGGTAGCTGGATTGATTTTGCTTGATATAAGCATGCTCTCTGTTTTATACGGATTAAACTCAACTAGCCTTGATTTGGCCCAATCATCGATTCTGGCCAAATAATAGTTGATTAAAACCGAGGTTTACTCTGAATTGTCTATAAGTTAATATAGGGATGCATCGTCTGCAAAGAGACGTATTGTACTAAGTAAATCTTCAGTAATATCATTGATATATATCAGTAATAATAAAGGCCCGAGTATTGACCCCTGTGGAACACCAGCGTTGATGGATCTCCCCGAAGGTCACTTGTTATTATGGCACCATATTCTAGTACCAGGCGTATAGATGATTTGTAAAGCTTGAGAAGCACGTCTTTGTTTGCTCCCCGCTTTTTACTTGTGATCATCTTCAGAAAATTGATACGTTTGGTAACTCTAACCGTAATAGAGTTAACTTGACTATTTAGATTGAAGTTGCTATCCAGTATAAATCCCAAAAATTTAGCTTCGTTGCTTGCTTCTAATTTGTGATCGTATAACTGGAGATCATTACTGGGGAATGTTTTTTTTTTTTATATTTTAAAAAAACGTAAGTCTTTGAGTTTTGGCGGCATTGAGCTTGATGCACCATATGGCGCACCAGTTCTCGTGATCGCGAATGATATCCTGCATGCGATTTTTAATTACGTGTCGGGACTTACTGGCCGTCCACATGCCTTTATCGTGAGTACTTCAACACAGTTTTTCCCTACTTTTTGTATATCATTCAGAGATATGTATTATGAAAATAAGCAGCGGGCTTAGAACCGATCCCCGTGGTGTGCTTGCTTCGAGTATTACTTCTTCTGACACAACGCGGGTAACCATCACCTTGATTTTTTGGTCAGTTAGAAATGATGATATGATCCTCGGTGTTTTAGAGGGTAATCCCATTATCGCTTGTTTATATCTCATGCCATTGTACCATACCGAGTCGAACGCTTTTTCTACATCCAAGAAAAGCGCTATTCCTATTTCGTTTTGACTAAACTCTGTCAGTACTTCATATAATCGACCAGTCTGTATACCTGTTCGATTCCTTCTTTCTGACTCCTATAAGCTCTTTTCCATTTGTTGATAAAGTTGATTGATCGGAGATTGTTGCGGAGTCTCATAGTGAGAATCCTCTCAAATATTTTCCCCACACAACTAAGCAATTCAAGTTGGCGGTAGTTAGAAGGGTTAGTAAGGGCTTTGTCGGGTTTATATATCATGACTCCCGATGACTAGCTGAGAACATCCAATATTAATACCAGTAATCTGAATAAAGTTCACTACTGTGATTTCAACACTTGACATAATATCAAAACACCACGAATTCTACAGTAAACATTCCCCCCTCATTCTAAATATCTATGCACAGTCTGCCATGTTTGTCGTGGAGATATAGAACCAAATCCGAGCCCAACTAACAAAACCGATGGAGAAACGCAGAAGTCCATGTCTATTTTTCATTACAATATCCGTAGTATCTTGTAGTATCCGATCTAAATTAAAGCTAATCGAAGATATAGTACAAGGGTATGACGTAGCTTGTTTCACCGAGATCCGTTTTCACGATAGCTACAGCTCTACTAACATCCTCATCCCCAATTTTTCGCCTCCATTATGCAACGAAAGAAACCAGTTTGGAGGAGGGATTGTCGTCTGTTTCTCAAAGAAACTTGTCTACAATCGGAAAACAGAGTTAGAATTTGATAATTCAATAATGTGGTTTGAGATTTCGTCGAAGTCGAAAAAGTTACTGTAAGCAGTGATCTACCGATCCCAACAATTTGCCGATCCTGACTGTTGGAATCTGCTGGATGCTTCCACTGAAAATGCTCTAGATATAAACCAGGCTATCATAATAGTTGGGGACCTTAACTCCGATGTTAATAATCCACAGTCAAAGATAAATGAAATTATACATCGCTACAACCTTCGAAATCTTATCGGCACGCTAATTAGAGTCACACCCTCCTCCCAAACCCGTCAAGATCCCATAATAGCCAGCGATTCTGTGATCTCACAAGAAACGGACACACTTGATCTAGGGTTGTCTGATCACTATGCAGTTTACTCCTTTGTCTCATTTAATACTCATTATAATAGACAAGTATTTTATCGCACGACGCGAAATTATAAAAACACAGATCTTGTAAAAGCAATCGAAATGATAAACCAAAACGATTGGAAAGCATTAATTGGAAATCATGATGATGTTAATATATCCCAAATAACTTTCTATTAACTCTTTTTGGAAATAATGAAGAACACAGTCCCCGACGCAAGAGTCCTAATTCGTCCCAATGTTAAACCGTGGTTTAGTTCCAAACGCCGCCTCGAAATTAGACATACAAACCGTCTTAGAAGAAAAGCTCTAAATGGAAAGAAAATCGAGCATTGGAATTTGTACAAGCATTCACGAAGTGGAGTGAATAACACGAGAAAACACGCGAAACAATTCTATGAATATAACATCCAAGAGAAGTTGTCCGACGCCCCCACTCCAAGGGATTTTTGGCATATAATTCGAAACTTATTCGATAAACCAATGATAACGTAATCCCACCTCTCCATCGAGGATACAGTTCCGAACCACTCCATCTAACTTCTGACGACTTAGAAAAAAGCAACCCGTTTAAATAAAACATTTATCGAAAACAGCACTATTAACGAAAATTCGCAGCTCCCAGACTTCCAAATCGAAAACAGCACTATTAACGAAAATTCCCAGCTCCCAGACTTCCAAACGAAAAGCCACGGTACCCCATCATCCATCCATTTCGAAGTTCAGGATATTATAGAAGTTATCAGATCACTAAATACAAACAAAACCCATGGCAACGATGAGATAAGCATAAAAATGCTAAAGGGAACAGTTGAAACTGTCGCACTCTTTCAAGAGCTTTGATACTGGAATATACGCAGACGATTGGCAGAAAGCCAATGTAATACCTATTTTCAGAAAACTAGATCCCGCAGATAAAAAACAATTATAGGTCGATTTCGCTTTTACCAATATTAGGAAACAAATGTGAAAAAGTTCTACTCAAATCGGTTTTTGCCTATATTATTCGGAACAGTCTCCTCTATAAATATCAGTCTGGGTTTATTCCTGATCACAGCACTACGTTTCAACTTTTCGAAGTCTACAATTCGCTGTGTCAGTCACTTCTGCCATATTCTGTGACATTTCAAAGGCAATTGAGAGGGTATGACGCAAAGGCCGCTTTCATAAATTAGAGCATTACAGCATATCAGGCCGTCTGTTGGCATGGTTTGAGAACTATCTAAAAAATCGCAAGTAAAGAGTTTTAGTGAATAACAATTATACTCCTTATCTAGAAATAAAGGCCGGAAATACCCAAGGATCTGTCATGAGACCTTTCCTGTTTCTGGTCTACATAAATGATATCGCAGACACCACAGAATCCCTTGCAAGATTATTCGTGTTCGACACGTGCCTAACCAATGGAAAACGTTCGATGTATGATCTAAATCACGATCTGAACAAAATCCATTCTTGGTCACTAAAGAGGTTGGTGTCCTTAAACCCATCCAAAACATAGGCCTTACTCTTTTCCCGAATTTCCAATACCAATCCCCCGATTTGACTTATAATAACACTCCTATAAGTTTCTCTGATTCACATAAACATCTTGATTTGATCTTACAATCAAATCTAAAATGGGATTTCCATATAGCGGAAATTTGCAAAAAAAGTCAATGTCCGTTTATCGAAACTCAGGAAACTCAGGTATAAACTTCAAAGAAAAACACTGGAAAAAATATATTCGTCATTTATTGTACCACTTATGGATTACGGCGACATTATTTGGGACTTCTGAATGTTGGTTTTGCTCAGGTCACTTAGCTCGTTCCAGTGAGGGGAACATGATATGGTTTTGTTGAAATATTTTGTAAAAGTTAATTTTTTCAACTGCTCAGTTTGCATATTACGGGGACGAATGCGGACGATTCGTTGCGTAAAGGGTTAAAATACATTGATTGAAGATGAGATTCATTACAAATAAAATGTCGACAGCATGTAATTTCTAGGATACAGAACCCATCGAATCTGTGTTCCATAGTGAGCTTGTCGTGCACTACATTGTCAGCAACGAATCGAATGAAATGCCGAACGGTGCGAAACGTGCCCCTTTCGACTTCATTAACAGTATATTGTATGTTTTCATTTTTCCTGTCTGGGCATGGAAAAGGAGGAGGTGTCGGGAGAAGGTGCTGTCTTTATCGTGGGCGTGGTTTCTTTTTCTTGGTTTTTGTGGTGGCTGCTGAGCATTGAGACCTGGTGATCTCTTTAGTTTAAACAATATTTATTTCCAAAGTTTAAAAAAACTTACAGAAATCGAGTACGATAATGATACACGTATCAGCGAGCACAAAACATTAATGGAAATGGATTCAGCAACAAGCTGGTAGCTTATACTAGGCTGTTTCCATATAGATAAGCTGTTTATGTATAATCTAGGACTGACGACGATGATACAAGTCGGTGGCTTGGTGCAGGCGCATAGGGCTTTGTATAAATTTACGCATTGTCAGTGATTTATTGGTGCCTTAGGGATGAAGTGAGCCATTGTATGCCTTCGAAAAATACAAAGCCACACGCACCTGCAACCAAGTCACGGTTTGTTAGGAATACGTATAAACAGTTGTACTTTGGATTTAAACACTGTGCAGGATAATGAAGGAGTATGGTGGAACTGTTTGGTATCTAGGCTGTTTTAGTGTTTGTAATAGTGCTCTTGGTTGGGTGGAACGCCTGCATGTAGATCGGCAGTGTAATTAATCGACGTGGGGAGGCCAGCCAGTCACGGAAAGTCGACCCTTATGGTTGATACGGTACACATTTCTAGGATTGGGTTTCATAGAGCGCATGTGGCCGAGGTGGTTACTTGGTAAAGAGTATAGAAAATACCAAGCTCGTTTCCTAAAATTTCTTTTTCCCGACGGAGTTCAAAATGGTCAAGCGTTAAACCAATAGTTCAGACTGCGTGGGCACCGCCTTTGGTAATTGTTAATTTCTCGAATAAGCATGCAGTCGTACATTCTTCCGCGAATATGCACACCCAGCGCATGCGCGCGCGCCGCACACTGTACAGCCACACATCTGTGTCTACAGATATGTAGCTGCGCAACACGCAGCATACACACGCTCGCATATAAGCAAGCACACTCACCGGATAATAATAAAAAGTCCCTCGCGTAATGCCACACCGTTATGTTACATGGGCGTGAACGCGAGCAGAGGGGCAGATTATTTTTTTTATTTAAACCTTTTAGTTAGCAAGATAAAACTGTGAGTTGTTTCAAAAACGTTTCTATTGATTTCGGGAGTGAAAAGAGAGCTGCCGTACAAAAGGGTGTCGACGTTGACAAGACCTAATTGACCTATTGTAACTGTTCGTATGTCGTCGTGAAGCGGGCAACGTAGCAGGAAATGTTCTGTTGTTTCCCGTTCACCACATCTACAATAGAATGAAGACGATAAGTGATTTCTGAATAGGTGATCATTAAGATTGCTGCATCCAAGGCGGAGCCAACAATGTAGAATCTGGGCTAATCGGGATTTATGACCGACATAGAAGCTGGGTATCTTGCGATTGTCTTTGTTAAGATACTATTTGAAGCTGGTGGGATTAGGGTTTTCTCTCACATGAATTGGGGTCTCATTCCATAGGTCGGTTGTGGAAGGTAAAAGTCGGTTGTGGAAGGTAAAAAAGACGATTGGTGACTGTGAGTTCGGCATCTGACGTTACTCAGGTTAGAGTTGTTTCGAAGATGAAAGCTGTGGGTTTCCGTGAGTGCTGGGGGTTTTCATCAATGATATATAATGGGGTGTTAGACGAGGTACATTTTGAAGTACAGCATAAGTTTATGTTTATTCCTTCTTGAAACCAAAGTTTCTCACCCAGTCTCAATATGCAGAGACTGCTTGCTCGCACTTTTAGTTCTTCCGGTCACAATCCGGGCTACTTCAATTTGAATTCGTTCAAGTCCACGGTATTCTTCTACTCTGCAATTATCCCACACTACATCTGCATATTCCAATGCTGGGCGATCGAATGAAAAATAAACTCTTTCAAGGGCTTTACGATCTAGTCTAAACTTTAGTTGCCTTATGTTGTCAATTCGTTTCCACCCTTGAGTGATTATTTCACTTAGATGGGATGACCAACTACCACTCTCGTTTATGGTCAGCCCGAGGTGTTTGTGCTTTTGGACGTTCTTTATATAATGTGAGAACATTGTCAGATGGGGCTGGGTCTGCTGTGATATCTTACGTGTAATTACCATAGATTCCGTTTTGTTGGGATTGAAGGTTACGAGCCATTGGCAAGACCAGTCCTCACTTATTGCAAGATCATTATTAATAATTTCAGCTGCCAGTTGCGAATTCTCGACAACAAGAAAAAGAGTGGTATCATCAGCAAAGAGTCTGATATTACCTTTAATATTATCCACTATGTCGTTGATGAAGATCAAAAACAAAACTGGTCCTAAGATAGATCCTTCGGGAACACCGGCTGCGACATTCCCCCATGATGACGTTGCAGAGTTTATATAAACCCGTTGCTGGCGGTCTTCCAAGTAACTTTGAAGCCAGCGAAGTAAGGGTCCAGTGATACCTATACATTCAAGCTTGAACAGTAAGTCACAATGCCATACTTTATCGAATGCTTTGCTTACATCACAGAATACGACAGGAATTTCCTCCCCATCGTCAAGAACAGAACTAAATATATAATATATTTCAGTTAATTGTAGAACTGTTGAGTCAGATGGGAGGAAGCCGGATTGAAGAGGTGTAAGTAGAGAGTTAATTCGTAGAAATGCGATAATTCTTTTAAAAATGCATCTTTCAGAGACTTTACTTAGACAACTCAGTTGGGTTATTAGATGGTAGTTCGTTGACAATTGGGGGTTCCCTGATTTGTAGACGGGGACAACGTTACCCCTCTTCCATTCAGCTGGAAAAAGAGTGGTTTAGCATCATATTGAAGACAGTTGTCAGAGGAGGTGCTAAGCTCGTTGAACACCTTTTGAGAATATTCGGGCTGATATTGTCGGGGCCACATGCGTTGGAGACACTCAGAGAGTCGATTGATTCTTTCCCTTCCTCGGAGGAAAGAGTAATCTGACTTATTACTGGGCGATCAGGGCTGAAAGGGGTATGCGGGAGGGAATGGCCTTGGTCTTCCACTGATGAGATATTACAAAAATAGTCGTTAAAAATTTGGGCTTTTTCTCTCTCGTGAGAGATGAGATTGTGATTTAAAATAAAAGCAGGGATGGGCGACCGGTTTTTGAAGAGTATAATGTCAAAGGGTTTTCCACCACTCAGAGGGATTTGTTGACAGACTATTCAGGACTGTGTCAATCTTAGTAAAATGTAATTGCTTTGATTTTCGTATTTCTGATGTTACTTCGTTGCGTTTTTTCCTTAAGTTTTCCCATGCCTGTGGGGAATTTACCAACTTTGCTTTGACGTATTAGGCGTCTCAAATTATCGTGAAACCACTTCGGTTGTTGGGGTCTTACACTTTCAAGTTTGTTGGGAATGCATTTAGCAGCTGTACTCGTTATTGTTGTGGTGAGCTCGTTTGTAACAGAGATGGTGCTGTAGTTAGCAAGCAGGTCTGACCAGTTGATGCCTGAGAAGCGACTATTTAATTCAGGAAAATTCCCATCATCATATGTTCAGACAAGTCGTTTATGAGGGTTACAGTGCGTTTTTCGGAAATTAAAAGTCGCAGTAACAGGACAATGGTACCTGACATCATTACCAAGGAAAGGGTCACCAACTTCTGCAGTTAGAATTGAGAGGTCATCATTTACAAGGATCAGGTCTATTAATGATGATGAATTCTCTGTGTAATAGGTCGGTTCGACAACCAGCTGCTTGAGATTGAACTGGTTGGTAATTCGTTGCAGTGAGACAGAGGGACCGACGGCCTGGTTATCGTTGAAGTCTCCCCTTAGCAAAAGATTTTTAATATCTGTGTCTCGAACTCTTTCAATAGATGTTTCAATTAAGTTCCATAAATCACTGTCTGAGTTGGGTGGCCTGTATAGTACACCTACGAGGATCGACCCACTGATTGTGTACATCTGGGCCCATAAACATTCTAGCCCAGGTATGTCAAGATCTGGGCGTGTCTTGAAGGGTATATCGTTTTTGATGTAAATTATCACTCCACCACCTCTTGAGCCCCTGTCATTTCGCAAAGGGTTTTGGAAGTTGGGAAGTTGGATTCCTCACTCCTCACACCTGGAGTAAGCCACGTCGTTTCGGTAAATGCACAAATGTCACGGGGAAGCATCTCACAGCTAAGTATATCCAATTTTGGACACAGACTTTGGACGTTCATGTGAAGTATGGAGAAACCACTATGGAAGATGGGTTCCATGAGTGGGAGCTATGCGGGGAGTTTACACACGAGCTAGTTGGACCGGGGTTTCTCTCAATGTCACCGGCCACATATAATAGCAGTATTGCCCAAAATATGTTAACAGTAACGAGTGTAGACAGCAAAGTAAATTTATGCACATTAGTTATCTTTTTGAGGGAGGGAGAGAGAGACTCCTCATTTGCGAAACTCTTGTTATCGGCTGAGTTTGTCGCGACTAGCAAGGCAACCATTGATGTTATTCCTGTTATGCCATGTGACGAGACCAACAGCACCAGGATAGTACTAGCGTAATCGAGTTGATTTTTACGATGTAACCCGGAGCGCGCTTTTGTTGCACACAGGCCCACTCTCATTCGGTAAATGTTTATGTCATCCACTATTTAGACGTGGGTGGACTATGCATAGATGGGACTGGACTAACTTGGTAAAACCCATCACAGGTGAGGCCGATCTCCGAACTGACTGGACTTCGCACAAGTATTGCCGATTCATATGGGGGAGTTCCGGGCATTTTCAGAAGTAGTTTTGGTCTGATCAGTGTTGCAGAAAGAAGGTCGGGTATAGAAGGAAAAGAGGTAATAACTGGTGATATGCACAAAGTGAAAAGAACAAACACTAAGGCAATATGTACATAGATGGATTGTGAAAACACAGGTCGTTGGAATTCAGGGGTTATTACTTTTCCATAGGCCATCCTTCACACTTTTAGTGTTTTGGGTTTTTAAATCAATATATTCTTAGAACACAAAGTTAGTCGCTATAGCATTCATGGCGTTGTTAGAGGTCTGCTATCGTGCACCATGTTCCTCTAATTAAGTTTGGGATTCTAAAGGAGTCCGCAGCCCAACGCAAGGCGGATGGAGCCAACCTAGCACTTGACTTGGGGTTGCACAGGCCTTTAGCACAAAAACGAGTCAGTAAGCGAGGTAACAAGGGCTTCCGCGCAATTACAGGGGAATTGGGGGGGGGGGGGGGCAGGTGAATGGAGATATCGAAAATTTCGAAGAGAAAATACACGGGAGTTTATCTTTTGGTACCGGATGGTATTATTCTTCACATTGATAACAATTTAATACAGACAAATGCTATAGCTATTCAGGCTAAATATGATGGGCCTGTTTGGAGCCCTGGACTTGGGACCAACTCTATGGATACGGGAGATGTCATTTAAAGACAAATCAACAACCCCAGTTTGCTTAATTATGGAGTCAGTATTTTCGTTTTGGGTTTCTGGGATTCCTGTCAATCGCAAATTGTTTCTTTCCCGTACTGTTCAAGGTCGTCAATGCGATCCTCGAGGCTTTGTATTTTGGTATCTTAATCATTAATTTTGGCTTTTAGGTTTTCAACCGTTTTTTCAAGTTTGTTCAACTTTTCATGGTTAGCTCTATTAAAAATAGACTGCAGAAGATCTTGAACTGTCGAGTCACTCAAGAGTTCAATAAAATCGTCTTTCATAAATGATATGAATGGTGCTCTGGCTCTATGAGTGTAGTTTTGTTAATCGGGTTCGAACTTATAGTCAGAAAGTCGGGAACCCACATACGCAGTTTCACTAAGAATCGTTTTAGGGTTGTCTACCCCCTCGGTATCTTCTTCAAATGTCTTTGCCTTTTTCCGGTCGAGAGGTGATGGCGTGGTTCCAAGAGATCCCCCTGCATTACGCCCCCGTTTAATTGATGAAGACGCTTCGGTAATTTCGGCATTTTCATCGTCCGCCATGGTTGATAATATACTACTCAAAGTTTGCACCACATATTTGACACATCATTGTGAAATTTTCTTGTGACACATTTGCGATATTTTTGGTGGATATGATCGAGGAATGTATTGAGATGGTCCCCATTGTTTACATTAGCTCTCTTGACAGGCAGCCTTTCGTGACAGTCACGGAAAGCATGTACCCCTTGATTTCCATGATGTTTTCGTGTACTGTCTACATGTACATGAGATGTGTAGGCTATTCAGTCTTCATTTCAACACAAACCCTTGTGATTTAATGATTGAATATGGCGAATGCAAATGTAAGAAGACATTTGTCTGAAGCAGAAATGTGGTGGGTTGTAGGGATGGTGGAACAAGGGGCTACCCATTGTCAGGTTGGTGAAGCCCTTGGTGTGGACCATACGGTGATCACCAGCGCCTGGGCAAGATTTCAGCAGTTTAGCGCACCAGTCATACGACATGGTGGTGGTAGAGACAGGGCAACATCTGCAGCTGAAGACCGGTTTTTGATCATTCAGGCCCGTAGGAAACGCTTTGACACAACAACTCAGCTTCGCAGTGACCTTCAGAAAGCATCCGGGGTAAATGTTTCGACGCAGGCTATCCAGGCAAGGTTACGCAAAGGTGGTCTCCGATCGAGAAGATCATGTATTCGCATTAAGCTGTCCCAGAACCACCGCCAGGCACGATATGAATGGGCCATGGATCACGTTGGATGGACCGGAGAAAATTGACAACCTGTCCTTTTTACAGATGGGTCAAGGTACTGCCTAGACAACACAGATAGGCGTCCTAGGGTATGGAGAAGACCAGGAGAGCGATTCCATGCAGCCATCATTGCAGAGCATGACCGCTATGGTGGAGGATCAATAATGGTCTGAGGCGGCATCAGCTGGGATGGACTTAAATAGCTATGTGTCCTTGACCGTGGTACATTGACAGCACAGCGGTATATTGATGAGATCCTGGATGCCCACGTCAGATCGTAAGTGCAGTGGGTGATAGATTTATTCTGATGGACGATAATGCCCGTCCCCATGTTGCCCATGCTGTCCGGGAGTACCGACAGAGGGGAGGGTATTGAGCGTATGGACTGGCCAGCAAGATCCCCTGACCTCAATCCAATCGAACATGTCTGGAATGAGTTGCAGCTTGCAATTTCAGTCCGTCCAGTCCAACCAAGAAGTGTCCAGGAGCTTGGTGCCATGCTGGTCCAAGAATGGAACAACATCCCACAAAGGAGCATCTGGAAACTGATTGGGAGCATGAGAAGGCGTTGTCAAGCTGTAATTAACAATGATGGGTCTCATACTCGATACTGAACCCATATCAGTTCGCTCTGACAACTTTTTGGCAAATTTGAAAAATTTCCTCTTTTACTAGTAATATCCATTTTCCATGGTTATCGTATTCAAAAGCTAAAAAACAATGTCAAACACAAACAAAATCTTAATTTCTGTGCTTAAATCATTAAAGGTATAATTAAACATAAAATATATACACTTTTCATAACAATATTTCAACTAAAACGTAAAACTGGTAGATGGATATACTTGTGCTTAGCAAACTTTGAGTAGTACATGCAGTTGGAGCAGTTGGAACAGTGTTTGTAAAAGAGTTATGCACTGCTGGTCACGATCAAACAGTCGATTGGGTTAAAAAAAATGAAAGACAGAAACAGTTAATGAGGTGTAAGTTAGGTAATGACGAGCGGTAGATTTGTGCTGCAGATGGGTGATCACAAAAAAATCAGATGACGGCCTTCAACACTTCAAGGTCCGCAGACTTCATTGACTTCAGCAGACAAACAAGTGGGTGGACTGAAATGATACAGCTAATGACGAAAATATCTGGTGTGGTCTGCAAAACGTTCAATAAATTCCAACAATGGAGATGAAGAATTCTTCTTGAAACCACTCGTAACAAGAATATACCATTGTAATCAAGTTATGTTAGCACTACCACCAAAATCACTAGTCGATATTAACCTTTAGGTTCAATTATAGTCTGACTTCAGCTGAGAACATTTGGGAGCATTACATCAATAATTACAAGGAGAATATTTGCGCAGCCATCGAAATTAAGGTGAAAGCATACATACAGTACAGTATTCGCCTCTCCAGAGAACAGACTCCACAGGATCCAAGAAAATCAGTGTCACCGCTACATTCTATGTACGTTGAGGAAGAGAAGGAAGTTGCACCTAACGTCAAAACACAAATCATAATAAAGTTTTCCACCTTAAAGCCTACAGAGATCGAAAGAGGTTTAGCCGCCAGTCGCTGTGTTGAACGGACCTCTCTTTAGAATGGCGAAAGAGGATGTCGATTTCTCTTTTATCCTGTTCTCAAATAATTCCTCGTTTAACCATTTACACAACGCAGACGATATCAAAATCTATTATTTTAATTTCTGTTTTTTCAAATGTTTCATACAATGTTAACAACACCATATCATGTCACCCCCTGATTAGAACGATGATGGGTCACATGATATACTATTGCTATTTTTTTCAACTGCTCAAATGTTTAATTATGCGGGCGTATTGCGGTCGATTCTATTGATAAAGTGTTAAATTTATTGATTCTCTTCAGTAATATATCGAATTGATATCAGATTTACTCTCTTCTGTGATAAAGCAAATTGATTTAAGAATTGAATGCAATTTTTCTAATCTTTATTGGAGTATGAACGTGTGGGAATGGGAACAAATTATGTATGAATGGATTCATACAATTTGTACCCATTCCCACACGTCCATACTCCAATAAAAATTATAAAAATTGCATTCATTTCTTATAATTACATTCCGTAACTGTTTAAACTACTTTTTACCAAACAACAAAGCAGAAAGACGAAATGTACGAACGAACGAGGCGAAAAACCACCCTCACACAAAATACAAAGCGCACAACTCTGATTTTTAATTTTCACAACTTTAGAAATGGATACGAGTATTTTAGTAACGGGCTTTATGCCACAGTTGGGAAATGTCACCAAAGAAATAGCAGCGGAGTTGATCACGTATAACTACATTAACAATGTAATTATATCTGAATAAATCTGAATAAATCATCAATCGGGAATAACAATTTTAATGAAATCTCCCTCTGCAATAAATTCTCAAAATATCCATGAACAACAATACTCTATTTCTGCAGAATTTGTAGTTGTGATGTACACCTCATTCTTTCGTAAAACGCTAATGTGGTAATCACCAATACCTGTCCGGAGCCCTCTAATGCAAATACAGCCGAGGGGAATTTTTCTTCAGATACGGGCGCGAGGGATTTGACTCCGGGTATGAGTATGGGACTCTAGTGATGATGTAGAAGCCTGTGGTTGCAAAAATCGACCGACTTTCGTGCAGCAAGTGATAGTCACGATGGAAATCAGTAGCAGTACTCTTGTGAAAGAAATCTTTATTTGTATACTATATGAAGGCAAGGAATAGGAATAGCTTGCCGTATAAGTATAGGAAGACACAACTTTCAGTGGAGAAGGCAATTTGTACCGGACGAAGACTGAGGTCGTAGCAGCAAGTAGTGCATGGAGTCAGAAATAGTAGCAACAGCCAGATTAGTGGCAGTGATATTGGTAGCGGCTAACAAAAGAAAGTAGTTTAGATTTTTTCATTTTCAACCCTTTACCAAACCTGAAAAGCAGACGACACTTGCAAAAATAATTCTTGAATAACTAATTTTTTTCATTTTTTGTCCAACTTGTCCAACGAGGGGTCACAACCTATGTTTTTGAGACAAAAAATGAAAAAAAATAATGAAAATTAATTGGCGATTTTTGAGAATGGCGCTGGCCGGTTTTGGCCGTTACGTTAGGTAAAGGGTTAAACTTATTATTTTACAGGATTGGCGAGAAACTTATGCAGCCTATATTAATGCCCCCCCCCCCCCACCCACCACCCCCATTGATCCAATGGCCCAGGTATATGGGATGATCCCCGAAGCCAGTGTTTTGTTCGTGAACAATATGGTGTTTTCGGCGAAGCTCTCACTCACTGCCACTGTATATATTCATACTGGGAATTAACAAACTATATAACCAATATAACGGAAATATAGGACGACAGCCAGGGGATAACAGGACAGCAGCCAATCTGGCTATGTTATTGCCAACAATAAACATATGTGTTTTCACGTAATTTTGTCATTGTTATTATTGTTTATTATTGTGTATGTGTTTTGTCGTGAAATAAAGAATCAATCAATCAATCAATCGGACAAGCTACGTTTCTGTATGCTGAAGGATAATGAATGCCAAGTGAAAGCTTTTAACGTGAAACAGTCATCGTCTGATAGACGACTAAATGAGGGAAGATCATTCGGACTGTTAGCCATGAAAAGAATTGAACATAATGTGTACGCTATCGACACAGGTTGTACGTTAGGTTTTAAATTCAATGAAATTCTCAGTCGTTTGGAGGAGATAAAATATTTTAATATCAACCTCGACGTTGTCAAACATTTATTCCGTATGAAAATATCGTATGCAGCTTTCCTTGCGTTATTGTTTCATTTAAAAGTGGTAATAAAATCATGATTTTGTGAAATCATCTCTCGTCGAAAACAAGTTTAAATGGAGTCGGTCTCATAACCAGTACTCCCATTTCAGATCTCATATCTGCGTGTTCTCTATCTGGAAAGTGAACTGTGAATCGTTGTAAGAAACATGCTAACAGCAGCACCAATTCAGACTCAGCCAGAGATTTTCCAATACACGATCTTTTTCCAACTCCAAATGGCAAATAACTTTTCGGTTTAGGAAGCAATTGACTTTCGGCACTCAAAAATCGCTCGGGAATGAACTCATGTGGCCTATCCCAGTGTTTCGGGTCGTGGTGCAACGCCCAAATATTTAGCCAGACGCCGGTGTCTTCAGGAACGTCAAAACCACCTGTGTAAAAATATATATATTGGTCATTAAATACTTTCAATTTTATTGACATAATATCTTGGGCCCTGCGAACCTCAAATTTCGGGGCGAATCGAATCAGACATCAGATTTCGAATCGAATCGAATCTGGAATCGAATCTCACCGCTTTTCAAGTTGTGGGTATTGCACCTTCTTACAAGCGTAATATTGCCAGTCTCCACTCAAGTATTGTGTGCAGCGGCAACTCATATAAATCAAGCAAAACAAGCGGAAAATTCCAGAACGGAATCAATGTAATTTCGGAAGTGGAACCTACTTGTACTCTTCTTCTATCGTCAGGTCTCCTCTACAGGAGACCTGATGATAGAAGAAGAGTTCAAGAGGAGACTCTTTGTTGGATTTTGAGAACATCTCGACGATTCGAAAGATTTCGAATCGGCGCGATTGAAATCGACTCGAATCCAATCATGAGGACTATTTCGAATCGAATCGAATTTCGAGGCTTCGCAGGGTCCTAATCTTATCCCATACACCAATGACATTTTGAAATTATTTTTAAATGTATTATATATTTCACTTATACGTGAAAACCTCAAACATCAGATTAAGCTATTGCACCTCATTGTCTCCAGTAAAAAAAAAAACAACCAGTAAATTTCAGCAAATACAGCAACATGTGTGGAGCTTCTAATCTTGTTAGCTACAATTTTCGAAGTTGCGCGGACAAAATTATCCAATTTCCATTCACGACTATTTTCGATGGTCAAACGTCATGTAAGGATAGAAAAGACATGCAAAATTTGGCGAGGAAAATTTACAGTACTCTGATCACAAAAGCAAACATTAAATTTGGACCACACCACGAATCGGCCACGATCTGGTCGAAATTCTAAGTCCGTTGATCTGTCGACTGCACAGCAGAATCCCATTTATCGAAACTGTATGCGAAAGCTTTGTATCTCAGATGGTATGTTCGTTTCCTTTTCTTGAATCATTCCCGATTTTGCAAAATTCTCGACGAGCTCGCGATTTGATCGCGAAGAAGGTCGTTTTTGTGATCATTGTACAGTAACTAACGCGTCGAGTTCGGAATGGAGAAAGTGATGAACTTCGATCCATTTTCCAGATATAATCTCAACAAAGAATCACCTAATCGAACACTTCCCTTATTGATGAGCATCAGTTGCGTCTGTTTTTATGGAGCCAGAGTGTCTTACTTATCAGCAGTTGTTTGAAAACACGTTAACCCCCTACACACCGGTGTCAAACTACCAAATCTCCAGGTAGCGGGGTTTTTCCCCATAAAAGCGATGAATTTAACAAACTCAGTCTCGTTTGATAGAGCTCACTGAGCTCTGTCAAACGAGTTTGGATTAATTAAATTTCTAATTGTATTGTGGAAAAAACAAATTCGAATTTTGAAATTTTGAAACTTCAACATCAGAGTGCAATGTTTGAACGAGAAAAAAACCGAGAGGCTCAAGTGAGCCTAAAACGCTCACTTGGCTAAAGTTGTCAAAAGAGATGAGTGTATCAGTAAGTGATCAGCAGCAAGAGCATTTTTTTGATTTGCTATGACACAACCAAAGGTAAAACGTTTTTGGCCATTCACTTCTGCTGGTCCAACAAAAGCTTCCTAGCAAGCCCTCTTCTGTGAAGTATTAAAAAACAACAACGGAACGAAATTTTTGTTTTGTTTTCAAGTATTGTGGTTCATTCTACCCCCCCCCCCCAAAAAAAAAATCCGGCATAAATGATGTACTTATCACCCAGTTATATACTACATGAAACATTTGGTTCACATCTGCCCATTGGTTCTGAAAATATAAATTTTGAGTGGAGCCCAAATTTGGGATCCCAAATTTTCACCTACTGAGTTTCTTTGAAAAAAAGTGAATCTGCATCACTAAAGTAAGTTCCAAACAAGAAGTCTAAACATTATTGCAAGTGGCTTAATAAAAGAGGATTTTAAAAACATTTTGGGATTATGGAGCACTAACCCCACCCCAAGGAATAGAGTAATTTTTGGGGAACAAAATCAGAAGAGTAAACTTCACCAGCCTGAAGATGGCAGCAGCTTCATTTGAAGAAAGTAGAAAAGGTATGCTCACCAAAGATGGCCTGTGCCATAAATGAACGAATTTGGCACAGTGGTTTTAATGAATAAGAAAATGTTCAACTAGAGAAACATAATTTACTGCCACTAGTAAATTCAAGTCTGTGTGAAAATGGTTAAGGCATCAGAAATAAACAAAATAGAAAGAGAATTTATGGAGGCTTATTTTTCGGGGTAAAGTAGTTTTTAAGAAATCAGAAATAGGTTTTCGTTAACAGTATTGGATGAAATAAAATCTTTGGAACCCGCATTGAAGTCTTGAGAGGGTTAAATTAAAGATATTCATACAGGAATCAGATAAATGTTTCCAAGAAACCAGAAAAAACATATATATGCACAGCATTGAAAGGGTTTGATCAAGGAATCAATAAAATCTTGGAAAACACATTGAAATCTTGAGATGGTTAAATTAAAAATATTCACACAAGAATCAGATACATTTTTCCAAGAAACCAGAAAAAACTTATATGTGCACGGCATTGAAAGGGTTTAACATAAAATCATTTTTTAGAAAACACACTGAAGACTTGAGAGGTTTAAATTAAAGATATTCACACAGGAATCAGATATATATTTACTCTGCCACTAATGGAAGTCTTGAGAGAGTCATAATAATTAACAGAATCATTTCCTTCCCTTCAGCTTAAAATAATAAAAGAACATGTTTGACAGGTGGGTGGGATCTCTTGTTTACAGAAGATGATGATGGATGATAACAGTGAAAACTCTCACAATTTGTATAGGGAAATATTACTGCAAAAATGCTGATTCATCATTTTTCCATTGCCTCCAACAGCACACTCTAACATAACAAAGGCATTTTTGGTCCTCAGGATGCTTCATACCAAATAACAGTTCTATGTTCCATGTGGTTTGGGAAATATGGGAAATATGGGCTTTTGAATTTGTTTCTATTTTTAACCCCTGGGGTTGCTAAGGTGCAGTGAAGAATTTTTTCCGGACATCAACCAATTACATGATACTATATGTCAAATTTGGTTCAAATTGGCCTACCGGTTCTTGAAATACAAATTTTGGGCGGAGCCCAAAATGGATATGCTCCCACAGAAAGCCCATATATTGACCTATGGACTTCCATTGAACAAATTGTAATCTTAAACGCCAAAGGATGTTCCATACCAAATATCAAGGTATTCCTTCTGGTGGTTCATGAGAAGGAGGTTTTTATAGATTTTGAAGCTTTTGGGGTATTAACTAGAACCAGAAGATGGCAGCTGCTTGAATTGAACAAAATAGAAAGGGTATACTCCATAGGTGGTCTGCGCAATGTACGTTTGAATTTGGCCCGGTGGTTGTGAAGAAGAATACAAGTTACCAAAGGTTGTCACGGACGCCGGACGCCGGACGCCAAGTGATGGCAGTAACCCCCACTGACTGCAGTCAGGTGAGCTAAAAAGAACTGTCACAGACGCCACCACTGGAGCTCTATTCAAAATGGTCATAAGCTAAAAAAAGATCACATTTTTGAATGTTCGTCACACGTAGTATGAAATAAATATTTGCTCCTTCAGATTAGTTTTGTTAATAAATAGTTTCAATGGTTGAGAACACCCTGATAAAGTGAAATAAAACAATTATTGAAACACAAATTCGGTCGCCTAAGATTCATCAAGCTCTTTACAAATTACACAAACTCCAGTCACATATATATCAAATGAATTTTAAAGGGCTTGATGGAAATACAGAAGTCTCACCTTTCCGGATAGGTTGCCCTGTATGAACTCAATTACTAGCAAGAGAGAATCGATATAAAATACTCTAGTTGAGGCAAAAATGTCCCGACTGGAAAAAAATGAAGATGGGGGACGTGTCACACCACCAACACCATCATTATTTACGCTTCGGATGGCAGTCCAGCTTTGTAAAGGCTGCTTATGTTATTAATAAGCACATTGCCAATCGAACATCTTGGACGTTAATAATATGCAAGGTCACGGATCGAGTAGGTTACAGACTCTGGAAACTCAGCAGTCAACACTGCCTCATATGGGCGAGCGCAGCCGGGAAATTGCCTTGTTTTGAACAAGGCAGTAAAGGGAATATAACCTTTTTTGAATAAATATAGAATAAACAACATCTTTGGAATACATCATTTAAAAGCTGCAGAAAACTAATAATGATTTTGGCATCAACTGAATACCGCAATGGACCCCACTATCAGTCGAATGTAAACACCATTTCAAACTTTTTGTTGTCGAGTTAAAAATGCAGTTTACATCACACATACGATTTTAAGATGATTGTGTGCATGGAACGTGAATCACTGGCTATCCACCAAACTGAAACACACATATTTCAACGGAACACTCATGTGTTCTTGCTGAAAGAAGATGGGGGAGGGGGCGTAAAAATGTAAAAATCATCTCCTAGGACCAGTGTCACGACATCTAATAATATGTTTTGGTTATTCCACCCATTGTCGCTAACACTCCGTCGTTAACATACTCTGCTGCGATCACAAAAGCAGTTTTTATACCATGCTGGCCTATGTTACTACCTGTGAAAAGCCTGTATTTTAAATTTTAGCTTTTAACCGCTCTTCCGATGTAAAGCTTCTACTGTGGTTAAAAAAAAAATACACCAAAAGTCGGAAGTTCATCCAACTGGACCTTTGACTTGACACAACTTGCCAACTTTGATACATTCACACTTCGCGATGTTTCGTTCAAACATAACGACGTTTTGCGGTACTATCTACTACGCGCAATGACTTATTAAGTTTGAAATACCTACAATTGAATATTTAAAATAAAATTTAAGAATTGTTAATAATAAATTGACTGAAAAAGCAAGGTAAATTCAATCAACTTTGACGGTTAGTCTAGCTGTCAATCAGGCATTCACGTGCAACCGGTAGTACTGCCCATCGACGCACATGTGAAAAAAAACAAACCCGTGTGTTTGCAATATAAAGTGTAGTTTTTTCTCCATTTTAAGTGACAGAGTCGATTATTTATTAATAGTATGGTATAAATAAAACAAATAAGTACTAGTGCCGGCAATGAGATTTAAACCATTCGTAGAATAAGGGTTTTAACCACTCGGCTAGCCGAGTGGTTAAATCCCTTATCCTACTCGTGGTTCAAATCTGATTACCGGCCCTGGTATCTATTTATTCTATATTTTCGCGACCAGATCGCAACACACTCACACCAGCGTTTCGCGATTTCCTAAATATAAACTCTGCGAAATCAAGACAGCATAAAAAATAAGATCACCGTATAGCGTTGCATAATACGCCCGGTAGGCTTTTTCGAATTATACATAACGAACGTTTTTGATCCAGCCAATAACGTCATACCGTCATACCGAATCCGGTATCGACTTAAACTGTATTTTAGTATGACTGAGACACAAACCACTCTGGTTAAAAAAATCCAATCATACTCAAAACCACACTTGCGCAGGTTCTCATGGTAGTTAACTTCTGTCTGTGCAAAGTTTGTAAAAGATCGGACAACAAATGGCTTGAGAAACGCTCTAGACAAAACTGTGTCCACAGACTGTAATTTCTAAGTCAGATTGTACCATAACTTTGGTTAGGAAAATCCAATCCAACTCAAAACCACACTTGGGAAGGGTCTCACAGTGGTTAACTTCTGTGACAAGTTTGAAAAGGATTGGACAAAACACGCTTGAGAAACGCCCCGGACAAAAATAAATCCGGACGGACGACGGTCGGACAACCCATTTACATTATACGACCGTGTTTTCAAACGAGCGTATAACAACGAAAATAGCATCTCAGCGAGACAAAGTCCTCGTACATTATTTTTTCGATGAGTAAGATTTTGTAGTGTAGTGAAGAGTTTAGGGGACAGAGGATTTCGATCAAGATTCTCTAGCCACTTACGGGATCACTGAATGTTGAATTAAATTAAATTGTTCTTTTATTGCACATTTTAACCACAATTTAACAAATTCTATCTCATTTGATGGGGAAAGCACAAATTAAGAAATCAATTTCCACAGATATAAACAATTATTGTGAAATAATAAACAGCAATAAATGTGAAATAGTAACATTAAGCGCACACAATGGGGGTTTGGCACTGAGACACCCAATGAGGGAACACATACACGTCTCTTAACTTTTTTTTAGAAGAGAAACCAGTGGTGGGTCGATTAGTGGGTATTTCCTCCATGTGCCTCCCCCACCCTCAGCAATTCTAAAATCGCATTCCATGAAAGTCCCCGATAAATCCTAATTTAGACTCAGGTTCGCCCCCAAAAGCAGTTTACATTTTGGGGGGAAAATCCATCGGACCCAAATTTACACGAATGACACAACATTCCTATACTCTTAATCTTCAGAGTATGCTTGGAGTTAGTGTCTGCACAACTCCCATGCCTATCCCAAGTACATCTGGGTTTTCAGGGTACATGGGGTACGGCATAAGCATATTTCATAGACTAAATGTAGCAGTTGGCATATCTTCTCCTCTCCTCTCCTGCTCCCAACATGAGAATTCTGGCCCCTAGGCGTAACGTACACGTAAAGCAGAAAGAAAAAAAAGGTTGACACTTTGTGAACAAACAAGTAAAGTTCATGTACTTGGTGGTCCACAAATTGCTGAATTGTTTTTAAAACTGCCCAGAGTCTTCTGGACAAATAAGTGAAAGTGTTGGTGTATATCCACCCCGTGGGTGAACAGGTATCAAGTTATCCCATGTGGATTGATAAATGGGTTGACATTATTTCTCATCGCCGCCTGTCGTAATAAAAATTCCAAGTATTAATTTCCATTATTTAACCCCTTGAACACGAGCGGCCGCTTTTACGTACAGGAACATTATACGTTATAATTTCATGAAATAGGATGGATGCTATGTGCATGTGTGTGGTAGAACAATCAATATTTTCAACGTGCAGCCCCGAAGGCTGCACCTTGAAAATATTAATTGGTCTACCTCTAAATATGAACATGGACTCTTCCAGTTGCTGTCATTGAACTGATATGGAAGATACCACTAGTGTTCAAAGGGTTAAAGATGATTCCGACACGAGTTGGCCATGGCTGTCGAAAATGTCGTTAAACCCCAATAAACAAATAATATTTTAAAGATGATGGTATTGTACATGTACATGTAAGAACAAAATCATGTATTAAAAGCAAGACTTCTGGTTTGAACCCGGGGAAGATTATTATGATCCCCGATGAGTCTGGAGGTGGGATGGGGAAATCTCACCCGAGGGGCAAGATGTTTGAACGAGACCCGAGGCTTGCCTCGGGTCTGGTTCAGATATCTTGCCCCGAGGGTGAGATTTTCCCATCCCCACCTTCAGACTCATCGAGGATGAATTTTCTCCCCCACACGAGGATTACGTCATTATAGATAATTGGCGGTCACGTGCTGACATACCCAATTTATCAAGTCTTAGTCCTTTCGGAAAACGAACAATTTCATCGGAAAGATCGTACATTGGTATATACTAAAAAAATGATTTGTAACACTGTTTGTTAAGGGGTTAATGGATTTGCGCGTGTCAAACTCTAATGTAAAGGGTATTGTGAGATTATTGATCGATCGATAAATTCGCGCAGTGATATTATTAAATCTGCAGAGACATGGAGTTGAAACAAATCAACATTGTTGATTTTGAATGGCACGTGGATTACATACGGGAAATCGTGAAGCCATTTTGTTTATTTACAATTGTGCAGACGATGATGAAATAGTTCCGGCGACCTAATAACATATGCAAATGAGTATGTCACGTGGGATGGGTGGGATAGAAATATCCCACCCTGTTGTCTCACCCGGGACACGGGTATGTTTCACGTATAGTGGAGGGAGAAAAATGTCTCCAATCCTTCAATATTATTTTTCTATTTCTTAAAAATACATTTTTACACCAGGTTAATCTTGCTTTTTAGAATTCCGCTATTGTATTTTTGCATTGATCAGAAAGAGTTATTATTTACAGATATTTTTATTACACATCCATTAAACTTTAAACCCTTGTATTTAACGGAATCGCCGCTATGACATTAATGTTTCTGTATTGAACTGGTGATGACCAAGCCGTAACTTTTTTCCAGCACCGTTTGTACCAGTTCCTTTCCCGTCGAGTCGTTAATTACGCTTCGAATAGTTTCCAAATGTCGTTATACAATCATCGATCGTCTGTCGCGTTGTGTGAAAATGAAAACGTCCAAAGCAAAATAAAGTCGGTTCACAAAAAAATTAGTTAACCAAAATGGCATAATATTAAAAAACAATCATTTCCAACCACAACATTAACATAGAAGCATGGACGCTTCGTCAGTGGATCCCCATACATCTAAATTGGTCAACTTTATTTCAGTAAATCTTCGGACATCCTGACATGCTTCGAACTTGTTTTAAAAAACGTTTCTCTCAGCTGGTTTTTCAAATCTGCCCAAATTTGTACTTCTATTTTTACTATCAGTAACAGACATCAAATGGTTAGACGTGAATGGACACCGGTCGAAGAGAAACAGCGACACAAATTTCAACAAACACGCCCAATAGAAATGATAATGAATGTAATTTAGACTGTTCCCAAAACAAGATTGTTTTGATTTTTTACCGACCCATTTCATCACTACAGCTTCATGCAACAGAAACGGAGTCTTCACTTTGGGTTTAAACTCCGGAATTAATAATTGTTCATTTAACTGAATTTTAATGAATGGGATGTGTAATAAACACAGACGCGATGTGTGTTTGAATCAGTGGGTGTTTTACATAACTCGTTGGAATGGCGTAGTCTCGCGAAATATGAGTACGCCATTCCAACGAGTTAGGGAAAACACCCACCGATTCAAACACATATCGCGCTCTGCCTATATTTATCTCATCATGTTTTAAATGTATTCAGTAAATGATGTTATGTTTTAGTTAAGAGTTTTAAATTATACAGTTAAAGCGAGCCAGTCCTGGGGTGGCGTCAAGTGGGCTGGGGGTAAGGGTGGGGTACAACCCCCCCCCCCCCCCATCGGGGGAATTGGCCAACTTCGTCGGGGAGATAAATTTATACCAACGCCACGAATATAGAGATAATACTCCCAAAGACCCGACACACGTGCACAGTATGAATAACACGATTGGCAAATAATCACAATGGCATAGGCAGAGTTAATTAAATTGCAAAAATTCTAGTTTAGTTTGTTCCAGAAATTTTCTATACATCACTGGTCGAGACACATCTGGTGTCTGTTGTGGGTTGTATCTTATCTCTGTTGTGAGTTGTGTCTTACCTCTGTTGTGAGTAATATTTACAAGCCACAATTTTTTTGCCTTTCTCGTCGTTTTGACTGTCTCAAAGCCTCTTGAGTCAGGGATTTTGCGACTTTTTCCAAATTAAAACAAAAATGTCTCCCACTTGGCCGATCAGTCTCTACCCCCCTCCCCCCACCGCCAGGGATCATAGCCCGCGTCGGGAATATCCTGACACGACCTCTAAGTGGAGTTCAAATGAGTTCATGTACTTATTTGGAATGTGGCCACCCACTTAACTTTTATCGAATGGAAACGACATCATAACTCAGGATTTAAATTTAACTTTTACAAAATTGTCCATACCATTTTATCAAACCTACAGTATGTGACCCATCATTGAAAGAAACTTGCCACGCTACATCACATGGGGTGTCATATGTTAAAGTTGTATTGACATTTCTTTAAAATATTTCTGGTGGCAATTGGAGCAAGCCATACCAACTTGTTGAATATAAATTATGCATGTAGATAGGGATAGCGGTGGGCTGAGAGGTCTAGGATTCGATCCCAGCCAGGGATAACTGAGTTGTGTCTTTGGGCAAGGCACTTATTCCCGATTGCCCATGTGGGGGCACGGTGAAGCTGCTTTTTACTAAGACGTAATGCACGTCGATGGTGCACCTGTCTTCACCCAGTGCTAACCCTGCTTGTGTGGATTTAGTACGTTGGAGAGTCTGCTTGTTGATCTCCGTTGCTCGGTGGTTCTCTCCGCGTACACCGGCTTTCTCCACCCGTAAAACTGTTCGACACAAGGTGACCCTGGTTATCGAAAGTGCCATTAAACTCCAATAAATAAATAAATAAATAAATAAATAAATAAATAAATAAATAAATAAATAAAAAAATAAATAAAAAAATAAAAAAATAAATACGCATGTTGATAAACCGACATGTCGGGTAATGCTTAAAGACTAAAGCCATGGCACATAATGTGCTCTATTTACTAGAACCCACCGTGACAGTAGTACTGTCAAACTGCCTATTATATTGTGACTTGTTTTAGTTTGTGGGTTTTTTATTAGCATTTGTTAATAGAATGTTCACTGGTTTGGTTGAAAATCTGATAGGGTGGAGCTTAACAATTTCTTTGAGTTGTCCTAGATACAGAGCTACGAACGAAGGTAGAAACAAGTGCGCCTCACCCCAACAAAGTACTTGCATATGTGTTACACAGTACTGTTCGTGGAGAGTGTATTATCACTAAATCACCCACAGAGTGGAGATTCCACCCAAGCAATAATTGCAAATTTGTTGCAAAGCATAACAAGCACAAGCAAAGTTTCAACCAATGGATCTTCGGGTTAAACATTGCTTGTGTTTTTAGTCGATATATACAAAACTTGAAAGTTATAGTTTGGGTGATGACTCCACTCCGCGGGTGATTTAGTTACAATCCACTCTCCACGTACTGTAGGTGCACATTGTGCTTGAACAGAATCTTTCATCGCGATGAGATTTGTTTTAGGGACATATAGCTAGAAGTCGCGCTTGTGCGACGAGTAGCTATACCCCCCCCCCCCCCCCCCAAAAAAAAAGGAGTCGAGTCGTGATAATAGATAGATTGTATACAAGAAAAATGAGCTCATAATGCATTTACTTTCCCTGCAGTCAACAAAACCAATAGCCATGCCTTCTCAAAAATAATCGTTAACAAACACAATGTCACACTCAACTAATCAAAATAATGGAATTCCATTTTCATTTCTTTCAACCCAACGACAGAGATAGAATTGAAAATGGAGTCCCATTATTTTGACCAGTTTGGGGTCATATTTTGAAACTTTATTCGAATTACCCGAGCCCTAAAGTGACAAGTGACCCAAGACCCGACAGCTGTAATCTTATTGAATGTGGTTAGAAATCGAAAATGAGTTTTAATGTGAACTGACCACCATGCAAACAAAACCGCAAGGCAATACACTAAATTTTCGACAAAATATTTGTTGGGGAGCCTTTCTCCCCCTATATGTCGCTACACGTGAAACTAATTATTTCGGGTTCCTCAAGGAACACTTACCGACAGTGGTTTTACAAACTGTTCTATGTGGTATTGCAAGTGGCCCAGCTGGATGTATCCGTAAGGTTTCACAAGTTACTGCTTCCGTATAACATAGTAATTTCCTGTCCGATGTTCTAGGTAACCTTCCTTGACCTGTCAAACGAAAAATAAGACGAAATTCATCCAACAGTTTCTCATCCTCGTCCCTTACCAATAGGAATGTAAAGACAGCCCCCCCCCCCCCCCCCCCCACCGAAAAAAATTGTTTAGCCGATATATTTATGCACATATTACTATAGGTTGAAATAATACCAAAAGTATGAACAAAACGCTGATATGTAGATGTTTCTGGTAACCGGAGTGCCTGTAACATGCAGGTGCAAATAGTGTCTAACAGAAACTGATGTTACCTGATCTTCTCCCAACCCAGACAGACTGGTTAAATATTCCCAACGGTGTACACGAAAATCAATATTCAAATACTGTTTTGCATCCTTTTTATAAAACAAATTCATTAAGCTCGTTCCATCGAAGGATCATAATCTATAATTTAAAAAAATGCGCTTATTTCGGTTAAAATGGTTAACTGTTGTCTAAAGCTTGTGTCAAGCAGAGGCGGACTGTCTAGTGTATTAACTATCTCAATGTCTTTCGAAACTTGATGATCTGTGTGGAAAATAATTATCCTGCGTTGCGTAAATATTAAACCAGCATTAGGCCTAAAAAGTTAAAAATCTATTTCTCAGGCCCTCCCGCATGATCCTTTTGGCTGCCGCACGGTCTCTTTTTATAACCAATGCTAACTTAAAAAATAAAAATTCAATAGTGTTTGTCTGATATTTTACACAAGTTAATAAAATTGATAATTTGTGCCTTGCAATGCGTTAGCATTGCAATGCTTTGTTGCACTCAAGGGACAAAATAAACTACCACCCATGCTTTTCTGTGGATTAGGAGGCTTAAAACATAAAACAAACCAAGAACATGAACTTTTGATGGGAAAGAAATAATTACAAAAATAAAAAATAAAATAAACCGCCCGCCCGCCCACAAACAATTTTACAAAATGGCCCGAGAGACAGAAGATCTACTTTCTGGAGTCTTAAGAAATCTTATTTAAATTCCCATTTGATATAAACATCTTTCAGTGATGTTCCTTCTAAACGCTGGGTGGGGAAAGCCCGAGTACCCGGAGAGAACCACCGAACAGCGGAAAACAACAGCCAAACTCCACAACGTACTAATTACGCAAAGCAGGGTTTGCTGAAGGCAAGTGCAGCACGTCTCAGTGTACAGCGCCACTGTGTCCTCTCGAGGACAATAGAGACCAAGAGTCTTGCCCAAGGACACAACGCAGTTACGGCTGGTCAGGCTTGAACTGTGAACTTTTTTATTCTAAGTCCAATGTTTTAACCGCTCAGTCACCGCCCTCCCCAATCAATGGATGAGATGCGAGCATAAAGATAAAGTGACAAGTAACGATTTTTCTTCTAACGAGTTCCCACATGATATCATATCTCTTATTAAGCGATCAAGCCAGCAGTCAAATTCCTATGCTGTTTCTCTTTAACCATTTTCGTGGAGTTTGCTCACAGACTATCGTTGATTTAATGTGATGTGATTTAATGTGATGACCCTTTACTTCACAAACATATACAGATATTCTTTCGTGCTACAGTTATAGATTTCCCAATCAGTAAATATTTATTTCGTCTTGAAAAAACATCAAGCTATCAATATAATTGTTGGAACTACGCAGTGTAATCATGCAGCTACAGTCTTCATTAATAAGTACTTATTTTAAAGACATGGCTAACAATATAGTAATAAAATTAAAGATTCGGGCAAATCATTTCTCGATTGAGAAACATTTCCTTCTCTGATTTAATCCTTTACCCAACGTAACGTTCAAAACCGACCAGCGCTATTTTCAAAAATCGCCAATCAATTTTCATTATTTTTTCATTTTTTGTCTCAAAAACATAGGTCGTGACCCCTCATTGGAACGATGAGCTCGCTCGTTCCAATGAGGGATCACAACCTATGTTTTTGAGACAAAAAATGAAAAAGTAGTTATTCAAGAATTTTATTTGCAAGTGTCTTCTGCTTTTAATGTTAGGTGAAGAGTTAAAGAAAATGGATTTTTATGGTATTTCTAGATTCAATCGCCCGGAATCGTCAGTTGGTTCGGTTTTCCGAACAACTGAAATTTTCTAACCAAACTGAATCTAAAAGCTGGATTATTTAAGGGTGGTTCCTGGCCAGAACCGCCTCTAATTCCCTACTGAATTTGACGAATAGTCCGGTCTCTAATTTGAACCTAGGTATCGAAGAAAGACAACCGAATTAAGTTCAACATATGAAGTGACACCTACCTAGATATTTTTTTAACGCAACGATTTGGTGGTCTAAATTTTATCTCCAAATTGAAATTTCCTCTTCATATTGGTCTCAGTAGCCTAGGCTTCCATTGTAAAGGGTTAGCCAGACAACATCCCGGGTACATGACTCACTATGGCGTTAATGTTGAGTTTTCGAGGAGAGCAAGGTGGCTCGATAGTTGTATAATTGAACTTCAGATCAAGTCGTAGCTTTGAACCAGATCCGCGTCTTCTTCGTGGTGTGACTTAATCCTTTGGAACCTGGTGGTTATTTATTTATCAGAGTTTTAACGACATCTTCGACAGCCAGGGTCACGTCGCGTTGGACTATTTTACGGGAGGAGGAAGCCAGAATACCAGGAGAGAACCACCGAGCAGCAGTGAGCAACTACCAACTCTCCAACTTAGAACCCTGGTGGTATCTTCCATATCAGTTTAATTGGCAACAATTGGAAGAGTACATACTCACTATCTGGGGATAAGCCAATTAATATTTCAACGTGCAGCCATGGGGCTGCACGTTGAAATATTAATTGGTTTACCCACACATTCACTGGCGAATCGGGAGCACTGGCAACGCGAGACCAGTTCTCGTTAGATCACCGAAGTTAAGCAACGTCGAGCCCGGTTAATCCTTGGTTGGATGAAAACTCAGCGATTGGTTCGGGTGCTTCCCGTAGTGGTGGCTGGTGTGCGATCAGCGAAGTTTGAGTGTGCGACTCTACAACGTTGAATCACGTGCCAGCTGTGAATGCTCGGAATCTTCACCAGCACTAAATGATCCTCACCGTACCTAGGTGTAAAATAGGGACCTGTTGAGGCGCTTGCCTCGCGTGTCCCTCTGTAGAGCACCGACAGTATGCTCCGTTCAGTTGAACTGAGAATGTCATAGAATGAACAAAGGGTGTGGACGCCAGTGATACGGGATAATAATGTAAGTCTGTGAACACTGTGGTGGATTCTAGACGTTAACATTATTATTATTATTATTATTATTATTATTATTATTATTATTATTATTATTATTATTATTATTATTCATTTAGCAGCCATCCAACTTAATGAAATTATGACGTATCATGTTCCTGGACCGGAAAAGGGGTTTCCCGTGTTCAAAGGGTTTATTCAAGTAGGAGCTCAGAACCCCTCTAACCGTTATGGATTTCGAATGACGACGTGTAGTATATCCAATGAGGTCCCAGGTATCTGCAGGACGTTAATAAGAAGTACACATACTCAAGATGCTGCTGATTATGGTATTACAGGGCCGACGTTGGACGTTTAAAGACCATTTTACAATAGCAAAAGGCAGTGGTCGAGCAAATATGTAGATCATCTTATTAACCCAGACCGAACACGTGGATCGTATAACACTATGTAGTTATGATTTCTTTTGTTACTCATGCTATCATATCTATCATGTCTATACTACTCAATGTTTGCTAAGCACCAAGTATATCCAACTATCTGTTTTACATTTTAGTTGAAATATTGTAATGAAAAGTGTATATATTTTTTATTTAATTATATCTTTAATCATTTAAGTACAGAAATTAAGATTTTATTTGTGTTTGACATTATTTTTTAGCTTTTGAATACGATAACCGTGGAAAATGGATATTATTTGTAAAAGAGGAAATTTTTCAATTTGCCAAAAAGTTGACGGAGCGAACTGGTATGGCTTCAATATCGAATATGATACCCATTACTGTTAATTACAGATTGACAACGCCTTCCCCTGCTTCCATTCAGGTTCCTGGTGGTCCTTTCTGGGATATTGTTCCATTTTTGGATAAGCGTGGCCCCAAGCTTCTGGATACTTCTTGGCTGGACTGGACTGGCTGAAATTGCAAGCTGCAACTCATTCCAGACATGTTCGATTGGATTGAGGTCAGGGGATCTTGCTGGCCAGTCTATACGCTCAATCCCCTCCCTCTGTCGGTACTCCCCAACAGCATAGTCCACATGAGGGCGGGAATTATCGTCCATCAGAATGAATCTATCACCCACTGCACATACATACAATCTGACGTGGACATCCATGATCCCATCAATATATCGCCGTGCAGTCAATGTACCGCGTTCAAGGACACAGAGCTTTGTACGTCCATCCCTGCTAATGCCGCCACAGACCATGACTGACCCTCCACCATAGCGGTCATGCTCAGCAATGTTGGCTGGCTAATCGCGCTCCTGGTCTTCTCTATACTCTAGACCGCCTATCTGTGTGATCAAGGCAGTACCTTGACTCATCGGCAAAAAGGACAGGTAGCCAATCTTCTCTGGTCCATCCAACGTGGTCCATAGCCCATTCATATCGTGCCTGGAGGTGGTTCTGGGACAGCGTAATGAGAATAAATGATCTTCTCGATCGTAGACCACCTTCGTATAACCTTGCCCGGATAGTCTGCGTCGAAACATTTACCCCGGATGCATAATGAAGGTCACTGCGAAGCTGGGTTGCTGTGACAAAGCGGTTCCTACGGGCCTGAATGATCAAAGACCGGTCTTCAGCTGCAGATGTTGCCCTGTCCCTGCCACTACCATGCCGCCTTACTGGCGTGCCATACTGCTGAAATCTTGCCCAGGCTCCGGTGATCACCGTAAGCAAGGGGCTACAAACCTGAGGATGGGTAGCCCCTTGCTCCACCATCCCTACAACCTGCCACATTTCTGCTTCAGACAAATGTCTTCTTACATTTGCATTTGCCATATTCAGTCATTAAACCACAAGGATTTGTATTGAAGTGAAGATTGAATACCCTACACATGTCATGTATATGTAGACAATACACGAAAACATCATGAAAATCAAGGGGTACATGCTTTCCATGACTGTCACGAAAAGTCTGCCTGTCAAGAGAGCTAATGTTAACACTGGGGACCATCTCAATACATCCCTCAGTCATATCCACCAAAAATATCGCAAATATGTCACAAGCAAATTTCACAATGATGTGTCAAATATTTGGCGCTTAGCAAACTTTGAGTGGTATATTTTATCCTTGGGAATGGAAAAACTCACCCACAACTCTGTCAACTTCTTCTTGCACCTTTTTCTGAATTTCGGGATAAGCGGCCATATACCTCAAAGCGAAATTCAGTGAGTTCTTTGTGGTGTCGACACCCGCTGTGAAAACAAACAGACACGAGTCTACTGATACTGATGTTAACTGCAAGTTTATTACACGCCTGTTCTATGTAATCCCCATCTACAGCAACATTACACCTTGCGGAAAATGAAAATCTGTTCCTTACATATGTACGGAACAGAAATCCTTGACGGACTATTTTTATAAAGAAGCGAAATTTCACTGCAATTTTATACAAATCGTGCACCGCAATTACAATTTTAATCGCTAGCGATAGCTAAAAATCGTACCCTGATTTCCAGTGTGTTCTATGTGCCAGTGGGCACATCGAACACATTGGAACGAAATAGTAACACGGGTTCCTCTCGCAAATGTGATTGGCGGTAAAAAATGTGTTGTTTTTGTTGATAGTTGTCAAATGAATTCCCGTGTGTCCTTCTGATAATTGTTTTTTAAATACGTGAAGGCCTGTAATAAACACAGAAAGACACACGCGTGTGTATGGGTTAATCGATATGGCACTTGTGCCATCGCGGAAGGATACAACTCGAGCCTGCGGCCTTTCGTTTTATCCTTCCGCGCTGGCACTCGTGCCATATCTTTTAACCCATCCACACGCGTGTGTCGTTTTGTGTGTGCAATGTGTGTGCACGACTTCTCATAAACAACTATCAGGACATTATCAACACACATAAGAGGTAAAGATCGAACACACAGATAGCAAGATGTGGCGTTGTCTCTCGGCACTGAAATAACATTTAGATTCGCTTACGTTATTTATTTATTTATTTATCTACTTTATTATTATTTATTGGTGTTTAGCGACACTTTTGACAGCCAGGGTCACCTCGTGTCGGACAGTTGTACGGGTGGAGGAAGCCGGAGTACCCGGAGAGAACCACAGTGAGCAACTGTCAGCCTCCCAAATGTACTAAATCCACACAAACAGGGTTAGCATTGGTTGAAAATAAGTGTACCATCGGTGTGGAGCACGTCTTAGTACACGGTACCACCGTGTCTTCACGTGGGAAATCGAGATAAAGTGCCTTGTCCAAGGACACAACGCAGTTAACCCTGGCGGGGATCGAACAGTGAAGCATTCGGTTTGAAGCCCAATGCCGTAAACACTGAGCCATCGCCCTCCCGCACGCTCAGTTTGTACGCGAAACTATAACAATATACGAAAATAAGAGCTGTGATAACTATAAATTGGCTTGAATCAAATAACAAAAAGGATATTAAATGTGTTCCGATTTTATACGAAATTTATGAGGAAGGAGTAGCGAAGAATCAACGGAAAGAGAAAATAAACTAATCTCTATATCCTGGGGGATTCACGAAGGTGACCGATTGGGGGAGAAGTGTAAACATAATTTTACCCACACTCTCGTGAATCAACATCCGACTGGTGAAATACTACGAAAGGCATGCCTTGATGATATAGGTGGAATATTTGTCACGGAGATTGTAGGTAAAAACTTCCGGACATTTGTATATTGATAAATAAATATAATAGTCGTAATGCACGGGCTTTGCAATTTTATATTTAATTAGAACGTGCTGGACTCAAAATTAGTCATGCTGGGATCTATTCACCTCGATCGGCCACCGACCTCCATTTGTATCACAGGTACTCGGCACAAGCTGATAACTCGAAAGAAAAATGGTATCTGCTAGCAATTTTTAATCGATGATGACGTGGCCCCCATAATGGTAAAAAAAAATTAACAAGGTTCGCAACTCGTTTTCAAAAACGATAGCACTCATCTTCATTACCCCCCCCCCCCACCCCCACCCCCTCAAATTTGATTCTCACAACGTATCCAGCAGTATCAAGTGTCAGTGGAAAGGGGAAAGAATAAGCTTTAAAGTGGTGTATTACAGCGCCGTTGGGTGTTCTTGAATTGTTCATAATAACTGAGAGAAGTCGCAGAAAAACATTTTGTCGGACAAGATGCTGTTCAGTGGAAAGTGGGTTTCGGACGACAGTTCTCCGATTTATTCTAAAAACTCGAGGTCCCATTGTCTTTTGAGGGCAGATTCAAATATTAACCGTATACCTTTATAAATTTTTATTCTTGGCTCGACATTTTTTTCATTTCTGGTGATCACATTTACCGCCGTTTATACGATTTTAACCTTTCACGCGAAAATCTTCCAACTAACGGCGTCCATCAAAATGACAATTTCGCACAAAAACCATCCCCATGCTTCTTTTCATGCATGATTTTCACGGCATGAATAGTAGCCAATGGGAGAATGGGGATATTTATATACCATTATGGGGGCACTTCAGCATCGATTAAAAATTGCTATCAGATATCATTTTTCATTCGATTTCTCAGCTTGTGCCGAGTACCTGTTATTTGTATGAGTTGGATTAGAGATGGATGGTATTAGAATTTTGTATTCGGTATCAGTTTCGGTATTTTTAGTGGGGTACTCTTCGGTATTGGTTCGGTATTCGGTATCGGACTTGACTGAGATTCGCTGATAGCACTAAAAAGGAATTCACATCAAGAAAAACAGAATAAGTTGTTGTAGTAGCATTCTACCACAACGTTATAAATGGCACTGCCAATGAGCTCAACAGTGGTATGTTTTACGACCACAAATCACATCTGCCGTAATTTTGTGACTTCTTCTAAACGCACTTTGAGGACGTGCCCAGACCATGCCAGCTGTAGAAGGTACTGCTGACAATAGACAAAACACCCGGGCATTTAAGACAGATGCCCTGTCCATTGAGAGGTAACAAAACTGAAAAGAAAATGAGTCACTTCTTTCATGAAAATGAACTTTTCAGCCGTTATCAAGTCTCAACAGGGACTTATAAATAGTGAGTGTTGGAAAATCTGAAAAGACGGTTTCTATATTCAACGGTAAGTGCGGTTCGGTTTTTCGGTATCCCCATGGTATCGATATCGGTTCGGTTATCCGGAAAATTGCCAATCTCTAGACGGATTGCCTGTGTGACACTAGTCCAAAAAGCAAATCTAGTTCTACAAGAAACTATATGATTACAAGCAAGAACGAATTGTTACCTATGAACAGAAACCCAGATGAAAATGACCCGACTGGAAAATTATTGGGAGTGCCACACTCCTACACTTCCAAAGTTACACCCCTGACCAGATCATAATCTAATCGAAAAAGATGGCTTTTGTGATCACAGTACTCCAAATCACAAACCTACCTCCAAAGGTATCTGCAATAGCGAGCATTACATGTTGACTTGTGAACTGATGATGTAGTGTTCTATCTTTATCGTTTTCTTGCTCCAGTCCCTGTTTAGCCAACAATATTGAATCTGTAAAATCTCGAATTTCATCTGTATCAAAGAAATAACGTGGGTGAAAATGCATACTACACCGCTGAGAAAATATTAAAATATGTGAGACAAATATGGTACATATAGCCTCTTTATCAAACGTAACGGTCAGAACCAACCCAACGATAGTCACACAAATCTCCATTTAAAGTTTATTTTTTCATTTTCTTTTGTCTAAAAAAACACTATGACATCGTTGAGACCGTTCCATCCCGGGAAGATAAACTATGAGTTTGGTCAAAACATGCAAATGTTCGATTTTTCAAGAAATTGTTTTGCAAATATTGTCTTCTATTCGGATTAGGATTTAATATGCTGGATTGAAAGACATGAGAAAACGCTACTCAATAATAAATTACAAAAATTACAAAAGTGGGTAAAGAATGTCGGCCGGATAGGGACTGAGTCGCGATGTTGTGGAATTTCTTTGTCCTCTTTACTATCCACAGCACTGTAGAATCCCACCTATAGAAAAAGGCGCATTGAACGCAAAAAATATTTTATTTATGAAATCTCTGCCAACCGATATGAATGTATTAATACCTGGGGCCAATACAATCAAACATTACACAACTGCATGTATAAATGTGACAATTTTCACCTGAAATACAATTGTGTTGACAATGGAATACTATCAACACCAAATCACAAGCGCAAATTACACCTCTGAATGTGGGGACTTGTATTTAGCAGGAAATATTACACCTATGAGATTGGTCAATACTATCAATCTTCGCAGTGAGTCTACGGTAGTAAATTTGCTTGTAAATACAGGTAAAATGTTACTAAGTCAAATGTATCTTGTGACTATTTCTGTAGTCTTGTGAATTCGGATTTCAACACGTGTTCATTCAATTCAAAATGACGTATTCTTCAGATGAAGGCATTGATCTACTCGTTTTGAGCAGATGTCGTCCCAGGCAAGCGCGCATATGACAAGAGCGTCGGTCTGATGTTGCCTCGGACTGATATCGCGTACCACGAAGCGTAGTGGATTTTTTAGAATCTCGGTTAGGACATCATTTGGAGCCAAACGCGCATCAAAATCAACCCCTGACACCATGAGTGAAGATTCTTGTATCCCTGCTGGCTTCTATCATGTGGTGCAGGACTGCCACGGAAATACGGCAAGGCAGATTGCGCATGAGTGCTGTAATCCCGCTAATCATTACTCTGGCACCCGAGGTTATCCGTTGGTCGGATAATGGTTATAGTGTAGCGTAAAATCGTAAAGGTTTCTCACTCTGAGCGGATGCCCAGTGTTTGTGGAGTGCATGTTTACTCTCTCGAGCGTGTCATACCACCGGCAGTAGACAAGCGAAGTTACGTCAATCGTCATCACACACAGAGTATGAATATTGCCATTGTCTGTGGACCCCATCTTTTCGGGTATTTTGTTATCTCATGGGCACCGGGGAGCTGACATGACTCTCGGGTAATTAGGGAGTCCGACTTGAAGAGTGCATTTGAAGATCAGGGTCGGTGGCCTTTCCCCGGTGCAGTGATCTTTGGTGACAGTGCAGTGCTTAAGCATGTACTGACTGGCTTTTTACCTCATTCCCAGAGGGTGTCGGTGGAGCACAGGTTTGTTTCAACAAAGGTCATAACAAGGGATGTTTCCACAAAAACGTTTTTTCTGCACCTTATTTAGCATGGTATCGCTTCTCTGTGCAAACACACGACAAATGATACAGTCGGAAACAGCACCACGACATGCCCCTTCCACGAGAACGCCGACATTTTTTAATAAACCCCACTCTTGTGATTACTAATCTTGTAATCACTACTGAAACGAAGAAACCCAGTACTACCAAACACCTGTGTATTGTTGAGATTAGAGGAGACGATTGAGGAAAAGGGTTTTTGGGGGAGAGATACAGAATGGCTTTAGGAAGGAAAAGGTAGTCACTGACCATCTTTTCAAGCTATCCCAAATGATAGAATCTGCGAAAGCAAAAAAGAAAAAGATGTTTATGGTCTTTCTGGATGTTAGGAAAGGCATACGGTAGAGTATGGAGGGAGGGTATGTGGCGAGACTCTCGGCTTGGAGGCGAGTTTGTTGGAATTCTGAAAGCATTATATAAAGATGTACAGAGTGAACTTTGCCTGGATAACATAACAACAAAACGCGTGCCTATGGATATATGCCTAAAACGCCAATTCTTTTTGCATTGTACATCAAAGGTTTAGGAGATGAAATCCTGCATGGGTAGCAGTTGGGTACTTGACGATCCCAGGGCTATTTTGTGCATACGATATGGTGCTAGTGTAAGAAAGCGAAGAGGGGCTAGTGAAAATGCTGGGAATTGTTGGGAAATATGGGAGCAACTGGAGACTCCAACTTAATGAAAGCAAGAGCAAAGTTATACCTGTGGACCCCACTCGAAGGTGGAGAGTGAGGGAGTTTTGTATTCTGGAAGGTAGCAGCAAACTTCTTGCTGTAGGAGAGACAGCTGACTAAGAGTATCTGGGGGTAAATATAAACATCACAGGGAGAGGCATCTACCGAAACCACCGAAATAAATTAATTCTGAAGGGGAGACGAACCCTTACCCAAATGAAACTTATACAGAGAAACAGTTTCAATAAGATTTTCGTGCGGAAAACCATTTGGGAAATGATGGGTCTGCCAAGTATAACATATGGTGCGGAAGTGGTATCCCTAAACCAGATGGCTGTAAAGAGCATGGAAATCCTGCAGAATGATGCTGACCGATGGATAACGGGGTCGAGTAATGCAGCAGCACTAGAAGCAATGGGGTGCGCTTGGGTGGATGAGGATCAAGGACAGGATAGACTTACTGAAACTCGGTTATCTTGATTATTTGGTAAATCTCCCCGACAGCCGATGGTGTAAAGCAACTTTCCAGAGAATTTTCAACTCAAATATCAAGAGGGATCTCGAACCGAGACGTTGGGGCAAACCAGGGTAAAAAATTGTCAGAGAAAAGAGGTCATGGAGGATGGTAACCTCAATTGGCGAGAGGGGTCAAATCAAAGAGGTCTTTGGTTGGCCTGCGTGATAAAGAGAAGCCTGGTTTTGAAGAGTACATTGATGGCACCTTGAGGGAAGGCACTGTTGTTCAAGCTGAGGTCGCCGTCCCCAGGGCTGAGTGGAAAATTGGGGAAAACAGTGAAAAGCAGTGCCAGATGTGTAATTTGGGCGTAGTGGAGACCCTGGAACACTTTCTTCTAGAATGCCCAAAATACCAGTCCACAAGGATAAGATTCACTGGGAGTATAATGGGGAAGTTGGATAGGAGAATGAAGGACATGTGGTTAGTGAGCGACTCAAAGGACAGGGTTAATATACTAATCGGAGAGATTGGGAAGAATGGGGCAAGGAATGCCATCAAGCAGTTTGTCTCCGAGTGCTGAGAGGAGAGAAGAAGCGTGGGAATAGGGAGGCAGTTGGGAGTACAGGGGTAACCAAGACCTTATCACCCGAGAACCACGACAATTCAGCGACCGGCCAAAGTGTTATTATTACTGTTGTCGTTCTTGTGGTTACAAGCATCTCGAAATTTACTCTGTGAGAAGAAAGCTGTACTATGAAACACTAACAAAAATGATGACAAGCTTGTAGTTACAAGCTGTGTTACAGGTATATCAATATACAATTGCAAGAATTTTGATAGTATTGACCCCCCCAGGAGCCAATACTATAAAATCTTTACAATTGTATTTTCTAGAATTGTATGTTCTATCTGTTAATGTAACTGACTAAAATAAATCATTAGCATTTTAAAAGATATTGCAATATGCTAACTGGCCAATTGCCACATCTTTGAAAATGCTCATGGTTCATTTCCTCCCATTTAAAGCCATAACTAGAAAATACAATTTCAGAAAATACAATTATAAAAGTTTTATAGCATTGATTCACTGCATTATGCGAGAATAAAAATTACTTCGCAAGCATATATATAGTTTTCTTCATAACAAGGTAGCTGAAAAAAGAGTTAAGTAACTAGATTTACCTGGACTGAACATGCGTTGATGTTCATCGACTTTCCTTCTGACAATTCGGTGGAAATCCATCAACTGCTTTGCAAATCTTCGCAATTTCGGTGTCGGACAGTGACGCAATAGTGGAAAGACATCTTCCAATAATATTCCACCGTCTCCTACATCGCCAAGTAATTTCATTGAATATACAAATTCTCTAAATTCTACGTCATCATAATCATAGCTGATAAATAAATGAGAGGTGTGATGAACATGTGAGCAATGGGGATACAGCTTGTGTGAGAAACAACATCTAACGCCCTGAATAAAATATCGTCGCCTGAGTGCTAGAATGTTCTATGTCCCCTATGAGACATAGAACATTCTAGCACTCAGCCGACGATATATTAAACACGTTTCCAGTGAACAAACTTTCGTGTTATCTCGTTAGATCATTTCACGTTTTAGTAGTGTCATCATCTTTGCGCGGGGGTGATGCGAAAATACAATCAAGATAGTTTATTCTGAGAGAGTCCTTTAAATTTCACCAAAATTACCATGGTAGCCGGTGTCTCGACATTACAGGAATGTTTCAAAATTAGAGGGGATAACGCGATTCAACCTTGCAAGGCCTTAATATTTTTACCCATTCTTGCTTCATAATGACAGTCTATATCCTGTGGGTATGAAGTTGTTTCTAGTACACGGCGTCATCTTACCACCATATAGGCAACCGGGATAAAGTGCCTTGCCCAACGACACAACGCGGGTCGTCCCGGACGGGGATCGAACTCGGGACCTCTAGCTTAGAAGTCCAACAGTCTACCACTAAGCCACCGCTCTCCCACTCATTAGTTATTTTTAGCACAATTCAGATAGAATTGTTTATCCAATCAAACCCATTACATCCGCAACCCGTGGAAAATTTATCAGGGGCCAAGTTTATAAAACCTTTTTAATTGTATTTTCTTGAATTATAATTGCTTCCTGTGACTATAAATCATTAAAAGATATAATTAGCGTTTCAAAAGATGAAATAATCTGCATGCCAGTTTATTTGCACGTCTTTTGAAATCGTATGATTCATTTTAGTCATTAATTATTATAAACAAAAAGTTAAATTCTGGAAAATACAGTAAAATCTTGTACTATTGGCCTCTGAGATGTTTTTTTTGTAATAAAATCATTCAAAGAATTGAGAGCCTCCGCCAGTGTGTGGTCAAATAGTTGCCTTTTGCCTGGTCACTATCTTAGTATTTGTTATATTCTCGATTCTAAGAAATTTTCGATTGCAACAACATGACATTATAAGTTATTGTGATGAATTGTCGATAACATGGTCTGATGATTGCGGTTCGGAGCTTATGTTCAACCGAGACGCGAACCTCTGACCCTGTTACCGCTAATTCATCAAAATAACGTATATGTTCCAACAAAACCCTACCCATTGCCAAAAACGCACATCGTGAAATGAACAAGACAACTTGAATGAAGAAGCAACCTTAACGATAACAAATTTAGTAAATAAACCCCTCCTGTGTCACTGGACAGCACAAACTCAATAACTTTGATAAAAGTCGAAGTTATTCCATCTCAGTTCAACTTGTGAACTTGTAACCGAGCTGCGGTGTGTGAATTCATAGCGTGATTACTGGCCTTGAAAAGTACAATTTTTAGGCAGTATGCACTTTGAATCTCCTTCCATTGTGATCCTCATATAATTCGCGTGGTGACATCAGATGGCACCATATGCCACTGGGATCGTAAACATAGAAAATGACCCCCCCCCCCCCTCCACAAACAAAACAACAAAGCGAGATTTCGTCTAACCAGAGGGTGGCGATTTTAGACTTATTGGACCATAAATATTTTTATATCGGAAAACTCAGAGTCCACAGTTAATTGTGATTCTTGTATATTAAGTACATCTATTGCACGCCTGTTCAATGAAATCCTCATCTACAGCAACACCATACCATGCGGAAAATGAAAATCTGTTTCGCACATATGTGCGGAATGGAAATCGTTTACGGACTGTTTTTAAATAAAAGCCCAATTTCACTGGAATGTTCTACAAATAGTGCAACGCAATTACGATTTCAATCGCCAGGGACAGCTGAAATTCGTCTCCTGAGTTCCAATGTGTTCTATGTGCCAGTAGGAACATAAAACACATTGGAACTCAGGGGACGAAATAGTTCCTCTCGCAAATTTGATTGACGATAAAATGTGTTGTTTTTGTTGATGGTTGTCAAATGAATTGCCGAGTGTCCTTCTAATAGTTGTTTTTTTTTTATAGACGCGAAGGCGTGTAATAAACACAGAACGACATAGCGTGTGAATGGGTTAATTGATATGACACTTGTGCCATCACGGAAGCATAAAATGCGAGGCCTGCGGTCTCTCATTTTATCCTTCCGCGTTGACACTCGTGCCACTTAACCCATCCACACGCGTGCGTAGCTCTCTGTATGTATGTAACAAAGACAAATCGTACCTGATTCCGAAACACATTCCACACAAAATATGCGTTATTATCATAGTAACGTATTGCTCTGGGTCAACAGGTCCGTTTTCCTTTCCAATAAGGTTGAATACTTTCGTGACGCTCTGGTGAATCCTCCCTTCAAGAGCCTCACCTGTAACTAATGGCCTGCAAGAGAAAATTACTTCAATTAAAAAGCGACACCAGTTTGAGGCATTTTGTTTCAGGAGTACCCTCGTCGTGCCTCATATTGTCGAATCATATCATGGCTTTTGAGAAAGCAAAGGATATTAGCGAGGTTGAGAAATGAAAACTTGAAACGTGATACTTCAATAGAGATTGCAGAGTCGAGTCTAAACACAAGCGACAGGCCATTTTCTATTCATCCATCGGCGTTTACAGCAATGTTCTGCAGCTGTTTCCTTAATCCCGATTGCCCACGGTTTCGCTGTGTACTAACGCATACTGCACGTCGATGGCGCACTTGTATTCACCCAATGTCAGCTCTGCTTGTGGCAGTTTCTCGCCGTTGATCGGTGGTTCTCTCTGGGTACTCCACCCGTAAAACTGTCCAACATGAGATGACCCTGGCTGTCGAAAATAATAATAACAATAAAAAAAAAAAAAAAAAAAAAAAAAAAATAATAATAATAATAATAATAATAATAATAATAATAATAATAATAATAATAATAACATAATAATAAAAATAATATTAAAAATAATAATAATAATTTACTTATATAGCGCTTTTACCGGCAAAACACTGCTCAAAAGCGCTCACAAAATACACTGACATTCAAAAGAATGAATTCAGCAGTCAAAGGCTATCCGAAAGAGGTGGATCTTGAAACCTTTGAGTGAGTGCATTCCATAGTGAGGGAGCTGCAAAAGTGAATGATCTTTTTCCCGTGGTTGATATTATTCGGGGCCCGACAAGAAGATTCTCTGAAGATGATCTAAGATTCCGTACCGGTTTGTGTAAGTTGACAATCTGTTTTAAGGACGTTGGGGCATTATCTCCGTGGATTATGTTTTGTGTTATCATTAATACTTTGTATTTGACGCGAGACCCAACTGGTAGCCAAGGCAAGGATTTGAGGATTGGTGTAATGTGGTCATTTTTTTGGCGCCAGTAATCATCTTTGTTGCAGTATTTTGAATGAGCTGAAGCAGGTTAATAGATGTCAGCAGAAGCCCAAAATAAAGAGAGTTGCAATAGTCCAGTCGAGACAGGACCAAAGACTGTATAACAATTTTTAGTGTGTCTTGATGAAGTAGTTTTTTTGATTTTATTGATGTTTCTTATCTGGAAGAAGCGGCTTTTACTCCCTTCAGTGATTTGGTTACTCAGATCGAATCTATTATTAAAAGTAAAATCAAGGTTCTTATCATTTTCGCTTGGGTTAACATTGACATCGCCTATTTTCAGACAGTTGATCGGAGATTTGCCCAAATGAAGTTTGGCACCCAATTTTGAAAATTCTGTCTTGTCATCATTCAATTTGAGAACATTTTCCCCATCCATTGACGAATATCCTCGATGCATGCCTCCAGTGTTGTTAATGAATCGTTTATTTTAGAGAGGTCGACGGACAAATACAACTTTGTATCATAAGCATACAGATGAAAATTTACAGAGTGCTTCCTTATGATATCACCGAGTGGTAAGGTATAGACTGTGAACAGTAGTGGTCCGAGTGCTGAGTCTTGGGGAATACCATATTTTAGTTCAATGGGCTCAGAGAAGGTATCGCAAATTTTCACAGATTGCATGCGATCGCTTAAATAAGACCTTATCCAATTGAGGGCAGAACCGCGTATGTTGAGTTGTTTTTCTAAACGTGACAAAAGAAAGTGTTGTTTACCCCCCCCCCCCCCCCAAAAAAAAAAAAATCAATAAATAATTATCTGCACCTGTACTGTACGTTTTAGAGGACTTCCACCCCAAATATTGATTACCAGAGCATGTTTTCAGAAAAGCAGTGAAATGATCCATGTCCCCAGGTTTCCGCGATGGAGGATGGTGTAATTTGCTATGAAAAAACAGGGGAAGCTCAAACACAGTTGCAAATTTACATTCTGCCTTCTCGGGAAAAAAACGTGATTTGTAGTGTTATTAATCCTGCTCCACCATCTAAAAAACTCCACAAAAACCAAAAAAGTCAAATCTCCAACACTCCCACAGTACAAGGAGAAGAGAACAAAAACAAACCTCCGCATTGTACGTACAATGAATGAACACCCAAGTACAAGGCTCTGGGGCTTTGTTGTCGAGATAATAGATTGTGTACTGTTTCTTATTCCGCTGTCCACGAACTCAATCCACAAATTCTCAAAATGGGTCGTCCAATTGAAACGTTACAGGAAATTTTGCACATTTTTCATTATTCATGTGACGTTGATAATCAAAAGGTTTCATAATATACTATTCAAAAAATGTAGAGGGTATTGCACAAAAGTGAGACATATGAAGAAATATATTTATATTTTCATCAAAAAGACAGTTGGGGCATTGCATTGTGGCACCTGGTGAATGATTTCAGCGATAGTTGGGTGTCTGACAAGCACACATTCCACGCACTGAGCTGTAGAAGACATGGACGGTCAGTCAGAGAATTTACCACATTCAGTCGGAGACCTCAATAGCTTGTGAATCCTCATCAGTTCGCGAGATAAGCGCGGATCCGACGTGGCATACTCCTCACCAAACGTCCAATATCGGCTTGACTGATATTATTCCATTCTTCTCGCAGTGCAGCGGCGAGTTCCTGGACATTGATAGGGAGCTATTGGCGTTGGCGCCTGCCATGCATATCCCAGACGTACTCGATTGGCGAAAGTTCTGGACTTAGTGCTGGCCAAGGGGTGTAGTGATGTTCTGCTCCCGGAGGAACTCCGTAGCGCCACGGACCGTGTGTGCTCTTGCATTGTCATCTTGGAAAATGAATCCACGGCCGTGACGTCGCGCAAATGACACTACATGTGCTGCTAACATGTGTCATGGTAGTACTGCCCTGTGGCACGCCGTTGGATGACATAGAGTGCTGTTCTGCTTATCACGGCGCTTGAGCGGAAAACCTGCACAAAGTTTTCATGGGCCGGTGTCATTCATGATCCACACTAAACTTGGTAACATATTGATGTGTACACTCACGCGTATCAAATACCATTTTCCGAAAATATCAACATCAGTTTGGATATCCTCTACGTTTTTTGAATAGTATATTTCGAAAGCGGTAGAACATACGCATGAATAGAGGTTGTTAGTAATGTTCATCTCGAATCGTTTGTTACAACCAATGTCAAAAAAATTGTTGAACGTGAAATATTCTTGATGGTTTTTCATTCAAAAATCTGTATCGACACAATTGTTGAAATATATCTGCTTTGTTGGATATTTTACTATTTGTCGTGTAGCATTACTAACACCTTTCATAACAAAAATTTTGCTCCAGGCCAGTATGTTCATTGCGCTTGCCTAGAATCTTTATAAAAACGTTCACAAGAATTTTGTATCAGGGGATCGTTACTTATTGTCATTGTACCGAGTAATGCATAAAGCTGACTATGATATGTTTCGTGAACATCTCTGAACTATAATATTAGTTTTCGCCACTGATGGTTTCCTGGGGGAACGCGAGGGAACGCTGCACCCTTAATATTCTCTGAGGGTTACACCTTTCCCTTAAAATTTCAAGCGTTACCTTCGAAAACCACGTCAACCACATTTGTCGATCAGTATTGTTCCATCTTCGAAATATTAGCAAAATACGATGCCTTATTAATAAACAGTTGTTGGAACAACTCGTTTATGCATTTGTAACCACTCGTCTTCACCACTGCAATTTTTTGCTTTATGGATCTTGGCAATGTAAAATTGCCTTTGTTGGTTTATAGATGCCTGAACGGGATGGTCCCAACTTATCTGTCAGACCAGCTCGAATACTACCAACCATCTAGAGCATTTGGGTCATCCCGTACGCTAAACTTGAAACCGCCTTGTGGCAAGCTGAGTGCTGCTGGTGATAGGGCATTCTCCATATACAGTTCTAAACAGGGAATCAACTTCCTCATGATATTAAGTATAGGCTAATTCATTTTCTATTTTCAAATCAAAGATTAAAATTGTTTTATTTCGCATTTATTGATCTTATATAATTTTCTGTATGTCTCTATTAGATTTTTCTTTTAGTGTGTTTTATGTGTGTGTCAGCATTAAGTACAGCCAAAGAGCATTGCTAACAGAATTTTAGGCTAAATATATTATTTTATTATATTAATGGCTTGATCTTCGGGAATAAGCCATTCAACGCAGCGAGAACTCGACCATTGTGCTAGCCACACTTAACCCATTTTAACTTTGTGTAACTTACAGCCCCGAACAGATGACCACTTCTTTTGAAGAGTTGAGAGTACTCGGACCCCTACTCCTACGAAAGGGGTACGCTCTCTCCCAACGACGCTTCGCGTTCGTCATCAACACGAAGCGATCGCCGCCACTGACCGCCCCTCTACTTCTTAATTTCGCTAAGCATCACTGGCTCTCGTTACTTAATTGCCCTTTTCAACTCGATATGCATATATTTTAGTTTAACGGAAAACTTGGTGGCCATAAGAAGAGACGATGGACAATGAATGAAAGACGAACATGGTAATTCAAACCTATAACCTTGCAGTCCTGTAGGACAGAAGTATTGCTAACCCTATCAGAAATGCCCATGAGATATCTGGTCACATGCATTCAATGATACTTTTCAGGGCGAACTAATTTTTGATAGGGGTCCATTACCTTTTTAAAATATAGACGCGCCGTGGCTCGTTGATTATCCCATTCCACTTATGATTGGGTTAAAGTCGGGTTAATGCTATCTGTCATCCGCCTCATTTTTCTTTTACCCCTTCGCCGGAACCGACAGGGGCGTCGCTAAGGAGGATAATGCTGATGTGACACCCCTAATAATATTTCCAGGCTAGGACGTTTTCAGCCGTATTGAAGTCGTAGATATCAATTCGCTCTCGCTTGTTATCATTCACCTTCTTGCATGATTAGATTTGATACATGGACTTGTGTCACCCACACGGTCGGGCATACATACATATCATCACTACATTGAAATGATCTGGGTCATAGTGTCACGTCAAGTTGAGGAGGTCAGATCACCGGATCAAACGATCTGACCTCCTTAACGAGATGTGATGCAACAACCCAGATCTCTTCACTGTAGCGATACAAGGCTTATTATATGACTTAAGTTGAACATCGAATGCCAACGCTAGCATTAACAATTCCCCCAACTTTTTTGGAAAATTGGATTGGAGTAAAAAAGAACTACTTTTGTTTACACTTATTTTTGTAGCAGATGCACACTTCCGGGGGAATCCCCCCCCCTCCCCTGGTGCGAATGAATATGATCAAAAAATATGAAGACGATAAAAAACCCGAACGACCGTTCTAGCGTCCCTGTCAAATTCTACAAATAAGACCGAAATGAGCTCGGAGTGAAGTACTTTCTGCGACCGGGACAGCTATTTATGCGAATTCGAACGCACCCGTTCATGGTCCGTGATTCTACAAATAAGACCGAAATAAGCTCGGAGTGAAGTACTTTCTGCGACCGGGACAGCTATTTATACGAATTCGAACGCACCCGTACATTGCCCGTGATACAATAGTGATATGGAAGCGGATTTCACAGTGTGGATTTTCCGGGGACCAGGCAAAGATCACCAAACAATAGTGATATTTAGCGGTTAAATTAGATAGTCATATAATAAAACTTAAGATCTTTCGATTCGGGCTATTGGGTGTCAGCATTACCAATTTGGAGAACCGGTTAGGTACGTTACCGTACGTGATTATGAAATAAAATGTTGTGTCATGACTTCTACATGCATACTTCATTTATCCACAAATAAATTTCAAAGAAGTCTAGAGTTCTTTAACTAGCAACCCGACTGACTAATATTCCAACTAAATCATCAAGACATGCTTTCATCGAAGGCATGCCTTGAAGATACAGCTGGAATATTTACTCAGCCCGGACGTGAGCCATCACAGTCGGGGCAAATCATTTTTGCAATCTCAAATCGGTCATCATCGCGACGCCCCTGGGAACCGACCCTGTAAAAATCAATACTACACGAAATAGATATGCAATGTTTTTTTAACTGTTGTGTTAAACGTCGCGATTGGCAATATACAAACTACTCTTAGAATTACCTTAGACCCCTCATAGCAATGTTTTTTTGAAGTTTCCATACAGGTCCTTCACCGAAAGAAATAGTTTTTCCTCCGTCTGTGAACAAATCCGCTAGAAAATGAAGAATACAGTATTACTATAAATGTGGCATGACTGCGAATAAAATGTTGATTCCTTTGTCTTGTTAATTATCGAACTTCCAACCCACAGTTTATAAAATCATTTATCACACGTTTATTACTTTTATCCAGCTCCATATTTACAAATCCACACAGAACATGTGTTCCATACGGATTTCCGATGCCTGACTATTTTTCCACCTGACGTTATGGATTTACCAAAAGCACTAAACCACGTCCATTTTCGAAACCGGCCAATCGAAACGTCGTATTCTGACTTACCTCAATTCGGAGGCTGGGGAAACAGACGGTAAATTGAGTGTCAATTGGAATATATTTTTTTTCAAATCCACCAAAATTATCGAGATTTGACTTATTCTACAAATGGAGTGTGATTTTATAACACCCAAGTTCTGACCTTGAAGCGAATATCTTATAGATAACGCAACTACTTTCTTAAAATATGAATAAATAACCAATTTGAACACACTTTTATTTATATTTTTCTGTTTACTCATTGATCTGTCAAACGTGTCTGCCAATCGCACCTGAGTTTTGTTTTTCTTTTTATTTCAAGCAGACGTCAGCACTGTCAAATTCTACAAATAAGACCGAATTTTTAAATTAATGGATTAACATAGAGACGTGTAATAAACACAGACCACAGCGATGTGTCAATGCGTTCGTTAATACGGCACTCATGTCACCACGGATGGATAGAATTCGAGACTGTGCCGCTTGTTCCATCCTTGCGCGCCGCCACTCGTGCCATATTGGCAGAGGCATTCATACAAGGTGACGCTCTGTGTATTTATTCAGCAGGCTATTACAATTTGTCCACCGGTTATGTATTATATATTATTACACATCCATTAAACTTTAAACCCTTGTATTCAACGGAATCGCTGCTATGATATAAATGATTCTGCATTCAACGGGTGATATACAAGCCAGAACTTTTTTACCGCACCGTTTAGTTACGCTTCGAAAATTTTTCAAATTTCGTTGTATAATCATCGACCGTCTGTCGCATAGGGTTGAAAATGAAAACGTCCAAAGCAAAATAAAGTCGGTTCACAAACAATTAGCCCAAAACTAAGTTAATATTTAAAAAAAAACAAATCATTTACAACCAGAACATTAACCCAGTCCCGTTGCTGTCTCGTTTTGTGGATCCTATTATATATATTCAAGTTATTTTTAGAAAGTATATCGAACCCGGAAAGAGTACATGATTACCTTTAGAACCCTCGATAAGTAAAACTATCGTAAACCGTGCACTACCTCTCAGCCAATTAAAGGAAGAGAAAGTCACATGAGGTTTTATATATAAGAAAATCCATGCGGAAAGCAGCGCCTGCGTTTTGAGAAATCTTTGTCGATAACATGAATATAAATGGATTTTTTTTTCAACAAACGAATGTCGTATCGTCGAATTATTTAGAAAATTAGTCGACTTTGGATACTTTGTGCCGACACCCATATTAATATTTTCCACAGGTCTGGACGTTAACGTATCTTTAAATTCAACATCTCGGATTTTATGCGCACATTTTAAAACAGTGTACAACACCAATGCTTCTTGAAGTTTATAAAACGTGGACGGCTCCCTTCAAAGAATACCGTTAACACTACGGTAAAAGTACTGGTACTGTTACTTCTACAGTAAATTATACGGTAATGCCTGTTACTGCTTGAAGTTTCATCAAATGAGAACTGAAAAAAGAATATACACGTGCAGTGAAGCAACGCCATTTTCAGAACGAACACATTCAACCCTTTAATTCCACGGTGTTTAAAAATTATTTTCTATTCAATACATGGTACCTGTTGACATTTAGATCTAGTTCGATAACACTATTGAATTGCAAATGGACAGAAAACAGAAAAACACTAATCCAAAACTACTAAAATTCTCAAAAAAGAAGAAAAATATAAAAAAGAAGAAAAACAAAAAAAAAATCCACCAACAAATAAAAAACAAACAAACCAAAAGAACCCCCTAAAAAGCCAACAATAATTTCTAACACCCCACCCCACCCCACACACACAAAGCAAAACGTACATGCAACGCCTCTAAGACGTCCTACCAAATCACTCTTTCTGAGTCCACATGCTTCTGTGACAACATCAATATTGTTCATGGTTTCTAAAAATTATTTTCTATTCAATACATGGATGCCTGGTGACATTTAGATGTAGTTCGATAACACTATTGAATTGAAAATGGACAGAAAACATAAAAGCACTAATCCAAAACAACTAAACCCTCCCCCCCCCCCAAAAAAAAAACAAAACAAAAAAAATCCCCAAAAAACAAAAAACACCAACAAACAAATAATAAAAGAAACAAACAAAGGAATCCCCTTAAAAGCTAACAATCATTTCTAACACCCACCCACCCACCTTCCCCCTTCCAAAAGAAAAAAAGAAAAAACAAACTCACATGCAACGCTTCTAAGCCGTCCTGCAAAATCACTCTTTTTCAGTACACATGCTTCTGTGACAACATCAATATTGTTCAAAGATATAAAAAGCTGGGGACCTGAAATTTAAGAAGCTAATGTTTCAATTTGGTTAAAACTCAAGGATCTCATTTGGTGTTTAATGCATCGGATTTAGGAATTAGGACTCCCCGAAAGAATATATTTTGCAATAATCAGAAACTTATTATCCCCGCATTTGAAAAATTGCGGGGATATATTGGTTGTCTCCGTCCGTCCGTCCGTCCGTCCGTCCGTCCGTCCGTCTTTCCGTACGTCCGTCCGTACGTCCGTCCGTACGTCCGTACGTCCTGGAAACTCCTAGGGGTTTCAATTCAAAACATTGAAAGTGTGTTCCTGTTCATTCATAGGGTCTATAGATGTGCATGAAGGTTTTAGATTTTTGATTCGGCCCTCGGGGGCGTAAGGAGCACCACTTTTGTCGTCAGAGGAATGGTTTCCGGCGAAAAACTCCTAGGGGTTTCAATTCAAAACATTGAAAGTGTGTTCATGTTCATTCATAGGGTCTGTAGATGTGCATAAAGGTTTTGGATTTTTGATTCGGCCATCGGGGGCGTAAGGGGCACCACTTTTGTCGTTAGAGGAATGGTTTCCGGAGAAAAACTCCTAGGGGTTTCAATTTGAACATTGAAAGTGTGTTCATGTTCATTCATAGGGTCTGTAGATGTGCATAAAGGTTTTGGATTTTTGATTCGGCCCCGCGGGGAGCAAGGGGCACCATTTTTGTCGTTAGAGGAATGGTTTCCGGCGAAAAACTGCTAGGAGTTTCAATTCGAAACACTGAAAGTGTGTTCATGTCCATTAGTAGGAGCTGTAGATGTGCATAAAGCTTTTGGATTTTTGATTCGGCCCCGAGGGGCGCAAGGGGCACCACTTTTGTCGTTAGAGGAATGGTTTCCGGAGAAAAACTCCTAGGGGTTTCAATTTGAAACACTAAAAGTGTGTTCATGTTAATCAATGGGGTCTGTAGATGTGCATAAAGGTTTTGGATTTTTGATTCAAGCCTCGGGGGCGTAAGGGGCACCACTTTTGTCGTTAGAGGAATGGTTTCCGGAGAAAAACTCCTAGGGGTTTCAATTCGAAACATTGAAAGTGTGTGCATGTTCATTCATAGCGTCTGTAGATGTGCATAAAGGTTTTGGATTTTTGATTCGGCCCCGGGGGGGGGGGGGGGGGGGGCGCAAGGTGCACCATTTTTGTCGTTAGAGGAATGGTGTCCAGCGAAAAACTGCTAGGAGTTTCAATTCAAAACACGGAAAGTGTGTTCATGTTCATTAGTAGGGTCTGTAGATGTGCATAAAGGTTTTGGATTTTTGATTCGGCCCCGAGGGGTGCAAGGGGCACCATTTTTGTCGTTAGAAGAATGGTTTCCGGAGAAAAAACTCCTAGGGGTTTCAATTCGAAACACTAAAAGTGTGTTCATGTTAATCAATAGGGTGTGTAGATGTGCATAAAGGTTTTGGATTTTTGATTCGGCCCCGAGGGGCGCAAGGGGCACCACTTTTGTCGTTAGAGGAATGGTTTCCGGCGAAAAACTCCTAGGGGTTTCAATTCGAAACATTGAAAGTGTATTCATGTTCATTCATAGGGTCTGTAGATGTGCATAAAGGTTTTGGATTTTTGATTCGGCCCCGGGGGGGGGGGGGGGGGGCGCAAGGTGCACCATTTTTGTCGTTAGAGGAATGGTGTCCAGCGAAAAACTGCTAGGAGTTTCAATTCAAAACACGGAAAGTGTGTTCATGTTCATTAGTAGGGTCTGTAGATGTGCATAAAGGTTTTGGATTTTTGATTCGGCCCCGATGGGCGCAAGGGGTTCCATTTTTGACGTTAGAGGAATGGTTCCCGGAAAAAAACTCCTAGGGGTTTCAATTCGAAACAATAAAAGTGTGTTCATGTTAATCAATAGAGTCTGTAGATGTGCATAAAGGTTTTGGATTTTTGATTCGTCCCCGAGGGGCGCAAGGGGCACCATTTTTGTCTTTAGAGGAATGGTTTCCAGAGTAAAATTCCTAGGGGTTTCAATTTGAAACACCGAAAGTGTATTCCTGTTAATCAATAGGGTCTGTAGATTTGCATAAAGGTTTTGGATTTTTGATTCGGCTTCGAGGAGCGCAAGGAGCTCCATTTTTGTCGTTAGAGGAGTGGTTTCCGGCGAAAAACTCCTAGAGGTTTCAATTCGAAACATTGAAAGTGTGTTCACCTTCATTAATAGGGTCTGTAGATGTGCATAAAGGTTTTGGATTTTTTATTCGGCCCCAAGGGGCGCAAGGGGCACCATTTTTGTTGTTAGAGGAATGGTTTCCAGAGAAAAACTCCTAGGGGTTTCAATTTGAAACATTGAAAGTGTGTTCACCTTCATTAATAGGGTCTGTAGATGTGCATAAAGGTTTTGGATTTTTTATTCGGCCCCAAGGGGCGCAAGGGGCACCATTTTTGTTGTTAGAGGAATGGTTTCCAGAGAAAAACTCCTAGGGGTTTCAATTTGAAACACTAAAAGTGTGTTCATGTTAATCAATAGGGTCTGTAGATGTGCATAAAGGTTTTGGATTTTTGATTTGGCCCCGAGGGGTGCAAGGGGCACCATTTTTGTCGTTAGTGGAATGGTTTCCGGAGAAAAACTCCTAGGGGTTTCAATTTGAAACACTAAAAGTGTGTTCATGTTAATCAATAGGGTCTGTAGATGTGCATAAAGGTTTTGGATTTTTGATTCGGCCCCGAGGGGTGCAAGGGGCACCATTTTTTGTCGTTAGAGGAATGGTTTCCGGAGAAAAACTCCTAGGGGTTTCAATTCGAAACACTGAAAGTGTGTTCATGTTAATCAATGGGGTCTGTAGATGTGCATGGAGGTTTTGGATTTTTGATTCGGCTTCGAGGGGCGCAGGGGATACCATTTTGGTTGTTAGAGGAATGGTTTCCGGAGAAAAATTCCTAGGGGTTTCAATTTGAAACATTGAAAGTGTGTTCATGTTCATTCATAGGGTTTCTAGACGTGCATACAGGTTTTGGATTTGTGTCAACAATTTACCAATAATCACAAATGCAAATACGGGGATATACTATAGTGTGCTTTGCACACAAATGACACCCCTCTAGTTGAATTTTCAATGAGGTTATCCCAATTTATATTTCAATTTTTCGTGTTTGGTTGGGGAGGAGTTCGTGCGGTGGTATGAACTTTTATGATATAGTACGACCATCTAATCTACTGCAGTCAGTATATCATATCTATATTTCAAAGCCGTGATTGTGAATTTTAGCCTACTTGTTGATGTGCTTTTTATTATTTAGATGGTATTTTGGTATCTACGCGTTTTAATTGTTTATGGAAATATTATCGGGAGTCGCGAAAAGTCGAAAAGCAACATGTTTCCACGACAGGTTTTCGAAGGAAACGTGGTTTATATTTCGCCCTACAAATGACATAATTTTGATATTTGCTCAAATCGTTAAAATGTATTTTTGTAAGGCTGATGTGTGTTTAATACACACTAAAAACCGAAGTGTTAAAACTGAGACTTTCAAGGTATTAAACCCATTCTAACTCTTAGGGTTTGATTTTAACACTTAGACATTACAATCGTCAGACATCTGAAACTTGATTGGATGGCACTTCCCATGTGTATAGCATTGGTGGTTCTTCCAGAATCGTCCATAATTTGATTTGCGCTTGGTGGGTACATAATTAAAAGGACACAACGCAGATGACACGGATCAGGCTCGAGAGTTCGAGCCTGATCCGCGTCATCTGCGTTGTTTCCTTTTAAGTGTCGCGACATTACACTTGTCAAGTGATATTATTGTAACACCTGTCAAGTTCTGGGATATCTACACTTCAACAAAGGGCCAGTTCAGCGCTTAGTAAGTGTTAAATACAGCACTTCAAGTGTAGTTTTTAACACTTTAGTTTTTAGTGTGTATCACGTGTGCCGAAACATGCAAGATTCTACGAATAAATAATTTTCACTCGAATCGAGTACTGGATTAGTACAGAGAGATGCCGCGAATCGGGTCGACTTCGAATCGAAATGTTTGTAGTCTCTGCCTATCTAGAAATTGCAGATAACTGCACAATGAGTCCCTTTTTTATGGCTCGACTCATTCCTACGGATGAGACCTCTTTCGGTGATGGGCCTTGTAATTTCCGATACATGAAAATTTCGAGATAATTGTTTTTGCGACTCCGATAATTGTCGCGACAAAGTTTCGGTGTACAGGAAATCGCCGAATCCGAGGGATAAAAAATGGCAACTTCTGCACGAAAACAGATAGGGATCTTGATTTGAATTTGAATTTAGATTAGAACGCTGTGTTAAAATAACATTCCAGCTGTTCGGTACCAACAGATTTGAAGAGATGTTGATAATATTCTACCTACCAACTTGATGAGGTAGCGAGAATTGTCTTCGATATTTATTTCATGATAGATAAAAAAATCTCCCTGGGAGTGACCTATATTATGCAAAAGGCTTACAGTACGCGGAGAGTGTATTATCACTAAATCACCCGCAGAGTGGAGATTCCACCCGAGCAATAATTGCAAATTTGTTGCAAAGCATAACCAGCACCAGCAAAGTTTCAGCCAATGGACCTCCGGGTTAAACCCGGAGGTCCATTGGCTGAAACATTGCTTGTGTTTTTTGCCGATGTATACAAAATTTGAAAATTATAGCTTGGGTGATAACTCCACTCCGCGGGTGACTTAGTTACAATCTACACTCTCCACGTACTTTAGATAACGGATCTCTATACAACAGGATTGTTGGAACGCTCGTTGGATACGTACAGGAAATTATTCCACCGCCGCCATCTGAGAGGGGGGGGGGGGCGGAAGTTGCAATAAATATATTAAATATACCTATAGTAGCTTGGTGTACCAAATGTTTACAACGAGTGGTGAAGTGGTGTTAACCGCGAGCCTTCGACGCGCGGTTAATACCACTTCACCAAGAGTGGTGAACATTTGGAACACCAAGCTAGTTCAGGTATATTTTATTTTGACCATGATCGTCAGATTATTAAGAGTAGCTATTATTTTTTCTCGATTTTACTGGGCAGCAGACGTACATACGTGCGAATCTGTTTTTGTTTATATATGAGCATCGTGGGCGGTACTGTAAATTTTATCGTCGAAACGAAATAGAAAGAGAAAAGGGGCCTTGTTTCATTTTAATAACATAATAACACACTATTTCGATTTATGGATGCTTCATTAACATGAGACAATGCATCTTTGTTAATTTCTGGTGTCTTGTGGGTCGAACTTATACAAACATGTAATAAATAATTGCCACTTTCATTTCACTCTTCACGAGGCGACGTGCGATAAATTTAGACAAGTTCGCATTCAGGTCGACGTCACCCATGGTCAACTTGGGTGTAGTTCCACTGTAGGTGTAAATTTTAACTACTGAAATCCCATTTCTTGCGTGTGTGAAGCTAAAATTTCTGTCATTGGCTTTTCATCTGTAGTAGAATAGGTAATCATGGCATAAATAGAGGATATGGAATAAGTGTTTTTCTCATATAATATCTATGAAACGAGTCTAATAATTTTCCGTTTGGGCGAGCCTCTGGCGAGCCCAAACGGAAAATTCGGACGAGTTTCATAAATAATATATGAGAAAAACACCCATTTCATATTATATTTATCATATGACACACACACGCACAAATTAGCCACTTCGTATGACTTTTTAACCCATCACCTGACTTGAGTTGCAGACGGCACATGGAAAAAACATACTCGTATAACTAAAAATTTTCATTTTTTTTGCTTCCAAAACATACGTTATGACCCCTCATTGGAACGAATGCGACACGCTAGTTCCAACGAAGGGTCATAACCTATGTTTTGGAAGCAAAAAGTAAAAATATAAAAAGATATGAATGGTGTTTTTCTTGAATTGCGCGAGACGGTTTTTGCCGTTACGTCAGGTAAAAGATTAATACAATATAACCCACCCTAAATAGGACAGATAACGTAAATTCTCCCTACTGAATGCAAATGTGACCCAGTTGTATTTTGTTTAGCCAATCAAATTGTCCAGTTTTGAAATTAACCAATGAAAGCTCCCAACTCTAGTTATGAAAATTATGAAAATATGGCCCAGTTGTATTTTGTTCAGCCAATCAAATTGTCTAGATTTGAAAGTGACCAATGAAATTGACGGAAGGCTTTATTTATCACTGATTAATATGAAAACAAAATAACAAATGTTTTAAAGTGAACAAAACGGACGAGTCATATGATAAAATAGTTTCTCGGACGGAGGGATTCAAGTTTCTTACGCCTCGTGATTTCCTGACAAAGTAAACTGAATATTTACAACATAATTAAGTTATTATTGACAATGAACCAAGACTGAGAAGTTGATACAGTGTTATTAGTTTTCGTACAAGGTAAATATCCTGACGTTTGATGACGTGAAAGCTGTTACGCTGTGACCACGGTCACAGCGTAACAGCTTTCGTACCATCAACAGTGGCGTAGGAACCGGGGGGGGAGGGGGGGGGGGGGTAAGGGGGTATTTACCCCACCCCTCAAACATTTCCAAAACTTTGTAAATCATATCTAGTATCTACACGAAAATAACCACATACATCTGCATATTCTACATCATACAGGCGCACATAAAAACTGTATGATCTACACCATTTGCAGTGCATAGAAAAGTTGGTAGCCGATGTCACTGACTGATTTGACGCTCAACAGGTTAACATCTTCCTCTCTGACATACATCCCCCTTTAACCGTTTGCCCAACGTAAACCGGCAAGCGCTATTCTCAAAAATCGCAAATTAATTTTCATGATTTTTTCATTTTTTGTATCAAAAACATAGGTTATGACCCCTCATTGGAACGAGCTCGTCGAGCTCGTGCCAATGAAGGGGCATAACCTATGTTCTGGAGACAAAAAATGAAAAAAATTAGTTATTCAAGAATTTTTTTTTGCAAGTGTCGTCTGCTTTTCATGTTAGATAAAGGGATAAACACCATAAATTAACAGCAACGATACCTTGATTTTGTCACTTGAGAAGCGAGGAAATGAGCTCTCAGTAGTTCATATTTCACAAATTTTTCTAATATCCTCCTCCCGCACTCACCCACGGGTTCGGCTACGCAGAGCGGGCCGCCAAAGGCTATCGTGCTGTCCCCTACAAGCTCCCGTTTACAATACCCTCCCCCACCCCAATATTATAAGCTTCCTAAGTCCCTGTCCATCAAATGTCATAGACTGTAATTCAGCGCGGTGGCTTGACGCCTTCCTAGTGTGGAGGAAGTTCGAGAGGTGATATTTTTTGCTGAAGTTCTAGCAACCAATTATAGAGATCAGTGGCTTAGATCGATGTCACGCCCTGCTGTCAGCGTTGCAATGTTTTGATGCCATTTAAAGCGTGTTTTAATGGAAATTACAAAACCACAGCGCATAGATTCTAGAACTATCGCATTTATGACAAGAAAATTCAATGAAATCACTTAAGAGAAAATTCTGGTACCTACTCAAAAAACAGTAGTCATCCTCGTTATCCCAACTTCTGAAATTTTTAGACAATAGTGGGGCGCGTGGAGGTTTATTTCATAAAGCGTTAGCCAATGGACGGCGCCTCCGTCGAATCTTCAGAATTCATTGGGAACAGCATGTCTCCAACCAAGAAGTGATCAGTCGCACAGGCATTAATAACACTGTGGAGAAGGTGAAACAGAAACGTTGGATGTGGCCAGGCCACGTCCTGCTGATGAGCAAGACCAGGCATCCACAAGCTGACCTCAGATCACCACCAGGGAAAAGAATGAAAGGCAGGTCACTGGACTCTTGGACACGAACTGTGGAAAAGGAGATGAAAGCAGCGGGCAAGATCTGGAATGAATTCAGCTGGCTCGGTTAAGACCGCGATGGCTGGAGAGAATTCGTCAGCGTCATATGCCCCTGCCGGAACGATGAGGATTAAGTAAGTAGCCGAGTGAAATAATCCGCACGGCACACGAGAGGATAAAATCGAATGGAATACGATGCTGGAAGTGGAATACCATTTTCAGCGAGTGGGAGTGGGAATACGATTTCTTTTAAAGGAAAAATAACGAATGAAAATAAAATAAATTAAATTCTTTCATCGTGTCTTTCGCCCGAAAAAGACTAGTATTCGCATCGCATTCTGATTCATCGGAAGAATGAAGTCCGAGATTGAATGCTCAGCAACATTGACGGACTCCGGCCACCCGATACGTCAGATGTCATCAGCTTTGAATATGCGTCAGTTTGGTTATTTATTTCAGTTTAAAGTATAAGCATGCATGACAATACGCCAGTACTATTTCTCCTTAAAATGGATGTTTCTGTTGCAGAGAAGATTCGAATGATTCGATCTCTTCGATTCGACATAAAATCTGACGGAAATATTCGATATCTGCAATTCGACATCAGAAGTCTGATTTGCTAATTTCGAATTGTTGTAAATCGCTGATCGTGAAATTATAGTTTTGAGAAGTTGTTGCGTGGAACCGTTCGCAATGCAGAATGTGCGTAAAATGCAAACAGCTGCCTATGCGACAGAGGGGGAGTAACTCTAAAAAGTATGGAAGCCAGTAATAATTGCAGAAGTGGTGTGAATACTTCATTAATGACAACATTTCACCAGATGCCATGCGATTATTCTCACTAACAGTTTACATCATTTACCAGTTTCCCAACCCTTTGAAGATGAGAGGCCACTTTTCCGGATCTGGGATATGATACGTCACACTTTCATTAAGTAGGAGGACCGCTAAATTAAAGTGTGAGGTGGACCAATCAATATTATCGTTGTGCAGCCCTGTGGCTGCACGTTGGAAATATTAATTGATCTGACCTCCACCCCCTCAAAAAAAAATAAATAAATACAATAAAATAAATATTGACTCTTCCAATTGTTGCCATTGAACCGATCTAGAAGGTACAAACAGGTTCGACATTGGAGAGTCTGATAGCTTCTCGCCGCTGCTCAGTGGTTCTCTCCGGGTACTCCGGCTTTTTCCAGCCGTTGCTTCCATTGAACTGACATGGAAGAGAGTTTAGACATTGCGCATGCTAAATCCCAAGATACAATGCAAAGCGAATTTAACAGGATATTTTATCTCCGTTGTACGATCAGTTTGCAAGGTGATATGAGGATGACGCATCTTCTTTAATATTATTTTGGTTTTTGTTTTATCAATTTACACATTGGGCCATCCGCATTTCTCTTGTATCTGGGTATGGACATTCATCCTGATTCCCATGTTCCTTTTCTCCTTGGATAAACATGCAGTTAAATATTTATTACTCTTTGAGATCTGAATGGTACACGTTTTCCTGAACAGGAATTTTGTTCACAACATATACACACATATAAATAACTAAGAATCGCAGTAGTCGTGTGAGATTTAATAATGTAAATTAGATACATTGTTTCCTGTTCTGGGAACTGTGAGCAGTGTGGGCGAGTATAACAAAGAATTGCGGTATTGACATATTTTCTCAATAGAATTGCACAATTTTGTACTTTAACTCATCCCATGCCGTTGAAAAATACTACCTATTTCTTATACGCCAGACTAAATTGACTCATTGGTTCGTGCACCAGATATCAGGTCACAATGTTCGATGGCTCGATCCTCACCCGCGTTATCTATATTGTCTCGTTGGTCAAGAAACGTAATCCCAATTGAACACGTGGGAGAACAGTTGGGTATTGTGATAAGGAGTACCTCACATATTGGTACTCTTGTCTTCAATCAACCAGTCTTAACCCACTGTGCACTGATGCCAAAATACTAGAATTTTAAGTCGTCGTTTTTCCCAAATGGTACTCGGAATTTAACCAATTCAGTCCCGTTTGACGGAGTTCAATGAACAGATTCAGTTTGCTAAATATCGAGTTGAACAGTGGGAAAAAAATGCAGTTTTAAAGTAAACACCTTCCAGTTCCTTCATTTTCTTTCTCAGAGTACTTCAAGTAGAATTCTGTGAACCTTCCAGATAGCCATCAAATTTATGTCTACTGATATTGAGATAGCATAAATGGTTACACTTTATATCTATGGTTTATCATCTCCCGACAAGTAAACCCAAACGTCCGCGCAGTTTAACCCTTTACCTAACTCGAAAAGCAGACGACACCTGCAAACAAAATTCTTGAATAACTATATATTTTCATTTTTATCGCAAAAACATAGCTTATGACCCTCACTGGAACGAGCTCATAGAGCTCGTTCCAATGATGGGTCATAAGCTATGTTTTTGACAAAAAATAAAAAAAATATTGAAAACTGAATGACGATTTTTGTAAATAGCGCTGGCCTGTTTTGGGCGTTACGTTGGGTAAATGGTCAATTATTCAGGTGGTTGCTTGCGAATTTATTGTGGTTTAACGACAGCTCCGACAGCTAAGATTATATCGTGTCGGGGTATCGTGCTTACCTATAGTTTGTTGCAAAGTCTTTCTTCTGTTTCACGAAATACTTGTCGCTTCACAGAACGACAAGGACTGATGGTTTTTAAAGCATCATATTAATAGAATCCTATTGAATGTAAAAAAAAAAAAAAAACTAGGGACAAAACATAACTTTTAAGAAAATACTCAGAAAATCCGGGTCTGAAGATAATGCACTTCAAGTCACCACGAGGTGAGTGGGTGGACCTTACTTTGAAGAAATTGAGAGAAGTTAATCAACAGAAAACCTTCATCGCGTACTAAAAGAAGCAATCTCACTCGCGGGCAGTTTTGTTTTTGTCTCCAATTTTTCTTTCCAAATCATTGGTACACAACAGAAGGCCTGTACCAAGAGAAAGTAGCAGCTAGAGCAGACTAGAGCGAATAAGTTCCTCTTGACCTTCCATAAGTCACAAACAATGGAACGCACAAACCGTCCCAGTTTCAACTCACTGGAGTTAACTGCTTGTGCAACTTTTACCCATCCAATACTTGTAGGCATTAATGGTTTGCCTGCTATAGACCAAAACAAAAATACACTGGAGCCTGGTAGAGGTATGTTATGAATGTTGATAAATTAATATAATTGGTACTCTTAATAATTATTTCCTTTTACCGGACTCGATTAAATTTTTCAGCAAATCAAATCATGGCTGATTTGCAGCTGCGATGACTTGAATTTATGAGAAATTAAAAAAAATACTAAGAAGATTAAGGATGTGAGGCGGAAAGGTAGATGCTTTCTGCAAAATGCGAAAAAATGTCTCGATAAGTTACGTACCCATGTAAACAGCCACAACGGGTCCATATGAGATGCTCATCTCCGCTAGAGCTTCATGTTTCACCTTTCCTTTTAAATCTGAAATATAAAAACAAGTTGCCATCTTTGCCCCGTAGAGGCGATCGTGTACCACATGCAATAACAGAAAGCATACTTCCCGATCTCTTCCGAAGAATTACTGATCTGTCAATGCTGAAGGAACTACTTTTATCAATGGTGGAACAATGACGTCTGCACAGTTTCTCTGCCGATATAACGTGCGCTTGTAACTACAACTTTAAATGTTTAACCTCTTATAGTACTTAGACCTACGCTTGGAAAATGGTTTAATGTTATTCGTGTATTTTCTTATGGTATCGCGTTGGTTTGCAATGTTGAAGAGAGGAAACGTAGACCTGTACTACTACTGCTTGTTTGTCCCTATGCACGCAAATAATTCTGCCGCGAAATAATACTGTAGCGTTCAAGACGATGGGATTGCTAGAATGGATTGTCTAGAATGATAATTGAAATTATGGTATACAACAGAGACCGGAACGCAAATTCTTGATAGAGAGTGGGTTGGGGAAAGGTGGGATTGAAGTATGAGGAGTCTTTGACTCGTCGGTAGTTGTTTAAGAATCATGAGGTAAATTCAACGCTCTCTTTTCAAGTGGATTGCAGGAACACTCATTGGTCACAGAAAAGTGCCCCCACGCCACATTGGGGGTGGGGGGGGGGGGATATTTACTATATATAAACCATACTGTTGATGTGAATCTCTTTCGTGGAAATGCAAATTGAATACTTACAACATATTTTAGTTACTATTGACAAAAATCAAGCATCGAGATTGGAAAGTTGATACGGTTTTATTAGTTTTCGTGCTAGGTGAACACCGTGATGTTCGATGAAGTGAAAGTTGTTATGCTGTGACAATAATCACAGCGTAACAGTTTTCACGTCATCAAACGTCATTGACTGGGAGGAGTTAGCGCGTTGATTGGCTTGATTCCATCGTGGGGGTGGGGGTGCAGTTTGAGTGGCGCGGATGTTCCAGCAATCCAGTTGTGTAAAAATCTATGGGCAAACTGATGTCTTGGTCGGGTGAGCATGAGTCACATCGCAAATTGTTACTGTCCAGGAGGAAACAGATAAAAACATAGGACAACTTTAATCTCAAAATCGTGTAGTTATCGGCAAAGTGGCGATATTTTCATGAAAAAAAACAAGAGTTACCCATTCTATAAAAATTCGAAGTGGAGTCTGTTACAAATTCTAGGGTACAACTAAATAAAGAATCGTACAAAAATAACGGTCAATTCACAGACAAAACATAATAACGTCTAGAATGAGAACGGAGAAAACCAGAAGTCCTCACAAAGGAAGAAGACAACTGCAACAGTCGTACATTCAGACGAAGTATTGTATTTGTGTCATACATGCATTTGTTATAGTAAATGAATCCACAGAAACACAGGAACAAAAAGCTTTTTGGATCGCAAAATCACCGGGTTCAGATTTGTTCGAGTTTGTATATCCTGCCTACCTCGAGTAAGTTTAACAATCGTTAAAATGCAAGCTATACTTCAAGCTACACCAGTCAATCGGGGGAATTACACACACTAAAACCAAGAACTCAATTTTCTGCAAATTTCCCAATCCATACTTTTCCTAGGATGTGGAATACAATAGAACCATCGGTTCAAAACTATTCCAGATCACTATTCAAAAAGTCTTTAACGGAGCAATTCTTGAATTTATACCCTCATCACGTCAGCTGTAATAATCCTGCTTGTTCCGACTGTATGTCTTGGCTCTGTTATCTCAACCTGACCCAAAAGAATTATTTTCTAAAAACGATGAACAATATTTTACTTATATGGAATAATTCAAAATTTTCGATTTTCTTTTTTCAACTACAAATATGCTGTTGTCGGGATTGTATCACATTTCATATATAATATGTTTGTTTTTTTGTTTGTTTTTTTGTTCTGTTTTTTTTAGGGTGGGGAAGGGGGGGGGTGGAGGGAAGACAGCTCTAGTGGCTACGCCATCTCCCGTTAGTGCAATCATGTATTTGAGATTAATGCATGTTGCTGACCTTGTTTGTATTTGTAGCATGTTGTACTACGAAATAAATCTTCATTCATTCATTCGTTCATACTTCTTGGCACGGCTGGAACAAGCATCATCATTCAATGTGGATCATTTTAAAGATGTTTTAGTCTGCACGCGATCGAGCTATTTTTTCCTTCGACTATTCGCAGACGACTTGACAATTAATGAACTGTTCCACATTGAGTTCCATGCATTAATTCTGTAAGAAATTCGACGCTGTTGTGGGACGTTTCTTTATTCACTTTTCGTGGAGTTTGCGCGCAGACTACCGTTGATGTAATGAGATCTTCTTGTACTCATAGAGATACGAAGATATTATTTCGTGCCCTGCTTATATATATTCCAATCAATAAGTATTTAAATTAACCTTCAAATCATCGAGATATTAACACGATTTGTGGAATTTCGAGGCGTAATCATAAAACTACATTTGTGGTGAATCTTCATTCCCAAATGTAATGTCACCGAAAATTCGGTCAAATGAAGTCTCGATTGAGCAACATTTCTGGGTTTGATTCAAAGAAAATTAATGTTCATGATATTTTTTAGATTCACCCGTCTGGAATATATCAGTTCGTCAGAAGAGTCAACCGACCAAATGAAATATTCTAATCTAAACATAGGTCTTGGACTATTTAAGGGCAATACTGGTTCCATGCCATAACAGTGTCCAATTCCTTAATAATTTAACTGATGGTCTAAGAACTTAATGAAGTCCATCAGCTTTGTACTAATGGAAAAAAACATGAAACTGTTCTGTTTTTCGCGTTGCAGACCGTCATTTAGACCGAAAGTCAAAACCATTCATTTTCAGAGGTGTCAAAAATCGACGGAAGTCGGTGTGTCTGTGTGTAAGGGTGTGCGTGTTTGTTTGTGTGTTGAAAAGTCAAAATGTCGAATGTGCTCTGGGTTGCTCATGATTCGACCCATTGTGAGAAAATTTGATAACCTGATCCACAGAAACGCATTTCCGTCATGCTCACGCCTTCACAAATGTCACAAAATTTATTAGAAAATTGTGTGTGTATGTGTGGGTGGTGGGTGGAAAAAGTGCCCCACCCTACCAAAATATGATTCCAGATACTTTTCTACATACATTATAAATGAGGTCTGAGCTCACCAGTGGCGTAAGCACAGGGGGCCTGGTGGCTTTGGTTGCCCTCGTACCCCCACCCCCCCCCAAAAAAAACAAAACATTGGGAGAAATCAATTTGCACACAACATATGAGGCCCTAAAATGGTCTCCAATGTAGGGCTACACACTCTTTAACCCTTTACCCAACGTCAGGGCCAAAACCGGCCAGCGCTATTCACAAAAAATCTCCAATTAATTGTCATTGTTTTTTAATTTTTTTTTGTCTCAAAACATAGGTTATGACCCTTCTTTGAAACGAGCTCGTCGAGCTCGTTCCAATGAGGGTCTTTTTGAGACAAAAAATAAAAAAAAATTAGTTATTCAAGATTTTTTTTGCAAATGTCGTCTGCTTTTCATGTTAGGTAAAGGGTTAAATGCTCCAGATTCACTCTCGTGTCACTGAAGTTAGCAAAATATTCTTGGGGGTCGGAAGCCTAGTCCTAACTGGGAAACTGGGAGGAGGGAGTAACAACCGGAGGGAGGTAGTTGAGAAGAGGGGAGGATTCCACCATCACCCCACAACGGCCTTCCAAATATGTTTGCTCCCCCCACACAACTGGCTAGAAAACTCCCTTTTAAAGAATCCTGGCTACGCGCCCGAGGTCCAAGGAATTGGAAAAAAAACTCCAGGACCAAATGAGTTTGATTTGATCAATTCAGATCATTGTCAGATTATTTTTTATCAGCAAAGTGATGCCAATTTTGAGGTACCTAAAATTCCCGCCAACTCAACCATTAAAGGCTTAATTCCAACTTTTCAGAGTTTAGTGTTTTAGAGCAAATGCCCCGGCAGACATTTAACACTTAACAATGCACGTCACAATAAAACATGCTCTCTATGAAATGTTTACACTCGATCAGCATTTCTGTAACACAGCTAGGTCTGCACGATATTCAAAACTGAATACCGGTATCGGTATTCAAAAAAATACCGCGGTATACCGGTATATCGAAAACTGTTCAGATATATGAACACAAGTACCACAATCGACACTCGAGGCATCACAAACCTTTACCCAACACAGACGATATCAAAATTTATTATTTTCAAAATTAATTTATCAGATTTTCCCCAAAAATTTCAACAAAACTATATCAAGTGACTCCTCATTGGAACGATCTCAACGAGCTCGTTCCAATGAGGGGTCACATGATATAGTTTTGTTGAAATTATTGAAAATTATTTTTTCAACTGCTGAATTTGTTTATTTCGAGGGCACAAACAGACGATTCCTTGGATAAAGGGATAATATTATTTATTCGGGGCTACAGTTAAAAAACTCAAGACTCTTGAAAATTAAATTGTGGGTAAATAAATAATGACGATAAACCGATATTTTTGTAATTATACCGGTATTCAATCGATAATGGTTTGAATACCGGTATACATCGGTTTATCGATATACCGTGCAGCCATAAACACAGCTGTGGAAAAAGTTGGGGTGACCTTTTTAGGGATGGGGGTGGAAGGGGGTTGGTGGGGGCGTGTACCAGATGACCTCTGTGATTTCTGGCTCCACCGCCTCTGTTCATTTTTCGTGTCAATTATCAACAGCGATAAAACCCCGAAGAGAAAAACGAGGGGAAACGACAAAAAGAAAAACAAATCGCTATTTGTAGTTATAAAAATAAAAATAGGGATATGCAATGCACAGAAAGATAAATATCCATATCTTAAATAAAACATAGGCCGTAAGCCGTTAATGTGCTGCATTCATTCGAACAAAAGGTAAACCTCGGGAATAAAAGGCCTATGAAAAGAAAATATTAGCGCAAATACATGTGATCGACCTGAATAGAAACTAGAGTCTCCAATTTTTACATCAGGTATAAGTGCACTGTCTACAGATTTTAGAAAGTTTACTGAAAGGACACAAATCCACCTCATGACATATAATGGTGACCCGCGTGGTATTTGCTTAGGTTGCATGAAATAATTTCACGTTTTGGGAGAAAAGTCACACCGGTACGCGCAGGCAAAGAAGGGAAAACATATTAACGAGGGGTTTCACTTGCCCAAAACCTCCCCGCGGTGCCTGTCTGATGCCCTAAATTTAGACAGGTTAGAATGCAGTCTGATTTCAAGTGCTATAGTAAATAGTATTGGACTTAATGAGCAAACTTTACGTTGATGATGTCTCTATTTCTATTCCTGGAGAACGACAAAGAATGTTTGAGAATATGTTTAACCATTTAGTAGAAACCACAGATTAAGGTATAAATGTTAAATAGATAAAGTACTTGAAACGAAAAAGTCAAAAGCATTTTTTTATTTATTGGTGTTTAATGTCACATATTTTTGCACAATGGCTAATCATGATCAAAAGTTAAAATTACCATGCACTGAAAACCTCTGACCTTTATTGAGAAAATAAAGAATACCACGGTGGAAGCATATAACGTGCATGGACGCCCCTTTTTGAATGACCATAGTGGATGACCTAGGAGCAGACGTCATGTCAGGTGACCAGTTACGTCATGTTGGGTTGTCATTGTAGTCTGCAAGATTACCATAGTGATACGTATTCTCAGCGCGCGTGCACATTGCAAGTTGTTAGGGTGATGCGTCTTTCCGGTGTACATTTTATTAACTGGAGGCCGTCGTCTTGGTTTCTAATGTGGCACGTGGTTGCCCTGTAACCCAAAAGCAAGCATCTAATAGGACTGTATGTGTTCCAGGGGTGTGTTCGTTTCGACTGTAGTAAATCTAATTTCCAAAAATAACCAGACAACTACCTAAAATCACCATAAAACAACCAAACATCACAGAAACGGGCTTTATTTTAGCTCACATTTCATAGAATCCTCTTTATAAGAGTAGAAGGTGCTCCCTAAAAGGTACTTTTAATTGTATAAAAATGTGATTAATTACCACAAACAGCCCAACAATCTGTTTATTTGGCTCGGACTCTCGGTTCCTGCATATTTAAGCCCTTATTCTCTCTATTTCTAATCCGTTCTGCCTATGTTATGACTTCCAGAATGTGTCTACCTATTTCGATATTGCAAGATGTGTTTGTGTGCTAGTTCACAACGAATGACAATGTTAGAACAACACATGAACACACTTTGAAAACCCAATATGTGACCACGTGAAAATGAACCATGTGCGCTCAACGACTCTGATCATCATTGAAGGGGATTCTATAATCGCAGAAAGTTCCCCATAAAGATTTTTAAAGAGAGTCCATAAGTGGGATTCCAAGCTTCTCTGTAGCTCATGACAGTGCTACCACCGGCTTCTACGACGACTTTAGCTGTCTATTCCATAATTGGCCTCCATTCTAGTCAGGATTACTCTAGTCTTCTATCATCCTTGCAGTCTTGTACCGTTACTATCGACTTGTATGGCACTATGACTCTCAGCACGCACCATTACACTACTGCCGCTACGGCCCAAGTTCACACCACTATCATACTGCTAGCAGTCGAATACAATCTGCTTGTTTTAACGACTTTTTCATGGCTGTTCCATGTTCTCTTAATGAGCTATCGAGTAGTGACTTGAAAAGTCATTGCTCGAACGACTAGAATCTCATCGAGCAAATAAGCTGTCCAGTAATTTCCCAAACGAGTGAATTCACATGCGACTCATCCTTGACTTTGAGAAAAGGGATTCTGTAACGACACACGTTTCCCCAAAAGGGATTCTCTTAGTCGTAGTCACATCCTGGTAGCTATAACATAGGCAGTACAGGTCATAATAGGAGAGAAAAAGGTCTAGAATGGTCAGAAAGCAAGGGTTCTGGGCGAATACGAGTCGAATGAACAATTGTATTTGGTAATTAGTCATACTCGCATACAATAAAATACACCTTTTATGGGTTTTTACTACTACGTTCAACTCTTATAAATTCTATAGAATCCGTGCTAAAATAAAGTCCATTTCTGTGATTTTGGGTTGATTCACGTGATTTTAGGTGGTCGAGTTGCTTGTGGAAATTAGATTTACTCCATACGAAATGAACACATCCTCAAAAACACCATGGCTTATAAAGAACAACCCATTAAATCCCCAGTATGTTTGCTCATAAACTTACATAATAAGGTCACACTGTTGAATTGCGCACTCCCGTTTTATTAATCGTACAGTGGCATGCTTCTGCGCTTTAAAATGAATGTACACATAATGAAGGCCAAAACAATCTTGGACTTTCCCAAATACATCTATTAACAATTTTGGGTTAGAAAGAGACTCAAGTTGAAGACCTTTCATCTTTGGAAGCATGATATTAGGAGAGGATCCATTTAAAACACCTGTTGACAAAACTTACCAAGCATGTTTCCAATCAATGGATATCCTGTAGGACCTGGTGGAAGTTTGTAACCTCTATATTTTATTGATCTCAGTAAAACCAATGCTCCAAACAAACCGAGCAATGCCGATACAATGAGGCCGACATCCCAAAATTGAGTGTACACAAAATCTAAGACGCCCATTAGTAACATTCAGCCTGCTAAAGAAAAGTCAAAAATCAAAACCTACACAAAGCATTTTGTTGCAGATGCAATTCGTTTTCATTTTTAAACATTTATGCACTGAGTGTCAAATGTAATTTAATGTTTGACGGAAAAAGGGAGAATTCAAACGAACATAAGCAGAGAAACCCCCACCTACTTATAGCATTAACCCTTTACCCAACGAATCGCCCGCATCAGCCCGCGAAATATGCAAATTCAGCAGCTGAAAAAATATTATTTTTCGAAAAATTTCAACAAAACCATATCATGTGACTCCTCTTTGGAACGAGCTCGTCGAGCTCGTTCCAAAGAGGGGTCACATGATATGGTTTTGTTGAAATTTTTTGAAAAAAAAAAAAAAATGATATTTCAAATAATAAATTTTGAAATCGTCTGTGTTGGGTAAAGGGTTAAGCTTATGATTATCGTAAGGCCCTGCAAATATCAAATTGTAAGTCGAAACGAATCTGGCAGATACTTTCGACTCGAATCGACTCTCGAATCGAACCTCGCCTCTTCTTAAATTGTAGATGTTATACCTTCTTCCAACAATAAATGGTCAGTCTTCACTGAATAGTGCGAACCGGGTGTATCCACTTCGTTTGCAAAATTATTAACTAAAGGCAGATGATTGACGACGTCGGTTGCGCGGTGGCTCATTATTTAGAGCACTAGACTTCAAAATGAAAGGCCAACAGTTCAATCCTGAATCCTGCCATGTGCGCCGTGTCCTTGGGCATGGCGACACCTACTCCCCATTGCCCCTATGGGCCAGGGTTGGGGCTGTGCAGTAAAGCGTACTGCCCCGTAATCGTGCACTTGCCTTCAACCGCTTCTAACTCTGCTTGTGTGGGATCAGGAAGTTGGATAGTCTGACAGTTGTGTGCTGCTGCTCTGTGGTTCTTTCCGTATCCTCCAACTTCCGCCAGCCGTTAAACTGCCATGGGTGTTAAAAATGTCCTTACCCTTCATTAAAGAAAGAAACAAACATACAAACAGTGGTTACTACTTTGCGCAAACGGGAAGGATTTGAAAATGAAAATAACTGTTTCCAGACTTAGACCAAGCTAATTTAGAAAATGAAATTTTGCTAATTCCTTTTAATTGGTTGAAGTAAAATTCGTTTTACCCCTTTGAACCCTGAGGATGTCAGTTCAATGGAAGCAATTGGAAGAGTCCATATTATTTAGGGGTATACCAATTATTATTTTCAACGTGCAGCTCCAAGGCTGCATGTTGAAAATATTGATTGGTCTTTCCAACACTTCATCCTACTTTATGAAAGTATGGCGGATAATTTTCCAGGATCGGAAAATCGTTCTTTCTCGCTCAAAGTATTAATATCGAATTTACTCGGTCTCGAATTCTCTTTAAAAGTTTTTATGCAAGAAACATTTAGTTATACCAGTGGACGTAAAGAGAATGACGTCTCGATCAGATGTGAGACTGGTGGAGTAAACGCGACGAGTCGATGTAACATCGTTAACTCTTTATCCAACGTAACGGACAAAACCGGTCAGCGCTATTCACAAAAATCGACAATTAATTTTCATTATTTTTTGTCTCAAAATCCATAGGTTATGACTCGTCGAGCTCGTTCCAACGAGGGATCATAACCTATGTTTTTGAGACAAACATGAAAAAATTGGTTACTCAAGAATTTTGTTTGGAAGTGCCGTCTGCTTTTCATGTTAGGTAAAAGGTTAACGAGACAAAAAACAATTCGGATCAGTTCTTTCTTATTATTAATGCCCATTTATTAATCCCTAATAAGCTCTATTCGAAACAGCTTCACGGAGAGACTATTTACCCAACTGCGCTCCCTGTATACTCGGCCACGAATCAGGCCCGAAGCAACTGAGTGTCGGGGCGGTTCACCCCCAGACCATGTCTGTCCGAAGTGCTTGTTGTCCGCCGGAAAAAGATTGAGAATTTTAGCCCTTAAACTGGCTGAGGACTAGATTTATTTATGGTGGCCTGAATTTGTTATTCAAAATCTGTTTTATTTCAAATTATTGGGGAAGGTCCATATGCACTCTCCGATAATTTGTAACAGAACAAATTTATATAAACAAAATATTATTTGCATTTGACTGAATATGAAACATGGGCAAGGAAAATATAGGCCTCATTTTTTTGAAAGCCCTGTTAGTGGCTTCTAGCACTCAACCAATTAACCTAACGCACGCGATATCTAAATTTTATTTTTTATTATTTTAATTATCTAAAACATATCACTTGACCCCTAATTGGAATAAGATTGACGAGCTCGTTCCAATAAGGGGTCACATGATATCGTTTTGTGAAAATTATTTGAAAAATATTAAAAAAAAATGTTTTTCAACTGCTCAAGATATAGCTCACGCGAGATGCGGGAGGATACGGCCGTTTAGTTGGGTAAAGAGTTACAGAGGTATATTGAGTTAAGTTTCAAGTTCGTACCGATGGTCCACGACCCGCGAATACGGTCGGAAAATTTTAATTCTCGCCTCGAAATGAAGGAACAGTTTGAGATCCCAGCTTTGGACCTGTCCTGAATGCAATGAGATGACCTTGTTACAGAAAGCTGGCATCGTTTTTTATTTCCTTTTTTCAGGAACATTGAAGCCAGTGGCGGATGGTCCGAAGCTAGTGAGGTGCAAGGAGGAGAGCTTCTTCCGAGAACCCTGTTTTGGGGGATTTTCTAGTGCCTATTGGAAAATTTGTTGGTCGCCTGAATGCCAACATTTTCATCTGGAAGCCGCTAATTTGGGGGAAATTACCATTTGTCGAAAACACAATTTTCGTTATGCAAAAATACAGGTGTGTATCATGTATCGTTTATATGAAAACGCTCGTTATAAGTATGGCAATCAGTAGACATGTACACGAAAAACGTTCGTGAATGTTTATTATTTTGAAAAATTACTTCGTACTTCATACAACTTAACACGCCCATACCACATTCATATAGAGCTGAAACGGTTAACCGATTAATCGATTAATCAATGATCCACATCTTGATCGATCCAAAAGGTAATTGATCGATTAACCGTTACTTTTGAACTACTGTATTTATGGGTTAACAAATGAACAAACTTGCTCCAAAACAGGAAAACATTGTCACACTGACTCACATCAATTGTATGTGATAGAGTTAAGCATGCAAGTTACTTGCTGACATACTTGTTTACTTGCGTGATCATCATAATGTATCAGTAGCTGGAAATGGTCATTTTTAATCCTTTACCCATTGCGGGTAGCAGACGATACTTGCAAAATAAATTCACAAATAACTAAATATTTTAAATTTTTGTCTCAAAAACATAGCTTATGACCTCTCATTGGAATGAGCTCAACGAGCTCGTTCCAATGAGGGGTCATAAGCTATGTTTTTGAGACAAAAATTTAAAACATAATAAATTTGAATGAAGATTTCTGTATAAAGGCCTAGTCGGTTTTGTTTGTTACGTTGGGTAAATGGTTCATGCTGTAAATCATCAACGGTATGGCAGGTATTCAGATATCTATTTGGACAAGTGATTAATTGGTTAACCAAGCTAAATTCACCTGATTAATCGATCAAGAAAATCCCTTAACCGTTTCAGCTCTACATTCGTACCCCGATAAAGCGACACGTAATTCATTTCAATTCTTTTTGGAATTGAATTTTGTTCTCTTTTAATCAGTTTATTATTATTTTTTAGAAGACATTGAGAGTCCAACACATATAACTATTAGTTCTTTTTGTGTTAAGATGTGCTTGGAGAGCAAAAGACCTATTATATTCATAATTGAATTTGTAGCACACACGAACACCCATAGTTCTCGAATACAGCCGTCGGATCAAGCTCTGATGCCACCAGTCTAATTTTGTTCGGAATTCAACACTATTATGGGTGGTTTGTTTACCAGCTTTTCATGAAGTTTGCGCGCAGACTATATATGTACCGTTGACTTGATGTCACGCCCCTTTACTCACAATTTACACAGATCTTCTGCCGTGTTCCCGTTTTAAATATTCCAATCAATACGTATTTCACATTAAAACACCATTTATTTATTTATTTATTTATTTATTGGTGTTTAAGGTCACATACTTATGTACAATGGCTAATCGTGACCATGACAGTTTTACAGGCGGAGGAAGCCGAAGTACCCGGAGAGAACCACCGAGCATCGACGAGCAACTATCAGCTCCTCAACATTCTAACTCTGTTCAAACTCCGCTCAAGCAGGATTGCAGCGGCTGAAGACATGTGCACCATCGACGTGCAGTACGTCTTAGTACATGGCGTCATCGTCGAAATATTCCAGAGGAGTGAATCTAATCATAGTTGATGGTCTATTTAACCCTTTACCCAATGTAACGGCCAAAACCGACCAGCGCTATTCTCAGAAATCACCAATTAATTTTCATTATTTTTTTCATTTTTATCTTCAAAATATAGGCTATGACCCCTCGTTGAAACGAGCTCGTCGAGCTCGTTCCAACGAGGGTCATAACCTATGGTTTTAAGACAACAATGAAAAAAATTAGTTATTCAATAATTTAATTTGCAAGTGTCGACCGTTTTTCATGTTAGGTAAAGGGTTAAAGGCTAGACTGGTTCCAGACCATAACAGCGTCAATTTCAGTACAGAATTCGACTGGTGGTCTGAGAGCTTTGTAGTCACTAACAGATTTACAACTGCTCGGGACTGTGCGCAAAACATACTGTTTAATTTTCATTTTTTGCTCCTTTGGAGCTTAGATTCCCAATTCATAAAGAAACTCTGACTCTAAATGTGTGTTATATACAGATTATCACCACAGTGTTTGTCTCCGGGATTTCAGATCAAGTCGAGATGTAGCCACAGAACAGTATTTCGACGAGCCCGTTAGGGCGAGTCGAAATGCGATTCTGTACCTACAACGAGACTTGATCAGAATTTCCGGAGGCACACACTGTGGTGATGATAAATTTATCTCATAATATTGACCACAAAATGTGTTATACAGCTATTTCAAGAAGAACTTTTTCATTTGCCTTATCGATGGAAAGACGCAAATTGAAAAATAGATTAGCGTTCATTGATCTCCATATTGAGGTCAGTGATGACGTTACACTTCAGAGAAAATTACGTCACTGGGATTCACATTACGGAATACTGTCTTGCGAAGTGGAGCAACTGTGTGTTTCGTCAACGTGAATTTGGTTGTTACTTTTGCAATAATTAGGCCTACTGGTGAATTAAATATCCCTCTTGGTGAAAAGGTTTATTATATTTTAAAATATGCCTTTCATCGTTTATTGAGGTGGAGTTTTCCACATTTCATACTGAAAGCTAATCCTTTAACTTCAAGAGAGAAGCTTCGACTCGAGCATTCAGGAAAATCCCAATAATAGGCTACAAACCAGCCCAAGATGCCGAAAAGTGCGCATAATTTAACTATTCGTTGAGATAACTTCCACAGTGATATTTTAGCATGCCGTGCATAATACATACGTTACAGGGCGTTTAGTTGGCAGATACAGTGTCATATACGGCTCAGAGAAAACAATATTAGGTTCGGCTTCGCCTCACTTAATATTGTTTTCTCTGATGCCGTTGTTTTGGCAACAGCAGAACCACGCGCTTGTATCAGGGGCCCTTGATACGGATTCGGAACAAGGGCCCAGATACATTAAACTTTAGTTGCGTAACAGTGCAAAAACGCCCCGATTGTGAGATAAAATGTAAGACTGAATATCATGGCCTTTCTTGTATCAACTCGTATGAATAATGGAAGCATACATACCGCCTCTCCTACCTGACTAACTGAAGATAACTGGAAATACAATCTCAAGTGCTAGTGGAATGTTGTTGGTGGAAAATAAACTAATAGGTTTGAGCCAATACGCTATACAATCTTAAAACGACTACCTTTTCCCAGAAAAAAGAACTAACGTAAGCCAGCGCAAACTGGTTGGGCTTGTTCCATTGAGAGGTTAGAAACAGCAATTAGCACCAATAGTTTGAAAAAATATGCAGAAAGGAAAATAGAAATGTTGGAACACGGTGTTGCACAGAGCGGCGTTCTCCGATTCTTTCAAAATGAGTTTGGCACGTGTTCAAAAAGTAGATTGGGCGATGAAGGAAGGATGATGCTGCACACCGGTTGCTGTATCAAGAATAACATGAAGCAACGCGTCCAGTCCATCGCGATTGACGTATTGTCGCTGTATAAATGATCACCAAATCTTTCGGTCAGGTATATATTAGTCGTGATGTACTATTTGGAAGCCAGCCTCAAGATGTATGAAAAATGAGTCGGTCAACCAATGCAACGAGTATTTACCGTGAGATAGATCGTTCCGGCAGGCGATATTTTCAAAATGAATACTGTATTAAAGCTATTCTTTTCAAAAACACTACAGTGCGATTACTACACGTCAGTATACGAGACGAACAATCCTTCCAAAAAACAGCAACAATAAATTACAAAATGACAGTAAAGTCCTACATCGATGAAGCTTTATACGCTTAGAGCTCAAGCAAAATTCATTTACTGAAGTGTCCATTGGTAATTTTATTCATTTATACCGGTTCATAGTGTAAGTGTTTTAGATATTCTACGGCAACCAAAGTGCAGTGTCAGGTGAAACAATAAACAATTTACATACAATATGGTGAAAAGTGAATTACTAATAACACTAACACCCAAAACTTATTTACAGATCACAGTAATTTGATCGTAAAAGCGGCTTCATTATTAATCAGATTGCGATCTGGTTACGACACTCTTCCACCAACAGAGTGAGAATGTGTCAATAGAATGCTACAAAAACAAGGCTGAATAAAAAAAAACAAAAAAAAAAAAACAACGAAAATAGCATCTGAAATTCAATATTCTAGCATTTTTTTCCCACGAGTGAGATTCTCTTGTAATGTGAGGGGAAAAACATGGGCAGAGAATTCGGACCGCATCGCAACCCAGTCGCGATCCGATCGAAATGCTCTGCCCTGCGTTGTAATTACCGTACCCTACAACGAAAAGTTCAAGCACCAGTGTACTGCCAGCTGGCGGCAATTCGGTTTGCAATAAAGGTTCTATGAGCTGAAAGATAGCAAATTGTGCTTGTCATCCATGTTTGGGGGGGGGGGGGGCGGTGGCTCAGTTGGTAGAAGTGCAGGCTGCAAGCTGAGAGGTCCTCGGTTCGAATCCCACCTGCGGCAACCGCGTTGTGTCCTTGGGCAAGGCACTTCACCCCGATTGCCTACAAGGGGGGCACGATGACGCAGTGTACTGAGGCGTACTGCACGTCGATGGTGCGCATGTCTTCAACCAATCTAACCCTGCCTGTGCTGCGACTCCACCCGTAAAACTGTCTCGGTCACGATTAGCCATTGTGCATAAGTATGTGACCTTAAACACCAATAAATAAATAAATACACCCATGTTTGGATATCACAGAAAATGCTGAATGGAAAATTCACCCCAGTTATTTCACATTAATTCCTTGCAATGTATTGTATGAGGACAAGTCTTTGGCCTCAAAAATGGGATTGTGGGGTGGCTTTACCTGTACAAAATGAGTGCAAAAAACTCCCAGAAAAGACTAACATTTGTGAAAAAAGCGATCAGTGAAAACAAACCCCTGATTTGAGAGAGTCTGGCATAAAGGCCTTGTTTTCAAACTTTGCCAATATGGCATCTCTGGAACCCTTATGGAATGGATTCAGGACTACCTGCATGAAAGAAAGCAAAGAGTTCTCGTCCAAACTAACTTTTCCGACTACAGACTCATTCAAACTGGAGTGCCCCAAGGCCCGGTCCTCGGTCCGTTTCTCTTCCTAATCTATATCAATGACATTGCTGAGATCATCGGTGCCTTTGCTAGACTGTATGCCGATGATACATGTGTAACTGATAACAACAACAACAATATTGAAAATCTTACCGTTTCCCTCAATCGAAACCTTGTAAAAGTTAACCCTTGGTCTCATTCAACCCTGCTAAGACAAAGGCAGTTCTATTCCACTATGGCAGTAAAGACGGAACAGATTATCCCACCTTAAATTTTGATAATAATCCAGTCGCATACACTGAAGATCACAAGCACCTGGGATTAATTCTCCAATCTAATCTAAACTGGGACTCCCAGATAATTGAAATATGCAAGAAAGTCAACACCCGTCTATCTGTCCTTCGCAAACTGAAATTCATTTTGAAAAGAAAAACCCTGGAACAAATCTATCTTACCTTTATTCAACAACTACTAGATTACGGCGACGTAGTGTGGGACTGCGCACCCGAATATTTGACTCAAAATCTTGACAGACTGCAGCTTGAGGCTGCGCGTATCATTACTGGCTTAACGCGAGCTGTCTCTGCTGATCAGCTTCTGGCTGAACTCGGGTGGCCCTCCCTTTTGAAGCGTCGTGAAAGGCACAACTACTGCATTCTTTTCAAAATTATCAACAACGAAACTCCAAATTATCTCAACACATTGTAACCCCCTCGAACCCATGATATTTCAATGTATAATCTTCGCAACCCCCAACAGATTCACGTATTATCCGACAAGAAAGGAGCGTTTCAAAAAATCCTTTTTCCCGGCCACTATAAAAACTGGAACAACTTACCAGATGTACTCACCGGAGACGCAACACTAACGAAGTCCAAAGAAACGTGTGCCCAATTGAACTTGATCCCCAAACCACCTGTTTACTTCCCTATGGGTAAAAGAAAGGCCAACATTTTACACTCAAAATTGCGTAATATCTGCAGCGACCTAAATAATCACAAGTTCCAAAACTATATTCTGGCCACTCCAAAGTGTATGTGTGGCAATCCCTGTGAAAATGCTCATCACTATCTCCTGGTGTGCCCTCGATACTCTGACCCTAGGATTACACTACTCGATTCTCTTCGAGATTTTGATATATCATCCAAAACCGATCTCTTGTACGGTAAACCCACACCGACAACAAAACAAAACGAATATATCTTTCTGAAAACCCAAGCATTCATCCTAGCCAGTGGCCGCTTCACTTGAATCATTATATTCACGGACTAGCCTCTCTCTTGCACTAGACGAGACGTTCTAAAAACGTCATATCCCTCACCCTTTAACTTGCCATTCAAGAGCTTTCGAAGAGAAAGTCAACAGTGTCCAGCCCTATGTATTCCCCGAGTTGAGACCCTATTACGTACTTGGCTGCCTGTTTCAACAACTTACATTTCAATTGTAAATAGTGTAAATCCCTATTCATTTGTGGGCCAATCTATATTTCTTGTAGCCGCATCTATGTATTCCTTTTCTGTTGTATAACTTGTACCCCAATCCTTTTGCGAATTTATGGCAAATAAAACATGTTTAAACTACTCTACACTTTAATTAGGGCCCTGCAAACCACATATTTTCGATTCTAATCGAATCGAATCAAGCCTATTATTCGAAATAGAATCGAACCTTAAATCGAATATAGGCGGCTTTAACCCTTTACCTAACATGAAAAGCAGACGACACTTGCAAACATTTTTTTTGAATAACTAATTGTTTTCATTTTTTGTCTCCAAAACATAGGTTATGACCCCTCATAGGAACGAGCTCAACGAGCTCGTTCCAATGAGGGATCATAACCTATGTTTTTGAGACAAAGAATGAAAAAAATCATGAAAACTAAATGGCGATTTTTGAGAATAATAAAATATTCCAACTACATCATCAAGGCATGCCATCGACGAAGGCATGCCTTGATGATGTAGTTGGGATAATACCCAGTAAGTATTTTTATTCAAAAACAGCAACGGCGAGAATCCTGTACTGGCCACTGCACGGGGATAGCCGCTAGCAACCGTGAGCTCATCTTCGAGCATGGATGGTGGCATGGGTACAGATGCTTTTAGGTTACTATAGCGGAAATTACACTCAGTCTTTATTTTCATCATTATTTACGCACAATTTCCTTCTCAGCAAGACGTTTTGTGAGACGACTAAGATGACAGATACCAAGCGAAATTCAAGTGAAATGATTCGAAGAAAAACCAATCGGACGGCCAATTTCAAATCGAACCGGATACCAACATAAAATTCGAAATCGAATCGAATTTCGAAGTTTTGCAGGGGCCTATCTTCAGTACCATTTGCACTTTGATATCCAGATTCTGGTAAAAAAAATCAGGTGAGATTTTACCTCTTCCAAAAAAAAAATGCCGGGAATGTTCTTCTTTCAAACTGCGACGTCGAATGATTTAAAAGAGCCTTTCATGGCTGGAACTCGTTCTACGAGAATGAAAGTGGATTTCAATTTGTTGTTTATAGTACTAAGTTTGAGTTTGATATCCCTTATAACATTCCTGTTATCGTCATTGTCGAGTTCCCTCATGACATAGTCTACAATATCCATTATTTCTTCGCGCATCTTTTCCTTCTTCTTCTTCTCTCTCAAAGAAAAAACTTGTTCGACGTTTCGGAAAATTTCTTTTTCCTGGTTTCTTAATTTTTAGGAGCTTTTTTCGGTTTGAATGATTTTTCCTCTCTCTCTCTCTCTCTCTCTCTCTCTCTCTCTCTCTCTCTCTCTCTCTCCCTGTGACTTTTTGTGATTTTTCTCTTCGTTGCCACATTAAGTGGCTTTTCTTGCATTCTTCATCCCTGGGGCAAAAGGGCTATTTCAGTTCTATTTAATATAGAAAAAACTGTTATAATCCGTTTCGCGCGCTTTCGATTTTAATTCACGAACTGTTTTCTTTGTGGTCTTCGATTCAAGCTGGTTTATTCTTCATGCTCGACACTCTCGGAATCTTGATAACTTTAGCACACTTTTTCAATTTGAGTCATTTTTAATCTTGAAAATGTACCATATTGTTTTTAGGAATATTATTTTTTTTAATAGTTTTTATAATCATTTAGTTATTTTCGTTAAAAAAGTATCTTTTTCATATATATGAGACAACAGCTTTAAAAAAAAGCCTTTAACTCTATTTTATTTCAACATCAAACAGAAATTAAAAAAAATTAATTCTATCAAATTTATTATTTTTTTTATTAAAGTCATATCAATTATGTTCATATCAGTTGTTACTTTCTCTTTCGTTTTATTTAAACTCCCAAGGAATATGTCTGCTATTGTTATTTTTTTCATTTTTGAGAGCTTCTTCAATCTGCGAGATCTCTATCGATTTTCGGATATATAAAATTCACAGGGTATAAGCGGACAGTCGGCTGAAACGGAAATTGTGAGCTGTCCGGCGAGACACACCAAGCTGAAACGCTGAAAAATGAAAAATTACACGCAGGTTACCGGAGTGGATGTACGTAGAAAAACCAGCCTACACACAGTAAGTAGAATAGTTAACTGTTATTTCTAGGCAAAACTGAGGTCCGGTTCTGTTTGGATTTGTCTCTAAACGAAGAATTTGTTGACTTGACTCACGACAATATTTGCAATTTTTACGAACGAGAATGTGATAAATGATACCGAAACACAATACCAGTAGCGTTGTTGATACATTTGAATCTCAAAATATTTAAAAGAGGCCCTTTCCACTTCATTGGGCCCTTCATACGGAAACTCTGAAACACATGAATCGTAAACCGGGCTAATATCTTGGGCCACTGTAATTTCCCCGACTGTTCAACAAACTACGAAGTACCTGTCCGACTAACTGACATGTACACAATATTTTTGACCGCCTAATTGGACCAATGTCACTGTAACAATCCCGATATTTGTTGCAGTGTTTCTCCGCTCTGCAGGTCAGGCATGCCCCACTGGTAGAAATTAAGTTATTAACTTCATAAATACTAGTAATACATATTTCATCAACACTTCCACTGGAATCTTGGAAAATCGATAGAGCCAATTTGCCAATGTGTACTAGTTCTGTCATACCGAAACAAACACGTGTAATGTTTGATATTCAATCAACATCCCCGCAAAACACAGGGACTTATATTTCGGAGAGAATTTTGTTTTGAGGGTAATTCTACAGAAAAGTGAAAGTTTGTGCCCGGAGAATCTTAGTCAATAAACATTTGTCAATGAATCTTAGGTACTCATTTTGGAGATACTGAGAGGAGCAATTATCGAAATATAATTGACCTTCCCTGTATTTTACTCTGTTTTGAAATTAGAGTTCCTTTGAACCAAAATATCACTTATGTAACATGTCCGAAGAAAACAGTGAGAGAGTAGGCATATGCTACTGCAGGGAATTGGCATAGCCATGAGGCTGTCTTCCTGCCAGACCCAAATAATAATTTGTAAATTGGGTGAGATATGTAGCCTGTGGGGTGTGTTAATGGAATTGTTGATAATTTATATGCCAAATCCAAGATGCCTAAAGAAATTTCCGCATATTTCAACAAAGTCAAACTTTGGGCACATATATGGAGCCTAAATATTAACCTAGGGACTGGATTGAGCAAACTTAAATCTGACCCTCCTCCTCCCCAAAAGATGTTGTATGCCAAATATCAAAATATTCTGACTTGTGGATCTGAAGAAGAAGTTTTTAAAGATTATCCCCATGTTGCACTAGGTTGAAATTTGGGCCCCCATAGGAAGCTCAAATACTCAGTGAGGGACTTGATTTGAACAAGCTTGAATTCGACCCACGTAATGTACCAAATATTAAAAGATTTTGACTAGTGGTTCAGGAGAAAAAGATTTTTAAAGCTCATTCCCCATATTGCCCTAAGTTAAGATTCAGGCTCCTATATTGAGCTCAAATATGAACCGAGGGGTTTAATTTGAATACAATTGTACCTAATTCAGTTTAAAAACTCGCGTCCGTTTTTGTCTGAACAAATAGTGCCCAAATGGCGAATGCTGGACAACTTGTACCCACAGTTGGACAACTCGTATCCATTTCTCTTTGAATGTGTTTGATTTGTCAAAACGTGAGTGCGAGTTATCCAAACATAGGTACAAGTTATCCAGACGAAAATGGGTAGGAGTTGTCCAGTTGTGGATACGACTAGTCTGGTACGACTTGTTTCGTAAGTAACAAGACTATTTACGAGGGAGAGTAAGGCGTTCATGTATATTATTCCAAGACATCTTTACAACAGTTTGCAGTTTGTCGGACAGTGCATATCAGTTGGTCGTACAGTTAGAAAGTCTGTTTTTGTAATTAGTCGTACAGTCAGTGAGACGACAGTGGCCCCAGTTATGAGCTCGGTTTACGATTCCAGTGTTACGGATTTTTCGTATGAAGGGACCAATGAAGTGAAAAGTGACTCTTTTAAGCATTTTGAGAGTAAAATGTATTTAAAACGCCATTCGCCTTGTATTTCGGATCATTTATCACATTCTCGTTTGCAAAAATTACAAATATTGTCGTGTGTCAAGGCAACCAATTCTACATTTAGAGACAGCGCCACACAGAATCTGACTTTAATTTGTTCTAGAAATAACAGAAAACTATTCTACTTACTGTGTGTGGGTTGTTGTTTCCAGGTACATCCACTAAATGAACACAATCTCACAAACATGATCGACAACCATCGTGTAATTTTTCTCTTTTAGGTGAGTCTCGCCGGACCAGGCATGTCAAAGTACCGCCGGTACCAACATAACTGGTACCGCGATGGGACAGAGACTGTCCCACCGAAACCGGTACCGGTACCGTGACAAATCAACAATCACGTTTGAAAAATCAAAATGGTCGACTTTATCGAGGTCGTTGTGCAGTCAGAACATGCACCTTTAGAGTGTTTTGATATGTGTATTCACAAATAATTTGAAAGTATGTCGTGCAAGTGTGCCATACATGATTATCAGTCTGTTTTCCCTCGTTCAGTTAGGAATGTCCGCATAAAATAATTTTGTCCCGGTACCGGCGGGACAAAAGCTTCAGTGTCGGTACCGGCTGGAGCATGATGGAACCGGCGGTACCGGTTGACATGCCTACGCCGGACAGCTCACAATTTCCGTTCCAGCCAACTGTCCGCTTATGCCCTGTGAAATTAGCGTAGACCATCCTCAAGTCGTCGCCATCGATTTTTTTTCTCTTTTTCCATCACGATTTTATCCAACTCTTCTGTCAAATCTGAAAACAAGTTGACTCATTTTCCATTTAATTTTAATGCCGTTCTATAATTCTTATATTTATCATCCAAACCTTTCGTCTAGACGTCTTTCAATTCGTTGTAAGTTTCCTAATGGAAAACATTCCTGTTACATGTAATTCTTTTAATGCAATGACTCCACGCAATGTTAATCAATTTCCCCCGCTGCATTGCATGATTTATTTCTCTTTCCGTTTTTTATGGATTTAAAATTATATTATTTTAATATTTAATTAAGTTTATTTTCTTATATATATATATAGTCATTTTTTTTTATTTTTTCCCCTTTAAAAGTAAATAATTTTTTTTAATCTAAGTAATATTATATAGAGAGTAATCAATTTGTTTTGAGCGTTACGGTAAGTAATTCATCGAGAGACGGGACGTGAGTAAATCACGAGGGCGTACAAATTGATTACTCTGTTTATTACATGACATTTGTAATAAAGAGGTCTTTTACTATAATAATTCAACCCAAACTATTGTCAGATATAATCCAATTTAGTGTAAACACGGAAACATTTATAAAATTAGCAGGAAGGAAATACGAAATAGTCCTGTCTCGAGGCGAATTATATACCGTAACGTGCCGTAAGAATGGGTCACTCTCTTTAGTAAATGACATTTTAGACCAAAATGTCTTTCATTAAAAATAATTCAACACAAAATATTCGCAAATGCAACTCTGAAATACTTCTGAAATTAGCGCGTATGAATACATCACTTTCTGTGTCAAATCTTCGATTGGAAATGGCCCAGTTTTATTTTTGTGACTTTCGTTCGATATTTTACTATTTTATGTGGCGTTCTAGTCGCATTTGGGGAATGGCATTCAGCCATAAGATAAACCATTTCTATTTGGATTTTGTCAACTGTGCTAACGAACCTGTTCATAGAGGAAAGAAAGGATTTTTAAAAATATTCAGAAGGAAAATTCATTTTAATTAACTGATGTGGAACTGGAAAACAAAACATCAACAAATCGGTGTGGGCGTGGCTTATATACGTTAGTCGTTCCAAAGTTACTATTGAAGTGACATAATTCACTCGTGACATTACCACTTTTTAATCAACATTAAATTCAATGCAAAACGAGCTGAGGAATGTAATAATTGTATATTATTTCCTCACTAATGCTTTTAGCTTTATTCTCTCTATCCCTCGCCGACGAAGAGGAAATAGTCGAACAAGCTTCAACTTTTTGTTTTCTATCGATATCGCGAGGCTATTTTAGTTTTCTTCTATTTTTCTTCAAACATGCCGAAAACATACTCTAACAAGTATCTTATTCTTTCTAGGTATATTAATACTTTTTCGACCATCAACTGCTCGCAACTGTTAAAATACCTCATACCACCTACACACTCTGTATTACAATATATCATGACTTTTTTATAACATTGTGAAGTGATAGGAGAAAAAGCAGGTGAAGGGTAATCGAGAATGCCCTCGACACCTGATCATAGTCTCCCACCTAACTATTACTCAATCATTATCGAGCGTTTTTGATGCCGGCGCAAAACACATGACTATGGCGTCTTCGTGTTTCGTTGTCTGACAGACGTGTTGGATCGGATTTTGATATTGAAACCTGCAACCCGCACATTTGTCGTTCCACGCTTTAGGAATATGTTCTTCAAAGAGATTGGCACACACTTTATAGAATATATCACATGGAACGTCGTTAATTTTGACGTAACAACCCATGTCTTATTTCCTGATTATCAACTAGTGTCTAATCGGCGCGTGTATTCTTGTGCGTAGTTCACATGACGTCAATTACCACATCAGGTGCAAGAAAAGCGCATTCATGACGTCATGATGTGAAGTGTCTGATTGTCGGTTGTTTTGAGAGAATTTAGCGACAATGAATTAAATAAAAAGTGTAAAAAACATTCGAAAATTCATGTGATATACAGAATCTTTAACTCGTGATGTTTGGATATAAGATTTTTTGAAACTCGTTTGATGAATTCGATTCACAACTCGCCTAAAGGCTCGTTGTGAATCAAATTTATCAAACTCGTTTCAAAAAATCTTATATCCAAACATCACGAGTTTGAGATCCTCTATGTATCTCATAGAAACTGCTTATACAACAGTAGTTTTTTTTCATATTCTCCGCGTTTTTGTTTTCAGCTTCAATCATTTTTTATTGTTTTTTTTTAATTTTAAATTTCCAATTTAAAGACTATTGTCATGGGCCGCTGTTTACTTTGAAACAAATTATAAACGCAGAAAGAATCGCCGAATTCAAAACACATCTCTCAGAGAGTGATTTTAACCCGGTAATGGAGTAGAATTGTCCCAACGAGTCATACGAAACCTTTCTTAGCATCTATATGAAAGCCTACTGTAAAGCGTTTCAGTACAAACGTGTTCGTCAGAATAAGAAATTTATTAAGAAGCAGCCTTGGATGACAAGGGGGCTTATCATATCCTCTTTCAATAAAGAAAATTCTACAACAAAAAACTTAAGGCCTCCAACGAACAGAACGTATTAAATTACAAAAACTATTGTAGAATCTTCAACAAGGTTAAAAAGCAGTGCAAAACCATTTATTATAGAGACATCTTAAACGAAAATAGAAACAATAATCGAAGAACATGGCAAATCTTAAACGAATAAATAAGGTAAAACGCGAAAGAGGGTTGCCATCGTTTTTTATACAGGATGATATAGAAATAAAAGAAACAAATAACATAGCAAACGAATTCAAAATTTTTTTTATCAGCATTGGAAAGGCTGTAGCCGACCAGGTTCAATTTAGACTACATGAACACTAATATCCCCAACAACTTTTATCTGTTACCCACAGGTCCCACAGAAGTCAGCCGAATAGTAAATAAAATGAAGCCCAAATTATCAAAAGACTACGATGGTATAACTAGCAGTCTTCTTAAACAAATAATAAACGAAATACTGGATCCCCTCACACATGTTATTAATAATTCTTTTATTAATGGCAAATACCTGATAGGATGAAGATTGCAAAAGTGATACCTATATTCAAAACAGGCGACGAGCATAGATTTACCAATTACAGACCTGTTAGTATATTTCCCGCGTTTTCAAAAGTACTGGAAAAGCTAATGGAAACGAGACTTACAAATTTTCTAAATAGATTCAATATTTTATATCCCCACCAGTACGGATTTAGAAAACGCCGTAGCACCATTCACCCAATCCTCCAACTTCTGAAAAACACCGCAATAGAAAACAGTAGACAAGAAGAGAACAGCACTTTAGCACTATTCTTGGATTTGTCAAAGGCCTTCGACACGATAAATCACGAAATTCTATTATGTAAACTCGAAAAGTATGGTATCCGAGGCCTCGCGAATAATTGATTCAGAAGTTACCTGTCTGACAGGCTTCAGTATGTTATGTACGAAGAACACAAATCAGATTCAGAGAAACAATTCTGGGCCCTGTACTCTTCCTTTTATATATCATCGATATTAGTAAATCAACATCACTCGATCTATTGTCGTTTGCGGATGATACCACGGTACACTGCCCCGGTTCAGACGGGAATGCCATAACACACTATTTCAACAACGAAGTTAAAAAGAAGTTTGAATGGTGCTCGGCGAACCAACTGCTGTTGAATGCTAAAAAAACACTTATATTATACTTAACCCAAATAAAAGTAAGAATAATAATTTCTGTCAAGAGATACAAATAAATAACCAAAAGATAAGCAAAGTAGGGGGAAGTGAGACAGAAAAATCTCTAAATTTTTTTGGAATAAGCATCGATGAACACGTAACCTACAAAGCTCATATATCAAGGCTATGCTCGAAAATAGCTCACGAAAATTATAACCTCAACAAAGTAAAACATATTCTCCCACGCAATGTCCTGAAAACATTGTACTATGCCCTGGTTCATAGCCATCTGGTATACGGGATTTTAGCACGTGGCAATTCAAGAGCTATCAATAAACTAGTTATGATGCAAAAGCGCCCATTAAGAATAATAAATAACAAAAAATACAATTCTCATACAGACCCCTTATTTAAGGAAAATAAAATACTCAAAGTAGATGATTTGTTCAAATTGCATGCATTACTGTTCGCGCGTGACTGGCAAAATGGCAGATTACCGGCTTCTTTTAACAATACATTCAAGGTTACTGACAACCCACTCGGTAGGACAACCCGGCAGTCGGAACATTTATACATAGATAAACACGTACGCGAACCCTATATAAACTTCATCTATACGCCATCCCGACACAGTTCGAAATATCAGTAACAGGGCTACATTTAAGAAGACATTGACCTCAACATTCAATTTCATCATATTCGACTTATGTCCGTTGCGATAATCCCTACTACCCAGACTGTACTTAGTAAATATTGATCGTAGTGACCCATTAGCAAATTAAACAAATCCGCAATAGAAACATACTAGTTGTGCGATATGTCCTAATGTTGCACCCTCGTCCAATGCAACCTGCAGAGTTTTTCCCTCTAGTTGCTCCACTAACCTCGCGTAGAGCCACACACGGTTAAGAAGCTGTAAACAATACTCTTGAGGAACAAATTTGCGTCCGGGAACATGTATTTAAGCAAGTGCTGTGTCAAGTCGGTCGGTCGGCTAATCAAGGGGAGTCGCATGAGGTGAACTGACCGACACCTAACTGCTGTCAGCTAGTTTACGGCATTCGCCCCCCATGGTGCTCCCACCGATATAGACCCCACGTCCAATTATAAAGATCATGATCTTCTCTAGTTGGAACGATATTAACCACTCAGTTTGACTGATTGTGGCTCTTGAACTTTACGCGGAGCAATGATGGTAATTTAGCAAGCAGGTTGCTCTCTACCTAAACAGAAATACCACCCTCCCGCTGGCTCTTTATCCTAGCTTCTCACACTTGAACAAAGTTTCGACCCAAGAAACGGAAAAACCGGCATCCTTATCATAGACCGGATGGATCGCTCCATGTTCACTCATCTAGTCACAGTCTGTTCGCGAGTTCTGTTTCCTTTAGGGTGGGGGGGGGGGGGGGGCAGGTAGACAGCCAATCTGGCTATGCCACTTCCCACGGTATGCTATTTGTTACTCCTGTATAATATTTCTTTTTGTTTACATCTTACATATATGTATACCGTGAATAAAGAATCTGAACCTGAAGAATCTGAATCCAAATATCCATGTCATTCCTTCTGTCCACCGACCCCATTCATTTGTTTCGGTGTATATTCCAGTAGAGCAGAAGGGCATATCAGTTGGAACAGTTTTACCTTATTATTATTATTTCTTAGGTTTTCTGGTCTTTCTGATTAATTTTAATCCTATTCCAGGTATTCTTGTTCCTACTTCGCTTATCCGGATCATCCAATCAGATAACTTTACTGAAATTAACTAACCAATCAGGTAGCTCCATTTCTCCACCCACAAAAATAATAAACTGCATCTGTGGCGTATAACTGAGGCATAATATATCATTTCTCATATCATCATCTGGGTATTTATCTGCCACGTTTCATTTCATCGTATAAGACGATGAGGGCTACAAAAAAAACCCTCAGTGAGGTATAATCTTTCACTGCCCATATCCTCATCTGAGTATTGAACTGCCACTTTGGAATTCCTTTTTCGGATATGTCTATGGTCGTAAAATCCCTTTTTGTCGTATGAGGCCATGAGGACAATGATAAACTCCACCAATAAGTTTAATGTATAATCCCCCACATCCTCATCTCGATATTTGGGGACTAGTGGGGACTGATGGGGACTAGTGGGAACATTATAAGTTATTGTAAGGAATTGAAGGTAAAATAGTCTGAGGTTTGCGGCTCGGTGCTTATGTTCAAACCAGATGCGAGAGCTTATGTTCAAACGGCAAACGCTCCGAGCCGCAAACCTCACACCATTTTACTCAATTTATCACAATAACGTATATGTTCCAATACGACCCTACCCACAGCCCAAAACCTACACCTGAACTTGTGATCATTAAAAGTTGCCTTGTTCAAGGCAACTTTTAACGGTCACAAGTTTAGTAAATATACCTCTCGTGTACCCCACGAGAGCAGTGAATAAATAATCAATGAATACGATAAACTCATTCCATCTTAGTTCAAATCGTAAATCAATTTTGTAATTAAAACAACACTGCATCCGGAACACCGTCTGCTACACTTTAAAAATCCAGAAAAATGAAGCGGCTTGCAAGTCACTCCGTCAATGAAACAATTACGAAACGGGCGACGCCATTTCAAATATTTCGCGTTGCGACGTCAGACAGTAACATTTGCAGCTGGGGCCGTAAACATAAAAGAACATACGCCAGCTCTCATCCGATCAGAGGGCGAGGATTTTACTCTTATTGGAACATTGGGGACTTTGGAGACTAGAGAGGACTGATGGGGACTATTGGAGAATACCTCTTGGAGGATATCTTCTTCATCCAGAGACGTCTTTTGGGTAGTGGTAATAAAAAACAACATGAGAACAAATAACATTCCATTCATTTTATTCTGTTCCCTGATATATTGTTCACAGTATACAATCACTTTGTTCATTTACAGTTCAATTGCATAAGGCATTTACCGAATACATCATTGAGTGGTCTGCAGTTCTTCCTCCCGCTTCTCTCTGCGTCATGGATAACCATCTGATCACAGACTTCTTTTTGATCTCATCGTTCTAGATTTGATCTGTAGGTTGGGGCATATTTGACTCTTTATTATTCTGAGTGGTACCGGGACAAAAGTATTTTACGCGGAAATTCCCAATTGAACGTGGGTAAACAGACTGATAATCGTGTTTGGTACACTTGCACGGCACACTTTCAACTTATTGGTGAATAAACATATCAAAACACTCTAAAGGTGCATGTTCTGTCGGCACAACGACCTCGATAAGATCGACCATTTTGACTTTTCAAACGTGACATCCAAGACAATTAAAGTGCCGTCAACGGTTACTTCAAAACAATTATTCTGTGGCGACATCAAAGTATCATAAAGCACGATTTTCGTGCTTCATGATTACTTTGATGTCACCACGGAATAATTGGCACGATGACATGTTTGTCTTTTCGATATTAGGGACTGCGTAGCCTAAAATGTGAATTTCTTCCATCTGATTGTGATATGTCGTCGGTTGTTGATACATATTACGGGTGGATTTATGTAAATCAGCCAAATGTGACGATAAATATTTGCACTTTCTGGAAAAGTAGAAAATTTTGCTTCACGGGTTAGATAGTGATACAAAATAATAAATCATTTACGGAGCATATGTCACAAAAAAAAAGAAAATTCATTTAATATTACCACCTCTGGGTATTATACACTGGAAAACTGAAAAAGAAGTAAGTAGAATCATTGCAGTCATTCCGCGTTGTTGGGGACATAAAATTAAGGAACTTGTCATTGTTTAGCTCACAAGACTGATGGCAAAGTCTGTAGTGTAAGATATTTCCTTTTCTGCTTCCAACTTTAAAATAAACAAGGAGGTTTACTATAATATTTCTGTCCAAAACTAGGACCTTATTTCGCTAAGATTTGTTGTTGCAGTTTGAATATTCCACACTTCTATAGTAGATGGAAAAAATGATTTTTTAGTTCTGCATGGGAATAAATTCAATTTAGATGGGGGGGGGGGGGGGGGGGGGGGGTTCTAAAATTATATGTCGTCGAATTGCCAGAGCAAGATGGGACAAGTTCTCTTTAAAAACCAGGAAACTCCTGGTTGATAATCATATAAAGGGTACAGAGTTTGTGAATAGTTTTTCAATCGCTGAGTGTTGTCCAGCCAAGTTCCAAAACATGATTATTGAATGTAGTAGAGCGAGTAAGCCTAATGATAATTCTGGCAGTGCTACAGTCTATCGATTCTTTTCATTAGGTAATCATTGGTGCAATCCCATACTCTTCCCCCATAATCCAACAATGGAGGAATAAATGCAGAGTAAATTTGTTCCAAACGTTTTCGGGTTGTATGAATTTTTGTTTCCGGAATTGTGAGAGTTACTTTCTTATAAATCTTCAATATATGATTGCCCCGTCAAAGGTTTCATTGCCAATGCAATTCAAAATGTTTATGACAATTCAAGAAAGTGATGAGGGTATGGTTGAAAAGTAGCGCTGGATTGGAGACAATGGAACGACGATATGGAAAAATACATCCTCCGTTTTATCCGGGTTAAATTTTATGAGCCCTTTCTCGGACCAATCGTGAATAGTCTGGAGGTCTTGGTTTAGGTCAGACGCAATATCATTTGACTTTGGCGTTTCTATTTTGCGCATCTTATTTATACTTTCCACAAAGCTTCGGCTAGGATAGATGTGGTGAGTGATGAGAGGAAATCACATTTCAGTAGCAGTCTTCTTTTTATATCGGCGGACAGTCCAGTATATGTCAACAACTCCAATGATGCTCCAGCAATTTGCTGCGCTCCGATGTACTCGGTGGTATTCTGTCTTTGATGTTAAGAACACATACACACAACAGGTAATGTCCCGATACCAACCGCAATACCTTGCAGTGATTGGTCAATGCCTCGTTGATTTTATTTTATGTCACCAGGCACGCGCATATGTCTACTGTCAGCGATTCTTATATCCACTGTCAAGGAAAGCGCCTCTTTGCCATGAGCAACGGTTCATCACAATGTCTTTTTTCATTTGAAATCAACTGAGACAAATTCATTTAACTGAAGTAAAATACACACAAAAGTACCGTTATTACGTACAAAAAAGATTAGTTATGTAAACATGGGTAATTATTTATGAAACCGATTAGATTATAATGTCTCTTTTCATTAATTTACTGTAAGATAAACTGAAATCGCTTCATTCGAATCATTTTAAAATTTGTTATTGTTCAGCAAATATTAGAAAGCAGCCGTTGTTTCGGTAAGGTGTTAACTTTTATCATTTTTTCCAATTCAGTTTTACTTGTGTAAGAACGGGACATATACGTTGTTCTGTTTGTTAACAGGGGACATGACCTCACGTTCCCTGCATGAAACATGTATTCAACCTCGGCTGACGCCTCGATTGAATATAAATTTCATGCAGAGATCGTGAGGCCATGTCCCCTGTCAACAAACAGAATAACTTATAATCAAATTTTCACATACTGCTTGTATAACCACGTCGGGTTTTTCCTTGCATCGCGTTCTAACACTTCTTTATTCCAGCCCACCATTGGTCGCAAGGCTTCAGTGGGTCTCTGGTGGTGGTCTACGCAGTTGCGCTCAGGTCTTCGCAGTGAGTTGATATCTTTCGAAGAGCAGTAATGACTTTCGTGCCTGCGAGCAGTGAATGGCCGGACAAACATCTTCCTGTAATGAATGCACTGGATCCGTCTTCTTTCATGATGTCAATGACATTTCCTTCATGCTAAACTTTTGATTAATGGTTCTTCCTCAGTAATCGCAGCAATGAATTTTTATATGTTTAGTCGACGACGATCAGGACACAAACGACTTGAGGTTACAGTTTGGTCACCTTTTATACCTTTCCAAACTGAAGTACCCGGATGTAGAAGTTATCACCCAACAGGTATCCTCCAATAGTACCCATAGGTTCTCACCAGTCGCCACTAGTCCACAAAGTTCCCAGGGGGTCAACCAAATACCGAAATGAGGATATGACGTACGACAAAAAAGGGATTCTACATCCATAGGAATATCCTAGAAAGAAATTCCAAAGTGAGGTGCCATCAAAGGTGGCAGTTCAGTACCCATATGAGGATATGAGCAATGAAAGATTATACGTCATTGAGGTATTTTCGCATAGCTCTCATGGCCTAATACAATGAAATGGGGTTCCGGAGGTCAGTGGTTGTTAACTCAATACCCAACGAATCGGCCACATCGGCCCGCGTAATATGCAAATTCTGCAGCTGAAAAAAAAATATTTTTCAAAAAAATTCAACAAAACCATATCATGTGACCCCACTTTGAAACGAGCTCGTCGAGCTCGTTCCAGCGAGGTGTCACATGATATGGTTTTGTTGAAATTGTTTGAACAATTTTAAGAAATAATATTTTAAATAATAAATTTTGATATCGTCTGCGTTGGGTAGAGGGTTAAGATGGGGTGGTTGCAGTGGTGTGGCACGGGACGTCGCAATTAGAAACCTAGATGAGGATATGAACAATGATAGACTATACCTCAACGAGGGATTTTCGCATGGTACTCATGCCTCATAAACGTCTCGGTCCAGAAGCAGTATGTAGTGACGGTGATGAGGTTTAGAAGAATGGAGTGATCTGAATTGTTAGTTAGTTGCAATAAAGTGATCTGATTGGATGATACAGATAAACGAAACAAGAGTACCTGCAATTGGATTAGTACTAGCTGAAACAGACCAGCAAAGCTAAAATAGTAACAGCGAGCTAAAACAGTTCTGAACAACTGAAGTCTCTTCTACTCAATTGGAGTATATTCCGGAAAAATTAATAGGGTCGAGAAGACAAAAAGAATAACATAGATGTATCGATAGAATTCGAACTTGTAAAAGTTAGGCTTAGGGTAATTAGGCTTACTCCCATTGAACACAACCCCCGAACACCCCACCATATTATAGGGTCTTGGGGCACACAGCAATCATGTGTCACCATAAAAAAACAAAATGGCGGCCTCCAGTTACAAAAATGGATTATGAAAACGCTATCAGCTTAACAAGAAGCGCTGTGCATGCGTAATAAGACCACGTGTCACTATGGTAATGACGTCACAAGATACCCCCCCCCCCCCAAAAAAAAAAAAGAAAAAGAGAAAAAAAAAGAAATAAAAATGATACGGATATCGTCTTTTAAGCGATAAATTATTTGTTTCGATTGTTTTAAGCGGCACCCCAAAAAGACATGTTCTTACTTCAAATCTCGTGTTCACTTTGACGAAAACGTTAAAATTAACCGCTACTTTTTATGGCCTTTTTCATCTTCGACAATTTTTTATAAACTCTCCATAGAGTTTTCACGTAAAGAATATCCCATCTTCGAAAATTCTTGATTTTGTAACGAAAGGTAATAATTTTTGAGACGAAATATAGGTGGTGCTACTTTTCCTTATACAAAACGAAAGATTTAAAGGTGTTTTTTTCGTTTTTGACAAAGCGCGAATGTCGACCAAATTGGATATACGTTTTTCCCTCTGTGCTTTGTAATTTCTTAATTTTAGTGACGCCGTAAGTGCGAAAATCAATTGAAATTGGCCCCAAAAGGATGCAAAGATTACGCAATACTTCAATATTAGGATAAAAATTACGTAACGTTACCAGTGTTATCTTTGCATAATAACGGGTCCACTTTGCCCACATTCGAGTCAATACATTTCGGGTGGGGGGGGGGGGGGGAGGGGTGCGGCGGCGGCGCAATAGGTAGAGGCGCAGGCTGCAAGCCGAGAGATCCTCGGTTCGAATCCCACCTACGGAAACCGCGTTGTAACCTTGGGCAAGACACTTCACCCTCACTGCCCACGTGGGGGAAAGCTGACGTTGTGTACTAAGGCATCCTGCACGTCGATGGTGCACCTGTCTTCAACCAATTCTAACCCTGCTTGTGTGCAGTTAATATGTTGGGAAGCTGACAGTTGCTCGCCGTTGATCGGTGGTTCTCTGCGGGTAGTCCGGCTTTTTCCACCTGTAAAACTGTCGAGGTCATGATTAGCCATTGTGCAGAAATATGTGACCTTAAACACCAATAAATAAACAACACATTTCGGCCCCATCGTGTTCAGTGGTACCGAATGCCCATAATACCACTATTCACCCTAATTAACTTTCCCTGCAGAGAAGCATTCGATCAAAAAGTGGGATGGATTTTTTTTTTAATTTAAAGGCAAACACATGGCGTAATGTCTGTCGAAGGCGCGGGGAGCGGGGTGGGGAGGGTGGGTGGTTTAGATGCCCCATTGCCCTGAGACTAGAGGGAAAGTGGGGAAGTGCGTGCCATTTTTCATCAGAGGTACACAAGTGGAAAAACTTTTCGAAAAACTGTAACTGAGAAACTCTCGAGTATTTCAGTTTCTGGCGTCTGTTTCGCGTGGTATTTTTTGTTGTTGTTTAATTGGGGTTTTATGAGACTTTCGACAGACAGTATCACCTCATATATGACAATTTTGCGGGCTGAAGAAGCCGATGTACCCGGAGAGAACCACCGACCTGCGGCGAGCATTTGTCAGGCTCCACAACGTACTAAGGGTTAACACTGGTTAAAGACAAATGCACCATCAACCTACAGCACGCCTTGGTGCACGACGCCACAGTGCCTCCAAGTGGGCAATTAGGGTTAAGTTCCCCACCAAATGACACAATGCAGTACCCCTGGTGGGGATCGAACAGTGTGTCAATGTGATAGCTAAAAATGGCGATTTTCTTGTTTAAAAGTGTAAATATTTTCGATAATCTTTCTGAATGGGTTAAACATAAAACGTAAAGATAGGTATATGACGGACCCCGAAAACAGATCGGCAATAATTCAAACGCTGCCAAATTAAGCATGAAAGTTAATGTCCATTATGGCGCATTTGTTGAACGCCACATGGGCTATCTGATAACTGATCAAAGAGGTATTCTTCTGTTGTAATTATCTGGGTAATTAAGGCCAGTTAAAATGTAATTATGGTGTAAACAGTGCATCACATATGTTCAGGACACAAACCCATATTACGCATCTATCCTGTCTCCGAAATGTCAAAAGATACCAAAATGCTAGTATTTCAAGGAAACTTTAAAGCGAGTATTAAATTAAGATAGATCTTAGCGGCCAAGTTCAATAGAGGCAATATACCGATAATTAATGTTCTGGCTGTCTATATAACAATCGGGGGATTTCTCGAAAAATTGATTCCAGCTAATGCCAGTCTGAAGGTGTGCAAGGCTGTGGGTCGTTGCGTGTAGATGGGGATGTCCCATGCTATAGGTTAGAGGAGGTGCCGTATCGGTGCGAAAGTATAGGCACGTTGTTGTGTAGGGGAGCCACATAGCTCATATTTAGAATATGAGCAGTCGCGGGCCAAGTCGGTGGCCATATATGAGAATAGGATCAAAAACACAAAGTACGAGCTCAGGGAGCTAATTTGCATTCAGGTAAACGGCATTATCTGTTTTAGAAGGCAAGCCATGCGTAGGCAGAGAAGGCTTTGCCTGTATGAACATTATTATTCTGAGACAAACGGAAGGGGGAATTAACTCCATTGGTGGCGACTGCTTGTGTGAAAAGCGTCAAGTAAAGTGACAATAAGCTAGTGGCCGTGCGACTGCAGTGGCAGAGTGACATTCCGTCACAAATAAGAGCAGAGGTGTCCGATAAAGTGACAATACGTTAGTGGCAGTGCGACGGCAGTGAAAGGAGTGAAGTGAAGAGGCAACCAAGGAACAAATACCAGCGAAAAGGAGGAAAAACCAGCGACAACAGAGAATGCGGGTCCGCAAGTGACTCAAAAACTGGGTAGGGGGTGATTGACGTTTTGTTTTCTTATTCTTTTGGTTTCCATGTAAGTCACCAATTATCATATTTGTTTTTGTTTTATATATATGTATTAAAATTGTTGTTTCAGTGAACTCCTGTTCATTTATGCTTTTCGAAGAAAAGTTATTAACCCCTTCAGGATAAGAATCACCCCAACAAAAGTGAAACGGGGGGGGGGGGGGGGGGTTCGTCACGATGAGACATACGTTCATGTACGGATTCAGGCAACACTCCTTGAGTTTTGGCTGAATACGTGGTGTGAATCTATTTCCCCCATCAATGACAAGCCCCGGTTTTCGACACACTGGGCATTTCGATTCGAAGTCCAATGCCGTAACTACTGAGAGACCGCGCTCCATATGTGTGTCAATGCTAATGGGGTGTTGGTGATGGCACCTTGTTCCTCTCAAGGGCCGATATATATAACGCCAAAACTATTGTGTGTCAATTTGTAATTTATGATACGTTGTAAAGTCCCGGTCTTAACTCACACCCAGAGATAAGTGCCCTTTTTGATACGCCTACCATCCCCCCCCCGCCCCCCACCCCACCCCCGCTGCTCCCCGGCAGCGCTACCCTCGACTTTGGATAAAATCATTGAATTAAATAGTAGTGAATAGGGTCCTACTACAGTGTTTTGTCGCTTTTGTCATGTCCTGTGACCCATTAATCGTTATCCGCATTCGACAGAGGTGTATACATTCCGTACAATCATTCCTTCGGTCAAAAACTAGAACGACTTTGTTTGCTAAATTCAAATTGCAAACAAATGACGTGAGTAGATATTGCGGTAGTATATGGAGACATAAAATTAACCTAAGATTTCCCATACCCATTTGACGCATCAAATGGATGAGGGCAATTCTGGGTTATTTGTTTTTTTCCTGTAAGTTACACAGTGCTTTGTACCTATAAGTTACAAAATGTCTGTGGGAATTCTAATAATAACACCCTATTCTATCGGCATGGGAGATGGGGAATCCAGTGTAAAATGTTTCTCCCTATACTACCACAAAATGTAATGTCAATCATTAGGGTCACCGAACCATAAATTTGTCAACACACATCTCATATTATGCAGTTCGAAAAAAAATACCTTCAGCGTTGGTTTCACATACTGAATGGGGGTACTCCTGTAGTGCTGGTTAACTTAACAAATAAGAATGATTTTAGACATTTTGACAAATAATCTTGCAACTGTTGGTGTATTTTGTGTTTTGTTCATTCTCACATGGCTATTTCTGAGGACAAAACGACCGCCTGGAATACCTCCGGGACCAACACCTTTACCATTTTTCGGTACTATTTTAACTGGTTTCAGGCGTGACCGAAGGGAAATGTTCAAGTCATTACGAAAGCGGTACGGAGATGTTTTCAGTGTGTTCGCGGGAAGACAATTGATTGTGGTTGTAAACGGTTATGAGACACTGAAGGAAGCATTTATCAAGAATGGCGATGTATTTTCGAATCGACCGAGCCAGGAGGCATTGCATTTTTTACCAGAACACGCCCGCAAGGCACAAGGTAAATGATTACGTACCTCGTAGAGACAAAAATATGCAACTGTGCAATGTCAGACAAGCGACAAAAATGAACTATTCTTGTTTTCAGGATTATATTTAGACACAGCGTGACGCCAGTAATGCAAATTTTGCCCCCAAACACAGCTACATCAATGCCTCAAAATTGTAATCCTAAGGTTAGGGCAGTACGCCGTGATCACTTTCCACGGATGGGCAGTATTTCAACGGACGCAATACTATTAGATTCCAAACCTAATTATAAGAATAATCATCAAAAATTTAATTAAAAAGCACCTGGTACAACCCGGTGCTTCATTTACTAACATTGTGCACATATTCACCATTTGTTAATCTGATGTAGCAATTCTGAATGTCAGTATAAATACTGGTAATATATTTTATACACTGACAATCCGTCTGCAATGTCCCTGTTCTACGCCAAGTTTAAAGTAAGGCAACACGCCAAATTTACGGATGGACAAGAAGTTTCTGGGGAGCGCGGTGGCTCTGTGGTAGTCTGTTGGACTTCTGTGCTAGTGGTCCCGAGTTCGATCTCCGATCGGGACGACCCGCGTTGTGTCCTTGGGAAAGGCACTTTATCCCGGCTGCTTATATGGGGTACGATGACGCCGTGTACTAAGGCGTACTGCACGTCGATGGCGCACATGTCTTCAACCGCTGTAACTCTGCTTGATCGGAGCTTGTACAGAGTTAGAATGTTGAGGAGTTGACAGTTGCTCGTCGATGCTTGGTGGTTCTTTCCGGGTATCCGGCTTCTTCCACTCATAAAACTGTTACGGTCACGATTAGCCATTGTGCATGAGTATGTGACCTTCAACACCAATAAATACATAAATAAATAACACGAAGTTTCCTTGCTTAGATATTGATCGCATCATCCAAATACTTTGTGTTAAATGCGACATGAACTGGCCCCATTTGTGCTTTCACCACTCACTGGCTGTCTTATTGTTTCTACTTTTGGTAGCATTTATATCGCTCGAATCAAATAGCAAAACCTTCCAACTTTCTTCGATTCATAAGAAATTATCGCTGTTGGCTCAGTTTGTTTTATCATTGTTCTGCAGGTGTGTTCTCAAAACGTCGAAAAACTAAAATTCACACCTCGGTAAGTTTGTTTTGGTGGTAATTATAGTTTCTATCTTATTTGTGGTCACTCGTGAGATGTTTCTGCGTTCAGAAATCAATCAGAGATACAGACGGTGGGTTTTCTGTGTTCGGTGAACTTTCAAATTCTGTGCATGTGGACAGAAATACAAGCAATGTTTCAGCCAATGAACCTTCGGGTATAACCCGGAGGTCCATTGGCTGGAACTTTACTTGTGCTTGTTATGCTTTGCAACAAATTTGCAATTATTTCTTGGGTGGAATCGCCACTCTGCAGGTGATTTAGTGATAATGTGGTTAGTTGGAGACTCAAAGTAGAGGGTTAATATGCTAATCGGAGAGATTGGGAAGAATGGGGCATGGGATGTCATCAAGCAGTTCGTCTCCGAGTGTTGGGAGGAGAGATGAAGCGTAGGAATAGGGAGGCAGTTAGGAGTACAGGGGTAGCCAAGGCCTTCTCACCCGAGAACCATAGACAAACCAGCGGCCGGCCAGAGTGTTATTATTATATTACTCACCACGTACTGTATATACGTACAATTCATTGGTATCCATATAAATTTTCTGAAGATAATCAGTGGTAAAAATTGGAGAGCAAACAAAGACGCGCTTCTTAAGCTTTTCAAATCATTCAAACGTCAGTGAGAATTACACAACATCCATGGTTATTCCCCACGGTTACAGACCCTTCCCGTAAAATACTCGATCCTAATTAGATACAGACTATAGCCTAAGCCCATTGTTCTCTTGTGTAAACAAGCCGGTACAGATTTTCATTTTTTCGACGTTTTGAGAAACAGCCGTCCTGCAACCAAAGCGAGCGTTCTCACGTCGTCGGAGAGTATTCGCAGGAAAATAATCGCATTCCAGAATACAATAATTGCGTGTGGTTTTATTGACACTTTCCGCGTAATAGGGCACTGTCTGAAGAGGGCAATTAACCATGTATCATCCTCTGAGTGCAACAAGGCGCCACCTGCAGATGGCGTCTTGTTGCACTCAAGATACGATATATAAAGTTATTATTATCTGGTGCGTTTAAGTATTTTAGTTGAAAAAACCCACAAATAATATAAATATAGATAATAAAAATCTAAAATAAATAAATAAAAAAGGGCTTTTATTAACGTTTACAAAATAATTTCATGATCATTATTTACTAACTGTTTATTCACTCCAAATAAACTAGTAGCAAATAACTTTTTATCTTCCAGAAGTATTATAAAAAGGGTTAAGCAATAAAAAGAAGATTAAATAACAAAGAAATGTTTCGATAAGAATCAGATTAAATGGATAAAGAGTTCATTCAGTTGACCCATAACAAAGCGCCATACATTATTTGACAAGCGTGATTTCTACCTCGCCTGTGTCGTCAGGTAGTGATTTATCTAAAACGAGGCACTGGAATAATAGACAGATTTTGCTAGGAATAGGTCGAGAGACAGACAAATTAGTACTGGACAGAATGCTCACATAGTACAGTCGCCGTGCACTGGTGGTAATCCAGGCGTGGGTAGTGATGTCCAAGCATGTGTTTACCAGGTAATACAAATCATCATCAGCAAAATATCCGGTGCTTCATTAATTAAATTTTTGATGTTATTCCTATAACGAGCTGTATTACCGAAATGATGTGTGCTGGTCAAAATATGGATGATGTCTTGTTAAACAACCGAAGTCCAAGGCATGATGTCTCGTTAAATTGTACTTTACACTTATTTCACAGAAGACAATTCGCGCGAAAGTTTGTGGGGCTGTGTATAAGGTATCAGGGTAGGTGCTGATAAAAGAATCGAATAAGCTTAAAACTTACAGTCGAATCCACAAATAATATTTATATAATTATGTCTATATATCATATCTGGAAACAAATATTGTTTAAACTAAAAGAATGTATAGCGATTATGTCTTGAATAATCAATTCGTACAGAATTTTTGCCCAAAAGGTTCCAATTTATGACATCGAAACAACTTAATGTAAAACGAATTTGGTTCAATATTTACAGAATCAGATGGAGCAAACATTCATCTGTCGATACATTTCCCGCTTCTGTAGTCCAAAAACGCAATGCGTCTTTATGGGGCATATTTCGTCGAGGGGGTATATAAAAATAGGAAACGGATGTGCGCTGGTGAAACAAATTTAGCTGATACAGATCACTGCTGTGGTGGAGTACGGATTGTTGCTGGCATCCCTGCAAACTAACAAGCGTTGTGTGTGATGAGTATTTCATTTCTGCATGTAACCCCAATGTATTCACAGAAGCAAGTCGACGTCATTTTACTCGGATAAAAAGGTCAGAAATACACTCTTGCGACAAGTTTATTCGACGTTTATATCGGTCATTCAAAACAACATAAATTGGTAAACTGTGAGTTTCAAAAGCCCACACTACAAACATATAGTCAACCTGAATGATAGAAAACCATACCCAGTGTGAAGTATATATAGAGTTTTATATTTCTGCGAGAGAGGCTGAACAGTTTCTCATTATTCAACTAGGAATTTAACCAATTCAATGTTGTGTGAGAGAGCTCCACGAGCTCTGTCAAACATGATTGAGTTGGTTAAATTCCTAGTTGCATTGTGGGCAAAATTTGCTTCTTGAAATTTTGACTATTAAAAATCAGTCTGCAGAGAGTTAAAACCCTATTTATACTGGTGTAACATGTTGTGTTATCTCCTCGCCGTTTGTTAATTTGCACAACGTTTTAACAATTTTGTACACAATTCTGTGTTTTATGCTTGTATGCGAAAAATAAATAATCTGAATCTGAAATATATCTAAGGGATATTTATTTATTTATTTATTATTTATTTATTTATTGGAGTTTAACAACACTTTAGACAGCTAGAATTATCATGTGTCGTGACGGACAGCATTAGGGATGGAGGAAGCCGGAGTACCCGGAGAGTATCCGGAGAGAACCACCGAGCAACGACGAGCAACTGTCAGACTCTCCAACGTACTAGCTCCGCGCACATAGGGTTAGCATTGGTTGAAGACAGGTGCATCATCGAGGTGTAGTACGCCTTAGTTTAAATAATATTTATTTGTGAAAGGAAGTTTGAATACAAAAACAATGGTGCAATGCAGTGGTGGGGCCAGGGGGGGGGATCAGGGGGGTACAGCCCCTCCGTCGGAGAGGTCCACCCCCACCCCCACCCCACCCACCCCACCCCCACCCCCTCCCCCACCCCCTGTCAGAGATTTTTAGTCAGTTCGTAAACCCGACTTCACGAGGATTTCCGACAATCGAATGTAGATATCTCGTCTTGTCAGTCTCGAACCCGTGCAGCACTGGAACTTTGATAGAGAATAGTGATTCTCACGAAATTCCTTAATGTCGTTCGTCAAACTGGCTTTATAGATGAAATATTTCCCGACCTTATTATAATATGTTTACTTTAACCCTTTACCTAAGGCAACGGCCAAAACCGGCCAGCGCTACTCTCAAAAATCGCCAATTAATTTTCATTATTTTTTTCATTTCTTGTCTCAAAAACATAGGTTATGAACCCTCGTTCGAACGAGCTCGTTCCAACGAGGGGTCATAACCTATGTTTTTGAGACAAAAAATGAAAAAAATTAGTTATTTAAGAATTATTTTTGCAAGTGTCGTCTGCTTTTCAGGTTAGGTAAAGGGTTAAATAATCAACAAACATACTCAGGTTGCTTCTGTTTTGGTTCTCCAATTTACCAATTTTCACTCATTTTCCTTCGTTTGGGAGGTCAAATATTATAGCCCCCCTGTCGGAGAGGTCAGCCGCCCTGTCGAGAAATCCCTGGCGCCACCCCTGGTGCAATGAGTAACATGAACAATAATGTCACACAGAGTAGACACAAGATGGGATTCGGCAGCAAGCATTTTTGCTTTTGTAAGCCGTCTCCGGGTCACAATTTGCAAACTCAGATAGTCATGAAGAGGGAGTTGATTTTTGTATATTTTATAATTTATAGTTTGACCCTGCAATAGATTTGAAACATTTCAACTTCCGATGTGTTGTTGACGAAAGGAGCTCAAATAAACAGAAAGGCTGTTAATTGGAGGAACTGAGGGGGAAGAGATGCTCAAGAGGAATTGATAGCAACTCTGTCACATGTAAAGTGAATATTTTACTTGCCACCAGCAGAGCCGTTGTAAATTTAAATTGAGTATGCACCACATTCTGTTCTGTTGTGAGTTGATGACACGTGCTCTTGTGTGAAATGCAAACTCAAAATCGTTACACACGACTCATGTATCAAACACAAGTGCGTAACAAGCTACCAAGCCCAGAGCTCATTGCGTGAGCCGATTGACATGCGAGGTAGTATAGTATTTGCACATGCGAGGTAGTATAGTATTTTGAATTGCATAATTTAATATTGCGGGTAACTTTTACGTCATCGAAGGCATAGAAAGCCCATATAAAAGTTATACACATTTGTATATCAGTATTGGGGAGCATGTCACATCGTCGAAAGACACTATACGCCTTAGTATAAAGCGCCACCGTGCCCCACGCAGGCAATCGGGATTAAGTGCCTTGTTTACGGAGAAGGGGGCGCAACTCAGTTAAGGGTTAATTATCACTTAAACACCTATGTAGTTGAGTTCCCACTAACAAGAAAAGTTTAACACACACTCCCTTTGAATTCTAGCAGCCTATTGTTTGAAACTTACTCTGCCTGGGATTATTACACTTTCCTAAAGTGCATGAGTCATCATTAAATGAGTGAAAATCTACTCTGCAACTTCTTGTACCCAAACAATAAATTCCTCAATTAACTCATTATCTAATGTTTAACGCCGATATAGGCCAGCACTCTTCACAAAAATGGCATTCAAATTTTACTATTTTGGCTTAACTTGAATAAGATATCTGTGAGACTGATAGTCGGTCCACAATCTGTTCGACAATTCACAATTTTTTTCTGTCACCAAACCTCTCATGCATGTTCAAGTCCATGCCTAGATGAGAACGTCCCTTTATGGTCAGGGTCGGTTGTCGACAATACCTGCCACAATAGCCATCTTGCTTCTTCAGCACAGGCCACATGTCATGTTTATGCAGGTTTCTTTTTAAAATTTCGCAGGGTGATGTGTGGATGAGATCGTCAAATATTTGTATCAATTAGTCACCCATAATGTCCACCATCTAGGGATTTCTCCAGAACTGTCCACAATCCGTTTAGTGAGGGCTATAGACCACAGTTCTTTTCGATTATCATAAAATTTCATAATAATAATAACACTTCGGCCGGCCGCTGATTTGTCGCGGTTCTCGTATGAGAAGGCCTTGGTTACCCATGTTCTACCAACTGCCTCCCCCTATTCCCGCGCTTCTTCTCTCCTCCAAACACTCGGAGACGAACTGCTTGATGACATCCCTTGCCCCATTCTTCCCAATCTCTCCGATTAGTATATTAACCCTCTCCTTTGAGTCGCCCCCTAACCACACGTCCTTCATTCTCCCATCCCACTTCCCCATTATACTCCCCGTGAATCTTGTTCTTTTAGACTGGTATTTTGGGCATTCTATAAGAAAGTGTTCCAGGGTCTCCACCACGCCCACGTTACACATCTGGCACTCCTTTTCACTGTGTTTCCCAATTTTTCCCCTCAGCTCCAGGGACCGCGACCTCAGCTTGAACTACAGTGACCCCCCAAAGGTGCCATCAAGGTACTCTTGAAAACCAGGCTTCTCTTTATCACGCAGGCCACCCAAAGATCTCTTTGATTTGACCCCCTCTCGCCAATTACGGTTACAATCCTCCATGGCCCTTTCTCTGACGATCTTTTTGTCCTGGTTTGCCCCAACGTCAAGGTCCGAGATCTCCATTGAGTAGTTTTCTACTAGCTCCCTCACTTGGACCATCCACCCCGTCTTGATATTTGAGTTGAAAGTTCTCAGGAACATTACTTTACACCATCGGCTATCGGGGAGATTTACCAAATAATTAAGATAACCGAGTTTCAATAGGTCTATCCTGTCCTTGATCCTCATCCACCCAAGCTCGCCCCTGATTGCTTCTAGTGCTGCGGCATTACTCGAGCCTGTTATCCATCGGCCTGCATCGTTCTGCAGGATTTCCAAGCTCTTAACAGCTGTCTGGTTTAGGGGTACAACTTCCGAACCGTATGTTATACTTGGCAGACCCACCATTTCCCAAATGGTTTTCCCCACGAAAACCTTATTGAAACTGTTTCTCCCTATAAGTTTCATTTCGTTAAGGATTCGCTTCCCCTTCAGAATCAATTTCTTTGTGTGGTTTCGGTAGATGCCTCTTCCTGTGATGTTTATATTTACCCCCAGGTATTCATAGTCACTAGTCTCTCCTACACTAAGAAGTCTACTGTTACCTTCCGGAATGCAGAACTCCCCCACTCGCCACCTTCGAGTGGGGTCCACTTTGCGGCCCACGGGTATAACTTTGCTCTTGCTTTCATTAAGTTCGAGTCTCCATTTGCTCCCATATTTCCCAACAATTCCCAGCATCTTCTCTAACCCCTCTTCGCTTTCTGACACTAGCACCATATCGTCTGCTAAAAATAGCCCTGGGATCTTCAAGTCACCAACTGCAACCCCATCGTCGCTATGCAGGAGTTCATCTCCTAAACCTTTGATGTACAATGCAAAAAGAATTGGCGAAAGGATACACCCCTGTTTTAGGCCTATCTCCATAGGCACACGTTTTGTTATAATGTTACCCAGGCTAAGTTCACTGTGTACATCTTTATATAATGCTTTCATAATCCCAACAAACTCGCCCCCCAAACCCAGAGCCTCCAGCTTGCGCCACATACCCTCCCTCCATACTCTATCGTATGCCTTTTTAACATCCAAAAAGGCCATGAACATCTCGTTCTTTTTTGCTTTCGCGGATTCTATCATTTGGGATAGCGTGAAAAGATGGTCAGTGACTCTCCTTCGCTTCCTGAAGCCATTCTGGATTTCTCCCAAAAAACCCTTCTCCTCAATCACCTCCTCTAATCTCCCATACATGACTTTACAAAAGACTTTTCCAATGTTGCTGCTGAAAGAGATCCCTCGATAGTTATCCAAGACGTCTTTTTCCCCCTTTTTGTGAATAAATGTCACTTTACTTTCCCTCCACTCCTTTGGGACCTCTTGTTTTTTATGGCTAAATTGAATAGGGCAGTTAGGCTTTCCAAGAGTTCCTCTCCCCCTTTTTGATAAACTCGTTAGGAATTTCGTCCACCCCTCTCGCTTTTCCATTCCTCAATTTTGAGATCACCCTTCGCACCTCCTCAGTTTTGATTTCGCTGCACACGAAGTCCGAGAGATTTTCCTCGACCTGGTTCGGACACTCCGGTGGGTTCCCCATGCCCCATCGCTTATCGTTTACCTTTTCCCAGTGCTTGACTAGTTCTAATGCGATTTGATCTCGCTCTTCTGTAACTCTGCCATCTACTTTAATGCTCTGTTGGTTATTCCCTTTGTTACGTTTGTTCACCCATTTCCAAAATACGCTCGAACTCGACCCCCCTGTCGTTCTTATCGCCCTAATAAGACTGCTATTTCGCACTCTCCAGTTGTCGTCTTTAATCTTGTTTACTTTATTTCGTGCTTGTTGGTATTCTTCCTTTGCTACCATGGCCTCATTGCTTTCCACCCCCTTAAGTTTTCTACTTCTCCTGTATGCAGCACATTTAGCTTTTCTAACCTTTATGGCCCTTTTCAGTTCTTCGTTCACTCTGTACCCAAGTTCCCGTGTTGGCACCCTAATCTTTCCTACACTTTCCTTCCCTGCCTCCACTAGGCTCGCAACTATGGCGTCGGCCATCTTCTGGACACTACCCCCCTTGTGTACGGCTGCAAGCTTTGGTTTCAGTTTTTCTTCGAACTTCGCCCAGTCGGCATCCTTTTTGAGTTCCCAAATCTCCTTGAAGCTTCTTTTCCTTTTCTCTAGGTTTTTGGCCCTCATCGTCACTGTAATCAAGTTGTGATCACTATCCAACTCCATTTTGCCCTCATCATCCACTTCTACCCTTATCGCCTCCCTCCATAAATTCATATCTGTGAGAATGTAGTCAATTATTGATTTTCTGTCGTTTCTCTCCCAGGTCCATTTCCCCTTACATCTAGCGTCCCTGCTCAGAATCTTCAGACCGAGTTTATTTGTGAAGTTCAACAGCTTCCTTCCATTCTTGTCCCCAACCTCTATGCCTTCTTCCTTGTCACCTATGTGTCCATTAAAGTCGCCCATCAGAATTATACCGAGCCCCCTGTTTTCTAGTTCAGTGATATTGGACCTTAGTGTTGAGTATATCGAGTCATTCCACTCGGGTTTACTTCCCCCCACCGCACAGTACACAATCCCAAAGGCAATACTTTTGTTTCTCAGACTGATCTTTACCCATCCAATTTCTTTTGACACATCAGCCGAGGTGATGATATCTTCCAGATCTGTAATCAGCGACGGTTTTAAATCATCTTTAATGTACATGCCTACCCCTCCCCCCCCCCTTTTCTGGCCTTCCGTACGCCCTACACCTATCCACACACACCCGCTTACTTGGTCTACCCGTTCCTCGTGTCTTACCCACGTCTCGCTTAAGCCCATGACATCAAACTCCTCTGCCTCGATCAATGTAGCAATTTCACTTACTTTCCGGTGGAGACCCTGGATGTTGCTATAACCCACTTTCAGGGTACCGAGGTTCATTGGCTTCCGCCTACTGGGCCCATTGTTTTCTGGTGCTAGTCTTGGTAAACTTATTCTGTCCCCCTCACTCTTGTTCACCCCACCTATGTCCACTCTAGTTATACTTGCCTCTGACCTCCCACCCCGCTCCTCTCCAAAAAAGGCTCTGCTACCCGTAGAATTTTATCCCCTAATACCCGTTTCCCCGCTCTGCTAAGATGCAGCCCGTCACGCCCGTACATGCTCCCATTGCCCCAAAACGTGTCCCAATGGTCGATAAATGGAATTCCCAGATCAACACAGTAGTCCTCTAACTCTTCATTTAGCGCCAAAATCCTTGAGTTCCGTTCGTCCCCACCTCCAAGGACAGGAAGGACCCCCCCCCCCCCCGGATACGACTACCCTTGCATTCCTACTTAGCAGTTTGCCGACTAAGCCTCTATACGACTCCACCAAACTTACTGACCTTCTCTCCCTGATATTGTTGGTCCCCACATGGACCACCACTACCGGTTCCGGTCCTGACCCTGCCATCTACCCGGCCCCTGAGATCCTCCACCTTCGCCCCCGGAAAGCACAAGACTGTTCGATTGGAACTATCAGGACCACAAACTACATTGTCAATCCCACGTACAATGTTGCTCCCCGCTACAACTAATTTTCTTCTTCTGGCCCCAGTTCCTATATCATCTGCACCTCCTCTCGTTTTGCAAGCTCCTGGCCCCCTCTTTCTCTTGACCGCCCTCCTTACCCCGACTGGCCTATCATCATCAACAACCATCTCACCCCCACACTTTCCCCCTCATTCTCGTCCCCAAGGGTATCAGAGTCTAAAACACTAAACCTGTTTTCTAAACACCGCCTAGCAACCTTGGCAGCCTTACGCCGACTCTGGCTTCCGGACTCGACGCAGCCCTGACCTGACGCCACCTTCCGAATTTTCCTACTAGAACCCCCCCCCTCAGTTACACCCCCCACATCAAGCATTATTCCCCCACGTTTCCTGCTTCCCAGTTTCCTCCTTGAGTCCACAACGACCTTCCACCGACCTTCCACCTCGCCATCGTAGGTAACCTTCAACGGGGTAACTCCAGATACACCGGCCCTCCCCAACCTCCCTCTCGGCTCTGCAATCTCCCGCTCGAATCCAACACACTTCTCTAACAACTGTAAAATATCCCTGCAATTCGCACATACCCCACTACTCTCCATTGACCGACCACCACCATACCTCATATTACACTGTCTGCATGCCTCCGGATCCTCACTCTCCCCCACCTGCACCCCGCGACTCACCTCCCTCAGACCTCCCTTAAAACCCATACTTACCTCCGTCTGAACACCCGTCGTACACTTACCATATGCATGGTCAGATTTATACCCAGATCAAAAGGTCACATTGTGGTCACAGTCAACCACTTGCAATGCTCGCCACAGCAGCCGTCTTGAATTTCTTCACTGTCTACTGCTCGCATTTAGGTATCACTGTTCTTCAAATTCGGTGGGATGACTTATTATGATGAGTTGATGAGAACACCAAATTTTGGTAATGATTGGCCACCCACAATGGCCGTCATGACGGCATTCTTAGATTTGTTCATAACACTCTGCAGCTGCATTTATGCACCAATTTTCTTGAAACTCATACATCTTCCTTATTAAGGTGAGTAGAAGAAAATAACATATGGTGATCACAGTTGGCTGCACAAAATATCTAGGGGGCCTTGAATTTTAACTTAATATCAGTGCAATGTGCCAGTGCAATATGAATTCTTTAAAAACCTTCATCTTCTTACACACCGATCAGAATCTCTTGATATTTGATATACAGCGTCCTAGGGGTGTGTGTGTGTGTGTGTGGGGGGGGGGGGGGGTCACATGAAAGTATGTCCAAAACAAGTCCCTGTAGATATATTTAGGCTTCCTGCATGAGCCCAAATTTTAACTATCTGTAATAATGTGTCGACTGGAGTTAACCATGTTTCAGTTATCATGGATATTGAAATATTGTTATCGTCGATTGTGTCGAATAAGCTTGCAGTTTTGTTCACTTTCGAACGAGCATTCACAAGACACAACTTGAGATCGCTAGATTTGGAATCAATCGTGACTAAGTTAAAAGGGTAAAGATTTTGAACATTCACAGTTTTGGATTTAAATTGTTTATGTCGTCGTTTGCCGCATTGTTGTGAAATTGGGTATTGAGATTACGCCCGACTTGTGTGGCCGTTGTCTTGTCGGGCGAGAAGAACCGATGTTGGTCGAATCCATCTGATTGGTCGATTGGATGATAAACAAGATCTCGCCAGATCTCAGCCATTGAAGTTCGCAGAACTCAAGAAGTGACGCTAATTTGCAGACGTTTCTCGAGAAGCAGAAGCAACAGTGATAAAACGCTATCTTCAAACCTCGTTAGTCAATAGCAGGAAAGTGAGTTGACATATCATATTGAAAACAACTGCTATTGCTAAATATATATTTATAGATATAAAATATATCATCATTAATTTTTCAATATTTGGCGACGATATTGTTAGAAAAAATTGATAGCGTCTCCATTTTGAAATTTGGAAAATATCACTTAAGGTCTAAGTTGAAATACGGTTGTTGACTTATTTCAATCACTTTTGAATATGTGTTGAATTCTTTTTTCTTTTTTGACCCTTAGGAAATTAATTTTCATTGAGTTGGTGCTCTTTGATGTTTTTCCTGACTTGTTTGAAATATCGGTCGGTGCCTTTGTTTTGAACAGTCTGGTGATTCCTGAAAGAGTGTTAAAGAGTTCAATATTTTGAATTTTGTTTATATTGGGTGGTTGCTCAATATGTTTTGAAAATATATTTTTCGGCTGACCAGCACGTAACGCCAAAAATATTATTTTCGTGTATAAAGTCTTTTGCTTTCTAAATTTTTTCTTCTAAAAAAAAAAAAAAAAAAACCAAAAACAAAAACAATTTTTTCATTTTTTCCAGTTGGAATTTCTTGTAAAAATTTTTTGAAACATATTCAAAAGCCATGGACAGTAAAATAAAAGTTAATACTGCTTCTTATGAAGAACTACTGAAAATTCCCCATGTAGGCCCAGCAATTGCGGGTGAAATAATTGAAAGGAGGGAGTATGTAGGAGTCTTGACCAGGGAAGACCTAATTTCAATACCTTATTTCAGAGGTTCAAGAGATCAATGGAATGCTATAGATTTTAGCAGACCTTGCAACCCAGTTAGGGAAAGAACCGAAATGGATGAACAGGTCTTGGTACAGGGTTTAACTCCACCCCTTTCAATTAAGAAATCACTTTGCATAGATCCAATGGATATGGAAAATCCTATGCTAAGTGGTAGAGGGGAAGTTAAGTATTCGATTTTGTCGCCACAACAATCGATAAGTAGTTCTAGACCCACAGTAAGTTCAGCAGGTTCAGAGTATGTTCCAGTAGGGGCAGAGCCTGTTGGTCTAGCGAGACAAACTGAGTATTCTCAGAATTTGTCAGCTAGTCGAGTGGTTGAAGGCGACCTGATTCCATCGACTGAGCTGATAAGTCAAAGTGGGCAAATTTCTAAAGTAAGTGGGGTGGAGGATGGCTACCTGAGTCCACCTCATTTAACACTTTCAGGAAACCCTGACAGCCGATATCTGCAGAGTATTGATCAGAACATAGAGGTTAAAGTAGAGCTGGAGGAAGGCTACCTAAGTCCACCTGAGCTTACATACACCCGGCTTTCTGATAATATGAGGGCAGAATATGACAGGATCAGCTGAGAAAATGAGAAACTAATGCAACGGGTTAAAATTGCGGAATTGCAATTAGAAATTCAGATGTTAGAACTGAAAAATAACCCGGATGTTAGGCCAAAGGTGTCAGTAAGTTCTGAGGCACCGGCTTCTGCTGATAGCCAGATATTTTATACTGAGGGGCCTCTGACCGGAAGTACTCCATCGGAGGAGCCCTTGGATTTGACAATGGGCGCTGCAAGCACTGCAGGGCTTAACCAAAAGGTTAATCAGCCTAAGTCGATGGTTTGGGATGGTCGATACCAGAGGATGTCTCCTAAAAGATACACGTCAACTCCAAAAGGTAATTTAGGGGTCATTAGGTATCAGGATGACGCATCCCAGGTAACACACCTTTCGCCTACAGTTTTGGTGAATAGAAATAATATAGCGGCAAGAAATAGTATTTTATCTGCAGTACCCCAGATAAATAAATATGAGTCTGTGTCAAAACAAAATATTAACATGCCTCTATCCTCCGGCACGGCACGTGTTGGGGGTGGTGAATTTAATAGGCCACAGACATTGAATGAAAATACAGTTCTTGCCCATTCACCAAAAATATACAGTTATTCGACACAACCCAATTATACATTGGCTGGTCATAGGTTACTGGCACGAGAAAAAAATGCAGTTACTTATACTACATCTGCAGTGACCGGAACTATCATGAATGCAGGTGAGATTCATTATAGGACAAGAGGTAATTTGAATACGACTGCATCTCCCAATTATATGTATCAAGATGTTTATGGGCGACGGCTACCTGAACCTAGTAAACTGAGCGGATACCAGATGCCGTCGAGTACAGCTACGAACGTTTATCCTGGGGTACATCAGAATTTGAGTACTCAGGATCAACGTTATAAATCTGTGCATTTTATACAAAATGCACATGATAATCAAACACCGAGCAATTTACCTCCTCAGCCATGTGTAAGTGGAAGTGTTGGGTCACAAATAAATAAAGTATTGGTTAACACTGGTCCTACAATACAAATGAGTCAAACAGGCCAGGTGAATCCAATCTTGAGTTATCAGGTACCAGTTTATGAAGGTGTAAGCCTGGCGGAACCTAGTGGAGTACCCTCGAGGGTCCAACATTCTTACACTCAACAGTCTGCAACGACAAGAACTGGGGATAATCAAGTATATGTGACACCTGTTCAAAATATTGTTTCATATCCTGACCGAACGCAACGGGTATGTTACGAAAATGTAGGCCAGTATGCTCAACAATTGTCTCCGAATATTCATTATCAGGGAGCATCAGGAAATCCTATGCCCCCTAGGTCATCTGTTCAAAATGAATGTGTAGTAATTGGACAAGAGGGTGCATTTGGCCACCAACTGCGTCCTCAAGTTCATAGTAATACAATCGGACATCACCAAGTTCCTATTGGAAATACAAATAACTGGCAAATACAAAATTATGATTATAATCAAGGAGGGGTGTATGGAAACCCATCCTCCCTCAATAGGTACGGTTCACCTAATAGAAGTTTGCCATTGGCATCAGTAAATTATGGGGCTTCTCAGTCGAACCAGATACCAAATTTGAATTATCAAACTCTAAGAATCCAGGATCAATTGCCAAGACAGTCTGATGTCCAGTTGTTAGCTACATGTCAAAATATGGGTAATCAGTCGTCTATGCCTGGGCTTCCGTTTCCAGCACGGCAGGGTGAGTTCATGTATAGCCAAGAGAATCAAATCGGTTCCCAACCTACACAATTTCCGATGAACAGTCAAGTTTCACACACATATCCACCACCACAGCCTTTTCCATCTACAATACCAGGTATGCGGGTTCCATTGAATCAGGTACAAATGGGGCCGTCACAATCCCGACAAGTACTGAACGGATTGAGTCAACCAGTAAGATTGGACTTGCAATACCTGACAGAACGGGAGGGGGTGCAAATGTCCCAATCTCAGCAGCCTGGAAGTTCTGTTCCACGAAAATTAGTTGTACCTCAAGGCTTGAAATTTGAAAGTACTGAATCGTGGACAGCTTTTAAAATAAAATTTAAACGTTATGCTGTAATGGAGCAATGGACTCCAGAGGAACAAAAAATGTTTTATGTTTCTGTCTTGGTGGTAAGGCTAGTGAAGTGTACTCGTTATGGTGTGAACGAAATCAAAACATGACCATAGAGGAGCAATTGACACGGTTAGAGGCCCGTTTCGGTGAACATAGTACACAAGAGACTACCCAGTTAAAGTTCCAAAATGTTAAACAAACACAAGGTCAATCTTTGGAAGACTGGGCCGAAACGGTACTCTCGTTAGCGACATATGCTTTTAAAGATTGTCCAGAGCAATTTGTTAACCAGCAGGCTTTATTTAGATTCTGCCATGGGTGTACAGACACAGTAGCAGCTGAATATGTCATAAACAGTCGCCCGAACAGTATGGAAGAGGCGATTAAACTGTTAAAATGGCATCAGTATAATAGACTGGCAATGCATAGAGACGCTTCACCGGGTACTAGTAGTGGTGAAAGTCCCAGTAGAATTAGGGAAGTGCGAAATGATAATCGTGGTGGTTCTGGCCATCGTGCCAGAAATAAATCTAAGAAATTTAGAAATAAGGGAGGTAAGTCATCTCCTAGAGGTGATTCACCGAAAGGATCAGGGAATGATTTTCAGTATCTGAAATCAAAAACCTTTGCCTTAGAGGCAAAGACAGAGAATTTTGATAAAAAATTACAACAGATGTTGGATAAACTGAATTCCCTGATACAAAACACAACTTCCTCTGACCTGACAGATACTCGAAGGGCAAAGGGAGTACCAGGATCAAGTTCGACTTCTCCTAATAAGAAAAATGTGCAGTGCTTTCTGTGTTAAGGTTTTGGTCACTTCAAGTCACAGTGCCCCTCGAAAAATGCAAAAAATATAAAGAATAAGGGGCGCAGTGTGCACTTTGAGGACCAAACAAACTAGAACGGGGCGAATCAAGAGGTCTGATTTTGTCCCCTACACCCTCATACAATGACCTCAATAATAGTGCTAATAGTTTACTGATTGAGGAGGAAAATTTAGTTGTCCGAAGAGTAAAATCCCCATCTGCAATTAATTTAGAAGTTGTAATTGCAGGTTTGACAACACATGCAGTAGTTGATACTGCAGCAGATGTCACTGTGTTGTCAGACAGTTTTTTTTGAACGCATAAAACCGGCACCGCCAATTCTGAAATCTGTTCGGTTTAATACAGCGGCGAGAGACAGACAGATGTTAGGGAAGTATGTTGGTCCCATACCAGTACGGATTGGTGGTCGTACATACAATGAGTGCCTATATGTGGCACCAATCGAAGATGAAATTTTACTCGGAATTGATTTCTTGAGAAAACATAAAGTTATAATTGATACAGAAAAAGACTTGATTGCTATTGACCAAGTTGTAATACCCACCATTACACAAAATAGTAAATCTTTGAAAATTGCAAAAAATTAGTTTACTTGATGACACTGTGATTCCGCCCAATTCTGCAGCATTATTAAAGTGCGATTTAGATCAGTTTCTCACGGATTTTGTTGCAGAACCATCTGAAACTTTACCGCTTGTAGGTTTACGTTCGGTTTATACCAATCAGCGGGATCCACACATTTGTCTAATTAATGTTAATAATCATCAGGTCTTTTTACCAAGAAATCAATTGATTGGTCATGCGTATGAGATTGACTCAGTTTTAGACAGTTTTCCTCATCAATCAGAACAAGTTGAAAATCTATTAGCTGAAAACAAGACAAGTACAAGTATTTGAGGTCGACTTAGGTGTGACCCAAAGGAGCACCCAAGGGGGTCCACCCAAGGAGTCAGTAATTTGGCTGTGGTGCAGGACGAGCTCCTGAATGTGCAAAGTCAGGTCCATACTGCTGAAACCCCCCAAGAGTACACTGAAGGGTTGTTTGAATGCAGTTATGGAGACTCCTCTCCCAAGCATTTCTTGGGAGGAAGCCATTGATTTAGAGAACTTCTGGAGCTTGCATCAAAAGATAATCCCTTGGTTTTGCACATTCGTGGGTCTGTCTGAAGGCGACCTGATGTCTCATGATGTGTTAAACACAGCTTTGATGGAAGTTCTCATGGCAACACACAGTGGACAGGTGATCCATATCCACTGTTTCACAGGTCTCAAAAGGGATGTTGAGGCCTGGCTGCATCACCGCCCAAACACATATTTTGGGTTAACAGGGATGTGCCGTGGTTTTAGCGGGGAACTGAAGAAGGCAGTAGCAGCGATTCCCCTTAATCGTCTACTACTGGAAACAGATTCACCTTATTTCCCCGCTTCGGAAGCGGTTGGAATACTACAGAAGTAGCCCCAAAATGGGTCTGAGAGATGTCATTTTTGAAACATTTTCTGGGGGCAGGGCCGGATTTACGAATGGGCAGACTGGGCCTCCACAGTGAAGTTCGTCTTTCGAGGAACATAATATGACAAAATTCCCTGCCAAATTGCCAAAGGCAATTTGGCAGGGAATTTTGTCATGTTATGTTCCTCGAAACACGAACTGCATGCACTGTTATTTTTTTTCTCCCAACATAATCGATGACAACAATTCGAAAAAACAGAGATCTGGGTGTTATGGTCGGGCCAATGTTTGGGCCGTTCCGGTGCCCCTGTGACTGCAATCGTAAATTAGTACTGGAACAACTTGAAGATTAGGAATATTACAACGAACTGAATGATAACATCGACATGAAAATTTTGCGACAAATCTCTAAACCTGTTGTGATCATGGTGCCAGGTTTACAGACGACGAAAACGATTTCCTCCTTAAATTCGAATGCAAAGCAAGCAACTTTTATGGCCTCCCTAAAATACATAAATGGAAGGAAATTTTAGATGCGATCAGAACACAAAATTCAGATTATATTCACATACTTCGACCAACAGACATCAAACCCCGACCTCTTGTGGCAGGACCTCGTTGTTCAGCTGATTGATTCAGCAATCTCATTGACATTATCCCACAGCCCTGTTATCAAAGACTAAGAGTTAGGCGAGGGGTCACAACGACTTTCTTATCACATACCCTACAAAACGAAAGAGGGGGCATAACCTATGTTTTTGAGACAAAAAATTAAAAAAAAATAATTATTCAAGAATTTTGTTGTTTGCAAGTGTCGTCTGCTTTTCGTGTTAGGTAAAGAGTTAATAGATCCGAAATTCACGTCGTTGTTTATTCTCGATTCAATTAACCTCATTTTAAATAATAACGCCTTTCAATTTGATGATCGAATCTTTACACAAATAAAAGGACTTGCATGGACTCAAACATTGGACCTACTTGCGCAATTCTTACTCTTGCATATCTGCATGAAACTGTTTTATATCCCCAGGTGAAAGAGATATAATCCAAGAGTTATTCAGAATACATCACCAATAATCGGAAACGACATATAGACGACTGCTTCATAAATTGGGGCGAAAACACAAGGAAATACATCAGACTTCCACAACCTACTTAACTCAATTTGTCCAGATCTAATCTTCACAACTAAATCCAGCAAACAACAAATTCCATTCCTGGACATCCTGGTTATAAAAATACATTAAAGACTGACATTTAATGTAAACCAATGGACATCAAGCAATATTTACATTTTAAATCATGCCACCCACGGCATACAAAAACCAACATTCCACTTCATTTGGCACGACGATGCCAGAACACCTGAGGCCCCGTAAGGCCTGGGCTGACGGGGGTTATTTAGTCCCGCTGCTGAAATTGCGGGAAAATTAGACCGACGTGGAGAGTCGGAATCCTAGTGCCGCGAACTCGGCGCTGGGAGCTGAGTTCGACCGGCGCTGTGATTTCTCCTCTTCCAAATTGGCCTAAGATAGGTTCGATTTCCGTTAGGTGTGATTCCTAATCACTTCAGGCTGCGTAATGGAAATAATGATTTAAAGTAACAACGATTCTTTTATTTACACATAAAATTAAAGCCGTTTCAATATTTCAATAATCAGCAATTCGATTCTTTTCACAGAAAATGGGTTGCTAGGTTTAAATAACTCTCAACAACTATATAGTCATTCTATAGTCCTGTACTGGCACTATAGTCTACACACGGGAAATGTTACTACCGTGAGCTCGCCATAAGAGCTTCACAATTCTGAAATGTTATTACCGTGAGCTCGCCATAAGAGCTTCACCTGCTTAGGCTCAAATGTCAACGTCTGCGCGTAACTGTACCTCTGGCTGTCGGACGGTTCCGACCAGCAATGTTCGTCATCTATAAAGCCACCGTACTTCTGATTTGGGTCAGATATTGTCTACTCATACCTTATGTGCCTTTTGAAAGTCCTCCGTTGAAGTCCTATTGAAATATTCACTGTTCCTGGTTGAATTCACGATTCACAAATGCCCCTTTTTGTGCTAGGGCGAAATTGTCACTCACACCGATCTCCAGTCGGTATTACGATGCTTCGACAGCAAAACAAACTACTCAGAACGCAATCAGTCTGACGCTTCAAAGGGTTAATACGCACAATACAATTAACCTACACTTCTGACTATTGCAGGCTGATACCTGCTACTAGACAATCTAAACTTTAACGTTCCACTTGGGTTTTCCTTCTCAACGAATTTGGCATTGTAGCCGCCTATCAACCTTAAGCTAAATCAATCGTGAAATGCCCTGTCTGGCGATTCCAGCCGTTTCCGGGTCCTGTGATCGAAGGTACCCCTATGCCAGGAAACAGAGTCCGCCTGCCCTGGACTTCACCAACGTGTGTGTGACCCCAAGTGTGTGTCTAATGCTCTGCTCTTCAAGGTATATATACTTTTTACCCTAAACTGTCAGGTGGACGGACGCTCATCTGTCCATCTGTCAAAACGGTGGGAGATGACGTATATCGAGACAGAATCAATACAAGTCATCTCGCGCGTGACTTAACGGTGATTTCACTTGTCGAGACGACCGATTCGTTTCTGCCAGTCATTGTCATGACAGACATTTCTATCTTTTAGAATCTCGTTTCTCAATTGGCCATGACGATATCCTGCCACCAACCGATTACGTCTCGTAAGACTCGCGACTACTGTATAAATTAAATGAGATTAGACCTTATCTAACATACCGTTTCTCTCCTGGGTCCCTGCGCTGAAGCTGGATATGCACCACGTGTGTTTTTTTCCATGTCCAGCTTCACAGAGAAGTGAAATTCACGTAGATTTTCGCCTTGATGCGGAATATCTTTTGAACTTACACTATCTTTATATATGAGGCCCCTTGCCCCTATATTTAGGCTGACTTTGCCCTGACAGACGAATTTGCTCCACTATTAAAGACCCAGGCTCACTCAAAATAAGACTAACGGAGATGAGTGAAGCACTAAGAAAGAGAGGTTACCCCCAGAATTAAATAACACACGGTAAAAAAGGCACAGTCTGTGGATGTAAAATCACTAAGAACTCCAAACTTCAGTTTAAACAATATTTATTCAATAAGGATGCTATATGTTACAATACCTTACCTCCTACAAGTATCTGGGAATTTCATTGATTCAAAGACGTCACATGCAGACTGCATATAAAACCATATACTGCCTGTCAACATCAATATACGCTGAGAGCTATGGGTAATCTCCCCTTTGCTCATTGATTATTCAAAATGGCGGCAGCCGATAAACGCTTCAAGTTGAAAGATTGGGTGTTGGAAGACCATATTTGGTCTGAAGTGCAGGTTAGGCAACATAAAAGGCTTCATATTTGTTTGATGTGTATCGTGTTACCTTCGAAATGAAACTGTTTGGTATGTATGAATTTGCCTTGTTACAATTTATGGGAGAGTGCCTGTGGGCACTCTTCCATAATTGTAACAAGGCAAAGACACGTGAACACATTGTGAGAATTCTCTCATTTAATTTTGATCGCTGTTGTTATTAGTTCTGTGCATCGATGCAGCAGTCGGTAAGATATATTCGTTACACAGTTTGTTGAGGGCCTAATATGGTATATACGGCGCAAACTGTGCAACTAATAATGTTGAACACCAAGAAAAGTGACAGTAAATATAGAGAACATCAAGAATATAACATATACTAACAAAATACCATATTAGTATGTGATGGGGGATCTGACAGAAAGCTGAGAGTTTATATTAGTCATCTCCCGGAGTTATTCATAAATTTACACAAAAAGGTGGTATAATATAGTAGATGGACTCATATATCGCCGCCTGAAACCCATGGCCTGTGGTCGATCGCCTGCTTGATTATCAGTCACGTGCCAAGCAGGGGAACTGCATCCATACATACAGTGAGGGCTGCCTATAGGCCCTACGAATGTAGACCTGGGAGCAAATACTCGAGAGATCATTCAGATTTGATTTTTCAACATCGTTGTCGACACTCGCAGGTAATCTCGAGTGCAAGGACACGACACCCCGGCCAGGGACAAAACCGGTGAGAAAGTTGGTGGTAATTCTAGTCCAAGAAAGGTAAGCACAGGGAGTCAAACTACCAGGCGGCGACACATGATATTGCTTGAACCTTGCTTGTGAATGAAGGAAAAAGTAAAAAGAAAGTACAAAGAAAAGGAGCAATAGAAAACAGGGGATGCCAGCTTGAAAGAACAATACATTGCCTTTGCAATCAAGATACTCGCAAGTTGGCAGCAGAAGCACCGTTAGTGATAAATGAGACGGAAGCAGCCTTGATGGTGACCCATGCGAAGAAAACGGAAAGGAGGAGTATACGATTGGCGGTAAATTCGTCATATAGTGGTAGTCGTACGTGGTGGTTTAATAACATAGCAGTCAAAGAAACGCCCACTTGACAAAATGAAGTCATGCACCACTTCAAAAACAAGATGGTTTTCCCGACTATTCAAAAATTCAGATCCAAAAAGAAGTTTCGATATGTTTACAGTAAATAGCAGAACGTTTATAGTACTATTACGGAAATTTGAGCACATTGGACAGTGTTGGAAAAAATGCTCTGGTGTCTCACGCATCCCACACTGACAGAATGGGGTAGGTGACAGTTGATTGTCATATAAATGAGAATTAAGGATACTACAATGCAATCGCAACCTGCAGTGATATACTTGGGTTGCGTGCGATTTCGCGCCACTGTAAAACACAGGTGGTCGCTGATTTCCAGCATTTAGGAAAGCCTTGAAATTGATCAGTGATGAGTTCTCGCGGACAGATAAAGGCAGTTTGTTCCATTTGTCAGTGACACTCGGGGATAAAAGACGACTGATACAACTGAGTCCGACAAAAAGTAACTCTGTGGATATGGCATGATCGGAGATTAAGCGATAGATTTAACGATGAGACGATTGGGGGAACTTTATTGGCAATATATAAGGGCGACATGCGGTGATACACTTTGAAATACTGCAACAGCTTATGTTTGCGACGTCTGCCTTGTAGAAAGTCCCAACGTGTTTCGGAATAAAGCAGAGATTGCTACAACTGACTGTTGCCCCGGTAACGATCCTAGCGGCTGTGATCTGTATATTCTCCAGCTCGGCGACTTGAGCTGCTGAACAGCGTATTCTAGTCGAGGCCCAACGAAGGCAAAGTATATTTTTTTACGGACGCTGCGATCGAGACTGAATTTCTGCTTCCTTAGTTGGTCTAAGCGAGACCAGGCTTTAGAGCAGGCATGATCAATATGGTCGTTCCATGAACATCTGCTATTTAATATAACTCCTAAATGTTTATGATTATTGACTTCGGATATCCGCGAATCACCTAAGAATAGTGGTGGATGGGCAGTAGGGTTGCATTTACGTGATATGAGCATACTCTCAGTTTTACTGGGATTAAACTCAACCAACCACACCTTAGCCCAACGTTCTATTGTGGCAAAGTCATGGTTGATTAATCTCGAGGCTTGCTCTGGATTCTCTACAATTAGAAACAGGGAAGTATCATCTGCAAATAGGCGTATGCTACTGAGTAAGTTTTCGGTTATATCATTAATATATATAAGGAACAACAAAAGTCCAAGTATCGAACCTTGTGGAACACCAGCTTTAATGGTTCTCCAAGCAGATGCGTCCGACCCTAGCACAACTCGTTGCGACCTATCCGATAGGTACAAATGTAACAACAACAGAAGTTCAACAGAGACACCAATTTTCATCAGCTTATGGATAAGACCAACATGCCATACCTTGTCGAAAGCCTTACTGACATCACAGAAGACCACCCTAACTTCTTTGCCTTCATAAAGAGCTCGACAGAAATCATCGTATATGTCAGTCAGTTGGAGGACAGTTGAATCACCATGTGTAAAACCGGATAAGAAATTGAGTAAGGACATTGTTGTCAATCAGAAATTGCCACAAGCGTTTGAAAACACATTTTATTTTTCAAATATTTTACCTACACAACTAAACAATGATATCGGGCGATAATTAGTAACTGAATTTGAGAGCTGTTTTTTTCAAAATTGGGGAGACATTTGCTTGTTTCCACAGTGAGGGAAAGTAAGAGTTGTTCAAGAGCACATTAAATAAGATTAAAAGAGGCTCACACAGGGAGGATTTACATTCCTTGAGAAGGCGTCGACTTACAAGGTCGGGACCAGACGCTTTAAACACCTTTATCGACTTCATTGCTTCATATACTTCACTACATTGGAGAGTGATACTATCAATAACTCCTGAAGCCTGGGGTACTGAATCAGGAAGGGAGGCTTTCGAATCATCAACTGTTGAGATAGAACATAAGTATTCATTGAACACATTTGCTTTCTCAACACTTGAGGAATATACTTTATTTAAATGGATAATAGCTGGAATGCCTACCACTTCACTACTACTGTGTTTTTAGAGTCTTCCACCACAAGGAAGAGGGGGTTTTATTCCTATTTAGAGTGGTTTGAACATTAGACAGATTCGAAGCTTTGGCTTTCCTAATAGCTGTAACATCGTCGTTCCGTTTACCTTTATATTTTGCCCAATCGTTCGGAAGACCGGTGCGTTTGGCTATGCGATACAGACGCTTCCTCTGTCTCATTAGTAGTCTAATTTCATTGTGCATCCATATTGGCTGGCCCGATCGCAAATTAATAATTTTGTTCGGAATATATTTAGATGCTTTATCAAGTAATTTCTCGGTGAAATTGGAGAAAATAGTATCAAGACATAGGTTATCAAAAAGAGAATTCCAGTCAACGTTAGAGAGGGCCTCATTGAGTGCTCCATAATTACCCTGTGAATAGAGCCATACCCTTCTCTTAAAGGAGAGAGGAGATGGTTATGAAAATTCGACATCAATTGAAACTGGACAGTGATACCGAGTCATGTCCGGCATAATCGGTTCTAGGACCTCGCAGGCATTCACGTTAACTGTGTCACTCACAGCAAAAAGATCTAGTAGAGTGGCTGACGACTCAGTAAAACAAGTTGGTTCATCCACAAGCTGCCTCAGAATAAAAAGATTGCATATGGCAGTAAAACCGACCCTCGAGGGAACCAGATGGTTGTCATTAAAATCACCCGTAACAACAAAATCGACAAGTGACATGTCTCTGGCTTTTTCAATTGATGCCGATATGGAATCTCATATATCCTGGGAACTGTTAGGTGGACGGTAAAACGCCCCTAGCAATAGGGACTTACTGTGTTTCGTAAATAAGGTTCATCCACAAGCTGCCTCAGAATAAAAAGATTGCATATCGCAGTAAAACCGACCCTCGAGAGAACCAGATGGTTGTCATTAAAATCACCCGTAACAATTAAATCGACAAGTGACATGTCTCTGGCTTTTTCAATGGATGCCGATATGGAATCTCATATATCCTGGGAACTGTTAGGTGGACGGTAAAACGCCCCTAGCAATAGGGACTTACTGTGTTTCGTAAATACTTCAGCTCCTACGCACTCCATATTCAGCACCTCAAGGTCGGGTCGATGTCGAAAAGAGATATTATTTTTAATGTAGATGGCAACCCCACCTCTCCTTGTCGGCCGGTCGAAGCGCAATGGTTCGTGAAACCCATGGAGTATGACATCAGATGTTGGATCGTTGTTGTGCGGCCATGTCTCGGTTAAAGCCAAACTAACATGGATGAGGATTCACATTGAATTGTATCTAATTTGGGTTCTAAGCTTTGGATATTAAGATGCAAATCTTCAAAGTATTCTGGTTAGGGTTTGAGTTGATAGAGCTCGGTCCGGGATTGGGTTCGATGTCACCCGACAACAACAATGAAATTGTACCCATGTAAAGAAAAATCAACGTGGCAAGGAAAATGGAGATTAGTAATTTCAAGATGGACATTTTTGAGACGGGCACTCGCTTGTAAAGATGCGAGGTTGCTTCAGTAGACTCAGTCACACACGTGGGAGCTGATTCAATGACGTTTCTGAGGAAACGAGCAGCCATGGCAGTGAAGCTTCTATGGAGTTCAGCCCCACAAATGCACAGGAGTAGGTAAATTAAGACGCAAACTGATTGATGCTTCGACAGTTTCTGCTCTAGGATGCCGGCATAAAGTGTAGTAATGAAAGTACCTATCCGAACACGGTATAATTCAATATGACACATTATGTAATATGTTGTGCAAAATGTCGACGATAGCGTAAACATAGTGCACGGATGTAAGTACTAGTCATGATTGCAGGTAACGATGATATTGTCTGGAAAGCAAATTGGATTCAAGATGGCTTGCAAGAGAATGTTGTAGTGGGAGATAGTTAATGTACATTAATTAGGCATGAAGATGGAGGAAACATAGAATACTAGGAAAAGATGAAGGAAAGTAGTATGTACAAGGTACCCGTGTAGCATCTATATGGAAATAGATATATTCTGCTTAACAGAAGTCATAAATTATCAATTTATGGAAGTGGATAATCCGTAGTAGAGTATGGAACTAACTAGTTCTCGTAGAAGCGTGACAAATCAAGTAATATTATGACAAGGTTAAATTGAAAAAGGGCAGATGAGGCTTAAAAGTTATGCCGTGACAGGTTGAAAACTTCATGAGCTGGAGATAGGAGAAAGACTCAACCAGGAGATAGGAGAACAATTATACACTGGAGCACCAATTGTATGTACACAATATGAAGGTTATTGGAACCCAACAAGATCCATGATATATATATATAGTACATGGAGAGTGTACCATAACAAAGTCTCCCACAGAATGAGGATTCCACCCAAGAAATAATTGCAAATTTATTGCAAAGCATTGCATAACAATCACAAGCAAAGTTCCAGCCAACGGACCTCCGGGTTCTACTTGGAGGTACATTGGTTGAAACACTGCTTATGTTTTAGACACATGTACAGAATTTGAAAGTGATCCTTTGGGGGATGATCTCATTCCACGGACAACCCAACCCACACTCCACACAACGCATATGCTGTGTTGCAGACATTTCTAAACCTTATTTATTTATAAACTTTCTATAATGGTATACTGGGACGTTTCTTTTCACATTCCAAGCAGGAGATGGGAGAAGAAATGTATACTTGAGCACCAAATTATATGTACAAAATAATATATATATTATATACTCCACCCGAGCAATAATTGCAAATTCATTGCAAAGCACTAAAAATATATATAAAACGTGGAGAGTTTACCATCACAAAATCAATCACCGCGGATTAGAATTCCACCCGAGCAATAATTGAAAATTTGTTGCAAAGCACTAACAAACCCAAACAAACAAACATCCAGCCAATGGACCTCCGGGTGTAAACTCGGAGATCCACTGGCTGAAACATTGCTTGTGTTTTTTGACCATATGTATAGAAATTGAAAGTGATACTTTAGGTGTTAACCCCACCCCAAAGGCGACCAAGCCACAGCCCACTCACCACGCATTGCGTATAGCTAATGTGTTACATATATTTATAGACCTTATTTATTTATAAACTTTATATATTGGTAGACTGAGACGTTTCTATCACATTTCAAGCAGAGACTCGCCCGAGCACTAAATGTAAATGTATTGCAAAGCATATATTAATATATACCATCACTAAATTCCCCGCAGAGTGGAGATTCCACCCGAGCAATAAATGTAAATGTATTGCAAAACATAACAATCACAAGCAAAGTTCCAGCCAGTGGACCTCCGGGTTATACTCGGAGGTCCACTGGCTGAAAAATTGCTTGTTTTTTTTTTACCATGTGTGCAGAATTTGAATGTGATATTTAATCAGCGGCTGGCCAAAGTGTTATTATATTATCAACCCAACCCAAGGGTAACCCAATCACAACCCACTCACCACACAAAACACAGAATTTAAAAGTGATACTTTGAATGATAACCCCACCCCACGGGTAACCGAGCCGCAGTACACCCTCACGTACCTCAGGGCTGGATGCTTTCAAAGAGGTCGAAATACGATTGCGATCCGTTCAAAATCACTTGTCCGTCAATGCGATCAGGACACTGCGTATAGAAGGCAGAAGGAGAGGGAGACGTACATTAGGTTCGCCAAACACGATGTGCAGTTTAGTTTCATAAAGCAAGAGTCGACTCCATGGGCCATCAGATCTGTAATTGCACTGGTCCTTCACACAAGTTGACCTTACCCCCTCCACCCCCCGCCCCCCGCGCCCATAACATTCCACTGTAACGCCTTTGTGTGAGAGTGCGTGCGGTGGTGGTGGTGGTGGGGGGGAGGGCCATATTCGACGATAAAGTCTCGCAGACCTACTGGGCTGCGGGGCTATACCATAAATGCCCCCCCCCCCACGAGTTCAACTTGCCCCCCCCCCCGCCCCCACTCACACACACACACACAAATTTCGTTACACTCAGTGGTGTTTGGGAAGATATCTTAATGTAACATAGACAGGTAAACTTAACTCACAACTTCAACGTTTTCGCATTTCTCTGACAATGAATTATATACTACAACGGGGACAATAGCAGAATAATAATTTCAATCAGATCACCACCCAGTCGTGATTGAGTCTAAACCATCATGACCGCCACTCAGACCAGGGCGCTGAATTTTGGACTAGGCGTATTTTTGCTTCTTCAACCTAGTATCCAGAGCCTTTCACTGAAAACAAAATATTGCAGTCCAGGAGTAGACGACACAATAACAGATAACGCCCAAGTGAGAGTGCGTGCGGAGTTTGAGGGGGAGGGGATCCTTGGCGATGCATACCCGCAGACCTATCAGGCTGTGGGACTATATCACCAAAGATCCCCCACGAGTTCACTTTTCTCCTTACCGCACACACATATACTCACAAATTTTGTTACACCTAGCCTGACATATTGGTGCATGAGAAGATGTCTTACAAGTCTTTTGACGTCCAGTGGTCTAAATACTCAGAAATATTACACAGTAAGGGAAGTAGACAGGCATATTAATAACAGATAGGAAGGGAGATACTCATAACATGGATTGGTAATACCCTCGTACGGCTTTTGATGGAATGAATTTAGTCATTTTAACAATTGTCGGCATATAAATAGTCTTGTGTTCAGAAATTTGATGGGTTTCTTACACTTGTAAGCACGTAGAATTTTCGCACACGAATAGGTCACGAACAGGATTCGACACAGCAAGAATTGAGTTGCTTACGAGCCTACATGTAGAAATGATCCACCATGACTAAGTCGAAAGTCGACATTGCGTATTCTATCCATCTCCATCCCTCAAAAATGAAACTTCAGTTTGGAGATTTGATTCAAAATCTTGCCTAGGACCCAAGTAGAAAACATGCCATGAGAGTAGTCTCAACTACCGTATCTTCTACTGAGTGGCGGTGGTGGGGCGCGGGGGGGGGGGGGGGGGGGTTATGGGGAGCTCGGCTCAGGACTTTGCTGCCCAATGGAAGGTTGTACCACTTCTGCACAAGTGTATCGAAAATTCCTGGCACTCAGATTTGATGTTTTTTATGGGGAGGGGGGGGGGGGGTGGGGGTAGGATACTACAACGGTGCAGGAAGAAGCAGATCACAAGATATGTATATAAATATTCTATGACGTGCTCAAGCAGGAGCTCAAGCAGGAGAGAGGATATATACTTGGGCACCAGTAATATGTATAAAATATATTGGTCCACGGTGATGATTCCTGTTGAGACCCCTATTGGATAGCCTCTGGGGCCCCTGAAACTGATGCAGCCTAACACCCTTAGGTGCCCTAAATTTCCCGAAAGCAACCAGCAGGTGAGATTGATAAGATGGATCTGATTACATAGGACGCCAGCATGTCCAAATGTTTCTCATGTGGATTGCCGATGGCAATTCTCATAGAGAACATTTCTCGACAAGCCAGCAGTCTAGCCTGTCACTGACAGCTCAGATGCAAGGAAAACAGCGTTCTGTTAATTTTTAAAACTTAAATTTACGCCTGATGAACGGAACTACTGTCGGACCGATGGTCTCACCCATCGCCGTTCCTGTTGATACCTTTATTACGGGATAAGTTCTGAAGCTGATACAAAATCGCTATCGGTATGTTCTCTTTGTGAACTGTCATTGGTCACACTCAGAAGCTTTCGTTCAAAAAAATAAATAAATAAATAAATAAATAAATAAATAAATTTCTTCATGTCCGAGGTCTGCCTTGGGTCTTTCCCGGGTAACTATTCTTGGCTCAGCCCTGAACTGTATATAGATAGATGTTAAAAAACAAAACAAAAAAACAAAAAACAAAAAAAAACAAAAAACCCAACAACCCCCCCCCCCCCCCCCCAACTCCAAACTTTAGGGCCACAAACATGAATACACTAACATTTGTCACGACTCACAACCCTAACAACATCAACATGTACCCGGTTATACAGCATAATTTTAATTTTCTAAAGCAAGATGAAAAATTAAATGGCATTCTTGAGAAAACAAATAAAATTAAAAGTAAACGACAACTAGCTAAATTAAAAAGAATTTTGACAAAGGCAAAGTTTGGAAAAAGTGCATCTAAATTAAGTAAATGTAACCGCCCAAACTGTTTACTATGTGACTGCATCATTGAAGGCGATTCCATCACATTTAAAAGTTCACAGATTACTTTCAAACGCAATACTGACATGACATGCAATTCAAAAAAAATAATATATGTTGTACAATGCGCGTGTTGTAAGGAAGATTATATTGGGGAAATCTGTGTCTTCAATAAACCTCCAAAGAACACACATGAACAACTCGAATACAGCATATCACTGCACGTATCCGGACACCTCAATAAATGCAGAAAATAAAAACTTAGGGTTTTCCCGTTCTACAAAATGCCTGGTCCCGAAAAAAAGAGCCAAAGAATCTTATTTTATTAACAAATGTAAACCAAAATTAAATAGAGTCCAATACTTGCCTTCACCTGTCTGTAAGTATCTACTCTATTCACAATGATGTTTGCTTTTGATTATCTGAGAATATTATATCTCACGTGACTTCCTTGCATTCTGATTGGCTGAAAGATGATACCCTATTTCGTGTAGTTTGCATCCACAGTACTGACCAGGCACTCCACCCAGGCACTACACGTTTTCTATTTTTAGCACACTACTACATCAGTTTTCTTTTCATACTGGGCGAATAAAACTAATCAGGCTAAATTTAAATATCGATTCACAGAGGCACAACACCCACAAAACGACCCAGAAAGAAATCATTGTGGAAAGATGTATCGCTTTTCCATTGTTGAAGTCACATTTTCCGAGGCGTTCATTTTATTTCTTGAGAAGATGATCCATATCTCGTTTCGAAGAGAATGATCCATACCTGGGTACAACTTTCATGAGAACGCGTCCGGATATGAAAAATCGTTTGTTTCGCTGCTCATATTATTTCGCTATTCAATTGTATGTTTTGGGCAGTAAACGAATAAATAATGGAATTCATTTGAATCTTCGGCGTTTGGTATCTCGTACCGACTCATTCGGTAATGTGCTTGTGTGACAAATGTGTAGAAATTATCAAACTGCGTTGTCAAATTTCAAAAATTTTAAGTTTCATTCGCGAGTTGCGCGATTCTAGATTACACAGTTCCGTTTGGGGGAAATGTTTTGTTTACCCTTGCCGACCGATTCAAAATCTAACTTCTGCTCATATCAATAATCCAAGTTAGCCGTGTTTTGGAAGAAGAAAATGTTTTTTAAAAACTACATGGTAATTTTTTCTATATAACGCTGGTTGGTAGGGCTGCTACCTTGGTAACAGATTAACAAATCGGACAGATGTTTTTCTTGATGGGTGTTCGATATAATATAAGGATTAGTGCATGTCTTGTCGTTGACTACACCCATATAGTGCCCAGTGAGGTGGTGTAGTTCCCTCCGCTTCGCGGCGGGAACTACACCACCTCACTGGGCACTATAGGGGCGTAGTCAACTCCAAGCCATGCACTATTCCTTAAATATGAGTCATTAACCCTGATTGCATTCCAAATAATGTACACAAGTCAAACCAGATTTATCTCCAACTACATTGAAGCTATTACCACAAGCTTGTGTTTGTCAATTGTGCCATCAAGACCATCAGTTTACGTATACACTCCTGGGATATACCGGTACCCATCACAAATAACAAAACAATATTTGACAACATGCATCGAACATTGAAACCCGTCGAATAAAAATATTTTGTAATGTTTTTCACAGTCATTTAAACGTTTTTAGTTTTTCTATATTCAATCCACATGGATTTGGTTTTGAAGGACTTATAAACATAGTGGTTAAGGTATTTATAAACATAGTGGTTAAGGTATTTATAAACATAGTGGTTAAGGTATTTATAAACATAGTGGTTAAGGTATTTATAAACATAGTGGTTAAGGTATTTATAAACATAGTGGTTAAGGTATTTATAAACATAGTGGTTAAGGTATTTATAAACATAATGGTTAAGGTTTTTATAAACATAGTGGTTAAGGTATTTATAAACATAGTGGTTAAAGTATATAGGAGCCATTTACCAACCAGCCTGGTTGGTCCGGATGTCTTAGTCTCATGGAAAATTGAGCCTCGATCTGTTGCATTGGTAGCACTGACCAGCCTTCAACAGTTGTTGGCATTCTGAATGCTGTGGCTAAGCAGTGCGGATGTTTTGAACGCTCCGAGATGGAGTCTGGGGTAAATTTCAGCAAGATTGAGTCGCAAAAAGAGTTTTTAGCTCGAAAAGTTCATTCACTGACTGAAAAGTTGATCAATGAATGTTTTTCCTGCTAAAATTCGTATTCACCGTTTTCCTCCAACCAGCTAAAATCCGTATGTTGTGCCTGTACACATCCGGATTCCGAAAATATACACCCTTCGCTCTTAATTCACTTTTTTGTTGACAGATTAAAAACTAATTTAGAATGGGATTTTTACTGACAACATAAACAATCCCTCCTTTGGGTCATGTCATTTAAAGACCCATAAATTTATGTTAAACATTGCGAAGTTGTGGTTTAACCCTTTGAACTCTAGTGGTATCTTCCATGCCAGTTCAATGGCAGCAATTAGAAGAGTCCATATTTATTAGGTGGGGTAGATCAATCAATATTTTCAACGTGCAGCCTCGGGGGAGGGGGGGGGGGGTGCTGCACGTTGAAATATTTATTTAATTTATTTAATGGTGTTTAAGGTCACATACTTATGCACAATGGCTAATCATGACCGTGACAGTTTTACGGGTGGAGGAAGCCGGAGTACCCGGAGAGAACCACCGAGCAACGGCGAGCAGCTGCCAGCTCCCCAACATCGTAACTCCGCGCTGCAGCACAAGCAGGGTTAGATTGGTTGAAGACATGCGCACCATCGACATGCAGTACGCCTTAGTACACGGCGTCATCGTGCCCCCATGTGGACAATTCGGGGTTCAGTGCCTTGCCCAAGGACACAACGCGAGAGTCCGAATCGATCGCTCAGACGGTCACCCATCCGAGGACTAACCGGGCTCGACGTTGCTTAACTTCGGTGATCTGACGAGAACCGGATACCACAACGCCACCGCTCCCCCTGCACGTTGAAAATATTGATTGATCTACCCCACACATTTTCTGAACAGCCATCCTATTTAATGACGTTATGACGTATCATTTTGCTGGTCTGAAAAACGTCCACTGGGATTCAAAGGGTTAAACTAGCAAATACTGTCTTTTGATATTCCCAACGTGGTTTACTACCGTCAAATACGCCCGGATACGATCCGTATCTTGACCAGCACACACCATTTCGGTAATACGGCGTGTATTACCGAATCAATATTATTACGTTTGTGGAAATATTGCCCACCCGTGAAAAGTGACCAGTCCACGGCGACCGTTCTGTACAACGAGATCAAGGTTAACCATAGTAGGATCTGGAATAAGCAGTCTAGCATCAAAATTTAAAACCATTTAAAAATACGAAAATGGCGCACTCAATCTTTTGATGTTCGATAACTGTTTTCTGTTCATGGTACCAACAGTGTGCACATCTTGACATATAATATAGACGTTATTATATTAATACAGAAGTCTAGGAGTTAAGGATTGCTATAGTTTCTTCTGGGAAGAATGATAAAACTTGAAAATTACTGAGAAAACACATTCGCTAAACAAAGTGGACGTTACTTACTTGTCGTCCAAAAGGAAACTTTGCTTCGCTATTTTCTCATCAATTATTTACTTCTCAATTGGACCTCACTCGCCATTCTAATATTTCAGGGGAGATAACTTATCGAATATAGTTTTGTATGACGCAATAAGTCAGGGATAATTATAATAATAATTATAATGCGTCTTTTGTGGTTCTGTTGGGTTGGTGACGCTAGTTACAAAGAGTACTACACATCGATGGTGCCTTGCTTTTTTACCGCTGCTAACTATGTTTCTGTCGAGTTGGTTAGTTGATTGTCTTGCAGTTGCTCACCGCTGCTCGGTGATTCTGTCTGTATACCCCGGTGTCCTCCACGACACGATATACGCTGTTCTGTAAATGTAAGCATGTTTGACGTTTTTTTTTTTTTTATATAGATTTTTATTTACAGAGATTGGTACATAGTGGTACATCATTTGATACATATATTGTATAGTAAAAGAAATCATACATATTCATCAGTTATAAAGTTTTCCTAATGATATAGCTGCTTATTTCAAGTGCTATTTTATGCTTGAGAAGTGGTTGTCTGTTTTTCTATTATAATAAGAGAGAGAGAGAGAGAGAGAGAGAGAGAGAGAGAGAGAGAGAGAGAGAGAGAGAGAGAAAGAAGAGAGAGAGAGCGCTGTCTGCTATGTTGTTCATTCAGGCTTGCACTAACAGTCACATCATCACATATGGTAACACTGTGTGGACTGCCACGTGGCACCGACTATTGACACGCTACATAGATTTGACCCCAAATGACCCAGGTGTAAACATTCTATGGCTGCTGTAATGGGGTGTATGCATTGGATTTGGGTTAGTAATTAAGAAGATGTTTCAGGTTCTAAAGTTAGCCCCTCCCATCCAGCCCAGCGCTTCTGAAAGCGATCATACCTGCATATTCGGTAATATGCCGCTCTTTCAATGTAATAATATCGCCGAAGTTCATGTTTTATCTGTGATAACGTTGGGTAATGATTAGTGAATTTTGTTTTATAAATGCAAAATTTAACGAATATAAAAAGGAACTGATACAGTTCTTCAACATGACCTGCAACTGGAGTTGCAAATAATACAGAGTCCTCAGTTATTTGTAGGTTTTCACCGGTCTTTTCATTAACCCATACTCTTAATTGTTCCCACAGCCGTGATATTACCGGGCATTCCCAAAATAGGTGAATAATTCTTTCCGATTTCGTCTTACAAAATGTGCATAGGTTATCCGACGTAATACCACACTTATGTAAAAGGGACCTTGTTCCAAGAATCCGAGAGTTTATACGATATTGAAACAACTGATATTTACCATCAATACAACATTTGAAGGGACATATTAGGACGGATTGCCACCAGTTATTTTCAAAATTTATACCACAATCCTTCTCCCATTTTCCTTTAAATTTATTTTCGTCCCTCCGTAATCATATATGTGCTTTTACAGTCCCTGTTTGAAAAAAGGTAGTCAAGCTGAAAGGGTCTGATTGGGCGGGATAAAACACGAAAATTACTTGTGTTATAGATAGGCCTAATGTAGGTGGTGACCGCTTTCTTGATTCCAGAAAAAGTAATAAAGTCTGTCTCTATTTTATAGATATCTTTGAAGTTTTCATAAGATAAAAAAATCCCCTTTTCATCCAAAAGATCGTTAATAAATGTAACCCCGTTATCTTCCCATTTTTTGAAATACACTGGTTTGTTGAACATCTTGATATTTTCGTTATTCCAGATACTCGACGATAGATAATTATCCCTGCTTTCTACCTTTAGCTCTTTGCAATACATGTGCCAAGCTTCAAATACATCCCTCCAAAACTGGTTTTTTGTAGACTTAACGTACTTTTTGATAACTTGGGGAGTCGATAAAAACCAGTTTTTATCAAGAGAAGGCGTTATAGTTTTCAACAACCCTTGTAGAGGCGTGTTCTCAGAAACAATACGTTTGACCCATGATATTTTCAAAGAGTTTATAAATAATGGTATATCAATCATTTTAACCCCACCTCTCTCGTACTCCTGCACTAGAGTTTTACGACTTATTCTATCTTGGCCATTCCATATGAATTGATATAGGACATCCGTTAATTCTTTAATAAATTTACTCGTAGGGTTGGGTAGACTTAAGAATAAATGTACTAATTTTGAAAGAGCAAGCGATTTAACTACTGTGATTTTTCCTAAAACATTTATGTTCCGTTTAGTCCAAGCTGATAAGGTTTTCCGTATATCATTCATTTTGGACAAATAGTTATCTTCTGTCATAGCCTTAAGGTCGAGTGAAAAATTTACCCCTACAACTCTGAAGGATTTAGGGTTCCACTTCAATTTCCACCTATCACATATTTTTTCAGTGCAGTCTTTCTTGGTACCAATCCATACTGCTTGCGTTTTGTTATAGTTAATTCGTAATCCCGACACTTTTTCAAATCTGTGCAGCATGTCCATCGCCGAGTCCAGAGACCTGGGAGAACCATCAAGAAACAGAGATGTATCGTCCGCGTATTGAGTGAGTTTAAATTCTATTTCCCCAATATTGATTCCTCGTATATCCCTACACGATCTTATCTTGGTAGCCAGGAGTTCTGCACATAATAAAAAGATATATGGCGAAATGGGATCTCCCTGTCGACAGCCTCTCTCAAGTTTGATTTGAGGCGAAATTTCCCCATTCACATGTAGGCTGGACGATATACCATTATACAATGTTAAAATATATCTTTTGAAAATTGGCCCAAATTTAAAGTAGTCCAATACTTTTGAGATGTATGACCATGATACAGAATCAAAGGCTTTTTCAAAGTCTATAAGAACGAGTAAGCCTGGCTTTTTTAGAATTTCAGTAGAGTAAATAACATCATAGATAAGTCTAATATTTTCGCCAATAAATCTACCCTTAATGAACCCCTTCTGGTCAATGTGGATAAGTTTGGGTAATAGATCTTTCACACGTTCCGCTAAACAACCAGATAATATCTTATAAGAAATATTTAACAATGTAATTGGTCTCCAGTTTTTCAAAAACTCTCGGGGTTTCTTATCCTTCGGTAGCAGTGTTATTACTCCATGGCGTTGTGTGACCGATAAGAGTCCTCTTTGTAAACCATAATTGAGTGAACGAACAAGGAATCTACCAATGTCTCTCCAGAAAAATTTGAAGAATTCCGTAGTAAAACCGTCTGACCCGGGGCTTTTGTTATTTTTCATTTTTTTCAAATATCTAAGAACTTCCGCACACGTTACTTCTCTTTCTAAGTTTTCGGCTTCTGTGACGCTTAACGTTTTTATTTCGCTATCCATCTCAAAGAAGGAGAAATTGTTATTATTATTATTATTATTATTATTATTATTATTATTATTATTATTATTATTGGGAGTGTTCGTAGAAATATTATCCTCTCTTTCTTTGTATAGGTTTGCGTAAAATTTTACTGTTTCAGCAAGTATCTTGCTTTGATCTAGAATCTTATTTCCGTCATCATCTTCTAATTTTGAGATCGTTTTATTAGTGTAATTACGTTTTTCTAGATTTAGAAAGTATTTAGTGGCTTTTTCTCCTTCCGCTACCCACCGAGCTCTAGACCTTATTACCATCCCCTCTATCTTTTCCTGTCTGATATCTATTAATTGTTGTTTAGCCCTCTCCAGTTCCCAGGAATGGTTTAACTCATTTGTTTCTTCTAAGGCTGTAATTTTTTGTTCTAATTCTTTCTCTAACCTACGCTTTTTTTCTTTTAGTTTTTTAGTAAACTGTATCGTTTTACTCCTTATCTCCATTAACAGAGTTTCAAAAAATAACTGGTCGTTAATTTCGAACGTGTATTCAGGATCTTGGGAATTTCTGGATTTGTACTGACCCATTGTGTCCAAAATAGTTTCTTCTATAGAGTTTACAGAATCCTTATTGCTAAGTAGTGAATTATTAAATTTCCAGAACCCAGGCCCATGTCGAAAATTATTAAATCTAAGTTCCAAGTCAATTATTGAATGGTCGGTTCTATAACCCGGAAGTATATTACAGCTGTCAACACATGACGAAGTTAAACTGGAAATTAAGAAGAAGTCAAGGCGGGCTTGTTTTGTCGGGTTTTTTCTGCGCCATGTGAACCTTTGCTTATCTGGGTTGTTCACACGCCAAATATCTTGTAGATCAAGACGACTAATGACTTCTAATAACTTTTGTCTTGCTGATGGATTATTTATATGGAGGTAGTTCGAACTATCTTGTACAGGATCCATAACTAAATTAAAGTCCCCGCATAATATATACTGGCAGGAGGAATTAATAGATTCAATGAGCTCCATTAACTTCCTGTAAAAGTCGGGGCAATCTTGGTTAGGACCATATATATTCGCTATCACAAAAATACGTTCTTCAACTTCGATCTCAATTATTAGATAATTCCCGTCGGGATCCAATTTATAGTTATGGAGTTTGAAATCGAAATTGTTATTGAAAAGTATTGCTACCCCTCTCGAAGAGCCTCTGTAGGAACTGAATAGGCACTCAAACCCCCATTCGGCTCTTATTCGAGTTTCTATATCCGGAGTAAAGTGGACATCCTGAAGACAGTATATTGAGGAATTTTTTTCTCTTAGATAGCTGAATACATCTCTGCGCTTTTTAGCATCCCCAAGTCCCTGACAGTTCATAGACATTATTTTGACCGCCATATTGATTCATCTAAGCGTGTATTGGAAACACGTGACTGTACCTGCAAATCCACAAACGGAAGATGAGAAGAGTAAAGAGGACAGAAGACAAAAAAGTTAGAAAGACGAAGGGTCGAAGAGAGAAGAAAGAAGAATAAAAAAAAATAAAAAAAATATGTTTCTTCCATTGCCTGGTGGATAGTACACAGTTTTAAAATGATGCCAGTCATCCCTGAGTTACTTCAGCTGCTACAGCTTCTTGTGCTTAGTCTAACCTGTGTATGATGCATGAGAGGGTTTGTGTGTGCTTGTAGGTGCTTGTAGGTGAGTGCTTGCGTATGTGTAAGTGTCTTGTGTCTGCATATGTGTGTTTGTACACATATGTTTTGCTTTCAGTTTCCACAGTTACGATTTCATACCAGAAGGTTAATATTCTGTAGGCCCCTAGTTCAAAGTTAGATGAGAAAAAAATATTACACTGGTGGAGTTGAAAGAAAATATTCAGTTCGATTTTTGCGCGTCGTTTTTTTTTTTTTTTTTTTGTACGACCATACTTAAAATAGCCAATGCTCGTCAGTCAAAATTCCTTCGTCCTGTGTTTTGAAAGATTAGTTGCTGATACGTCCTATTATGTAACTAATCCTGCTTTGTTGGTGGACCATTGATGCGTGACACGCCGTCAGGACGGAGTCACTGGCCCCATTCGGACAGCGTGTCACCCAACCGCAGCCCACTATACTTATAAAGCCACGAACTCTTAAATACTATTGCAGTTCAACTTGCTGTGGTCTTCGCTTTAAGCCTTTGAACTCGATTGGCCGTTTTACCGATATATTTAGTTCTTGTCTCAATTTACAATGTGAAGTTTATAACGGAATTTGAGAGGACCAAATGACATATGCAATCTGCAGCGTACACTGCAGATTGCAGATGTCAATTGATTCTCCCCAGTTGTTTGTTTTTGACTGGTCTACCTTTCTTCATTTACAGAGCGATAGATGATGCCATTCTAGTGACTTGTCTGAAGTTGCAAGGAGAAATTTACATTGGAATACTGAACGGACCAAACAACATCCGCAATATGCAGCGTACACTACAGACTGCAGAACTTTTTTGATCCTCCCCACATTTTTGTTTTGGACTGGTCTATCTTTCTTCATTTACAAAGAGATGGGTGATGTTGCTCGTATTATGTGGATATGGATGGCGTAAACTATGCTTTAGGAGAGGGGGGGGGGGGGGGGGGGGGGTTGGTCGAACATATTCACCCGTGATCGTTGCTTTACTGGTAGTCCTCTAGCGTGTGGCGTATCGTCAAAATTGACCCACAGTTTTCTTCCGAAACCGTGTCGTTCAACCTCATTTCCGTCAATAGACAGGCCTACCTTTAGGATACAACAGTTAGTGGTACTATGTATCTATCTCTAAAGGCGAGAACTCTTGTCTCTTGGGAGAACCGTCAGCTAATAATGATCTAATTGACTTTCCTTTATGTGTATCCGACTAAAGTGACGTGGAATACAGTGACGGGGGTGGGGGGGGGGGGGGGGGGGGGGAGGAAAAAAAAAAAAAAAAAAAAAAAAAAAAAATCAACAGCACCCCCGCAAAAATAGACACATACAGATACTCCTTATGAATACTAGGGCACCTCAAGTTGTCTCGAACGACCGTGGTGCTGATAATTCGTTATATGTATTGAAAAATGAGGAGTGAGGATCAAAATCGCGTTCATCGAGACAATTAATTTTAGCTCAAAGCCACCGTGTAATATCCCGCCCTGAATAGATCAAGTAAAGGTACTTTCACACCGCATGCGCCGCGAGCGATGCGACCATTATAAAGCAGCTCATTTTTCTATTCTTTCCGCTATCTTGGCTCAGTTTCCCGTCTGCACACTTGTTCCGCTGTAAAATGTTGTAGAATGCAACTAGTAATTAATCGATACTTGTCCACTGTGCAAGCCGAAACTCTAAACCACAGATTACAACCCCGACGCAACAAATCGCTGCGTCAAAGTTACAATCAACGATTCCGCGTTTCAGTCTGGGCCGTGTAAAATTCAGTAAGTACCCTTCTTCCCCAGTCTGGTGGAGGTACAGACACCAAACAGTAACCTAACGCAAAATAGAACAGAAATATCGATATTTTCACAACTATCGCAACTCCCGGACCGCATCCAGTGCGAAACCACCTTAATTCTTTTAAAATAAGTCATTCAGTTTCAGGTGAACTATATCCATACTACTATATGTGAAAGTAATATTATTTAAATAGTTGTTAATGCTGGAAGATTATCTGTTTCTGGTTCTGCGGCTCAAAAAGTCTGCTATTGTGTGGTCAATATCATCAAAGAGATCAAATTTGATCCGTTGTCCGGAGTGGAGTTTCCCCCAAATGAATCCGTTTCTGTGGTACGCGAACTCAATTTTGTCGTGTCTATACAAACGATTCATCAAACCACTATTTTCTTTCGTGATATCATCTCTAACTTTAATGTTTTTGATTTGATTGTCTTTGCCGGTATACGTGTGTGCATTCCTATTTTTAAAAATCTGGTTGCGCGTTTCATTTCTTAAAAATTTAACTATACAAAGTTTACATCCGTTTTGTGAACCAGCTGGTAAACGATGTGCTGCTAGGATGTCTGATGAAGAAATGTTAACACCACTGTTTGAGCTATTTATTATTGAACAAACTTTGTCTGTTAAGTTTTCACTCTCTGTTTCTTCCAGATCTAAAATCTTTATGTTTGACTTTCGTGAATATTGTTCAATTTTGTTCAGTCCTTGCTGTATTTCTTTTGTTTGGGATTTTAGTTTATTCATTTCTTCTTTTATCTCAATATTTTCCGTTTTGTATTGCTCAATTTCTTCTCTCAAAAAGGAGTTTTCCATTAAGCAAGATTCGAGTTTGTTCTCTAAAAGTTCAAAATTATCCTTTATGTTTTGCTTCATTTCTTCCTTGACAGCATTCAGTTTGTCCGTTATCAGAGAGTCCACAATTTTACTGACATCTTCTTTGGTTGCAAGTGTCTTCAGGAATTCTGACATATGTCTAACTTGATCAGTTAACTCTTGCAGTGCGGTATCATAAAAGGAGGTAGAGGTATCGCTGGAAAAACTGTCAGCTGGACACAATCTCTTTTCCTGTTGGGAGGCAGGATTCACAGACTTGACACGACTAGAAGCCTTAACAGTCTTCGCCTTTTCCTTCACTGCCTGAGTTGCCTGCCTATTCGCAGACATACTGTATCCTTGGTAATTTTTAACAAGCCATAAACAAGTTCTTACACCAACTCCAACGCAACTCTGAACGAATACCGTTATTTCAAAAATCTGATTGGTGTGCCTGACGTGATGAAAACCATTGTATTGTTTAACACCCGAAACAGTAAATTGAAGGTACCGTTATCCCAAGCCGATTTTTTTTTTTCTTTTGACAAGGTGACTACACAGTCAGTTGTTATAATGGGCACAGTTCACGTTCACAGAAGGAAGAAAATCAATAACTGGTACAACTAAGCGCTTGTCGAGGCGTTTTCATACACGAATAGAGGAAAGATATGTTGAAAATATGACGAACCCCTCTTATCAAGTAGCGATCGGAAGCTTGAATCGTTGCTACATCTTCATCAATAGCTCTGCGGATCCATCACAACATCAAACTACTCGACATCGGATAAAAAAGCACAAAATAACTCAGAAAATGGGAAGCAACAATTTTATACAACCATTCTTGTTTATCCCCAAACCGGAAGTCTCTGTTTGACGTTGGAATGGCACAAATTCTCATAATTTTAACATTTTGAAGAAATATATTCCAAACTTTCAATTGAACCATTTGTCGAGTTTGAGTGAGATTTTTTTATATGAGTATCATTTATTGTGAAAAATATATGTGTTTTAGAAAAAAGTGTATGATTTTTCTTTTTTTGACCACAAAGGATTTCGTTTGACATCAAATATGCTTACTAACAGCTGCTCTGTGTTTGTCACCTGATAATCTGACTACCTCATCCAATAAAAACTCCGACTTGATATGACTCGGTCTGCAGAAAGTCCCGTTAAAATATTCACTCCGAAATACAATAAATCAACAGTTCAAAAGAAACAAATCAAACATTATATTTTCAAACGTTTAATCCACTACGAAGAAGCAATAACTAACTTCAATCAAAATAATGTTAACCCAAAATCAAACAGCTACCTGCTGCATAGACCGACTCTGTCAGCTCTTACGTTGGTCGAATACCACCCTGTTTTATTCACTGTTTCAGATATTTATAGGATGACACCAGGGACGTCTGAAGGATCTGGGAAGCTGCTATTCCAGCCTTCGGACAACAGGAGTGAGGGTGCAGATGATGCCCTTTCCAGGTTTGTCACTCACTTTTTTTCAATGCTTTATCGTAGCAGTAAAGCTACAATACACCCCAAATCCGTCCTGGGAGCTTTCAAAAATTCAGTGGGATGGTTGGGAGGAGGTACCCCTCCCGATGGGTTTGGACACCTCGTCTCAGCCTCCACATCTCGGGCCTTCGGCGTTCGAGACGTGAATGCTTCCACAGGTCATGACGAGACTACAAGTGCGAGTATATGCCCCTTTTCATGGGTCTGACCCCTGCCCTAAAGTGCTCTCGGCGCACCTGGATGACAGGAAGACATTCACAACGCTATGCCATTTCCGACATAAGACATCTACAATTTCGTAATTTTGTTTTGTTATCTCTTATTTGTATTTGTATATTGTGAAATAAATTTAATTCAATAATTCAATTTACGACGTCAAGCCCACCAAACAAACAAGGTAAGAACGAATCCTACTAGATACATTGTTACGCAAGGTTCTTGGTACATTTAGTAAGGCGCTTCTGGCTGGGGTTAACTCTGTTTTCTAATTCCCCTGTTCTAATGAAGATACCTATGACATAGCCGTATATATTTAGAGGATAACCTTTGAGGATACCTATGGCATAGCCATTCATAGGTATCCTCAGATGTAGTAAGAGGGTGTGAGGGGTTGCTTGCTAAGGTTTGTGAGGGTCTGTGAGAAAGTGAGGGGTTTGACAAAAGCATTCATTACACACCCAAAAACAACCGCCCATACCCGCATACGACATTTGAGGATACGTATGATATAGCCATGTCAGAGGTATCATCACACGTCGTATGATGGTGTGAGGGGTTGATTGTGAAGGTTGTGAAGGGTTTGAAAAATCACCCATTACGCACTCACAAACTACCTTTCGCACCCTCATACGATAAAAAGGAATTCTGTAACCACAGACATATCATAAATTGCATGATTTGACATAAACACTCGAGGGCATAAAATGAGATTGCCTCTCCCTAACGAGTCGTAGATCTTTCGGTTTGAAGTCATATGTCCTGCCATTTAGCTACCACGCTCCCATTATTAATTTATTGCCTTGTAACCGCATGCGTGGACATCACTGCCCACTGAACACTGTACTGAAAATGAAAAATGTTAATGTAAAATGTGTGAAATAAAAAAATAAATGTCAATAAATTATTGTTTCCGTTGAGGGCTATTAGATAGCTATTGGATATGCAGAATTTGGGGTGTCGCATACATCCTTGCCGTCGTGCAAGTAAAGAACCACTGCACAACAACAATTAACTTTCAAAAATAAAAATAAAAATAGAATTCAATTAGAAACATGAAAGAGATATAAACAACATACACAAGACGTGGAGACGCTCGGAGGTTAATTGCTTTTAAAATCTATTAATAGAAACCGGCGGAATGTTCTGATCGCACGGTAACGGCTTATAATAAGCTCCAACTGGACATACATGTATTTGTAAACATAAGAATAAAACAGTCCGAAACACTGATTCGATCTCCCCATATGGATTTAAGAAGAAGTGATAGTAGGGAAAAAAGAAAACAGGAAGAAGAATGCTTCACAGAGGCTGCTAACCGTCATAATGGCTTCGTACTACCTCTTTTCAGGGATCACACATTCTTAACCCTTTACCCAACGCAGACGGTATCAACATTTATTATTTTAAAGATCATTTTTTCAAATTTTTCAAAAAAATTCAACAAACCCATACCATCTGCCCCCTCGTTGGAACGAGCTCGTTCTAACGAGGGGGTCACACGGTATGGTTTTGCTGAAATATTTTGAAAAATAATATTTTTTCAACTGCTGAATTTTTATATTACGCGGGCGAATGCGGGCGATTCGTTGGGTAAAGGGTTAAAAAGAGATTCTCGAAAACACACTGTGCATTACAAAGCTTTTCTCATGAAAAGACAAACAAAGTAGTTCCCATCCCTTTACGTTATTTTCCTTTTTGCCACGAGGTCTTTGGGGATCTCAGTCACTAGAAGGGTGGGAGATGGAGGGTGGGGTATGTAGGCAGGGTCGCGAGAGGGTCACTAAAGGGTTTACAACACACTGGTGTCTTCATTCAGAGCGGAGGTATGGTGACGCTTGGATGGGGACACGATGATATGGGCGACACGGTTATGTGACCGGAGGTGTTACTGGATGTCTCCGTCTAGGGGGGCGTCACCAGAAGGGTGTGGTCTTGGATAGGGCATAGAGTCTGGGTGACACGGTCTCAATATTGTCACCAGAGGTATTGGGAGACATGGCTGCCTTCGGTTAGGGTGGGGTGGCGCGTTGGGTAAGTAAAAGGGGGGCTCTTGGATTGGGACACACGATGATCTTGGTGACGGTAGTAACCCGCTGTATTCTGTAACTGAGCAAACGCGTGTTCGAGTATGAGTGTTGACAGATAAATAATAAAAATAGACCAGCCATTATACACACCTGGAACTTAATTAAACACCCCTGTTTTTCGCAATGGCGTTAATAGAAACTATCATTACTTTCATGCTGTCTTTCAGATGGCCAAAAGCGATTGTTTGCGGAAAGAATGGTCTACTGACAAATGAAAGACAACACAGTGAAGAAAATATGCAGTATTTTAATGGCGCTAATTACAAATATCTGTCTCTATTGTTTTTGATGGAGAAATGCTCTCTCGACAAGTGTGGTGCTGGAATGGTTCATGGTGAAACAATGCTCGTAATTACTGACAAAAAATGGAACTTGTTATCTCCTGAACACAATAGCAGAGTCTGACGTCAGTGGCGAGTGTCTCCACCACGTGTCTGAATGACAGCCTGATCCCTCCTCCTAATGCTAGCAGTGAGACTTCTGATACAGTCCAGAGGCAACTGCTGCCATTCCTCATACAATGCAGCTTCTAAATCGGCCAAAGTCTTGTACATGTGGATCCCTTGCTTGCACACGACGTCCCAGAAAGTCCCAGATGTGTTCTAAGGGATTTAAATCGGGGCTCATTGTAGGCCAATGTAGTGTTGCAATAGCGCTGTGCTGAATGAATGCTCTCACGGCATATGAACAATGCGGCCCTGCAATGTCATCCATGAATACAGGGCGAGTAGCCAACGGGTGGTGGTCAAAATGACACACGACAACCGGATTGAGAATATCCCGGATGTACCTATGACCATCGAGATTCCCACGTACAGTCACCATATCAAGTTTACAATCATGCGAAAGGCATCACCAGATCATTACTGATGTTCCGCCATAAGGAACATTAGGTCTGATATTCCTGGGCGCGTAAGCATTATTTCTATGCCCCCACACTCTTATGCGACCATCTGTGACGTGAAACAGGAACCTACTCTCTTCTGACCAATGGACTCTTCTCCGCGTCCTGAGATTCCAATGTTGTCATGCCATACACCACTCCAAACGTCGTCTTTGATGCTGGTCGGACAGAGCTGGACGCTTGATAACCCTTCTGGATCTCATATTCTGTGCTTTGAGGCGGTTTCGGGCCGTTCTGTTGCACAAACGCCTGTTTGGGAGTCAAAGTCCTTTCAAAACCCCACTTGAAGCAAAGGGTCCACGCTTAACGAGGCTTGCCAAGCTCCGATCTTCCTGAGGAGAGGTATTTTGGGGTTGTCCAGGCCTTGGTCGGTCCTTAACATCGTTGGTTTGTTGATTTTTTCTGACAAGTCTGCTGATAATAGAATGATTATAGCCAAGTTGCCTTTCAATAGCTTTGAATGACATGCCTGTTGCATGCATACCAACGAGTTGTCATCTTAGTGCCTCTGACAGTCTCCTCCTTGCCATGTCAACATTTATTGATAAAACAAGTGACAAAGTTTCTTGTTTTATAACCAGATATTGCATGTGGATGACAGTGTTTTGGGGACATTCGTGGGAAGCATGCTTCACGTGGACGAGTGGATGTGTTTGGGGTACGCTATCAAACAGAAACATCATGTTTCACTAGATGAAATGTACTGCAAGACATAGCAATCATTAGAACAAAATAATCAATAACAGCAACTTCACTGTCATGAAACATTTCAAGGGGTGCTTAATTAGGTTCCAGGTATATATAAACACTTGTCAATCAAGTGGGTGTTTATGTAAACAAACGTCGGAACACTATCGACCAGGTGGCTAATTAACCTGACCCGAAAACTTGACCTTTGATGAACTTGAGCTGGGATTTCTCCGAACAGGTGATTAAAATTAATTTAAAACCAATTAAAAAACAAACAAAAAAACCCAAATAAAAATATTAAAAAAACAAATAAAAGACTTAAAAATCAATAAAAAAAAAACATTAAAAAAAATTCAAACAAATAAAATGACGTCATCTACATTAACATTCAAATACTGTCGATCCTGCTGCGGGAGAATGGGCAGATCAACGCGTACTCACTGGTGGTAGTAGCAATAGCTGTAGTAAAATTCGTGGGCATGTTGGTGTTGCAGAAGAAATGACTGTGTCAGAATTATAATATCTGGCATTAATGCATTCGTAGAGGCAGAATTAAACAAATGTTATAGCATGGTAAATGATTTTTCTCTCTTTGTTAGGCATTCTCAGAACAAGTGGTGATCTGTGGCGCAAGAACCGAAGATTTGCGTTATCTGCACTAAGAGATTTTGGAATGGGGAAGAACAAGTTACAGACATCTATTCAGGAGGAAGCGACGAATTTAATCCAAGCTGTTGAGAGGTTGAATGGAAAACCGTTCGATTTGTCGAATCTCATACACAACGCAGTGTCTAATATAATTTGCTCAATTGTCTTCGGAAATCGTTTCGAATACGACGACAGAAATTTTCAACATTATCTAAACGCTATGTCCGCCATTGCATCTTTTGGTGGGCAAAACAGACTGTTTGGAATTCCAGTTTTAAAACACTTGCCCGGTGATATAACCGGAATAAAACGTTTCGAAAAATACTTGTCAGAGGTTTTTGAATTCATTAAATCATCAATTAAGGAACACCTACGAGTTTACGATGAACGAAATATTAACAGTGTTATAGACGTCTATATTAAACAAGAAAAACTTGACACAATGCAGCCGCTTTCTTCTGACGACATCTCCGGTGAGTATTCATATATGTTTGTTAAGTTTCGGAAGATGTGCTTATTTGGGTCAGTATGTTTATTAACCCTTCACCCAACGCAGACGATATCAAAATTTATTATTTTAAATATCATTTTTTCAAAACACTTCAACAAAACCATATCATGTAACCTCTCGTTGGAACGAGCTCGACGGGATCGTTCCAACGAGGGGTCACATGATGTGGTTTTGTTGAAATTTTAAAAAAAATAATATTTTTCAACTGCTGAATTTGCATATTACGCGGGCGATTCGTTGAGTGAAGGGTTAAAAAAGAACCATCGCCAAGAGTTCGGTGTTTTCCCGAACCGTGGCATCGACGTAACAACTGTTTACATTGTCCAAATTTAATTTGTACCGATGTTCTACACAGGCGCATGTAGTCATATAAATATAGGTTATTACCACCATGTGGGTTTCCGAGATGGTATAGTGAAGTGGAGACCTCGTCTCTGGTTGATATATCGACGATTAGGTTAGAACGAGTCGATATATGACAGAGAGGCGATCTCAAGACTTCAATACACCATCTCAAAAACCCACTTGGAGGTAATAAGCAATTTGTCTTACAATATTCCTCCCTTTCTTGACTAGTTCGCGCGTATATTTTAACAGTCATTCAGCTTCTATGAAGCTTTTATTTTTTATTTATGAAGATCATGACGTCAAGGCATTTCGTTTTTCGTTCTTACTCTGTGCATTACGCATTGACGTAATCCCTATTCATTGTTCTACTTGTGCTTTCACTGCGGAAGTTTATAGTAGCGTTTCAGCTGTAATGTGTATTGGTTTTATTTTTCAGGTTTAACGCATGGTAGGTCTATATAAGGAGGCGCGGTGGCTCAGTGGGCAGAGGTGCAGGCTGCAAGCCGAGAGGTCCTCGGTTCGAATCCCACCTGCGGCAACCGCGTTGTGTCCTTGGGCAAGACACTTCACCCCGATTGCCGACATGGGGGCACGATGACGCTGTGTACTGAGGCGTACTGCACGTCGATGGTGCACATGTCTTCCACAAATCTAACCCTGCCTGTGCTGTGGTGCAGAGTTCAGAGTTACGATGTTGGAGAGCTGACAACTGCTCGTCGTTGCTCGGTGGTTCTCTCCGGGTATTCCGGCTTCCTCCACCCGTAAAACTGTAACGGTCACGATTAGCCATTGTGCATAAGTATGTGACCTTAAACACCAATAACTAAATAAATCATAAATAAATAAATAGGTCTATATAAAAATATCATCGTGGCAAAAATGATCTAGTTTAATTTATTTCGTTGAGTTGGTGATTTATTCATCATTTATTTACTGTTATCAAAGGCTATGGACTCGACATGTGTAATCAACTTTCGAGAAGCTCAAGAAAAAAACGTTATATTTCAGAATCGAATGATCACACGTGCGGTTGCTACCCGTAATACACATTTGTATTTTGTCTAGACGTTTTCACTTGTATTGCGGAAATGCGTTCTTTTGTAGGATAAAATGCCATACTACTAAACACTAGGTGAATCTTTTCCCTGAAGACCATGGAAAATAATAAATGCATAAATACTCACGATATAGCTTGTGCATTAAATATTAATTAAGGGGCGATATGCATGTATGGATACAAGAACGTATGCTATTTTGATAAGGGTTATAGGAATATAGGAAACAGTTCATTATCAAATTCGCTTGTTTCTGGACGTTTTATTGTGTAATGGAGATGGAACTGGTATCTCTGCTTGTATTGTGTTCTTTTACCCAGTACCTTTAATTTTGCCTGTACATTTATTTGATGTTGACATATTATTTTCCCTGTGTATATACTCTGCCCTACACTTCTTTCAGGAGCTCAAGATTAGATCTAGTTATTTTTCCACCCCCTTTATCCAATGCACACGATATAAACACTTGTTACTTTTTTCTTATTCAGAAATTGAACAAAATCATATCATGTGATCACTCATTGAAACGAGCACGAAGAGATTTTTGTCAACTGCTTTTGTAAAGTATGCGAATAGATGGACCGATCCGTTAGGTAAATGGTTAGTAAGCTGAGAATGTCCAGAGGCAATGCGCATTTTTCAGTGGTTGCGAGGAATTGGGCATTTTGATTCTCCTCATACCAAGAATTAGATAAATCTTGTATCCATAGAAAAACACGCAGAATGTCTTCTCATCGCACAATGATGTTCATTAAATCCGAATCCTGAAAGCAGAAACAAGAACACAAACGTTACGTCAAGTTACACACGCCACAGAAAAATGTAATTCAACATCTGTCGAGCTGGCAGAGAGCTATGGAGAGATATGTTTGGAATTAAACGAAATCCCTGTACATATGTGTAAAAACTAAAACATTCACTGCAGTAACCTCAGACACATATAAACTTATAGTCCGACTTACGAGTTGTGTGAACAAGATATTCAAGATATTTGAGAAAATAGTATTTAAAATGTATCTAATTAACTAAGCTACAACTAGGAGACAAAATTGCCATTCAATTTATTGGTATGGACCACAATATCAAATCAAATTGACAATCAAATTGACAATCAATCAATCAATATCAATCGATCGATCGATCGATCGATCGGTCAATCAATCAATCAATCAATCAACCTCGAACTATTTTGACATGTGGTACATCGTTGGAAGGCAACATATACGTTTGACCGTCTTCCCGGTGAAACCTTGCAGAAGTTATTATAGGAACAGAACAGTGCAACTACTTTACAAGTTCTTAGGTAATTCGTTTTCGTATTGACATTGGCGCGAACAAAGGAAATAAGGTTTGTGTTTTGTCGTATAAGTAAGGCATTTCACAGATTAAAGGTAAAAATTCTCAGAGTAGATTAATTCCTGATCAGGGACCTGCGAAGCTTCGGTGATTTGATGTTGACATCGATGACCTGATTCGGGATTGACATTGAATCGACTTCCCGATTCGTATATTTTCGAATCGGATAACTATGGCAAATAATCGTCGACGAGCTCGTTCCAAAGAGGTGTCATAACCTATGTTTTTGAGACAAAAAATGAAAAAAATTAGTTATTCAAGAATTTTGATTGCAAGTGTCGTCTGCTTTTCATGTTAGGTAAAGGGTTAATGAAAAACTAATCTGATGACTTAAGGGTTAACAGAATAAAATAAACAAGACATTACAATGGATATTATTCTCTATGAGAACCCATCGCCCTCTCAGGCGCCCAAATAAGCTTCCGGTTTTAGTCCAGCGATATATCATCGACAGGAAATGTGAGACACAGTGACTAATTTGGGGAAGAAAGTGCAGTTTTACCTTGAATTGTATGATCCGTTTTATCTCGTATGAAGGTATTTCGAAGTAACGGTGTACGAAATTGTCTGAAAGCAACGAAATGTACGAGATTTTGTTTTTGGAAACGGTGCACGCCTATTGTATACTACTGCACAGTGGCCATACTATAAAACGCATGCGAGTGAATATCACGTAATCAGAGCCGCGGGTGAAAATTAACCGGCGAGATAAGTTGGGTTTGCGGGAAATAATGTATTAGTATGGAATGTTTTAGTGTCCAACTTTTGTGTACAGAAGGGGCGATAATTACACTTTACCATGACTAGATCCTTAATCCAAAAGGTTTTGTTTTTTCTCAGATATTTCCAGTCGATCCGAGGCAATTTAAGATTTTATTCGTCAAGATCAACGTATTCACCAATTAAGAGAACATAGTTAAATGCAGATTTTTAAAGGAGATTTCGATGCGTCAAAATCTGAGTGAGACACAAGAGACAGGTCGTCGTCATATTCATACAGCTGCTATCAAAAGTTAGGGATTACTTTGCAGTACCCTCTTTAGTGCTTACACAAAAACACCGGGTAGAATATTTTTCAGCCGTTACAGATTATGTGAGGTTTCGTAAAGACAAAACCAGGTGAGGATAAACGTGTCTGCGGGTGCAGTTTTTAGGTTCGGTTTTACGCCCCTATTTAAAAAATACTTCGTCATATTTTGATCTTATTTATAGTCGACAGTCCAGTTTCGAATGACATCGGTAGATCAAAGAAATGAAATGGTGCATTAGAGGTTATTCAACTGCATTTTGTTTCATAAGGAAATAATCTATGGCGGTACTTAGTCGCGATTTACCAGTTATTTAGTTATTTACTTCTGAATCAGAAGGAATGGATTGTACACATAATATCAAAAAGAAAAGGGGGGGGGGGGGGGGTATTGGTGGTAGATTGTCAACCATAGCACACGATTCCTAGTTTAATAAAAAGCTCACAGGGGCGGTAACTGTGTACGAAACAAGAGTGGAGCTATCTGATTAACGGTTCTAAGACGTGGTCGAGGGAAGAGGTCCGAACGGGGTCAGAAATTGCTAGGAGTAGATGAAGGCGGGGATGAGAGGAGGTAGATTTGGGCCCGGTATGGGGGAAAACGGGGTATTCCTGGAAGTGTGGGGTAGTTGTTAGGTCGGTTTGGGCAATTAGATACATCACGTCGAACCTCCCATAACCTCTAGAGACATCTTGGTCCTATTAGAGGAGTTTGGGTCCCATAGTAATCGACTTACATCAAAGATGGTGGCCTTGTTGGGTCCATTTCGGTGATTGTTATCGTTTTGGGTAATTTTACTCTATGCTGGATTGTTTGTAGTAATTAAATATACTTCCACCCAATCGAACACGCCGCAGAATAAAATCATATAAGAATGAAATCTCTCCAGTCTTATAGCAACCACGGAAACCAATATGGTGGGTTTCAATAAACACAAAGGGCGACGGATACATTTGTCACCCTAACAACGCGCGCACGTACACCGTGTATCACCATGGGATGGCGTCACAACTTGGCCGCTCAAATGGGCTCGCACGGAAATCCAAAATGAGGTCATTGGGTCACGTAACTATGACGCCAACGCCGAGGTCCAGACAACCGGGGACGATCTCCTGATCTACTACTACAAACAGGTGGACGGGCTGTTCCGGGGTCAATACCATCCAACGGATAAATTACCTGTAAATATAACTGAAACTTTACCTTGGCTAGAAGGATGAACACTTAAAAAGATAACTGAACTGAAACATCGACAGCATGAGTATTCTGACGGTGGGAAAGGCCTCGAAATAAAACCGAAAAAGTACGCTGGATGGAAGAGTATAAACGCGCGAAGTTATTTTGAATTTAGTCACAAAACGATCAGTATTCTGCATGGTAGGTGATATAGGCTGGGGAGTTTCTGGTCGTGTGGTATTTCTGTAATAAATTGCTTCAGTTTAAACGTAAAACATACGTACCTTAGTTAAAAGGATAAAAAAAAATGTGGATAGAAAAATGTACTGAGTAGAGACCGCACGGACATTCTGATGAAAGACAGGGGTGGGGTTGGGGGTCGGATATTCAGACGGCACCCCCCCCCCCCCATCTATTGGATAAATTACTTACATTTTGAAAGGGAAGAGTTTGCTGGTTTGGTGGCACTTCCATTCCCTATTTTAAATTCTCTTTATCCAGTAGTCGATGCGTACAAAGACATTTTCAGATTTTCAGAAGAAGTACGGTATCCGGAGCCTGTACCCTTTCTTTTATATATTAATGATATTATATAGTAACTCAACATCACTCAATTTATTATCGTGTGTGGATGATACCACAGTACACTGCTCCGGTTCAGACGGGAATGTCATAACACACTATTTCAACAACGAAGTTCAAACAAATTTTGAATGGTGCTCGGCGAACCAACTGCTGACGAATGCTAAAAAAAACCTCGTATATTATACTTAACCCAAATAAAATTAAGATTAATAATTTCTGTCAAGATATAAAAAGAAATAATCAAAATATAAGCAAAGTCGGGGGAAGTGAGTCAGAAATATCTCTAAAATTTCTGGGAATAAGCATTGATGAACACTTAACCTCGAAAGCTCATATATCTAGACTATGCTCGAAAATAGCTCACGCAAATTAAAGCCTCAACAAAGTAAAACATATTCTCCCACGTAAAGTCCTGAAAACAATGTACTACGCCTTGGTTCATAGCCATCTGGCATTCGAGATTTTAGCATGGGACAATTCAAGAGCCATTAATAAACTAGTTGTCATGCAAAAACGATCATTACGAATAATAAATAACAAAAAATACAATTCCCATACAGACCTCTTATTTAAGGAAAACGAAATACTCAAAGTAGATGATTTGTTCAAATTGCATATTATTGTTCGCGCATGACTGGCAAAATGGCAGAATACCGGCCTCTTTTAACGATACATTCAAGGTTACTGACAATCCACTTGATAGAACAACCCGGCAGTCGGGACATCTATACATAAAAAACACGTACAGGAACCCTAGATAAACTTCATCTATACGCCATCCCGAAACTATGGAACGCTTTATACGACACAGTTCGAAATATCAGTAACAGGGCTACATTAAAGTAAATATTGATCACAGTGGACCATTAACAAATTAAACAAATCCGCAATAGAAACATACTAGTCGTGCGATATGTCCTCATCTTGCATCCTCATCCAATGCAACCTGCTGCATTTTACTTCCAGTTGCCCCACTACCCTCGCGTAGAGCCACACACAGTTAAGAAGCTGTAAACAATACTCCCGAGGAAAAGATTTGCGTTCGGGAACACGTATTTAAGCAAGTGCTTGGTGAAGTCGGTCGACAAATCATGGGGAGTCACATGCGGCGAACTGACCCACACCTAAATTATGTCAGGTAGTTTGCGGCATTCGCCCCCGCCCACCCCCATGGTGCGGCCGCCGATGTAGACCCCTCGCACAATTATAAATATGATGATCTTCTTAAGTTGGAAAGATATTAACCACTCAGTTTGACTGACTGTGGCTCTTAAACTTTACGCTGAGCAATGATGGTAATTTGGCAAACAGAGCAAGTTGCCCTCTGCCTAAACAGAAACACCACCCTCCCGCTGGCTCTTCATCCTGGCTTTTTACACTAGAACATAGTTTCGACCCAAGGAACGAAAAAAACGGCATCCCTATCACAGATAAGGTGGATCGCTCCAAGTTTACCCATCCAGTACCAGTCTGTTCGCGCGTTCTCTTTCCTTTAGGGGGTGGTAGGTAGACAGCCACTCTGGCTATGCCGCTTCCCACGGTATGCTATTTGTTACTCTTGACATCTTACATATATGTATACCGTGCATGAAGAATCTAAATCTGAATCTGAAGAAGTGCTTTCTACATTTGTGTTTAAAATGATGGGTATTTTCCGATCACTAATGCAATGCATTTATTGCATTAAGGGTTGTAATGGCGTGTCCTTCAACTCCAAATGCAATAATTTATTGCAGTAGGTGTTGACATGAGAAGTGTGCTTCAAGTCATGTTGCAATAATCTATTACAATAAGGGTTGAAATAACAATTGTGTTTCAGCTGTTAGTACAATTCTTTGTTACGACAGGAGTTGACAAGGTTAGTCTGTTTCTATCTGGGTTGCATTGATATATTGCAATGGAGTTGCAATGACAGTTGTTTTTTAACACCTATTGCGATAATGAATTACAATCGGGGATGATATGATAAGTGTGGTTCAACCCCTACTGGAATAATTTTTGCGCTGATTAAAATAACACATATTGTAGAAATGTATTGTATCGGGGGGCTGAAATGACAAGCGCGTGCTAACCACTGAAACAACACATTTACTACAATAGTGGCAGGGGCGGACTGGGCCAAGACATGTTACCTGAAAATGCACCAAGGCCCCTTCCCCCACCAGACCCGGAGAATATTTTGCTTTTTCGAATTGAAAGAACACTGCTTCCCTGCATCTGAGCGATCAGTTGCAGTCCACATATGGGACATTCCGATGGTATATTTATGTCATCTTCGTAACTCATTCGAAAGAAATGGTTTCATCGGGAAGGGGGAGGGGGTTTGGAACGATCGAGCCGACCAAAGTTTGACCGAATGGGAGAAAAGTTTGATTTTTCAATCTCATAGAACACTGTTTCCTTTTACATGCAGACTAGACTTCTGGTATGTCGAAATGTCTCTATGTGTACTGCCAATGGCAGTCCACACAGAGAGCATTTAGGTATACCATCAATCTATTCAGTCAGATCCATTTCGCCTATTCGTCATTTTCACAAAATTGAATGTACCAACACTTGGGCTACATCAATTTTGGTGCCCACTGGGACCCCAAGAGAGAGGGGTCTACCAGCAATTTTCCCCATGGACCGTATGGCCAGTCCGCATCGGAATAGTGGTTAGAATACAAGTATCCATCAACTATTAATGCGATAAATCTCTTGCTGCATTAGCTGCCGCAGCTGTGAACAAGCATCTGAGAGAGAAAGTATCTGAAAATATGGAATGTTTCTTGGCTGAGAGGGGACACACTTCCAGAGGTTAATGTACCAGAAATTCCTACAGCACAAGCTTGCTGAGGGAGAGATATAGCTGGTACGTTGAAAGCCTTCCCTCAACCCATGAATAAAAATTACATCTTGCAAAGAAGAGCAAACACTTTCGCAGGCACATTCGACTAGAAAGCAGTCAGCACTAGCATTCTGAAAAAGGAATGGCTGGCTGATCCCATTGCAAGCCCCTCCCCATGGTTAAACTGCCACAATCTCGTAGTCATTGCATGAGAAGACTGACGCACACTCTTTGGTAGAAAGAACGAGGTTGTTAAATTGATTTTGTTCCTTCTAAAACGATATCTATTTTCCTACCAGTAAAGCAATACAATTTATTGCATTAGAGGTTGAAATGACGTGTGTCCAACCATAACTGTAAATATGTATTGCACTAGGGATTGACTGGCAGGTTGCATTAAATTATTGCAATACTGGTTGACATACCAAGTCTGTGTCATCCTTTTTGCAATAATGTATTGTTGAAATTATAAGTATTTTCCAAACCCTCTTGCACTAATTTGTTGCTATGGGAACTGAAAGATAAGCGGTGTGTTCTAACCACGAAAGCAATAAATTCCTTGCAATATCGGCCGAATTACAAGTATGCAATCTATCCATCTTTCACTAATGCAATAATTTTATTGTCATGCTTAAGCCGTAACTAAAAATTTAGAAGAAATGGCTGAAAAATGGAGATGTACATTGACTAAAAGGGCAAACGCTTGCGGAGGTAAATTTAACTGAAATTCTGACAGCATCCGTATTCTGACAAACGTGACAACCGTTACTTATTCCCAGTTCCTCATTCGACATTCGATATCAACCGATAAAATCGGTTAATAGCGAATGTTGAATAAGGAATTGGGAATAAGAAACGGTTGTCACGTCCCCCGGCGACAAGCATCCTCTCATGGATAAATTTACCTGGGATAGAAAGGGAAATACATCAAAATTATACTCAACTGAAATTCCAACGGAACAAATCTTGTGGTGTGGTTACTTCTCGATGGAAAAAAATTTTGTTATACTTGGTGTACGTCTAGATTCAATTGTCCGATGGACGTTTGTGTCTAGAACACCGGCGGTGGGCTGTTTAAGGGCTAGACTGGTTCTAGACCATAAAAGCGTCAGATTCCTTTCCGACATTGACTTCTGGCTGAAGGGATTGACATTCGACGTGATGCGGTTGTTGTGAGCGACAAGGTGAACCATTACTCTTCTTCTCTCAATTTGAAATGTCAACATTGTGCAATATATTTTTAATTGTTACATAAAATTGGAGCCGAGAAAACGAGCATGAATTAAATTTTTGAAATCGGCATCTCTTGTCAAACCTTTCTTACTCTGTGCTTGGCGCTGCTTGGAATCCGAGATGCCCCTTTATTTGAGGTGCTCTGAGGTACGATTTCAGGTATTTCCCAAAACCAAGAACAATATTTTTTCACCAGGAAGTCATTTGTAATTCAGTGGATTACCTTTGTATGAACTAAACAATGTGTTGGTTTATGTACTGCTCAAAGTTTGCTAAGCACCACATATTTGACACATCATTGTGAAATTTGCTTGTGACATATTTGCGACACATTTGGTGGATATGATTGAGGAATGTATTGAGATGGTCCCCAGTGTTTACATTAGCTCTCTTGATAGGCAGACTTTCCGTGACAGTCATGGAAAACATGTACCCCTTGATTTTCATGATGTTTTTGTGTACTGTCTACAAGTACATGACATGTGTAGGGTATTTAATCTTAATTTCAACACAAACCCTTGTGATTTAATGATTGAATATGGCGAATGCAAATGTCAGAAGACATTTGTCTGAAGCAGAAATATGGCGGGCTGTTGGAATGGTGGAGCAAGGGGATACGCATCGCCCGGTTGGTGAAGCCCTTGGTGTGAACCATACGGTGATCACCAGAGCCTGAGCAAGATTGCAGCAGTATGGAACACCTGTAAGACGGCATGGTGGTGCTGAACACCGGTTTTGGATCATTCAGGCCCGTAGGAACCGCTTTGCAACAGCAACCCAGTTTCGCAGTGACCTTCAGAATGCATCTGGGTAAATGTTTCGACTCAGACTATCCGGGCAATGTTGCAAGAAGGTGGTCTCCGATCGACAAGACCATGTATTCGCATACCGCTGTCCCAGAATCACCACCAGACACGATATCAATGGCCATGGACCATGTTAGATGTACCAGAGAAGATTGGCGACCTGTCCTTTTTACGGATGAGTCAAGGTACTGCCTTGACGACACAGATAGGCGTTCAAAGGTATGAAGAAGTCTGGGAGAGCGATTCCGTGCAGCCAACATTGCGGGATATGACCGCTATGTTGGAGGGTCTATAATGATCTGGGGCGGCGTCAGCTGGGATGGACGTACAGAGCGCTGTGTCCTTGACCGTGGTACATTGACTGCACAGCGGTATATTGATGAGATCCTGGATGCCCAGGTCAGATTGTATGCAAGTGCAGTGGGTGATAGATTCATTCTGATGGACGATAATGCCCGCCCTCATGTTGCCTATGCTGTCCTGGAATTCCGACAGGGGAGGGGGTTGAGCGTATGGACTGGCCATCAAGATCCCCTGACCTCAGTCCAATCGAACATGTGTGGAATGAGTTGCAGCGTGCAATTTCAGCCCGTCCAGTCAAACCAAGAAGTGTCCAGGAGCTTGGTGCCATGATGGTCCAATAATGGAACATCATCCCACAAAGAACCATCAGGAACCTGATTGGGAGCATGAGAAGGCGTTGTCAAGCTGTAATTAACAGTAATGGGTCTCATACTTGATATTGAACCCATACCAGTTCCCTTCGTCAAATTTTGGCAAATTTGTAAAATTTCTTCTTTTAAAAATAATATCCATTTTCCATGGTTATCGTATTCAAAAGCTAAAAAATAATGTCAAACACAAATAAAATCTTAATTTCTGTACTTAAATCATTAAATATATAATTAAATAAAAAATATATACACTTTTCATAACAGTATTTCAACTAAAACGTAAAACGGGTAGTTGGATATACTTGGTGCTTAACAAACTTTGAGTATTTTATAACATTCTCAGGGAACTAACGAGCGATAGTTCCACTACAGCACAACGAGATAAATGATATTGCGGTGTGTGACGTAAATAAACAAATCGCGTCAGTTACCAGTGAGGTTTTCGCTGACAACAACATCGTTGAAGTTGTTGTTAGACATCACTACCGACAACTGTCTTTGTTTTACTTTCGCTGGTATTCGAAAGAATAACAGCCACGAACACTAAATATGTATTATCTTAAAGACTGACCAGTTATTGTTTGATGAATAACCGGGCAACCTTTTAAGAAATACACAAAATAATACTATTCTATCGCAGTCATTCAGCCTGACCTGCCTGGAGTCAACACTATAAAACTTTTACAATTGTATTTTCTAGAATTGTATTCTCTACCTATTAATATAATTGACTAAAATTAATCATTAGCATTTTAAAAGATATGGCAATTTGCCAACTGGCAAATTGCCACATCCTTAAAAATGCTAATGGTTCGTTCAGGTCAACCCATTTAAAGTCATAACTAGAAAATGCAATTATAGAAAATACAATTTCAAAAGTTTTATAGTATTGGCACCTGTCCGAGTTTTTATTTATTTATTTATTTGTGTTTAAGGTCACATATTTCTGCACAATGGCTAATCATGACCACGACGATTTTACGGGGGAGGAAGCCAGAGCACCCGTAGAGAACCACCGAGCAACGGCGAGGTACTGTCAGTTCCCCAGCATACTAACTCCAAACAAGCAGAGTTATCGTTGGTTGAATATAAGTGCACCATCGACGTGCAGTACGCCTTAGTACACAACGTCAACGTGCCCCACGTAGGCAATGGAGTGACATGTCTTGCCCAAGGACACAAAACGGTTACCACAGGTGGCTTGCAGCCTGCAACTCTACCTACTGAGCCACCGCGCCCCTGTCCGAGTTTTTACCTCGAGTTTATGATAAAACATCCGCGCCCAGCGTGCTATTGTCTTCGATGATTTATCCCGAGCGATAACTTACGGAACCAAAGCAGTAACTGTTCAGATATTCAATTATTATTATCATTGTCCGAAATGTGATAAAAATAGTAGTTTTTCTCTCATTAAAACGCGAATTCAATGTAAAGTGGGACTCAAGTCACACACATCCCTGACTTTCTCGTCATAAAAAATCGATTTTCGATAAAGTTATCTCCCTTGAAATTATTGGATTCACGAAGAAGTTCCAATTAAGAAGCAAATAATTGTAGATAAAACTCCAATAACATCAGAAGAAAATAAAGTCAATTTTCCTTTTGTTTTCGTTTATTAGAAGTAACAAAATGAAAGGTTGGCATTCTATGGCAAGCTAATTAGAAGCAACTACTTCACAGATAACCCTTCATTAACAAAATCTGTCAGTATCACACTTACCAACAATAAGTTAAGCGAATATGTTTTTCCAGCAGTTTGTAAGTTTTTATTATTCCCAGAAATTAAATAGCAAATATCACCCCTATACTTTTCGATTAATGGAAAGCACAGGGTCTGTATTATATGGCACGATACACATACTGTTGATATATAATGAACAGAAAAAAATAATTGCAGATCATCAAACAATAATGAAAGCGTTGGTTGGAAAAAAATTGTGAAAGGCCAGCTTCTTTATTTTTATACCACCCTTCGGTACAATACCTTCAGCTTGTGAAATGATGTGCACATAGATGATACAAATTCGTTAACATCTCCAAAGTCAATTTTAAATTAAGTGTCCACACATTTAGTTTTAAATGTACTGACAACTTTAGAAAATTAAGGGAAGCTAACTTTCCTATGAATCTTTTCCAATGATGGATAATTGTCAGCCATGAAAAACCTATGCCTGCATGGAAAGGGGTCAGCACTAGAATATCAGAAACACTCATCGTCCTGAAGGGAGTAATCTGATGAAAAGTTTAAAAAGTTGCGCCTGCCCGTGATATATGGACAGTGTCAGGTTAGTTGCCATAGTAAGGTGGAGGAGTGGCCATTATGAATCATATAATAATGGTTGTATGCTTTGATAAATGTGGGCGCAACACGTTTTCTCGTTTTTTCAAGATGACACGTTTTTCACTGTCCATTCTTGTTGATGAAGGCCGACAGCTTAGTTTCTGGAATGGTTTAGCATTGCTTTTGGGACAACAGCTTTCGGAAATTTAAGGGAGCTAACTAACTTTCCCGTAAATCTCTTCTAATGACGAAAATTGTCATCCACGATACACTCAACCCAGGATATTCGGCCAGCCGATGGTCTCGGCCTAAATCGCCGATTGTAATCTGGCCAATTACCTTGGGTCTCACCTATTATCTTTCACATAAACCCTTAAAATGAACCCTTTGAGCCCTCGTTTCCGGGAATGGTATCGCATTTGTGTACACTGACAATGAGATTTGTCAGTCCAGTATCTATATAGACCACTTATAATAAGACACAAATGGGACGAAATTATGCCTTGAACCGAAAAATTGGCTTTACAAGTTCAAAGGGTTAAATTACCTGAGACTATTGGGAACAGTAGTATAGGATGCAGAGATCTACCCTTTTTACCAGGACCCCGGGGGGGGGGGGGTCAGACCTCGACCTCGAGGTCGTTGACCTCGGCGCCCAAATCCATTAGGCCTCCCCGCCCCCTCTCCCCTCCCCTCTCCACACTACGGCTAGGTTATTTTTAGGCGCCTCCTCCCCACCCGCCCCGTATGTACCCTATTTTTAGGCTATCCCTCCCCAAAGCTCATTTTAGGACCCAGGCTATGTATAGCCCATTTAGGCTTTCCCCACATTGTTTTGATTTTCCCTGTATGTGGGCTCCCCTCTTCCAAAAGCCCAGTCCCTCCCCACCAAAGCCCTGGACTGTTCCTCCCTCCTTCCAAAGGCTAGTCCAAAGCTGGGGGACATTCAAACTGAGGTGTCCTTATGAGTACTAACAAAAGAGTGCCACCATCCCCTATCCCCTCCCTGCCCCTCCCATAACTTTATTTCTTGGTAAATAGCTTTAAGGTAAATGTTCTCAAAGACATGTACACGTAATTTGAAGACTACCTGGTTTGTTTAGACATGTCATAATTATGATAGAGAGAATCTTTGTTTATAAGAAGATATGATAGTGTCACGTTGTATAGTTATGCAAATAGATAAGGGACAACTGGTATGTTTGATTATGTCATAGATAAAGGTATTATGATAAAGGGCTCCTTTGTTTATAAGAAGCTTAATATGATAAAGACCATGTACACTGTTTGATTATGTCGTAGATAAGATGGTGTCACGTCGCAGGTGTTTGATAACCCAGTAAGATCGCGGCCCTGTCTGTTTGGTCAAACAGTTGTCCAATCAGATCGCCCCACACGGCTGTATGTTCCAGGGGACCAATAGATAAGCGTGTTGTAAAATTATCCCACGCAGACGTTCTCTGATTGGTCAAACAACTGTCCAATCAGATCGTGCCATGCAGTATTTTCTGCGTGGCAAATAGATGAGTGATCCGGAATGTTGTAGTAAACTACTTTCGCATGCTCAACTCATAGGTAAGCTGAAAAGGAATGAACAACTCTAAATTTTCTCTCTATTAAATTTTATTTTCACATACAATCAGTTTTACAAGTAATTAACTGGTTTTACAATAGTCAAAATGGATTTGCAATCAGACTTACAAATTTACAAGTAATTTTTTCAAAGCGAAAATGGTTTTACAATCAATTAAAATGGATTTACAATCAGTCAAAATGGATTTTCAATAAGTTTTTACAAGTAATTTTACAATTTCACCATAAGTAATTTCTACAATGAGTAGTTTTACAATACTTCTTTTACAGGTAAGCATACAATAAACATAATTAAATGTTCAGTAACTGTCTTTTGTCCCTGAAAGAGGACAGTTTTTATTGTTGTCGTTCTTCTGGACTTTCTCTAGTTCTGATCCCAAGCTGTCTGCACATCCAGAAAACGTGTATTTTCTTAATAATGGGTCAAACATGTATTTTCGTTTCTCAATTGCGAATTTTTCAGCTTCGTTCATTCCGTAACCCTCCTCATCTCGAAGTCGCCGAACAGTTTTTCTAATTTTTCCACAGACCGGATGTTGTCTGGAGTGCCTTACTCGACTCATTGCCTTGAATAATCTTCTACAGAGGGAAGCTCTCACGCTGTCTCTAAGAGCGTCCCTGGCCGCTTTGGTGGCCTCGTCTGTGGGCAAGTCATTTTCTATGTACGACACTTTCAATCTCTGAAGTTTAGCTGTATTATCTTCATATGCTCTTATGATTAAAGCGTCTATTATGTTCGTTTCCCCATCTTCCTCTTCTGAATATTCACTTTCAGTGGTTGTATCACTATCGTCTGACTGTGAATATGTGCTCTCGTCAGAATCAGACAAGTTATAATCTTCGTTTGACTGTTTGCCTTCACCCGTCATCCCAAACCTCTTGAGGCAGTAACCATCTTCGTGTCTATTGCGTGTAAAGGCTCTTGAGAATGCTTTCCTACAGAATTTACAGTCGTGGCTCGGCATGTCTTCTCTCTTTGAACGCTCTGAGAACAAATGAGAACTGGGTGGACATCACGATTTATAAGACAGTGAAGGGTACCCTCAAATACGCGCATGTGAACATCAGTTTTACATATGTGCACATCCGTTTTACATACGGGCACATCCGTTTTACATACGGGCAAATCGATTTTAAACATATACACATCGGTTTTAAACATATTCACATCGGTTTTAAACATATACACATCAGTTTTACATATGTGCAGATCGGTTCTACCCACTCTACCAACTGATGGTTGCTTCAAATTCTCCCACAGTGCATTGTGGGAAATTACAGTGATGCGACTCTGGGGTAAAATAAGTTTTTGCTCGACTTCACACTACTTGACACAGTTTACTTTAAAAAAACGTAACAAAACAAGACATAAAAGTCAGATAAATGTCAAGTCGGAGAATGATACATCTAAACTTCACACCCCAACTTGATAACAAACTTCCGTCCATCAATGTTACAGGAATTTTCTGCTTATTGAACAACATATTTGCCACAAAATAGTCTCAAATGGTCTTAAATATTTCTCAAATGGTCTTAAATGGTCTCAAATGGTCTTAAATATTTCTTAAATGGTCTTAAATGGTCTCAAATGGTCTAAAATATTTCTCAAATGGTCTTAAGTGGTCTCAAATGGTCTCAAATATTTCTTAAATGGTCTTAAATGGTCTTAAATATTTCTCAAATTGTCTTAAATGGTCACTAAATGGTCTTAAATAGTCTTAAATGGTCTCAAATGGTCTTAAATATTTATCAAATGGTCTTAAATGGTATCAAATGGTCTTAAATATTTCTCAAATGGTCTTAAATGGTCAGTAAATGGTCTTAAATGGTTTTAAATAGTCTTACAAGGTCTTAAAAAGTCTCAAATGGTCTTGGTCACTAAATGGTCTCAAATGGTCTTAAATGCTCTTAAATGGTCACTAAATGTCTTAAATGGTCTTAAATGGTCACTAAATGGTCTTAAATGGTCTTAAATGGTCACTAAATGGTCTTAAATGGTCACTAACTGATCACTAATTAGGTGTATTTACTATATGTAAAACCGATGTGCACATATGTAAAACCGATGTGTACATATGTAAAACCGATGTGCAGATATGTAAAACCGATGTGCACATATGTAAAACTGATGTGCACATATGTAAAACCGATGTGCACATATGTAAAACCGATGTGCACATCGGTTTTTCATATGTGCACTTCAGTGTTACATACGTGCACATCGGTTTTACATATGTGCACATCGGTTTTACATATGTGCACATCGGTTTTACATATAGTAAATACACCAAATTAGTGACCATTTAGTGACCATTTAAGACCATTTAATACCATTTAGTGACAATATAAGATATTTAAGACCATTTAGTGACCATTTCAGATCATTTAGTGACCATTTAAGACCATTTGAGAAATATTTGAGACCATTTGAGACCATTTAAGACCATTTAAGACCATTTAAACCATTTGAGAAATACTTAAGACCATTTGAGACCATTTAAGACCATTTGAGAAATATTTAAGACCATTTGAGACCATTTAAGACCATTTCAGAAATATTTAAGACCATTTGAGACCATTTAAGACCATTTGAGAAATATTTAAGACCATTTGATACCATTTAAGACCATTTGAGAAATATTTAAGACCATTTGAGACCATTTAAGACCATTTAAGAAATATTTAAGACCATTTGAGACTATTTTGTGGCACATATGTTGTTCAATAAGCAGAAAATTCCTGTAACATTGATGGACGGAAGTTTGTTATCAAGTTGGGGTGTGAAGTTTAGATGTATCATTCTCCGACTTGACATTTATCTGACTTTTATGTCTTGTTTTGTTTTGTTTTTTTAAAGTAAACTGTGTCAAGTAGTGTGAAGTCGAGCAAAAACTTATTTTACCCCAGAGTCGCATCACTGTAATTTCCCACAATGCACTGTGGGAGAATTTGAAGCAACCATCAATTGGTAGGGTGGGTAGAACCGATCTGCACATGTGTAAAACTGATGTGTATATGTTTAAAACCGATGTGAATATGTTTTAAACCGATGTGTATATGTTTAAAACCGATTTGCTCGTATGTAAAACGGATGTGCCCGTATGTAAAACGGATGTGCACATATGTAAAACTGATGTACGCATGCGCGTATTTGAGGGTACCCTTCACTGTCTTATAAATCGTGATATCCACCCAGTTCTCATTTGTTCTCAGAGCGTTCAAAGAGAGAAGACGACTGTAAATTCTGTAGGAAAGCATTCTCAAGAGCCTTTACACGCAATAGACACGAAGATGGTTACTGCCTCAAGAGGTTTGGGATGACGGGTGAAGGCAAACAGTCAAACGAAGATTATAACTTGTCTGATTCTGACGAGAGCACATATTCACAGTCAGACGATAGTGATACAACCACTGAAAGTGAATATTCAGAAGAGGAAGATGGGGAAACGAACATAATAGACACTTTAATCATAAGAGTATATGAACATAATACAGCTAAATTTCAGAGATTGAAAGTGTCGTACATAGAAAATAGCTTGCCCACAGACGAGACCACCAAAGCGGTCAGGGAAGCTCTTAGAGACAGCGTGAGAGCTTCCCTCTGTAGAAGATTATTTAAGGCAACGAGTCGAGTAAGGCACTTCAGACAACATCCGGTCTATGGAAAAATTAGAAAAACTGCTCAGCGACTTCGAGATGAGGAGGGTTACGGAATGAACGAAGCTGAAAAATTCGCAATTGAGAAACGAAAATACTTGTTTGACTCCATTATTAAGAAAATACACTTTTTCTGGATGTGCAGACAGCTTGGGATCAGAACTAGAGAAAGTCCAGAAGAACGACAACAACAAGAACTATCCCCTTTCAGGGACAAAAGACAGTTACTGAACATTTAATTGTGTTTATTGTATGCTTACCTATAAAAGAAGTATTGTAAAACTACTTATTGTAGAAATTACTTATGGTGAAATTGTAAAATTACTTGTAAAAACTTATTGGAAATCCATTTTGACTGATTGTAAATCCATTTTAATTGATTGTAAAACCATTTTCGCTTTGAAAAAATTACTTGTAAATTTGTAAGTCTGCTTGCAAATCCATTTTGACTATTGTAAAACCAATTAATTACTTGTAAAACTGATTGTATGTGAAAATAAAATTTAATAGAGAGAAAATTTAGAGTTGTTCATTCCTTTTCAGCTTACCTATGAGTTGAGCATGCGAAAGTAGTTTACTACAACATTCCGGATCACTCATCTATTTGCCACGCAGAAAATACTGCATGGCAAGATGTGATTGAACAGTTGTTTGACCAATCAGAGAACGTCTGCGTGGGATAATTTTACAACACTCTTCTCTATTGGTCCCCTGGAACATACCGCCGTGTGGGACGATCTGATTCGACAACTGTTTGACCAAACAGACACCGCCGCGATCTTACTGGGTTATAAAACACCTGCGACGTGACACCATCTTATCTATGACATAATCAAACAGTGTACATGGTCTTTATCATATTAAGCTTCTTATAAACAAAGGAGCCCTTTATCATAATACCTTTATCTATGACATAATCAAACATACCAGTTGTCCCTTATCTGTTTGCATAACTATACAACGTGACACTATCATATCTTCTTATAAACAAAGATTCTCTCTATCATAATTTCTTTATGACATGTCTAAACAAATCAGGTAGTCTTTATGTCTAAAGCATTTTGTATGCCGCTACGTGTACATGTCTTTGACAACATTTACCTTAAAGATATTTACCAAGAAATAAAGTTATGGGAGGGGCATGGAGGGGATAGGGCATGGTGGCACTCTTTTGTTAGTACTCATAAGGACACCTCAATTTGAATGTCTCCCAGCTTTGGGCTAGCCTTTGGAAGGAGGGAGGAACAGTCCAGGGCTTTGGTGGGGAGGGACTGGGATTTTGGAAGGAGAGGGGGGGGGGGGCCTACATACAGGGGAAACCAAAACAATGTGGGAAAAGACTAAATGGGCTATACATAGCCTGGGTCCTAAAATGGGCTTTGTGGAGGGATAGCCTAAAAATAGGGTACCTACGGGGCGGGTGGGGAGGAGGCGCCTAAAAATAACCTAGGCCTAGTGTGGAGAGGGGAGGGGATAGGAGGCGGGTAGGCGTAACGTATTTGGGCGCCGAGGTCAATGACCTCGAGAACGAGGTCTGACCCCCGGGGTCCTGGTAAAAAGGGTAGATCTCTGCATCCTATACTACTGGGAACAATAGGAAAGCTGCAAAGATGCTTAAAACTTATTTGGCCGAGAAAATTAAAATATTAACATAGAGTAATAATGTGATTGCCATACTTCTAAAACTTCTATCGTGATGCATGAAAGCCTGCCAGGTGACATTGTGAAGCATTATGTGTAGAAAACAGGCTGGGTGGGGTTACGGGTATCGGTTGGATAAAATCGTTACATCATCTACTATTGGATCTGTACTGAATACGTCGAGGTCAATATAAATTATACAATTGCCCAGGAGCGCCAAGACCAGGTTTCAGTTCTACTGAACCCACATAATCTTACACAGGTACCACTTAGTGAGTATAACATATCAAATCCTCACGTGGCGGACGTGGGCAGCAGCCCCGAAAGTTACGATTTTGAGTAGAGATGTTTGTAATCGGTGTATGGAAATGCAAAGAGAAAAATGAAAGCAGCTTATAGTCTTGAGTAATTTTCCAATATCTTTATTTTCATTCAGGTTTGCAGCTACCAAGAATAATATTCGACCTATTTGTAGCGGGCACTGAAACTACTGCTAATTCTCTAAGATGGGCAATTCTCTACTATTTGAATTATCCTGCGATACAAAACAAGGCATGGAGACAAGTGTCAAATGCAATTGGTCCAGAACGTTCACCTGGAATAGAAGACAGGAGAAAAATGCCATATTTAGAAGCCACAATATTGGAAGTCCTTCGCCATGCCAACATCGTTCCACTGAGTGTAGTACACGCAGTTAGCGATGACACTAAACTGAGAGGATATCATATTCCAAAGGGAACTTTCGCTGTCGTAAACCTTGACTCTGTCATGACGGATCCCAATTTATGGACAAATCCAGAACGATTTGACCCTAACCGATTTTTGGAATCGGAATCATTGAAGAAATTCGAGCATTTCATCCCGTTCAGTTTAGGTAGGTGAGATCAATACAATCGTTTTTTTGTTAACTTTTTACACTTCAGTGAGGACACAACTACAGGTAACGGAAACCGAGTGAAAGTGTATGTGGTGGTGATGGTTGGAGGGTGGGGTTGGTTGAGTGTCCTGATGGCATAGATATTTAAGTCGCACCTGAAGAACGATGGTTCAACCCCGTGGAAGAGAGATTGAAAAATGGATCCACAGAAATACTACTTCCCCGAATCCCACGTTTCACTGAATCAATGAATGCGACACTGTGTGTTAAATAGTATGCGCAACAGGTGCACCCGTGAATGTACAATACCTCTGACACAGCTGATGATGTTAGGCAGTGTTACGTTCTCTGTTATTATAGCACTAAAGGAACGTATATTCGGTTGTCTCTTTTTAATCCTTTCAACCCAAGAGACCGCTTTGCAGAAAGAAGAACATAATACCCCATAATTATGTTTAGTAGGGCGGCTGCTAAATGAATGTGTGGGTTAGATCAATCAATATTTTCAACGTGCAGGCCTAAGGCTGCACGTTGAAAATATTAATTTGTCCACCCCCAAATAATGAATATGCACTCTTCCAATTTCTGCCGTTAAACTGACATGAAAGATACTACCGGAGCTCAAGAGGTTAACATGTATGTCATTGTACATGGCGCACTGCATTTCTCGTTAAGCAACCATTTTCTACGCGATGACAAGCTTTTGGTTTGGAAGGTGGCAGAAATGAGAGAAATGTACCGAGGCGGCTGGTGAGAAATTCCTTCAAATGCAATTGAATTAGTTTGTTATTGTAAATAGTGTTGTAGAATGCGGTACAATCAGATCCAAATCATTCATTGAGGTTTAGTGACGGTACGTGGAACATTAAACTAATCCAAATTGAAGTCTAGTCGGTATCGTCGAGCTGGTTCTAATGATATCCATATTTGTATAGTTTTATTGAAAAATTGTGAAATTGGGTTCGAAAAATGTGAAATACTCTGTTAGGTAAAGGTGAAACGATGGCTCGCTGTACATGGAACATATTGCAGACTTGAATCTAGCTTTGCGAATGCACACAAAATGAAGAAAATGCAACCATTATCCTTTTCTCTTCATTGGGCGTACATTATTCAACTCTACTGATCAATAGAAAAGCCAAAAGATAATGTTTTCAAAAACGTGGATTACTCTACAAGCAAACTGAGACGGCTAAGCAAACCGGCTTCTTCTCTATCAGCGTTGAAAAATCATTTCCAAAAATTTATCCGATTACCTGAAATTACAATATTCAAGTTAAGGTGATTCTAAAATCAGACCAGAGACCAGGCCGCTAGAAACATGTAAACATTTCATTGAACAAAAACCTGGCAATGAAACAGCCTTGCCCTTTGATACCAGGGTTGGCGGAATGTTCATTTCACATAGAACGTGATGGGAGCCCAAAAATCTGCGTTTCACGAATTTACGAGTCACTTTGAGACATTAGAAAATGTGTACCGTCAAAAATGGTATAGCCAGGTTCTCAAGAAATGGCGAGACGCCCCACCGTCTACTGAACAACTAACGTGAAAGTGATGTGTGGCAACACACACGAGGCACAATCGAGCTTCATTTTTTGAGCGCTTTTGATCTATCGAAATATAGGCTACTAAACCTGCAGTTTCATAAAAATACTCTGCAGAAAGTTACAAATAGGACAACTAAATAAAAAAAAATCCAGAAAACAGAATTGAAAAACAGTAATTACATGTAGTTACCAAAATGCCATTACCAACAAGATTATATACCAATTCATTGTCAATGGCTCGGCCTCTCTGAATACCACAATAGTCTAAACAATACATATAAAACATAATAGATTTGCATAATCTTCACATGATGTTCATCATACATTCCATAAGGAAGGCAATATATTTTCAGGCAAAGTACATCCGTCCGTTGGCTTACTTTTTGAATTATACTTCAACCTGTCTAATATTAATGATGGCTAAAATATGGCAGGGTCCTGCATTTTTAATGGAAATGAATAATAGTGATGGATTTTCATCTTTGGGCTGTGGTTAAAACTTCTCTTCAAATTTATATATGTAATGGTAACATCGCTATTATTCGACAGGCTGAGGTATTCTAAAATTCTTATCAATAACATAGGATGAATGGAATCGCTTCATTAAGAAAAGATTAAAAGAAGTACATTTTAGTAAAGTTTCTTCAGATATACTCCTGTGTTCAACCTGGAGCCAATACTATAAAACTATTACAATTGTGTTATCTAGAATTCTATTTTCTAGTTATGACTTTAAATGGGTTGAAATGAACCATTAGCATTTTCAAAGATATGGCAATTTGCCAACTGGCAAATTGCCATATCTTTTAAAATGCTAATGATTCATTTTACTCAGTTTTATCAAAAGGTAGAAAATACAATTCCAGGAAAAACAATTGTAAAAGTTTCATAGTATTGGCTCCTGGTAGTCATGGCTGAACAATGTGACACATAAGTACAGATGCGTGATTCCCAGCACTGGATCCGAAAAGCACTGTACCTAACCTACATGTACAGTTCAGGATTCATCCAAGTAGATTGAGAAAGGGAAATTTTTCTTGATTTTGAGGAAATTATTCAATCGGTCATCTAAACATAAATCCACGTGGATGCTTATTTTCAGAGAGAATACAGGTTAATATGGGTATCCGTTTATTAGCATTAACTATTAGAAAAACACAATTGCTATGTAACCTGATTATGTTGTATAAGTTTGGGAGTAATAGTGTTTTGTGCAAGAAATTGAGAATTTTATAGCCTGTACCCCATTGGGAATGCTGCCTTATTTTGGCCACAGGGAGTGTCCTCATGAAACCCTGACATGGACATGTCAAAACAGCACCAGTCACCAAAATATCATTGAAAGTTTTTTCTATTTTCCTTTTTCTGTACCTCAACCAACACCTCATTTGAACAAGCTTTGGTTGGGTGTGGTAAGGTTTGCTTTTAGGTGGCAAACGATTGACCCTTTGCATAATGCAGAAGAAGGGTTGCACCTATATGATGTTTTCTGGAATCACAGAATATTTACAATATTACCTTAGAAACAGAGCTCATAACACCCTTGTTAGAACGACTTTAGTGAGCTCATCACAGTTGAAGATAATAATCACATGCTATGTTTGTGTTTCGAAGTGTGTACAAATAATGAAATCTGGATGGCCATTTATCTGGGCAGCAATAGTGATTTAATCAGTTTGCTAAATAAATGCTTTGCTTGAGAAATAGTTGTCATAAATATTGTCTTCTAATTATGTTAAATACATGTACATAGTCATAAAGAGTTAACCCTTTACCTAACATGAACCGCAGACGACACTTGCAAAAAGAATTCTTGAATAACTAATTTTTTCTTTCAAAAACATAGGTTATGACCCATTCGTTGGAACGAGCGCGTTCCAACGAGGGGTCATAACCTATGTTTTTGAGACAAAAAATGAAAAATATATTGAAAATTAATTGGCGATTTTTGAGAATAGCGCTGGCCAGTTTTGGTCGTTACGTTGGGTAAAGGGTTAAGAGACTGTCATTTTATGAGAATCTTCAACATCTTGAACAGATGTGTTGAGGGAAACAAGATGTTTTCTGAAAACATAATATCAAACAAACTCATTGAGAAAAGTGGACAACTGTATCATACCACTGGAGGTGGTGGTGTTGGCCTGCTGGTCAGAGACTGAATCAGAAAAACATAGTCTGTTAATTTCAATTAACACTAGTGAAAAAGCCTAAAATGATGAACTCACTGATTACAGTATTTACTGCTCGGATTTCACAATGCACATGAGGAGGCACAATAAATTAGAATACTAATCAGTGTGGTGTGCCATACTTTTAAGCTGTAAATATTTCCCTGTGATAAAATGGCGTGGACAGTCCATGCAGTGCTCATTCAAAAATTCGAATTACATGCAACTAGATTTATTTTTAAAACAGTCATGACTCAACCGTTCTTCCCCGGTGCATACAAAAAACATTTTCTTCAAATTCAGATTCATATGTTAAAATTTGATGGCAGGAAGTTGACCGTGAGTTAAGGATTTTCAAAAGCATTTTCTAAATTATTAAATTTATTTTTTTAATGTTTTTTTATCCCATTTGTGTAATCCATTACTAAGGTGGCAATCATTCATGTATTAAATAACCATTACTGATGAAAGTAATGAAAACGCAGCATGTTTTCACTAGTCCACTCAAACTACAATTTTCAATTTGGAATCACCTTAAGCGGGCGATGGCAACATTTGTGAATCAGGCAGCGATTTAGATACCGTATGCACTCGTACAGTTCCTCGAGGAAACATTTCGAGGAAAAAGGAAAAATCTGCTCTGGCACAAGAGAGAGTCCAGATTTTATATAATAAAATACCTTAATTTAATGAATCGTTAAATTCTGCAATACTTCTAGTACAGATTCGGATAAATCTTTTTCTCATTCTTGCAAGGAGCGAACAGCAAGACCAATTGTAATTTAGGATGTCTATATTTCACAAGGACTGCCATTTTTCTTGTGTTTGTTTACCTTTTATGAAGTTCACCAGGTGTCAGATCCACACAGTTCACAAAACCAAATATGGAGTCATGAGAGAGTGCATCAATGTAAAATAAAGAATGTCCATTGTAGCTTTTGTCTGTCTACTGTGACCACCGCCTCTACAATTCTGTGCCAATTTACATGAGATCCATGTCAAATTGGTAAAAATGATGAGACTGATACACCAGAAAAGGGAAAACTATTAAACGTCTTCATTTGGTATTATCTGTGACCATTCCTGGGGTTGTATGAGCAATGGCAGCTGAAGAAGGCGACACGTGAATGCTCAGTATAGCCCAAATAACAAAAATGGCCTGCCCTGCATACAGAATACTTACATCAATCGGCTTCGTTAAGTTAGAAAGCATGACTTCTAATTCATTTGTGTACATGGTTTGTTATGCTTCATTTGTTTTGAAACTATCACCCTTCTGTAGTTGTTGTTCGGGGAGGCTTGATTGTTGTTTAATCGTGAGATTTAAGAACATTAATAACTAATCTGCTTACCAATCCTAATTTTATAGACACTGAATTACCGGCCTGAACAATATTGCATATGTTGGTTACTAAATTCATTTATCTAAACACTTACGAGACGCTGTGGTCGCATTTCGGTAATTCGCGTAATTTTGTCCACCAGGTGGGTTCATGCCATTTCGGCCTACATATTGCCAATACACATAGATGTTTGCAACCTTCTAGTGTCAATAGCGATCAAAATCTTACATACAATGCGGTTGTGCGAGGAAGAAATTTAAAATTGACGATGGTACTAAATTTCGCTATATTAGGTGAACAGTAAAGAACTTTCTGAAAATTCTCCTTGACATTGGTCTTCTTTTTCGAATAGCAGACATCACCAAGCCTTCTTTACGTCACAAATATAGGTCGGCTACAGTCTAATTATTTTTTCGTGAATATACAATTGTGAGGACAACAATGAATATTGGTGTGAATATATTTTTGTTTTCAAATATTATTTTCCAGTTTTATGTTTTGTTCATCGACAACAACCAAATAATTAATCAGTGGGTATTAATGCCTTGCTGAAACTTGAGTAACTTTCTACAGTTTCAGAATTCAACAATGCTACTAAGAATTATATCTTGCAATTATCATATTGTCGGTTGAATATTTTCTCATGAATGTATCGTGTGTTATGTGTTAAGTCGCCTCGCAGATTCGAAAACAGCGCTGAAATGTTTTCGGATTTCAGATCTTGGGGAAATCAAATCGTTTCCAAATTTGGCCCAAGAATCAACACAGTCTACAGTTTGTGGTCGTTCATTTTCCTCTGAGAGTTTTCAGCACGACAGTGCTGAAATGATGAATAAGCTTTCTCCGAGTATGAAGTGTTGAGTTTTTTTATTTCCATCTCAGACATTCGAAATACCAATCTATTTCTTGTTGTTCCTGTCGGTTACTTATGCGGCTGGCAATTTCTTCGTCATAAAAAGCAAAACATTTTTTTTTAAATTTGAAAAAGTGAATTGTTGTGTGTTTTTGCCATTATTTTGGTATATAATATTTCGCTATTCACCACTTTAATTCGTATTTAGGGCACTGTTCAAATTTTCAAAAAAATGGCCAAAATTATGTTGGGCGACCACTTTAGCTAATCCACAACTGACGTCTTGTCAGGATCAGTTTGTGTCAATGAATGACAACAAAGGGCGATTGTCCACTAATAAGCGCATGAAGGGAGATAATATATACTACTCAAAGTTTGCTAAGCACCAAGTGTATCCAACTACTTGTTTTACGTTTTAGTTGAAATATTGTAATGAAAAGTGTATATATATTGTATTTAATTATATCTTTAATGATTTAAGTATAGAAATTAAGATTTTATTTGTGTTTGACATTATTTTTTAGCTTTCGAATACGATAACCATGGAAAATGGATATTATTGGTAAAAGAGGATATTATTCAATTTACAAAAAAATTGACGGAGCGAACTGGTATGGGTTCAATACCGAGTATGAGACCCATTACTGTTAATTACAGCTTGACAACGCCTTCTCATGCTCCCAGTCAGGTTCCTGGTGGTCCTTTGTGGGATGTTGTTCCATTTTTGGACCAGCATGGCACATGTTCGCTTGGATTGAGGTTACGGGATCTTGCTGTCCAGTCCATACGCTAAATGCCCCCTCCCACCCTTGTTGGTTTTCCCGGACATCATAGGCAACACGAGGACGGGCATTATCGTCCATCAGAATGAATCTATCACCCAGTGCACCTGCATACAATCTGACGTGGGCATCTCATCAATATAGCGCTGCGCAGTCAATGAACCACGGCCAAGGACACAGAGCTCTGTACGTCCATCCCAGCTGATTCCGCCCAGACCATTGTTGATCCTCCACCGTAGCTGTCATGTCCAGCCGTGTTGGCTGCATGGAATCGCTCACCTGGACTTCAGCATACCCTAGAACGCCTATCTGTGTGGTCTAGGCAGTACCTTGACTCATCTGTAAAAAGGACAGGTTGCCAATCTTCTCTGGTCCATCCATGGTTCTGGGACAGCGGAATGCGAATACATGGTCTTCTCGATAGGCGACCACCTTCGGGCATGGATTCTGAAGGTCACTGCGAAGCTGGGTTGCTGTCGCAATGTGGTTCCTACGGGCCTACATGATTAAAAATCGGTCTCCAGCTGCAGATGTTGCCGTGTCTCTGCCACCACTATGCCGTCTTACTGGTGTGCCATACTGCTGAAATCTTACACAGGCTCTGGTGATCACCGTATGGTGCACACCAAGGGCTTCACCAGCCTGACGATGGGCAGCCCCTTGCTCCACCATCCCTACAGCTCGCCACATTTCTGCTTCAGACAAATGCCTTCTTACATTTGCATTTGATATATTCAATCATTAAATCACAAGGGTTTGTGTTGAAATGAAGACTGAATACCCCCACGCATGTCATATACATGTAGACAGTACACGAAAAACTCATGAAAGTCAAGGGGTACATGCTTTCCATGACGGTCACGAAAAGTCTTCCTGTCAAGAGAGCTAATGTAAACACTGGGGACCATCTCAATACATTCCTAAATCATATCCACCAAAAATATCGCAAATATGTCACAAGAAAATTTCACAATGGTGTGTCAAATATTTGGTGCTTAGCAAACATTGAGTAGTATACTATTAAAAAAAAGTTAGGAATATTAGATAAAAGTGAGATACATGAAGAAATATATTTATATTTTCATAAAAAGACAGTTGAGGCATTGCACTGTGACATCTGGTGAACGATTTCAGCAACAGTTGGGTGTCTGACTAGAACACATTCCACGCACTGTGCTGTAGAAGACATGGACGGTCAGTCAGAGAATTTACCACATTCAGTCCAAAACCTCAATACCTTATAAATCCTCCTCAATTCGCGAGACAAGCGCGGATCCGACGTGGCATACTCCTCTCCAAACGTCCAGTATCAGCTTGACCGATGTTATTCCATACGTCCTGCGGTGCAGCGGCGAGGTCCTGGGCATTGGTACGGGGCTGTTGGTGTTGTCGCTGCCTGCCAAGCGTGCTCGATTGGTGAAAGGTCTGGACTTGGTGCTGGCCAAGGCAGTGTAGTGATGTTCTGCCCCTGTAGGAAATCTGTAGCGACACAGGCCCTGTGTACTCTTGCATTGTCATCTTGGAAAATGAATCGACGGCCGTGACATGGCGCAAATGGCACCACATGAGCTGCTAACATGTTGTCATTGTAGTACTGCCCTGTCAGACGCCCGTGGATGACATGTAATGCTGTTATGATTATCATGTTTATGCCTTCCCACACCATAACCGATCCACCACCAAAACGATCGTGCTGCCTACGGTTACGTCATGGTATCGTTCGTTCCACCGCTGCCACACTCTGTTTCGCCTGTCGTGGAAGTCGAGAGTGAATCACGATTCATCGGAAAACATGACGTTGCTCCAATGATGATTGTCCTAGCGCTGTCGTGCTCCACACCAATTAGGCCTTGCTGCGATGTCAGTCAAAAGTGGAATTATTCGAAGTCGTCGAGCGTACAAATTCCAGCTGTGTAGGCGATTTTGGATAGTCTGACCGCTGACGAGCACATCTGTCGCTCGGTGCTGTTGCTGTCCAATTTCTGAGGCCCTTTGATGACGGTTACGCAATGCTGTGATTCGGATGAAACGATCTTGGTTAGCAGTTGTCGCCCTTGGGCGACCTGACCGGCGTCTGTCATCAACATTGTCTGTCTGGCGGTAGCGTGACCACAACCTGATAATCATCGATTGAGTAAGATTGAGAATTTGAGCCACTGCAGTCTGTCTGTTGCTTCCAACATGCCAACGACACGTAAACGTTCGTCACGTGTCAGTCTTCGCGTACCTCAAAAGTTACGTTTCGACCAAAAACTATTGATGAACACGTTTATACCGAGAAAAGAACGATGAATCCTCCGAAAAAGCCCGTCCAGTACAAAATGAAAATTTCAAAACGTACCCCATAGACATTAACGCGATCCTCCGAAAAAGCCCGTCCAGTACAAAATGAAAATTTCAAAACGTACCCCATAGACATTAACGCGATGCTCGTGCGAAAAACCTGCTCGACGTTTTCGTGGGCCGGTGACATTCATGATCAACCCTAAACTTTGTAACATATTGATGTGTCCAATCACTCGTATCCAATATCATTTTCCGAATATATCAACATCAGTTTGGATATCCCCTACTTTTTTTAATAGTATATGTTACAACTATGCAGTAAACCAGCAGATGAACGAATATCTTGCTAGGAGGACCTCTGTTGAAGCAAAAGTCTGGACAATACCACGTGTATATTGTGACATTCGATTACTCACACATTGTAACATTCATCGTGCAATCATGGATCCTGTCGAACTTGCTTTTAATTGAAATGGAATATGTTTTCATTTTCGGAATTTACTTTTTAAAAAACTCAACAATCCAGTATAAGTATTTCCTGAATTTTCTTGAATCCTGCGCCCTATGTAACATTTAACCAACTAACACTGTGCATTTTTACCGCCTTAGGTTTTGAATATTTTCAAGTAATGTGTGATATGGTAGCCTATCAACTAATCCTTTGCAATGCTATGCCCAGCCAGCGCATGTCGCCTTACCAATTAACTCTCTGCAAATCAATTCTCTTCCATTTTGTACGATTGTTGCAATCAGATGAACCTTCTGAACTTTCTGACTTGCCGTTATTGGTGCAAAGGTAAAGCAATTTCACCTTTTTGCGTGTTCCATTGTGTGCCATTAACACCGCAAAATTTATTTATTTATTTATTTATTTATTTATTTATTTATTTATTTATTTATTTATTTATTTATTTATTTATTGGGTTTAACGGCACCTTCAACAGCCAGGGTCACCAGTGGCGGACAGTTTTACGGGTGGAGGAAGCCGAAGTACCTGGAGAAAACCACCGAGCAACGACGAGCAACTGTCAGGCTCCCCAACATACTAATTCTACACAAGCAGGGTCAGCATTGGCTGAAGACAAGTGCACCATCGACGTGCAATACGCCTTTGCACACAACTCCAACGTGCACCCACGTGGGCAATGGGGGGTGAAGTGTCTTACCCAAGGACACAACGCGGTTGCCACAGGTGGACTTCCAACCGAGGGCCTCTCGGCTTGCAGCCTGCACCTCTACCTACTGAGCCACCGCGTCCACAGCACCACAAAATAAAGTATGGAAAATCACACGTGACAGCAAACAAGACCAGAAGATTTCAATGTGGCACTTTTCAAAATGGTTATAATATGGAGCAGATGCCAGGATTAATTTTTTTTTCCGAAGATCAATCCTGTATATTTGTGTTTCTCTGGCAGTGTGCTTTTAATCCATTGTGTTCTCGTTGTTAATAAGCGTACCTTTAGTAGCGCCGGATGCCTAACTCTATACACACTTCAACAGTCATTGAGAACACTGTTCATTTTGAAATAATATCTTGTGAGGAAAGGAGGTGTCAAGGATTCGATGGGAATACGAGTAATTAAGGACCCCGGGTTCCGAAATCAAAAACAAACTGTAACGTGTTGTCATCGTGAAAAGGAATTGATAAAATTATAATCACAGAATCGATCAGCGAATTTCGATCGCGATCCGGTCGAAATTCTCAGTCCGGTTTTCTTCGAGCAACACGTTAGAACTCACGTGCCGAAAAAGCCGTGGTAGAAAATTGAATTCGGGATAATATTGTTGTTTGGTTTTCTTGATGCGATCTTGATTTCGTATCATTTTGATGATGGAATCGGAAACCATTTATGCAAGTATGTCGCGATCGTATCTCGACCTCATCTCTCAAGACGGCCTTTGTGATTCTAGTACTGTACATTGAGTGATACTGTTGGTATGCTCAACTTTATAAAATGTGAATGTAAGTTATATAGTCTGTATTCTGGGCACGCTGGAAAACAGGTTCATTACACCGACGAACACACACACAACGATACCACCAGACTCTCACACACCAAAACCACGCACCCCAATGACACCCCCCCCCCCCCCCCGTACACTCTCACATGGATTTTTAATTAAATACTCCAACAAAGCTACAAACGCACTATCAAGAAGTTATGCAGGATTGTAGTTTAGGGGCTTAGATAACAGATTATGACTCTCAAGGGATAACAACTATTGTAAACATTGCCTTGTCTTGTTACGTTTGGATTTGAAGTTGGTAATGGGCCAAAAAGTGTTGCCGGGAAACGTACCAAGAAACGTACCGAAAGAACGATGCTGCCTTGCATCTGAGCGCTCAATGACTGTCCACATAGAAGACATTTTCGATGACATTTTTTGCATCACCTTTGTCGCTCTTTTGACAAAAATGGTTGCACTAAAGGGGGGCCCGGACTCAATCAGGTCGACCATTTCGTCGCAATGAGAGAAAATTTCGATTTTCGAATCGCAGGAACGCTGTTTTCTTGCATCTAGCCGATCGGTATGGCAGACTAATATACCAAAATGTCACTGGCTGTCCACAAAGAGGGCATTTCGATAAATCGACAGTCTACGCAATCAGATCCATTTCATTTTTTGCCTTTTGGTCATTTTCACGAAATTTCATGCGCGAACAGGTGTTGGGCTGCGGAGATTTGGGGGGCCTTGTGTGGCTTCCAATAAGGGGTTGAGATGGGGCACTTAAAAAGTTTTCGGTGGATCGTACGGCCAGTCGCCTTTGGGTAATCGACCTGAAAAGTAAACAACCGTTCCCTTTCGCCCAAGCTAGTGTAAAAATAGCCCGAATCAAAATCTAACGCAATGAATCACAAAAATTCATCGAAACGATAACAATTATAATTTTACAGTTTGTAAAATATCTTTCTCGTTGTATCATCTTGAACTTTGGAATCTGCCGTAAAATATTCATTTTTTTGCTTTGTTTTAAATTTCAGGAAAAAGAATTTGCCTGGGTGAGTCCCTTGCAAGAATGGAATTGACAATCTTCCTGGCTGCCTTGACGAGACACTTCGAGTTTCTTCCACCTGAGGGAGAAAGTCCTCCACCAATAGAAGGCAAACTTGGGGCTACATTCGCAGCAAATCGCTATATGGTTCGAGCAGTTAAACGTTTGACGGAATGACTATTTACGCTTACAAAAGTAACCGTTAACAATTTCCATTTGTATGATTACTGTTTTGCATAACCCTGCCGCTGTCAAATTAATTTTTTTCCATTTTTTGCCTCCAAAACATTGCTTACGATCTTTCATTGGAACGAGCAAGTTGAGGCCTCATCAGCAATATTTTTAGTCGGCGAAATATTTTGCAATTCGTAGTAAATGCTAAGGTGCAAACATAGTATAGTACAGTGGACGACCCTTAATTGGGTAGCCCCTAATTAATTGAATAACCCCGTTAATTGCATATAATTTCCAAATACATCACCATTTACTATATCTTGAGTACAAATCTAACCAGATAATTACATATAAGCTTTAGAGTAGACTCCTATTAGTTGTATAAAACTCTTGTGATGTATCGAAGAATTTCTCTGACAACTACTGAATTTCCAATGTTTATGTCCCGTTTTGACCTCATTTGTTATTGAGGTTTAACTACACATTAGAAGCCTCGTGTCGGACAGGTTTACGGATGGATGTAGTCGGGGTAACCTGAGACAACCACCGAGCAGCGTTAAGTATCTTCCATACGCCAAGCGTACTAAATCCTCAAAAACAAGGTTAGGATTCGTTTAAGAAAAGTGCACCATCGACGTGCAGTACGCCTTAGTGCACAGCGCCACCGACGCCCTCCCCCACACGTGGGCAATCGAGATTAAGCACCTTTCCCAAGGACACAACGCAGTTACCCATGACGGGATAGACCCATGGACCTTGCGATTTGAAGTTCAATCCTGTAACCACCGGGGAACCGTACTCACTGTTTGACCCCATTGTATACCATTTAATCTATTGTAGCTTGTTTAACAGATCTCTGTGAGCTCTTTCAAAGAATAATTAATAAATAAGTGCCCAGTTTATCTCAATGAAAACCACGACAAGACGACGATAAACGACATTGTGTCTGAACATTTTTCAAACCATTCTCTTATTCGTTTCTAGATTCAGTTTAACCCTTTACCCAACCCAGACGATATCAAAATTTATTATTTTAAATATCATTTTTTCAAATTTTTCAAAAAATTTCAACAAAACCATCTCATGTGACCCCTCGTTGGAACGAGCTCGGCGAGCTACAGCTAAAGCAAGCCATTATTTTTTTGACGTTTCTCCCATATTTGTTTATCAAGTGCAGGTGCACTGAACCGATGGTTATACTTACTTACTCCAGTGCTACTAAAATGCAATATTATATCTCACGTGACCTTCTAGGCTCCTGATTGGACGAATGCTGTACCCCTATTTCGTGTAGTTTGCATCCACAGAACTGACCAGCCACTACACCCAGGCACTACACGTTTTTTGTTTTTAGCACACTACTGTATCAGTTTTCTTTTCATACTGGGCGAATAAAACTAATCAGTTTATTTATTACACCTTTTTTCACTTTTACTATTTGTCTGTTGTGTCCACCCCCACTCAGTTCCAAATATCAGCCGATTTAATCTGAGATTGATTTTGCCTTGGACAAAGTTGCAGTGTGGTAATGTAGTCACTGAGAAAGATCATGCCTTTTTTCTATTATTTTTCTCAACAGTGAGTGACACAGAAGGCTATCGTTTTTCAGTGGGCATATTCTATAACGTACTGTGCTCAAAGGCAAAATCAGCACTCAATACAAGCAAGCACGTACAACCCAGGTCTAGAAGCAATGTCATTGTACTAATTTCAGTGCTTTTGGACTTACTGTTCATTACTTTATTAATAACTCGTGGAGGCGATATTCAAATTAACCCTGGCCCTGTCCTCCCCAAAAGCCCATATTTGAAAACTTCCCCATTATCCATTTTTAATTGCAATATATTGAGTATTAGAAATAAAATATAGGACCTGACTGATATAGTTGAAGATTATGATGTATTATGCTTCACCGAAACACATCTGGATCAATCATACAATAGTAGTAACTTACAATTCCCGCATTTCTTTGGCCCGTTTAGAAGGGATAGGAATCAATATGGTGGAGGAGTAGCAGTTTACATCAACGAAAGTATTCACTGTCAAGCAATACAAGATCTTTGCTTTGATGATGACATTTTATGGTTTGAAATTGGTTCAAAAGCGCAATTCCTATTATGTGTAACTTACATATCCGCCAGAGAATGCATAAATGATTACTGGCTGAAACTGGATGAAAGCATAGAACTGGCCCTCAGTAGAAACCCGTCCGTAATTATTGCAGGTGACTTAAATTGTGATTTATTTCAAAGATTTGGTCCTCTACAACAGATTATTACTAAATTTAATTTGACCAATACTATTACAGAGGCTACAAGGGTAACTTGCACTAGTGAAACACTCAATGACCCAATATTAATTAGTGATTCCATATCTGGAATAAACTCAGTAACATTAGACATGGGTACCCTGTCTGACCATAAAGCCGCGTTCTGCTATATCGCACACATTAGAGCAATTAATACCCCAACTACCAGAACAGTGTGGAATTATAACAAGGCGGACTTCCAAAAAATGAACCTCATGATCTCGTCAGTGAATTTGGAAGATCTCATATGCACACCGGCCAATATTAATAACTCTCTGACTAATTTCACGTCAACATTTTTTGACATAGCCTACCAATGCATTCCAAGATACAAAATAACAATGAGGAAAAATGATAGACCGTGGTTCGATAGCACATTACGTAAAGAAATCCCCATCAGGGATCGCGCTAGGAAAAATGCTATCAATGTCAATACGCCTGAAAGATGGCAAAAGTACAAATCAATTCGAAACAAAGTCAATAATATGAAAAAATTTGCTAAAGATAAATACATGAATCAAGTTGATGAATCGCTCTCAACAAATCCAAACCAGTTTTGGCATGTCGTAAATGGCTTTCTGAATGATTTTATTCCCGCAACAAGCATTCCCCCTCTACACCATACATTACAAAATACGTATGAAATCATTGACGACGACATTGGTAAAGCTAACTTGTTGAATAGTACCTTTATAAATAATAGCAAAATTGGTAAAGAAAATCACCAACTTCCGCGTTTTGAACGCATGCGAAAAAAGTTGCACCCAGATTCCATTTTCTGAAGAAGATGTTATTTCAGTCTTGAATAGTCTCCGTTTGAAAAAGTCCAGTGGGCATGATGGCATTAGTCAAAGACTGTTAAAAGAAACAAAGTTTACGATATCAAAACCACTTTCTCTGCTTTTTAACAAATCCTTATGTACATTCCCAGACGACTGGAAATATGCGACTGTAATCCCGCTATACAAAAAAGGTGAACGTAGCCCAAGAACATTAGGTTTCACTAGGGAAAAAAATCGGAGAAGCTGATTTTTTCAGGGAATGTCGAGTACATGTCACTGAACGATTAGACAAAAGTCCCCTAAAATCCCAGTTGAGCTTTTTTTTCTACAGCCTTTTTTCGAAAACGCGTTTGAAAAAAAATCAAAAAAAAATCGCACGAACTTTGTAACCTCGAATTGATCCAACTGTATTTTTTGTTTACGCGTATTTCGAGCTACATAATGTTTAATATACATTTACCTAGAGGAAAATGTGCATTCTGTGACAATTTCTGCGAAAAATTATTGAAAATTCACAAAAAAGTATCGGATTTACGCAAAAAATGACGTTTTTCCTAACGGATTTGCCCGAAGGGTCGTAGTACAGAACGGGATGTTAGTTGGACAGACGATAAAAAATCCACCACCATTTGAAGACTTTTATCATTGCTTACAAAATAGACATTATGGAAGATCCCCTCTGCTTCTGACCGAGTTCCCCTTTTGGCATAAAATTCGTCAGCATGAGAACTCAACTATTTTCGGCCTTGGGACGGAACAGACACGTCTGTGTCTGGCAGCATTAGATCAATAAATAATATTTACAGAATGTACAAAAATCAATAAATAATATTTACAGAATGTACAAATCAATCAACATGGATTAAGTTACATTGACTATTATCAACGCTATATACAGAAATGACATGACCTATATACATATTATTAATCGAACTCAGAAATTTCCGACAGGACAGTGTTTCTGTGGTTGTTACAAGAATCCGAACTGCAATTACACAAACCTGAGCAAGAGAGTCCTGCCTTCTTACACCCACACCTTTTTGTACAAGCACTCTTGCAACCACAACTGATCAGATTCAGTAGGTTATCGGGGGCACATGGCTTTGTGGCTGCAGTCGGTACAAGAAGTCCATTGTCTAGCGACCACCCCCAATCCGTCGGAGGAAGCGAAGTGCCCAGCCATTGTTGGACCTGGAGATAACATCTGTAGACATGTTGTTGTGCAGCATCGCTGCTTGGTGGGAGTGAGGCTAGGTCGATGGGTTTATTCAGTTTAGATTTTGCTACATAACGCTTGTAAGTGACATATCTATATTGGTCGAGAGAGGAAACAGTTTTACTCCCGTATAAGATCAGGAGAAGTTGTTCCCCGGCAGCGGCTACTGCACTTGGTGTACTGTCATCCGCCAAAATTGTGTTGACATACTGTTGTGAGTCGCTAGTAACATCGGAGACAATTGTACTAAATACTTTCTTCTTACCAACTCGAAAGAGTGCAGAAGTAGTGTCACAACCACTTATAGAATGTGCTACAAGGAGGTTGCTTCTATGGTCACCCATTTTGGTTGCTATTTCACTAACTGAAACTAGTAAGTTTGGGGTAATGGAATACATCATGTGAATATTACATCCCGGTTGAACTCGAGAGGTAAGAATGACTAACAAGTCTGTGTCTGTTCCCACAACGACAACATTGTTGTGATCTTGAGCGATGTCAAGTGCAGTTTCGGCTATCAGTATATCAGCATCAGCCTCGGCCTGCTTGGACTGAATATTGATAGCAGATAGCTCCTGCATTAGAAGATCGATCAGTTGGGTTTTGTTCTTGGCATTTGCAAGGAAATCGGATTGGGGTGTGGTGGCTGGTAACTCGGGTGAGATATTGATATCAATGGAATACCTGTCTTTAGATCTACGGGCTTGTTCCATGCCCTTTGTCGACATTGTACAAGCATAACCATCAAAAACAGCCACGACGTTCGCCCCAAAATGTCTCACTAGATAATTGGAATTTGATGTACATAGGTCCTTATATGACGACTGTTTAGGCCATACAACTGCCCTCAATAAAAATCCACCATCTACAACAAACAGACAATGTTCTGGGATTTTAGTTTGCTCGGAACCGTATGTTTTGAGGATCTTACCGAGCGCGCTTTTCTGTGTCTTCCTCATTCCAGCAGAATCAAACAATGCTGGTGGTTTCGGGGCGAGTTCATATTTGAGATACTCTTCCATCTCTGCTTGTGACTGAATAACACATGTGATGCGGTTGAACAGAATTATGGGGTCAATCACTACCTTACTTCCACGGACTTTGATGCTATTTGCCATCGATGCGAAAGACTTCACAGTGTCAACACGTCGTAGTTTGATGCTGTTGAACGTTTTGCTTACAACATTCGATACGCAACATTCACCAATTTTGTGAACTTGGTCACAGTTCACAGTTTCGTCGGCCACAAGCCCGGTCGCTATAGAGACTAATTGTAGTGGATCTCTATTCTGAAAGGGGGAATGCACTCTGAGCCAGTTCAATAATTTGGTGATATCATTGGCATCAGTCAATTGTGAACTTTAACGGAGATCCCGATGTTGTTCGCCATGACCAGTGTGAACATGAACAAAATTTTCGAGAGCATTACATATCGGAAGGCAAAGAGGTAGTCCATGTACCCATTTCGCAACAGTGCTATCGGTTATTCCCCTGCCATGTGTGAGACCAACAGGGAGCTTGAACATTCTCATTAAACACTGCTCTATGGTCTGATCAGAATATATCCCGTCCCAGAATTTATCTGAGCGCCTTATGGTAAAGTAACCTTTCTCAGTGAACAACTTCAAAATCATCCTGTTGCATTATTTCTGTTAGCTCATTCATCTGCTGCAAATAGAGATGAGAACTTTTTGCGTATGCAAAATGACCACCTGCGTGAAATACTGGAATCATATTGCGAACACAATATGTGTGGAGTTCCCAGTCGCCTGTGCGCTCTGCTCTCAAGAACAACTGGAGAAGACCTATTTGCTCGTAGTATTGTACCCAAAGCTTTCCTGTGCGTCCTACGAACGCATTCTGGAGCAGTTCGTGTAATTTTGACAGTAGATGGTTGACACTTTCTTGATTGACAGCGTCAGCTGTTGTACAGTCACCTCTGGCAAGTCCACAGAATATTTCATTGACTTCTGTGCAGTCTATGTTATCTAGTGTTCGGCTTTCTTCAAACACAAGTTTTGTAATGGCAATTTGTGTTAGCAAATGGGCACGAACTGCTCTTGAATATGCATGACCACTGATTAAATGATGGATTGACCCACCAGCATAAACAGTCCCCCAAAGTTCATCCAAGCCGCTACCAGCCATGATCGAACCAATTGCCCATAAATATGACATAATCATATGGAAGCCGCCGAGTCTAACGAAAACTTTTGTCAACTTATCTGACGAAGACACAATCTCCACTGCTTTGATATAAAGTGGTTGGTCAAACGTCACTGGACAAACGTTCAGTCCCTGTTTCTCACATTCAGTTTGTGCAAACATGAGAGGAAATTGAAACAATGATGCTATAATACGGTATTTGAATGAGAAAAGTCGATGCCGTTTGAATTTGAGTTTAGGGGATATGGTTAATATTTCACACGTTTCACCAGTTCATTATGGAATAAATGACTATTGTTATATATCATTATAAAGCCACTGCTTTTCTGCAATTTTTGATATATAATTTAACTCCCAAAGTAGTCGTAGATTTGATTTAATGGACGTTGTGTACCGTTGTGTGTATGAAAACAATAATTTTTTTTTCGTAATTTTGTACATTTTCGTGAATATTTCACCATTGAGTGTGAGGATTGGTACAAAGTTGGCATTTTCAGTTGGGGATATGTATTCTCAATATAATTCAGCACGATATTTATGATTCTCACCCTACTAAGGCGAATAAGAATGAGAAATATGGAGCTGGGTCGAATTTTTTTAAATTTTTTTTTTTTCATCAAAAAAACGCTATAACTAAAAAAGCTCAACTCGGATTCGCGGGGACTTTTCACACTTTATCCGCAATGTGTGTCCCGGTAACATATAAAAAAATCAGCTTTCTCCGATTTTTTTCCTTACTTTCTCATTTTTATGTCTAATGTGCCTGGACTAACGGTTTAACTCAAATAATTATCGACCAATTTCTTTACTGTCCTGTCTGGGCAAAGTTCTGGAAAGATTAGTGTTCAAAGAATTACATAAGTATTTTTCTGAAAACAATTTGTTTTACAGATATCAGTCAGGATTCCTACCCCATAACAGAACAGTATTTCAACTTATAGAAATATATCACAGTCTTTGTAACGCGGTTGACAAAATCTCATAACATGTGGGGTCTTCTATGCTATTTCTAAAGGATTTGATAGAGTGTGGCATGACGGAATTCTGCTCAAACTAAAACAATACGGAGTTTCTGGCCCCTTGTTGTCTTGCTTTCGCAGTTATCTCAGCGATCGAAAGCAGCGAGTCCAAGTAAATGTTTGCTACTCAGAATATATTGACGTCAAGTATGGCGTGTCCCAAGGCTCCGTTTTAGGCCCTTTTCTATTTTTAATATATATAAATGACATAGCTGACGCGATTGAGTCAGTAGCCAGGCTCTTTGCAGACGACACGTGTCTCACAAACAGCCAGGAAAGAATTCGCGAACTGGCGACCAAAATTAACCTTGATATATTAAGATTAACTGCATGGGCCGATAAATGGCTAGTAACCTTCAATGCTCAGAAAACAAATACAATTTTGTTTACACTTAAAAAAGACTTCTCCTCTCCGGATCTACATTTTGCAGGCGAACCCCTATCATTTATCACATCCCATAAACATCTTGGTTTAAACATCCAATCAAATCTGTCATGGGACAGCCATGTAGAACAACTTTGTAAAAGAGCTAGTTCTAGAGTTTCGCAGTTGCGTAAACTAAAATTTGTGTTTGGTCGCAAAACTTTGGAGAAAATCTACTTTTCATATATACGCCCAATACTCGAATACGCGAGTCCTGTATGGTGTGGAGCTGCACATATTTTATTGAAACAGTTAGATGACATTCATGATGACGCTGCTCGTATTATTACTGGACTAACAAGATCTATCTCACACGACCGTCTGCTATTAGAGCTTGGATGGCAGACGCTAGGAGAAAGAAGACACATTCATAAAATGTGTACTTTTTACAAAATAGTTAATAAGATGTCCCCAGATTTTCTTGTTGACATATTGCCTCCTAGGTTCGAGAACGTAACTCAGTATAATTTGCGAAATTCATCCGACTTTATACAATATAAGTCAAGGACCGAATTGTTCAAACGGTCATTTTTCCCATCATGTGGATGCTTGGAATCAATTACCAATAGCAGCAAGAATATTACCGTCAATCGCCGCTTTTAAAAGAATGATACATGATGATATTGTCAAACCGCCTCCATATCATATTTCAATAAAGGCAAACGAAAACTGAATATTTTACATTGCAGAATTAGGTGTGGCTGTAGTGATCTTAATATCGATAAATTCCAAAATCATATTTTAGAATCACCACTCTGTCTATGTGGAGAAGGTTACGAAGATGCCGAACACTATTTTTTCTATTGCCAGCGGTTCAGCTTCCCAAGCTAATGCGTGACCTGGAAAGCTTTCATATTATTTCTATGGATACCCTTCTATTTGGTAGCATGGAGTTGCCAAATGAGGCTAATGCATGCCTATTCAAGTATGCACAAAAATATATCAACGCAACTAAAAGATTTGAGTGACAGTAGGCAGTAGTGTCTTGACTTGATTTGTGTGTTTTTGTGCTGGTAAAGATGCTGATGCCGATGCTGGTGGTGCCGCACGGACTTAACAGACAACACTTTTTCACAACTTCTTTTCTTTCTTTTATTTTTCCTTTCTTTCTGACTCTTTTTCTCTGTTTTCCTTTTCTTGTATTCAATTCCACAACTTGTTTTTCTATTACTGTTAAAACTGAATTTCACAGTTGCTGTCATGTAATTAATATGTTTTGTTGAACCATATGTTTAAGGAGAGGAGTGTTATTAAGTGGTAAGCACTTGTTCTCTTGTACTTTTTTCGACAAATAAAATATGTTTAAACTAACTAATCAGGCTAAATTTAAATATCGATTCACAGAGGCGCAACATCCACAAATCGACCCGGAGTAGGTAGAAAATGCCGATTCCGTATCACTTGTACACGATTTTGTACATGTATACGTACATGGATGTACACCTCCATAGGATTCAGTGTTAAAATCGTGTACAAGTACACAAAATGTCGTTTTTTATGGTGATACAGAATCGGCCATTGTTTTCGATCGCACTTTTAACGTTCAAATACCCGTTGGCGAACGCGTACATTCGACACGTCGCTCAAGAGTGAAAAAAATGAATGATATTTTAAGAAAATATAATTAAAAATTTGTTCTCTACGTTCCCATCGCGGATCAGACCATCGATCCATCGTTGGTGAACGCGAGCAAAAAACGTTTTGCCGATTCTGTATCAGCATCAAAAAGCGGTTTGCCGATTCTGTATCACCTAAGTAGGTATACGTTCACCAACGGGTAGTTGAACGGTTAAAGTGCGATCCGATCGGGGAAACCCATTTGCCGATTCTAGATCAGAAAATCGACCTCTGTACGGTACATGGAGAAAAGGTGATACCGAATCGGCAAACCACTGCCACGTTCCCGATCGTGTTTGGGACGGTATAGGGTGCGATTTGATCGGTGAAAAAACAATTTGCCGATTCATCTCTTGAGTTTTGTGAATAAAAGGTTTTCGTTCAAAAGAGTCGATTATAAAACTGAATCTGTAAAAATAGACATTCATGTTTTGTTTTGGTGTGAATGAAAGGAAATCGTTCAACGGATGACAGATAAATTTTAAGAGATAAAACTGACACTCATGTTTTTGTTCTGGTGTGAATGAAGGTTTTCGTTCAAAAGAGTCGACTGTAAAATTGAATCTGTAAAAATAGACATTCATGTTTTGTTTTGGTGTGAATGAAGGTTTTTCGTTTACATTGAAAAAAAAATTGAGTTTAGAAAATTAGAAAAATCGATGGGAAAAATCGTTTGTTTACGTTTTGTCACTGCGAATTTTGTGAAATATATTTTAATAAAACACTTTATAGAATTGTTTCATTCAAATAAAAATAGTTCGTAGAATTGTTTCATTCAAATAAAAATTCTATTATAAAACCTTTTTTCACTTATATGAATTTTAAGAGATAAAACTGACACTCATGTTTTTATTCTGGTGTGAATGAAGGTTTCGTTTAATGGGTCGTTTTAATACACAATAAAAGCGTATTTCCACTCAATTAGGTTTAAGTGGTAAATAATTTTTAATATATATTCGTGATAATGTTCGGAGATATGAATGAACCCTTTTAACGGATGTAATTATTCTCAAACGCCTTAAATCAGAAACCGGTTTCTTATGCACTAAAACTTTCAAACTTTTCAAAGTTCTCCAGTTCGTCACTGAGTGATTAATCTGAGATATGAATGAACCCTTTTAATGGATGTAATTATTCTCAAACGCCGTTAAATCAGAAACCGGTTTCTTATGCACTAAAACTTTCAAACTTTTCTCCAGTTCGTCACTGAGTGAAAAATCTGTGATGCGATTTTTAACGCGTTCAGAGGCAAAACGCATTTATAGAGGTTTTATCATGTAAAATGTTTTTCTTCAACTGGTTTTTAGTTATTATATTAAAGACAGAAGATTTTTATTTACTTAAAACATAAAAATAATTATACATTTAATTTTGAAAATAATAAATAACTCACACTAGCATATTCAAAGGAAATATTAATAATTTAAAAACGAAAAAAAAAAGTTTTTACAGATGGATGCCAAACGTCGAGGTCAGCTTTTAAACGAATATGAACGTGCCAATAAGAGCATTCAATCGGCTGACAGAAGCAGACGTCTTGGAGAGATGGACCCTCAGACGCGAAGCCACAAAAATATTTAAACCCGTGACGGAGGTTCAAGAGCGAAGCAAGAAGGAGATAGTTGAAGAATTGAGATCCATAAAAGAGAGTTCTTTGAGAATGGGTTTGTTGCCCGGTAGTTTTACAAAACAGTATTCCTTTCAATCTACACCGGATTACGTTCCCATGAGAATCGAAACCGATGTGAGCGAGACCGACGATACAGCTTCGACTATCACCACTGATAGCGTCGCATCGTCCGAGGATGATGGTAAGAGAGATCTGTTGTATGGAATTTATAAGGATTCGGACGGTAGAACTTTTGTGGGCGACACAGAAGTGGAAATGGATGATGATGATTTAATCATCGGTTCGAATAAGTATAAAATAACTGATGGACTGCGCAAATTGCTCCTTTTCGACAAGCCTGGAGATTACACGGAACAGGATTTCGATAATTATGGCGACATTCTGGTTCAGACCCACGCCATGAAGAGAAATAACGAAGCCAGAGAGACGAGACGCAAAGCCAACAGAGGTTACAAGTGGATGAAAGTGGTGAAACCCATATGGGATATAAATAAGAAGTTTGTTGAATCGGTGACTGGTAAAGGGGTGAAAACCACTTTCCTTCCGAGCGATTCTGACGCTCTGTCTCAGAGATTGAGTTTGTTGATGGAAAGTAGACGTGCTAGTAACACAGGATTAAATAATGAAATAGTTACTATATGTGACGAATTGTTAAGACAGAAGGTTTTGAATAAAAACCATTATAAAAGGCTGATGAACGAATTGAAGGATTGATGTATATAAAAAGTAGAGAGAAACAAACAAACAAAATATATAAAATAAAAATAGTAAATTTTACACTAGAATAATAAATGTATTTAAACAACAAACGATTTACCAGTGAAAACAAAATATATATTATAAAATAAAAATATGTTGGTGATAAAGAACAGGGGATACGTTAGAACTTACGTTCAAGGCGGTTCTGGCATCGTCGATTCTATAATGCGAGCGTTCACGAGTGATGCAGGTAGAAAACTCGCATCGACCGCGTTTGAGGTTGGTAAGAAAACGACTTTGGATGCTGGTAAGAAAGCCGCTTCCGAAGCCAGTGGTAGGATAGCTTCTGTGGCTGGCAAGAGGGCAGCCGACGCGTTGATCGACAAGTTGATCAGTCCACAGGCGAAGCGAGGTACGTTAGAGCGAACGCCGAAAAGTTGGAAAGATTTTAAGGATGCTGTGGTACCCATACAAGATTTAGCCAAAATGACGAGTGGATCTGGATTGAAGAGAACTCGCGACGGTGTAATATAAATAAATAATAATATTAAAACTGAGTTTGATAAAACATAAAATTGTGTTTGAAAAAAGCTAAAATAACAAAAAAAAAAACAAAGATGAACATTAAAGATATGTCTTGGAACGACGCCGCGACTAAGAGGTCGAATAATGAATTCTTTCCCAAAAGCATAAGAGGCTTGATAGTGGGAAAATCGAATTGTGGAAAGACCAATCTGTTGATGAATCTGTTGTCCTGACCCGACAGGTTGGATTACGATAGATTGTTTGTGTTTGGCAAGAGCTTGTTTCAACCCGAATACACATTGCTTCAAGAGTGCATAGATCGTAGATTGCCTAAGGACGTCATAGCCAGAATCTTTGACAGTAGGGAGGAATTCGACAAAAGTGAAGCTTCTCTTTTGACCATTTTGGACGGTGCGGCGATGGAATTGATGAAGAGAAATGCATCTTCGAACGTCGAGTGTCGATTTTATGAGAACGCTAGCGACGTACCGGATCCTGGAGAATTGAAATCGGAAGATAAGAATCTCATGATTTTCGACGATCTGCTTTTGGAGAGACAGAACCGATGCGAATCGTATTACGTTAGGGGTCATCACATCAACGTGGACTGTTTCTACCTGTCGCAGAATTATTTTCGATTGCCCAGATAGACGATAAGGGAGAACGCTAATTTTCTATGTCTCTTTCACCAAGATCTCAAGAATCTCAATCACATCTACAGCGATCACGTCGCAAACGACGAGAGCGCGGCGAAATTCAGGAGATTCTGTAAGAGGGTTTGGGATGGAGGACTTTACAATTTCGTCATGATCGATTTGACTAGCGAATTTAATCGCGGAAAATATCGGTGCAGATTCGACAATTTTTATGTTTCTGATGATAATAAGATAGAGCATGAAAATAAAAAAAATAGAAAATAATAAATCTTCAAATAATTAGTTTTGAAAAAATAAAAAAATAAAATTAAATATAATGTTCGAACAAAGGGAATTGTTAGAATGGATAGCCGAGAATACGGCTGCAAAACAATCCATCCTAATCGTGGTGAGTGGCGATTCGACTCGATTCGCGACGAAATTCGAACCTTCCATCGAAATGAATAGAGAGTAAAGATATGAGATGGCGTTCGTGAATCTGGAGACTTATTATTCCTTTCCCAACGTCACCGAAAAGAATAACTCGTTCAAGTATTCCGATGGAGTGGATTGGTTGGAGATTCGAATTCCTAAAGGAAGTTACGACATAGACGATTTGAACAATTACATTCAAACGCAAATGAAGACGGATGGAAAGGGAAGCAACAAGATCAGACTCGCTCGCAACCCTAATACCTTACAGACGATGTTGGATTTGGAAGATAATTTTCGAGTGGATTTCAACACGGACGATTCTATAGGCAAGATGCTGGGATTCGATCGAAAGATGTATCGAGGCCACGCAGCATCTGAAAATACGGTCGACATTCTCGCAGTCAATAGCATTCTGGTGAACGTGGATGTGATTGCTGGAAGCTACGTGAATGGTAGCACTCAACCGACGATCTATTCCTTCTTTCCAAACGTGTCGTCGGGTTATAAGATCGTGGAACGACCTCGAAATTTAGTTTATCTACCAGTAATTTTAGACACATTGTATAGTCTCAAAACCACATTGACGGATCAAAATGGTGAACTGTTAGATCTTCGCAGAGAGAGGGTGACGATACGATTTCACATAAGAGAAATATAAAAGCAAAAAAAATAAATATTGTGTGTATATATATAAATAAGAAAATAAAATAACGCAATATTAATTTACAAAATTGTTTAATATATATAATTATCATTAAAACAAAAAAAACAATTGAAGAAAATATATTTTAAAAAAAGAATTATGACACAATACATGGTTAAAAACGTGAACATATCCGCAGGACAGAGGAAGAAACTTAAGAGAGCATTAACAACTCGAAGCGAGGCGGTGAGATTCAAATTCACTCACGAAGATCTGACGAGTGGTGGTCAGGATTTGATCGCCTGGACCAGAAGTCAAATCAAAAGGATGGAGAAAGCGATTCGTGATGGAAGAGGGTTGACGGTGAGATTGAGTCCCGCTCAATTGAGATACAATTTGAGAATGAAAGGCGGTTTCCTACCGCTATTGGCAGAAATCGCCGCAAAAGCATTACCCTTTCTCGGAAAGACTCTCGGCGTGGGAGCTCTCTCGGGACTCGCGAGTTCGGCAGTTGAGAAATTAATGGGTGGCAGCGGACTGTTTTTGGAGAAGGGAGGAGCTGTTGGTCGCGTCCACGTAGACGACAGCAGAGAAGGATTGTATCTAGAACCCGTTAGAGGTGGCAACTCTTTGAGTGGAAATGGTCTCTATCTAAAGAGTGTACGGAATGTTGAGCGACTCGGCAAGGGTTTGTTGTTTGGTGAGAATTCGCCGTTTAAGAATATACCGATTTTGAGTATGTTATTATAATGTAAAAATTATATAATTATATAAAATATAAATCATGGAAAGTATAAAAAATAAAATAAAAATGGATAAAAAGGTGGAAAAACAATTAGATGATAATGATGAATATCGTGAGACAGAGTGCGAAAAAGATGTGGAAAAACGATTAGACGCTAATGATGAATATCGCGAGATAGAGTGCGAAAAAAATGTGGGAAAACGATTAGATGCTAATGATGGATATCTTAGGAAAGAACTGATAAAAAAGTTAAATAAAGATCGGGATAGATGGTTGAAATTTAAAGGAATGAGACCTTTTCCACCGTCACCACTACCTTCTGAAGAGAATGGTAATGATGGAAGTGTTACCGAGAGATGCTCAACATTCGTTCATAATTATGATTCGGATAAACAAATGTGTTCTTATAAAAAAAACGTAACATATCACAAAAAAAAAGAAAAGAAGAATCGATGCTGAAATTTGAGAAAAAAGGAAACGTTATTATAATATATGGGCGATAGTGAAGAAGGAAAACAAAAACAAAAAAAAAAAAACACAAAAAAGTAATGAGATCTAGAGATGATCAACTTCTCTAGATCTCATTACCTTTTTTCCTCCTTCTTCACTAAAAATCAATTTCTCTATTATTCATATTTCCAAGTCAGTTATTAGCATGTTGACACTCGTGTATTCTGCTTTTTCGAAAATGTGTTGAATGTTTATCTTTACTTTTTTATGTTTTTTTTACATCGGTGAACACGCTCTCACCACCCGATTTGTCCATGAGTTCGAGTGAGATTTTTGGATATATGTAACTTCCATAGGACAATGACAAATCGTCCTTGTCAAATTCTCTATCCTTGGCGATGACGATTTTCTGTAGATCGCTTTGGTAGTCGTAAAACAAATCGAGCATGGCTTTGTCCAATTTCAAAGGCATGTTATATTTGTCGTATTTGTGCTCTAAGCCCTTCATCTCGACCTCGTTCAATTCAATGGAATCGTGTCATTGTAATCTATAGATTTTAAAAACGAATTTCTTACATATTTCGACTCGTTTCAATTTCAATTCGCATCTTTTAGGTGTTGTTGTCACGATCGATTATTTGTTTTTTTTTGTTTTATGAATTCTTGCAAATAATATATTTTAAATTTTGTATTTAAATAATAATTTATTAAAAAAGTTTTTTTTTTGTTTTTACTCTTTATATATATATAAAAAAAGTTTTTTTAATTTTCTTTAATGTGAAAATTTTTTTTTTTGTAAAAGTGTTTTTTCTCTTTATATATAAATAAAAAGTTGAAATTTAATGTCCTTTTTTCTCGTATTAATTCAATTTTTTCACGTTAAGGAACATAAAAAAAATTGGTTAATTTCATCAAAAAAAAAATTATTTTTTTTTGAAGGAATTAAAACATATATATATAAAAACAATTTTAAAACTTTTAACAAATTATTATTAAATACAAAATTCGAAAACAAAAAATATTATTACAAATGGAGCAAACAAATAAAAAAATGGAAAATTTAGATAAGAAAACCGTACCTCAGTTAAACAAGATTTGTAAAATATTAAAAATTCCACATTTCAGAAATCATAGAACTAAATAAAAAAAAAATTGAAGTCATACAGGAACATTGTTTGCGAAATGATGGAAAGGCAAACGAAATGTTGATAGCAACGATGCCAAAAAATGCATCGGTTGTGAAAAATGAGAAGAAAAAGATAGTAAAAGGAATCGAAATGCCGACGTCAAAAAAAAACAAAAACGTTTCGATTGTGAAAAATAAGAATACGACTAAACGAAAAGCCATTGAAGAACTTCAAGTTTCAAAAGAAAAGAAAAAAAAAACTAAAACGAAAACGAGTGATGTACTTCAGATTCTAGACAAACGAGATATATCAAACAAAATTCGACAAGCAATCGACAAAGGGAAAGGAGAAGAATATATAGCACGACTCGATGTGGAAATATTCCAATCGAAGCCTGTAGAATGGGAGAGTGCAATCAAAGGCGTTTTTAAAACTTTCGATGTGGTTCCCTCGTTCAAGAAAATCGATCCGAAATTATTCATGGAATGGGTGAAGAAAAAAGTATTGGATTTGTTTCATGAACACATGAACGTGGGACGAAAAATTAAGATGATACTCCATTGCATGATGAATAAAATCGATGTGAAGTCCGGCGAGAGCATCGTGAAAATTGCATATTTCAGATCTAATGTCGAACCCATATTTCGAGGTTCAGATTTATCAGACGTTTTCGAAAAGATAAAAGACAAGATGTTGATGTCTCTCATGAATTATCAACATGAAGGTAGTAATTGGACATTCGATGAGGTGTTTAAACTCGAAATTCATATAACTGAAAACGATTCATTGAAAGGGTCTTCCTAATTGGAATTACCATATTTCTTAGCTAAAAAAAATGCTGTGATCAACATGAGAAATAAAGATGATCAGTGTTTTAAATGGGCAGTCACCTCCGATTTATACCCTGTCAAAATGAACTCCGATAGAGTTTCTCGTTACGAGGAGACTTCTGAAAATCTCGATTGGACCGGAGTGACTTTTCCAATGCAGTTAAAACACATCAAACGTTTCGAGGCTCAAAATCCCACCGTAGCAGTGAACGTCTTGGGATACGATGATGAAAAACGAACGATCTATCCTCTCAGACAGACTTCATATCCCGAAAGAGAAAAGACGATTATTTTATTATTGATTTCGAATGGTGACAATCGTCATTATTGTTGGGTTAAAAATCCGAGCCGATTACTGTCGAGACAAAATAATAAACATGAACATAAGATATGTTTATGTTGCAACTGCATGAACATGTTTCACAACGAAAAATCGTTAGCGAAACATCAGGAATATTGCAACAAAAATTAAGGTGTCACCATTGAAATGCCCAAACCCAACACCATCATGAAGTTTGAAAATCACAATAGAAGGTTAAAAGTACCATTCATCGTGTACGCCGATTTCGAATGCTTCACTGTGAAAATGAGTTCCTGCCAACCCAACGCTCTTCGAAGTTACGTCGAAAGATATCAAAAACACATGCCTTCGGGTTATTGCATTTACGTGAAATGCGCTTTCGACTCGCAACACGACATGGGTCCCTTCACCTACACGAAACAGTGTGGAGATGACGACGTGGCTCAAAGGTTTGTGGAAGAGTTAGAATTGAAAATTCAAATGTTATACGATAAATTCAAAACACCAGCGAAAATGATCATCACGCGAGAGCAGCAGGACGAAAATAACAGAGCCACCGAATGTCACATATGCAGACAATCGTTCGACGAGAATTCAGAGGAAAATAAGAAGGTCAGAGACCACGATCATTACACGGGTCTGTATCGCGATCCGGCTCACAGCAAGTGTAATTTAAAATATCGAGACGCCGTTTTCTATCCGGTGATATTTCACAATCTCTCGGGTTATGACAGTCATCTGTTTGTGAAAAATCTTGGCACCTCCCATGAAGAATTAAATTGCATCGCGAACAGCAAAGAAAGATACATTTCCTTCACGAAATGGAAGCTCATGGTGAAGAAAAGAGTAATTGACGGAGAGACGTTGAAAGAAAAAACGAAATTCATTCGTAGAGGCATACATTTCATCGACAGTTTTAAATTCATGTCAACCGCTCTGGAAAAATTGGTCGATAACATGAGTAAGGATAAATTTAAAATCACGAGCGAACATTTCGGAGAATGAGTAGATGTCATATTGAGGAAAGGAGTCTATCCTTACGATTACATGAACGATCTACAGAGATTCGACGACACCGCACTACCTTTGAAAGAAGATTTTTATTCAAAATTATACAAATCCAACATTTCCGACGAGAATTATGAACACTCCAAAAACGTGTGGAAATCATTCGATATGAAAACCATGAGAGATTATCACGATCTCTATCTGAAGACTGACGTTCTGCTCTTGGCAGACGTGTTCGAAAATTTTCGAGACGTTTGTCGTCGAAATTACGAGCTGGATCCGGCTTGGTATTTAACCGCACCCGGTCTGGCGTGGGATGCTCTGTTGAAGACCACCAAAGTCTAATTGGAATTATTATCCGATGTGGACATGTTGCTCATGTTTGAAAGGGCTATAAGAGGTGGCGTCTCGATGATCTCCCACAGATATTTGGAAGCTAACAATCTCTACATGAAAGAAGGTTTTGATTCGAAACGGTCAAATAAATACATACAGGATTGGGATGCTAATAATCTGTATGGTTGGGCTATGAGTCATCCTTTACCGATTGGAAATTTCGAATAGGTAACGGAACCGGAAGAGATGCAAAAATAGAGAGACTATCCTTGCATTTTAGAAGTCGATTTGAACTATCCGGAAGAATTACACGATCTACACAACGATTATCTGCTGGCTCCTGAACGAATGGAACCAAATGAAGGAGACGAGGAAAAACTCATTCCCAATTTATTTAACAAACGTAACTACATCGTCTACAGTGAGAATTTGAAACAATACGTCGATTACGGGATGAAATTAGTCAACATACATCGCATCATTCGATTCAACGAAGAGCCTTGGATGAAAAAATACATCGATCTCAACACGAATCTCAGAATTCGAGCCAAGAACAATTTCGAAAAAGATTTCTTCAAACTCATGAACAACTGTGTGTATGGTAAATCGATGGAAAACATCAGGAAGAGAACTGACGTTCAACTCATCACATCTGAGAAAAGAGCAAAAAAATTAGTGGCGAAACCCAATTACAAACACCGAACCATATTCAACGAAAATCTAGTGGCCATTCACATGCAAAAGACGCACCTGAAGTTCGACAAACCGTATTATCTCGGACCGATCATCTTAGATATCAGCAAGCGATTGATGTACAAGTTTCACTATGATTACGTCAAACGAAAATTTGGTGATAAAGCCAAACTACTGTTCACTGACACGGACAGTTTAGTTTACGAGATAGAGACGAAAGATGTCTACCAAGATATATCTCTGGACGTGGCCGCCTGGTTCGACACGAGCAATTATCCCGTCGATCACCCGTCCAACATTCAATCGAACGACAACAAGAAGGTGTTGGGTAAATTTAAGGACGAGAGCGGCGGTAAACAAATTCTCGAATTCATAGGCTTGAGACCCAAACTATATGCTTATCGTCTAGAAGATGAAGAGAACAAGAAGTGCAAAGGGGTTAAAGCATACGTGGTGAAGAAAAACATCTCTTTCCAAGAGTATAAAGATTGTCTGTTAGGAAGTGGTCCAGTGTATAAGACTATGAAATCGATTCGAAGCGAAAATCACGACTTGTATACCGAAATAGTCAACAAGATTTTGCTGATGGCCGACGACGATAAGAGATTCGTGTTAGACAATAAAATAAGCACTTTAGCACTCGGACATTGGACTTTGGATCTAATTTTAGACGATAGGATTTCAGATATGATTGTGGATGATAGGATTCCAGAAAATCAAGAGGAATTAGACGGATTCAAGATTATGAAAGTTGAGGAATTAGACGGATTCAAGATTATGGAAGTCGATAGAGTTAGTTTAAAAAGAAAAAGAAAAAAATAAAGAAACATCATTTTAGTGAATTATAATAAAATAAATAAATTAAAAAAAAAAATATACGCATTTATGAATAAGAGAATAGAGATATCCGTAGAAGGTGTCATCTTACCTAACGAACCCCTATCCAACATCGATCTGTTGAATGCGGTGAAGGATTTGAAAATCAAAGATTTTCTAGGCGTGTTTTCCAGAGATGCCTTGCCGAAGAGAAGACCTCAACAATCGGAATGCAGAATTTTAAATCTAGACGATTTATCGGTTGAAGGCACTCACTGGGTGGCGTGGTTCAAGAACGGGGAGAAGAAGAATTATTATTTCGACAGCTACGGAATCTCGCCGCTGAAAGAAATAAAGAACTATTTCAACAAATCGATGGTTCATTACAACACGGAATGAGTGCAATCGCCAGATCAAGTGTTTTGCGGTCACCTGTGTCTTTACGTTCTCAACAGATGGTCTGAAGGAAATCGGTTTCAAGACATTCTCAATGATTTACATTAGAGAGAGTTTTTTTTATAGTATATAAAGGTAAAAAAATTATTAAAAAAATTTTAATCGAATAAAAACGAAAAATAAAATAAGTAAAATAATTCATTTTTAATAAACTGCGTTTGAAATATATTTTTAAAACAAAAATCTCAAAACAACATGCCAGTCGATAAATTTGGTAGAAGTGACGACAAAAGTCAACGTAAAAAGAAGAGGAAGATGCTCGAAGTCGGCAATGGTTACGACGTTGCCAACTTGGATGAATGTTACGTTCGGAGATACGAACCTCGAGAGGAACCTTTGAACATGAACGATAAGAAGCTCTACAATCTTCCCAAGCTGATAGATCTCGCAGATGCTGCAACTAAAAAATACATTGACATGGGGAACGTGGATTTCGAACGAATCGTGCTAGATAATTACGTGGATAAAGCCATGACCGACAATCTCGATCTGAAGTCTAAACGTTTGGTGAACGTCGTGAATCCCATAGATTCCACGATGCCGCGACCAAGAAATATGTAGACGACTCTCACGCGAGGTTCAGCGAACATCTGAGAAATAGATATGTTCCGAAAACGATGCACTCGGAATTGAACGCCAATTCTAACAAGATAACGAACGTGGCCACTCCCACGAATCTCAAGGACGTGGCGACCAAACACTATGTAGATCTGGAACTCATCCATGGTCCACAAGGGCTACGTAGATTCTGCTGTGATACGATCACAAGAATACGTAGAATCGCAAGTGGATGATCTCTACCTGAACAAACAATCTGGCGGAACCATGGAGGGTGGTATCAACATGAACGGTGAGAATTTATTCGGACTCAATCACGATCCCGAATTCGATTCCAGCGCAGTCAGCAGGAAGTACGTGGATGACAACTCAGTCTGGAGAAAGGGCGACATCATGGAAGGTAAACTAGACATGGGCGGACACGCGCTCACAAATCTACCGGATCCTGTGAACATGACGGATGCCTGCACCCTGATTTCGGTGGTGGAGAAAGTCAAATATGCTAGACAATTGATCACCATGTGGGCCGAGGAGGCCGGCACCTTAGAGGAGGGAAAAGCTGAGTGATCTTTCGGAAATGGAGGTAGTGGATCGAAACATGGTCAGGTGGGATATCCCATGCCATTGGGAGGTGAAATCATTCGAATGACTCTGGCTTCCTCGGATTTGAATAACAGAGTGGTCGTTAATCTCATGGTGAATGGAGTAGAGAGCGATAAGAGATACAGCATTGAAAAGACTGAGAATCAACACGTGAATGTTAGCACGTTCGGCACACCTCTCAAAGTGAACGCCGGAGACAGGATTAATTTTGTTATGAAAACCAATAATCCGGAAGCCGCCACTTCCGTAGTGAGTCTACTGATCAAACTAGATCCTTTGAACAAACAGTGAACGCGTGGAAATAATTAATTAAAAAAAATAATGTGTGATTATTAAAAACAAAAGAAAAAAGTAATGAGATTTAGAAAGATGTTCAATCTCTCTAGATCTCATTACTTTTATTTATTTTTTTTTGTTGTTTTTTCTTGTTTTTAATAATTACTCATTACTTTTTTTTATTTTGTTTTTTATTTTTTTTTCACACACGTCTCTCATCGAATGATCAACATCTTATTTCCATCCGATTAGAATTGTAATTCTCTGTCCGACAGGACTAGAGCAAAGGCTTCGGTTTTTCTCGACACGTTCCTATCGAATTGCATCTTGATCTGAATGTCTAAGACGCTACTCTTGAGTCGTTCACTCTGTTTGCTGACGTCGAATACGAACATGGGATACATCGACTTGTATTCGCCGGGAGATATATTAGGGTTGCTCATCAATTCGTCTAGACCGTGATACTTCTTTCTAAAATCAGCAGCGTCACCGTACAGTCTGCAGAAATCGTTCTTGTTGAATGACGCATTGTAATCGATTGCTGGATATCTCGTGGCGTTCAGAAACACTTGCATGTTTCTCAAATGGCAGTGATCGAACAGCGACGCATTCTTTTCCTGAGACCCGTCCCTATCGGTCTGAAACGCAACCACGATGAAACGCGGTCTCCCAGAAGCGGATTTCACCATCAATCTCCAATCGAAGTGATTCGTGAAGAGTGGAATGCTAGCCGTGTCGCACTGTCTCATTCTGAATCTCACAGGTAATTTACTCTTGGATTCTATGATCTTGTAGAGACGTGCTTTTTTCACGATCGAAGGCTCCACGTGCGGAACGAACCACAATATCTTGTGTAGAGTTAACTTACCCGCATCGGTCGCAGGGAGTCTCACTATTGCGTTGTCGTTTCCTTTTCGAATCAACGTCAGATTGTGTTTGAATCCGTACATGATCTTGTTGTAGTCGTCCGCGAATCCGAAGATGTGTTTCAAAGGTATCCTGAATGAAAACGTTCCTTTAGGTCTGGATGTCTTGACGTAGTCGAATATCGCGGCGGCGGCGGCGGCGTTAGCAGGGTCCACGGTGTCTTTCACCCACAACTGATTAAGACCTCTGGATTTTGAAAAATCATCCGGTATGTCAAGAGTCCGAACATCATGGTGGCCTGACCGGGATGAAACACAGATTCTATCTCTTGTCCGGATAGCATGTATTTTATATTACTGAATAGATGCATGATGCCATTATTGGCTAGAGTAACCGTGTCGTCGTCGGCGTAGTCGCTCCCATCTTCCTTGGTGAGACGTCCCTGCACCGCTATGTAACTCTCGCTAGGATGGACGAATAGATCTTGAGTTTCGACGTTGATTCTTATCTCTCCCGCATTGTTCAAACTCGTTCCGGTTACCGGTTCGTATTCGTGAACCTCATATTCTTGAATACATTCATCTTTCACTATGCTTTGTGCTATATCTAGTATTTTTTAAAGGGTTTTTGTTTTTTGTTTATTAATTAGCTTGCTTCTTTTTTATCTAAAAATAGTTTTAATTATTTTTTATTATTATTTTTCTCTCCTATATATATATGTGTAAACCAGAAAATGTTAAAGAGAGTAAATAAAAAAAAAATTGTTTTCTTTATCAAAACTTTGTCTTCTGTAATTGTTGTTCGTAAAACTTTCCGATGATCTCTTCTCCACCCAAAGCTTCGATTTCGTAAGTCACCGGATCGGTGTGAAATATTTTGATTATCACGAAGATTTCCGAGGTCCATCGAGGAGTATAACCCTTTTCGAAGTGTTTCTTATAAGCGTAGATTCTCACTCGATCACCGACCGCAAATTTCGGCGTTCTAGACTTCTTCCTGATCTTAGATCTCTCAGGATATACATTCGCGTAGACCCGTTTTTCGTTTCGAGGATCGCTAGCTTCAACGGGAGTCATCTTGATCGATCTGTGTCACGTGTTGTTGTAATCTTTGACCAGACCGTTCAGAGCGTATATGTATTTCTTGGTCGAATTCGCCGTGAAGTATCTATGCATCTTTTCCTTCATTGTTCGATTCCAACATTCCACCACGCTGGCTTTCTCTTCGTTTTCGATCGAGTAGAGTTTGACCAATCGATGAACGTGCTTGTAGAATTCCTTCCCCTTTCCACCCACAATTTATTCGGTTTTCGAGAAGACGAGTCGAACACGCTCTTCAGAGCCCCGGCGACGCAAGGTCCCGATTTATTCTTCAAAGCTCTGATCCAATCGTATTTGGAAAACACGTTGATGACCGTCAATAGATATTTGACACCCTCGTTCCACCTCGAAAACGATCTCATGTCGACCAAGTCGGCAGACCAAATATCATCCAAACCCTTCACGAACACCCTTCTCTTTCGAAATTTACGCACGATGGGTTTGTGTAACTCCTCGGCCAATTCGCTCATCAATAATAGTTTCTTCTTCTTTTCAGATGCGCTTTTATTTGAACGCCCCATCCGAATCGACGTTTCGCACCGATCAGATTACCGACCAGCGAACGTTCTATCTTCTCTCTCCTGGTTGGATTTGATATACCTCTCAATTTCGCCAACATGTTTTTATCGCAGACAGTGTTGCGAGTCTTGGTGTCGGGATGTCCGGCGTAGCATAGATCATGATCATACGCGGCCGCGTCCACCCTATTCACAGGTTTGCTCCAAGATTTAGGAGTCAGATCGGCGTTGAGTCTCTTGTTCAATTTCGTTCCAGGTCCCGTGAAACTCTGATCAGGCAGATGCATTTCAAAAGGTAGATTATTGGTCATTTTATTCACGATGCCTTTACCTTTGGTCGCATTCTTTTTTTTGACGAATCGAGTCTTGATAGAACCACTCACGTCGCAAATTCCGCGAAGCATCTGTCTGTCGTTTTTAGTTCGTACTTCTTGAGAATTACTTGTCTCGGTAACTCTCTTACACTTTACGCAATACATTTTTTGAGAGTTATTTAAATTAATTTCGTTTTTTATTTTATATATAAATTTAATATTTCTTTTTTAAAAATTCTGTTCTTATTATATATATATTTTTTCAATCGCTGCTCTTGAGTTCTATCATCTTACTGAATTCCTCCCTGGCCTCTTTCCTCCCCTTTTCCACGAGAGAATCCTTCATCTCTTCCTTCATGATCTGACGAGTCTTGATTCTCACAGCTTCTTTCATAGCTTCATATTTCGTTTTCTGACCCAATTTCGTGAAGTATTCTCCATCCGATATTCTACCGTCTTTCAACGCCATCGAGATCATTTCGGATATCGTGTCGATCTTGGAGTTGGCCAAGACGCGATTCTTGTCATGTTTCCTCGCCTTCAGATATAATTTCCTACTCAAAAAGTTTCCGAGCGTGCTAAACAATCCAGCGGCGAGAGCCACTCCTTCTATGGTTAACACGATCGGAATACCGACCGCAGTCGACAACAATCTAAAGCCGGCTGCGTGTAAACCCATGGAAATCGTGATGAGTGTCATGTCAATCGCGTTGATGAATTTCACGAAACGCGAATACGTCTTCTTGAGAGAATGACGAGAATCTCTCTCTTCAGTTAGATACGATTGGATTCTACTGATTTGATCGATGCGATACCTCTCTCCTCTTTCTTTTTCTTCTAGCGACGGTGTCGTCGTCAAAACGCCGTTCGGCTTCTCATCCTCGTCGTCATCTAACGTCGGATACAATTTATTTCTAGTTCTCATTTTTGTGTTTTTTCTTTCTTTCTAATATTAGATAAAAAAATTATGTGTGTATTTATTTTTATTTTCTATTCTCCCTTATTTATATCAACGAGAAAACTTAGACGTATGCTTCATTGAACAATAATTCCATGATGCATCCCTTGTCTTCTAAAGTCAGACTTCTACGCGCCAATTTCAGTTCTTCCGAAACTGTGGGCTTGTCTGGATCCTTATAGAAGAGTAATCTTTTTTCCATGTACCGTACAGAGGTCGATTTTCTGATCTAGAATCGGCAAATGGGTTTCCCCGAACGGATCCCACTTTAACCGTTCAAATACCCGTTGGTGAACGTATACCTACTTAAGTGATACAGAATCGGCAAACCGCTTTTTGATGCTGATACAGAATCGGCAAAACGTTTTTTGCTCGCGTTCACCAACGATGGATCGATGGTCTAATCCGCCATGGGAACGTAGAGAACAAATTTTTAATTATATTTTCTTAAAATTTCATACATTTTTTTCACTCTTGAGCGACGTGTCGAATGTACGCGTTCGCCAACGGGTATTTGAACGTTAAAAGTGCGATCTAAAACAATGGCCGATTCTGTATCACCATAAAAAACGACATTTTGTGTACTTGTACACGATTTTAACACTGAATCCTATGGAGGTGTACATCCATGTACGTGTACATGTACAAAATCGTGTACAAGTGATACGGAATCGGCATTTTCTACCTACTACCCGGAAAGAAAGCATTGTGGAAAAATGTATCGATTTTCCATTGTTGAAGTCACATTATCCGAGGCGCTCATTTTAGTCCTTGAGAAGATGATCCATATCTCGTTTCGAAGAGAATGATCTATACCTGGGTACAACTTTTATGAGAACGCGTCCAGATATGAAGAATCGTTTGTTTCGCTGCTCATATTATTTCGCTATTTATTATCAGTGAAATTTCAATCATGTTATACTCTCCGTCTCTCGCCAAATCAGGACTCATTCGCGGCAGAACAAAATTCAGCTATTATAGAATAACTTTTTTCGAGTCATCTTCTATTCGCACAAGGCAAAGTTAAAATAATAAATATAATTGAATGATGATTAAATAAAATATGAATAAATGTTCGTGGAGGGGTGTGGCAGCACATATAACTTTAAAAAGAGTGTTTGGGTTTCCACCTTCTGGCTCCAATTTCTGCGGCCACTACAGAGAAATGGTAGCTGCATAGCAAATATGTTGTATCTTGGACTCGAGCCGTGAAAACTGTTACTTACCCCATTAAATTAAAGCAGCCATGGACTGGTCACTTTCCTCGGGTGGGCAATATTTCCACGGACGCAATAATATTAGATTCCAAACATTAATGTTTGGAATAATCATCAAAAATTTATTTAATGAAGCACCAGGTACACCCTGGTATTTCATTAATTAAAATTGTGCTGATGAGAATTGTTATTACCTGTTAAACGCACGCGTGGACATCACTTCCCACGTGTGGAATGCGACCAGTCAACGGCCACTGTAATGTATGAGCCAACACGTCGGTTCTATGCAATATGTCTCATAAATACGAACTTGATCTATTATTTTTTCACTTGCTTCTCATTTGTTTTGAGATTAATTCTGGTCTACAAACATCGAACATTCAATAACATTGACGACGTCAAGCCTTGCATCCGATCCATGGCATTGCTGCTGTAGAGCGCCATGTCGTATTTGGGTTACGAGCTGGGAATCTAATTATTACCTAAGCTATTAAGGTAAAAAAGACAAGGCGTTCTTATATGTTATATTTTTGCAAGGACGGGCGGCGCCAACCATTTGTGTAATTCTAATTTATCTGTAACCGACAATCGATGGAGCATTAATCGGTTTTGGGTTCTTATTCAACCCGCAGTGATCTCTAAAGGCTGACGTTGTCTTCGTCCATTCAGTCCAACTGAAGGTCTCGATTGTTGTGGAATGTCCTAGTTCGAACACAAGCTGATGAGGCAACTAGCGACCTAGGCCACCTGGTGAAACTTGGCGCAATATTTATAAGCATTCCAAGTGCTTTCAGAGACACCAGTTCCCATTATAGATATACCGTTCTCTAACAACCAAGGTTACATCGTGTCGTTGACAGTTTTACTGCTGGAAGAAGCCAGAGTACCGAGAGAGAACCACCGAACAACGATGAGCAGCTGCCAGCTCTCCAACATCGTAACTCCGCACAGCTGCACAGGCAAGGTTAGATAGGTTGAAGACATGCGCACCATCGACGCACAGTACGCCTTAGTACACGGCGTCATCGTGCCCCCACGTGGACAATTAGGGTTAAGTGTCTTACCCAAGGACACGATGCGGGAGTCCGAAGCGATCGCTCAGAAAGACTAATCGGGCTCGACGTTGCTTAATTTCGGGGATCTCACGAGAACCGGTTACCGCAACGACACTGCGCCCCTACCCTCCTTTATTAGTCCCCTACGGGAACCGTAAGGGGACTATAGGATTGCACTCCGTCCGCCTGTCTGTCTGTCCGTCCGTCCGTCTGTCCGGGCCAACATTGGGGGTTTAGGGAATATTATTATTAGAGGCTACCTCCAAATTAAGGTAGTGTTAGGGTTAGGAGTCGAGTGGCGTTAGGGTTAGGAGTAGCCCCAGAGTAGGGCTTAAGGTTGGGGAGAGTTAGATCCCGGGAGGTTAGGGTTGGGGTCAGGGGTGGGGTTTTAGTTTTAGTAGCCCCTAAACCGAAAAATAGCTCCTAATCATATTGGTTTGGCTGGGGTGGGGTTGGGTCAGGGCTGGGGTGGGGTGGGGTTAGGGTTAGAGGTAGCCCCAGAGTATGGCTTAAGGTTGGGGGGTTAGGTCCCGGGGGTGGGTGGGGGTTAGGGTCAGGGGTGGGTTTTTAGGGTTGCGGGGTAGGGTTAGGGTTAGGGTGTGGTTTTTGGTGGAGGGGTGAGGTTAGGGTTAAATATAAGTTCTAGGGTGGAGGGGGTGGGGTTCTGGGTAAAATAAGGTTTTGGACTTACAAAATGTTTTTTTGGCAGCCCATAAACCCGAAATGTTGGAGCGTTCCCTTCGTCCGTCCGTCTGTCCGCCCGTCCGTCCGTTCGTTCGCCCGTCAGACAAAGTGCTTCTTTGCTTTTCATTTGCCTGGTTCTAAATTTTCAATAACTGGAAGCTGACCATGTTTCACACTCTCCCACCTCCCGTACCCCCCCCCCCCCCACACACACACACACATACACAAATTATACAATAAAGAGCACTATATTCTTGAAGCAAATATCTGATTCATCCTCTTTGGAAACATATTTTCCACAATTTCACTCCTTTTATCAGAATAGGTGTCTGTTGAGATTAAATCAAAGGTTGTGAAAGTGCCCTTATGGGAACTTGCAGGACAAGCACAGCACTACAGAATCAATATTTGATGGTTTTAGGCTTTTAACAGTGCTATGGTCTACCACAGGAACAGTACTGGTCATACTGTTATATTTTTGTCATAGTCAGCAATAACGACTATTGTCGGAAACCGGCTTTGTCGCTGCTGGAATAAATAGATTCACGCCGCGTATTCAGCCAAAACTCAAGGAGTGTCGCCTGAATCCGTGCGTGAACGTATGTCTCACCTTGAAGAACCCGCCCATTTTACTTTTGTTGGGGTGGTTCTTATCCTGAAGGCGTTAATAACTTCTCCTCGAAATGCATAAATCAACAGGAGTTTACTGAAAACAACAATTTTAACACATATAAATATAAATAAATATGATAATTTGTGACTTTCATGGAATCCAAAAGAAAACAAAACGTCAATCACCCCCTACCCACACAGTTTTTGAGTCATTTGCGGGCCCGCATTCTCTGTTGTCGCTGGTTTCTCCCCCTTTTCGCTGGTATTTGTTCCTTGGTCGCCTCTTATTTTCACCCTTTCACTATTGTTACTTTATCGGACGCCACTGCTCTAACTTGTGACGGAATGTCACTCTACCACTGCCGTCGCACGGACACTGGCTTATTGTCACTTTACTTGACGCTTTTCACACAAGCAGTCGCCATCAATGGAGTTAAACTCTCCCTTACGTTTGTCTCAGAATAATGTTCACACAGGCAAAGCCTATGTATGGCTTGCCTTCTAAAACAGGTAATACCGTTTACCTAAATGCGGATAGCTCCCTGAACTCGTACTTCGTGTTTCTGATCCTATTCTCATATATGGCCACCGACTTGGCCCGCGACTGCTCCTATTCTAAATATGAGCTCTGTGTCCTCCTTAGATCACAAAGTGCCTATATTTTCGCACCGATGCGGCACCTCCTCTAACCTATAGCATGTGACATCCCCATCTACTCGCAATGACCAACAGTCTTATACACCTTCAGACTGGAATGAATTTTTCGAGAAACCCCCCGATTTGTATTTCATAGCCAGAATATTAATTCTCAGTTTATGCGCTTCTCTTGAACTTGGCCGCTTAGTTCTATCTTAATTTAATATTCCCTTTTAAGTTCCTTTGAAAGACTCACATTTTGGTATCTTTTGACATTCTGTGACAGGCTAGCTGCGTAATATGGGTGTGTGTCCAGAACATATGCAATGTGCCGTATTTACAAAATTACCTATTAACTGGCCATAATTACATAGATAATGACTACAGGAGATAACCGGCTTTTACTACCTTTAATGTTTTATCCAGACCGCCCATGTGGCGTTCAACAAATGCTCAATAATGGATATTAAATTTTACGCTTTATTACCAGCGCTCGAATTAGTGCTGGTCTGCTTAAATGACAAATCGGTTTTCGGGGACTGTTACATACCTATCTTTACGTTTTATGTTTAACCCAGTCAGAAAGACTATCGAAAATATTTACACTTTTAAACAAGAAAATTGCAACTTTTAGCTACCACCTTGACAGCTATATATTGCCAACAATAAGGCTATTAATGCAAACAAATTCACATCTTGGGCAAGTGTAGACTCCAGGAGCACACTATAACCTCTGGGCAATGTCAAATAACAGCCTATTTTACCCTATTGACACATTTATTTATCAAGGGTTCCCCTCTTAGTACGAGGGACAAAGGGAGATTCCATTTTTTAACCCCCTCCCAAATCGCCATTCAAGCACGCAGTCAGAAAACGAATATTGCAGTTCTGTGCACTGGTATGAGGAGTTTTGTCCATATTATACTGTTTACAATCAAATTCTTCATTGAAAGAGTATTTTGGAACACACGTTTGGGGAGTGTGGGGGAACAGTGGAAAAAATCATATTAACGTTGCAAATGTGAATGAATTGCTTTTGAGCTAAGCTACCAATATATTAGTCTAGTACTAGTGTTGTCAGGGTTACCATGTTACAGCACAAAACTACAGTAACAATTGTGATATTTCATTCTTCCCTTGAATCAAGTCAGCCTCGCATCCACACTGAACCCCTCAGCCGATAAGAAACAATTGGAAAAAATGTACAGCATGTTTCGGAAACTGAAGTTAATAGCACACAGTCTCAGTTCATCATGATTTGCTTATAGATTGCATCACTCAGGGTTCACTGAGTTTTTCCCTGTTTGACAACCTTGTGCTGACTCTTTTCACTACATTTTTCAAAGTATATCAGTCAGTATTCTTATATAGACTTTCAAAATATGTAACTGCATGTCTCACTCTACACCCCTCCCCTCCTCCGCGCCACACACAAAAATATTAAACATTGAAGAGCACTATATTTTAAAACTAAATATCTGATTCACCCTCTCCGGAAACATATTTTCCACAATTTCACTCCTTTTTATCAGAATTAGTGTCGATAGGGATTAAATCCATGGTTGTGAAAGTGCGTTTTCTAGGCCTTTTCTAGGCAAAGCACTACAGAATCAATATATTTGATGGTTTCAGGAATTTTAATAGTTCTATGAGATACCACAGGTCGCAGGAGCAGTACTGGCCATACTATTGAAAAAGAAATTATTCAGTGTTTTATGTTTTGTCAGTACCATACCCATGACGCTATGTGCCTTAACTGAGAAAACTGGCTTTTTTTTTAAAAATGTGAAATTCTTCAGAAGCCAGAATGTGATTTAAAAACTTTCACAAATGGGAAATATATTGTCACAAGAGGTTTGTTTTGTGTCAACATCAATTAATTTTTAATGATATTATAGTTTCTGATAAAAAGGGGCATACCTGGGGGCCACATTCAGAGCTAATTTTTACCACATCGGTATGTAGAAGAAAGTTTGATATCAGTTGTTGGAATAAAATGGCACTGTCTATTGAATTCGTGTATTATAATATAGCTGCAACCCCTATTTTTGAAGCAAAATTGACATCCATTTTGGGTTTTTTTTTTGAGGGGGGGGGGGGGGGGTGGACCACTATTTCTCTTGCCGTATGGTTAAATGAGACAGATTTTTCCCAGAACAATTGTGTGCTGATGATGATGATTTTAGCTTTATTTTGGATTAGGGTAGTTTTCAAAGAAAACAGTTGATTCTTATCCCTCTCAGCTTACTAATTAGGTAACAGGGTAGAAAAATCTTTTGGGACAATACCAGTTTTTAAGCCCATTTTATACAGTTGAACACTTTTTTTAAATTAACAAATTTCCCATGTTTTGATTCAGCAGAAGCCAAAAGTTGAATTCTCATGCAGAAATGACTCTTTTTTCACGTGAAAGAGGTAAAATGTATCTTCGGTAGGGCTGGGCTTGATTATGGGTATGATTGTACTGAATATTTAAATCAGAGTTGTTTGCTTTGATAAGTTTCACTCGAAAATAACGCAATCTCTGAAACTAAGCAGCCTTGGGAAAATATATTGTTTGAATAAACGTTTGAAGCAAGCATTCTCCTGACATCTTGTATTATAGTTGAACATTCCAGATAAATAAAGAGGGCGATTTGATGACACTTCTAACCTAAAAATACATTTGACTTTGGTTTGTTTTGTTGGGAATTCCCTGAAAAATATGTGCACGTGACCGGTACTTCTCTTCTTGTAAATTATTCTTTCTTATTTGTTGCACTACCACTGGGTCAGAAAAAAGTTGTCTGAAGGGCAAAACTTGATAAAGAAATTTGAATCCCAATATGATGTGCTCATATTTTTGTTCACCAGAGCGTTGTAATTGTCGCCTATGGGAAAATATTTAGTACTGTGATACCTAAAACTACCTGGAAATGGAATAATTTATTTGACACAAGCGTGAAAATGGTTTTTAGAGGAGGTTCTAGTAGAAATCTGTGAGGTTTTGGGAGAGTGGACGTCAGACCCCCCACCCTTCAGAACTGCTTAGATGAAGACGTCTTCGAGTTTTAATTCGTCATTTTTACCATTCTTGGCAATGCTTATCACATACTAGAATTTAAATATTTTTTTTCTAAAAACACCGCGCAAGAGCAATTTGGAGGGGAGTTCTGCGCGGTTCGGTCGGGGGTGGGAATTGTCTGTGAGTTCTGGTATTTAGGAGAAACGCACTCATTCGTTCAATATTAATACTTTGATTGGCCGTAGGCTTTTAATGCATTCTATATTTCTTGGAATTTGGAATATGATGATAAGCAAATTATTCTCACCTAATCAGACCTAATGGGTAATTTTTAATTGACTCGGCATATTTTACTCACGAACAAAAACCTTTGTGATTAATGACCCTTTAAATATATCTTCCTGATTACTGCATGGAGGAATTTGTTCAGTCGGCAAATTGAGATGCCTGTGTGGATGAGCTTGTTAGTTCCTCGCCAGTGGTTGATGGAATCCTTGGGTAATCCAGTGGATCTGCTTGAGTAACTCAGCCTTTATCCTGGGAACTAACGTCGTGATATAGCCATAGTTGTTGAAAGTGACGTAAAACCCCAATCAAACAAACAATAGGATGGGTTCTATGTACCATAGTCAAGCTTTCCAGTTATTTAAGATCTTGAACTCGAATCCTGTTTCATATTTCATTGTTTTCAAACTGAAAGAAATGTTTTCAACGAATCGAAAACTGGCCATATAATAATTGACTTCATGGTCTAGTTGTTATTATAACTCCACCATGGTCACGTTTCGACAGTGGTTTCACCTGAAGATATAGTGACCTCTAATATAAAGGGTCTTTTTTCATGTGCATTTTAGACCATTAATAGAGATAGACACGTGTGCATAAAAATTCTTTGACATGATTCCAGCAGCTACGTGGGTGAAACTTAGTTTTACCCCAGCTCAGTATGCTAAGCTTTATTCTAATATGCACATGTGTGAATGATATTTTGCAGTGCACTAGAAATTGTTTTTTTTATAATATGTGCCATGTACTTTGGTTATTCAAATCTATAGGCATATCTGGCGATAAGAAAATGTTATCATATCTCGGTTCCATATATGAGCAACCCTGGTCAGTTCCTTGCTACTACTAAGTGTTGTTGCGTATTACCCTGTGTGTGTTTCTGGGGTAGAGTAGACCCCGCACACTCGACGGTAAGAGTCCACTAACTGATCCCCGGATCTGAGCCGTGGTACAGCAGAATCTTCTATATTTGTCATATACTGCTGTTTGTGAATACTCCATGCTAGAAGCTGCATATTGTAGAATAGCAGTTTATGAGGCCATCTTATGGACCTGCCTTCAGTTGGGAGTTGTAACACTCAGTGTATAACAGGACCGCGCTGAAGATATGATTTGCGTGTGCTACTGAACCCTGTTGAATACCCTCTAACACGGCTTTGTTCCTTGATCGGGTTATCATAGGCCCACCTTTGGTAGCCATTTTTTTATGCACAGGCAGCCCCCCCCCCCCCCCCTCCCCGCACGGTGTCTTGGATATAATAGGCCCATCTGTGGTAGTCGGGTTTTTAATTAATACACTGCAGCAATGGCCTACTGTTCATGCATTAAAATAAATAGGGACGTTTAGTATAGGATCCCCGTACGAAAACAGAAATTTGAAGTCGCTAAGAGTTGTTGCATTTTGGGCAGCTTTTGGAAGAATATTCCATTATTCTACAGTAGACAAAAAAATGTTTTTGAAAGGTTTGCATGGGAATGAATTGAATTTAGATGGGTTTCTAAAATTATAATTCGACGAATCGCCAGGGCAAGCAGTGAGAAGTTATCTTAAAACCCGAGGGAGCTCCTGGTTGATAATCTTATAAAGGATACAGAGTTTGTGAATGTTTTCTGATCGCTGAGTGTTGTCTAGCGAAGTTCCACAACAAAACTATTAGATGGAGTAGAACGAGTAATCTTAGGCGCAATCCCACACCATATACCCAACAGTGGCAGAACAAAAGCAGAGTAAATTTGTTCCATTAGTTTTCAGGGTAGTATGCATTTTAGTTTGCGTAATTTTGTGAGTCGGGAATTTACTGTCTTATAGGTCCCCAGTATATAGTTCTCCCATACGAGGTTAGATTGCAAATGTAATTCAAGATGTTTAAGACAATTCGAAAAAGTGACAGGAGTGTTGTTGAAAAGCCGCGCCGGGTTGAAGATAATGGAACGACGATATGTCAAGCAAAATGCAGCCTCCATTTTGTACGGATTAAAATTTTACGAGATATTCTGGGACCAATCATGAATAGTCTGTAGTTTTGCTTTAGGACAGACGCAGAATCATTTGGCTTGACTGTGACGTTTGTGAGGAAAGTGCCGTCTGCGAAAAAAACTTTGCAAGAGAATCTACATATTCAGCAATGTCATTGACAGAGATAAAAAATAAATGGACCCAAGAGAGATCCCCGGGGAACACCAGCGGATATAGTGGACTATTGGGAGTAGGTATTATTAATGAGGTTTCCTATTAGTAAAATAATCATAAAACCACAGCAATAGATTATCAGACACTCCATGCTGCCTAAGTTTAAAAATAAGTCTTTGATGCCAAACTCTCTCGATCCCTATGAGATGTCAATAATATTGCACGAGTAATAAGACGATTATCTACGGACTGACACAGTGAGTGAAGTGATATCATTCGATGAGTGGATATGTGGTACTGTGGCTTGGTAGAAATCCTGTCTATTTATTTATCAGTTCATTATCGCAAAAATGAGTTCCCTTGTTTTCAGGTTCCGTATCACGTGAGTGGGAAGTTCATTCTTGTTTTGGCATGTAGCTTGTTGAACTTGAGTCTTCTTAGTTCGTTCTTGATGGGAGCTGCAATGTCTTTCGTTCTCTTGCTTACAGGTTGATCGGAAACTTCAGTCTTCTGAGTCTTAACCTCAGTCTCGTTCATTCTCTGGTTTTCTGGTGGCCTGGTAACTCCACCGATTCTTTCTTCTCCCGAATGAGGTTTAACGTTTCATTCTCTATCTCTTCTTTGCTTAACAATCGACACGTACCATAAGGCGTCCCCACACATCATTGTTTCTTTTCATCAACACCTATGTGTCGGTCTAAGTTCGTCTTCATACCCTGTCAACCGAAGGATTCAGTTGGTCCAACCCATGGGAAATCATCTTTAATCCGACATTATTCTTGAACTTGAAGAGCTTATGTGTGTAAGTCATCTTTGAATCTGAGCACTGTTGTTGACGCGGACATATTTGCTCTTCGACGTTCAGAACACAGATGAGCTAAAATCGAGATTGGGCTTTATTATATTTTTTGCATGGATAGATGTGGTGAGTGATTAGAGAAAATCACATTTTCTTATCAGTCTTCTTTTTATATCGGCAGACAGTCCAGTATATGCCAACAACTTCAATACACTGTCATGCCCTCGCCATTCGCTGCACTCCGATGCACTCAGTGGCATTCTGTCTTTGATGTTAACCACACACACACACATAACAGGTAATCAAATCTTCACATATTGCTTGAATATCCACGTTTTCTACTTGGATGGCGTTCTAACGCTTCTTTATTCCGGTCAATCATTGATGGCAAGTCTTCAGCAGCTCTCGGTTGGTGGTCTTCGTGGTTGAACGCAAGTCTCCACAGTGAGTTGATATTTTTCCGTGGGCAGTAATGGTTTTTCATGCCTACGAACAGTGAATGACTGGGCAAACATCTTCCTGCAATATATACACTGGATCAGTCTTCTTTCATGATGTCAATGATATTTTCTTCTAGAGCAGACGTTCTCTTTGTATCACTTGATGTTAAACTTTCGATTAAAGGTTCTTTCACAGTAATCACAGCTATAAATTTTTATGTATTCAGTCGACGACGATCAGGACACAAATGACTTGAAGGTGCAGATTGGCAATCTTTATACCCTTCCAAATTGATGTACCCGGATGTAGAAGCTATCCTCCAACAGGTTTCCTCCAATACTAATACTACCCATAAGTCCCCACCAGTCCCCAACTGTCCACAAAGTCGCCACTGGTCCCCAAATACCGACATGAGGCATCATACGATAAAAAAGGAATTCTACAACCATAGCCATATCCTAGAAAGGCATTCTAACGTAGGGTGCCATCGAAAGAGGGAGTTCACTACCCAGATGAGCATGTAGCAATGGAATATTATACCTCACTGAGGTATTTTCTCATAGCCCTCATGACCTAATACGATGAAATGGGGTTCCGATGGTCAGTGTGGTTGTCAGGATGGGGCTGTCGAAGTGGTGTGCTACCTGACGTGGCAGTTAAATCCCCAGATAAGGATTTGAGCAATGATAGATTATACCTCACTGAGGGGTTTTCTCATGGCCATCATTGCCTTCTACGGCGAGAGACGAACGTCTCTGTCCAGATGTAGTAGTGATAGTTGTGGGGTTTATAAGAATGGAGTGATGAGATTAGTTAGTTAGTTAGTTGCTGTAAAGTGATCTGATTGGATGATCCATATAAACGAAACAAGAGTACTTGTAATTGGATTAGTACTATCTGGAACTGACCAGGAAAGCTACAGTAGTAACAATGAGCTAAAACTGATCCAATTGACAGGCTCTTCTACTCTGTGCTAGTATACTCCAGAACAAATGAATAGGGTCTGGGAGAAAGAAAGAACAACATAGAAGTTTAGATAGAAGCAGGGGATTCCGAATTCGGACCAGTAAAAATAGTTGTCGGGTGCATTTGGGTAATTAGGTTTACTGCCATTGAATCGCACACAACCTCCGAACACACACCTATCATATTATGGAGGTTTGGAGTTTGGGGTCACACAGCAATCACCTGCCACCATAAAAACCAAAATCCGGCATCCAGTTAAAAGTGGACGACGAAAACACTATCAGACTACCTAGAAGCGCTGAGCATGGGACATGTCCAAAATCATAACCGTTATTTTCACGTAATGGGTGGTCACTCAATCAGTAAATCTAGATTGAATAGATGTTTTTTTTAATTTAGTCAAATTGTCTACACCGACCATCTGCACGAGTTTTTCATCGACTTTGCAATACATACAACGACGGCAGTCAAAGATCAGATTATCATATCTATAAAACGATTCACTTGCTCTTCATACAAAATCAGTTTCATCTTGCAGTTTCCGTTATCGACCATCAGACTCATGCCCTTCGTCTGGACGTTTTCCAGATGGAAATCAGAAGTGTCGAATTCAATCGTTTTGCTTTCGAATTTGTGAAAAGAAATGACTCTCTTTACTTTTAATACTTCCATTTTTTATTAATATTTTTGTTGAATTTTTTTTTGAAGTGATCTCTTTTTTATATATGTAAATTTTGTTAATTACCTTTTTTTTCAGTTTTTTATTTTATTATGCAGAATGCTACTGACAAAAGTGTAACCATTTTTCTTTCTGTGAACTCAAAAAAAAAAATAAATCGCTCTTTCGAAATCAGTGGATTAGCAAAAGCAAAAATGCGAGAGAGAGAGAAAAAAAATGTAATATTTTTTCCCCATTTCTGTGAACCCCCACCCCCAAAAATTGATTCGATCCTTTGAAATCAGTGGTTTCGCAGATGCAAAAGTGCGAGAGAAAAAAATGTAATCTATTTATTTCTATTTCTGTGAACTCAAAAAATGGATTTGGTCCTTAAGAATCTATTGATTAGCGTATGCAGAAAGCGAGAGGAAAAATGTGATCATATTTTTCATTTTTGTGAACGCAAAATTTAGAAAGACAAAAAATAGCCGCCCCACCTCCAAAAAAAAATTAAAAATAAAAATCATTCGGATATCGTTTTTCAATAGATAAATTATTTGTTTTGAGCGCCATCAGAGAAAGACATGTTTTTCCTTCAAGTCTCACGTTGACTTTGTATGGACGATAATGATAAATTTTACCGCTACTTTTTCGTCTTCGACTTTTTGCACGGAAAGAATATCCTGCTTATCGAAAACTTGATTTTGTAATGAAAAGCAACAATGTTTGCGACGAAATGTAGGCGGTACTACTTTTCCCCATACATAATGAATGGGAGATTTAAAAGTATTTTTCGTTTTTGATAAAGTTTGAAAACCGACCAAATTTGACATACGTTTTTCCCTCTGGCCTAAGTGACTGCATTTTAGTGGCGCCGTAAGTGCGAAATTGGACCCAAATGGATGCGAAGATCACGCGACATTTTAATATTAGGGTAAAAATTGCATAACATTACAGTCTTGTCTTTGCGTAATTTCTGGACCACTTTTCCCATCTTCAAATCAACATATTTTGGCGCCATCGTGTTCAGTGGTCCCGAATGCCCATATTACCACTATTCACCCTAGAGAGAGAATCACTCGGTCAAAAAGTGGGCACACAAATGATGTAATGCAAGGGAGGGCTCGCCCTAAGACTAGAGGGCAGTGGGGAAGTGCGTGCCTTTTTTCACCAGAAGTACACAATTGGAAAAAACTTTCCGAAAACTCTAACTGGGAAACTCTCGAGTATTCGTTTCTAGCGTATTTTACGCGTGGTATTTTTTGTTGTGGTTTTACACTTTCGACATCCAGGATCACCTCATGTCGGACAATTTTACGGGTTGAGGAAACCGATATACCAGGAGAGATCCACCGACCAGCGGCGGGCATCTGTCAGTCTCCCCAACATACTAAGCATGGTTGAAGACAAATGCACCATTGACCTACAGTATGGCTTAGATTCTGTGGGTAACCGGGATTAAGTGCCTTACCCAAGGACACAAGAGAGTACCCCTGGTGAGGGTCGAACCGTTGCCGTTTAAGTTTGAAGTCCAATGCCGTAACCACTGAGCGACCGCGCACCCTATGTGTGTCAATGCTAATGATGGAGGGGGTTGTTAATGGGGTGTATCAGGTATAGTGACGGAGTTTGGTTGATATCTCAAAAAGAAGCTATTCAATCGGTGGGGTATTTTCCAAAGCGTTATGTGGTCCCTTGCGTGGAACAAGGTGCCATCTGCATCTGCATTGCTTTAGCATTGCAAAGGGCACATTGTGCCTCCCAAGAGCCGATATATATAACGCTAATACTATTGAGTGTCAATTTGCAATTTATGACACGTTGTAAACTCCCGGTCTTAACACATACCCAGAGATAGGTACCCTTTTTTGAAACCCTTGCACCCCCCCCCCCCCCTCCTTGCCCTCGGATCCTTCCCGAGCCTTTGGATAAAATCATTGAATTCAATACTTTCGAAACGCACACTCACCTCATGCAGTTCGAAAAAGACATTCAGTGTTGATTTAACAAAGCGAATAGAAATTCTACTGCAGTGTTGATTTATAAGTTAAGTATTTTGTCGATGTTGTCATCACCTGTGACCCATTAATCCTTATCCGTATTCTACAGAAGTGTTTACTTTATGCACTATCATTCATTCGGTCGAAAAGTGGGACGACGTTTTTTTCTAAATTCAAATTGCAAGCAAATGGCGTGAATAGATATTGCGGTAGTATGGTAACAAACATTTAACATAGGATTCCCCCACGCGTTAAATGGGTATGGGTAATCCCAGCTTTATTTTTTTTACCTATAAATAATTCAGTGTTTTGCACAAAAATGTTATGGGAATTCCTATAGTAAATATGTACCCCATACTACCGCCCTGGGAGATGGGGAATCCCATGTTAAATGTTACTCCCTATACTACCGCAGTATCTACTGACGTGATGTCATTCATTAAAGTCACTGAACCAAATAATTACTCAGCACACATCTCATATTGTGCACTTCGCAAAAATACATTCAACATTGGTTTCACAAAGAGAATAGGAGTACTGCTGCAGTGTTGATCTACTTAACAAATTAGTATGATTTTAGACATTTTGACAAATAATCTTGCAACTGCTGGTGTATTTTGTGTTTTGTTCATTCTCACATGGCTATTGCTGAGGACAAAACGACCACCTGGAATACCACCGGGACCAACTCCTTTACCATTTTTAGGTACTATGTTAACTGGTTTCAAGCGTGACCGAAGGGAACTGTTCAAGACATTACGAGATCGGCACGGTGATGTTTTCAGTGTGTTTGTGGGAGGACAATTGGTTGTGGTTGTAAACGGTTATGAGACACTAAAGGAAGCGTTTATCGAGAATGGCGATGTATTTTCGAATAGACCTGCCCAGAATGTATTTTATTTACCAGAACACATCCAAAGGGCACAAGGTAAATGATTCCGTACCTCATAGAGACAAAAATATTACGTAACCGTGCAATTTCAGAAAACGACAAAATAAAAATGAACTATTCTTCTCAGGTTTATATAGAGACATAGTAGCGTGGGGTACTGTTCGAAAAAAGGAAATTAACAATGTATCATCAATGTTGCACTCAAGATAGGATATATATAGAGGATTTCTACGCTGTTTTAGTGAATATCGGGAATTATCTCATGAGTGTGGACCTGAAATTTTTATTTTTCACGAGCGCTGGTCCACACTCATGAGATAATTCCCGATATTCACTAAAACAGCGTAGATGTTATTTTGTTATATGCTACGTGACATTTTAATGCGCAATATTCAGCCCAATTCGACTGCAAACAGTTTCAAGACAATAACAAAAGGCTGCTGATAGTTCCTTCAAGCCGACGTTCAAGGAGATGTCATGCGCCGAAGCGTTACGTCATTTAGAAAGCTACTGAAAAAATTAATCGTTTGGACCTGAAAGTACTATTTTTCACTCGCGCAAGCGCTCGCGAAAAATAAAACTTTAAGGTCCACACTCATGAGAGAATTCTCGACACTGACCAAAATAGAGTAGAGACTTTTTTTATTATTTGCTACGAGACATATTATTGCACAATATTCAGGCCAATTCGACCCCAAATGTATATGTTTCAAAACAATAACAATGATCAGCTGAGCGTCCCTTCAAGGCGACGTCATGCGCCGAGGCGTGACATCATTTAGGAAGCTACTGAGGAATCTTTCTCGATATCTATTGAGTCGATAGATACCGAGAATATCTTTTAGATAACTTGCGATAATTCACAGGCTAGCATATAATAATAAGTTATTATTATCTGAATCTTTTAAGTATTTTAGTTGAAAAAACTCACAAATGATATAAATATAGATAGTAAAGATCTAAAAGTAATAAATAACTAAATAAATAAATAAATAAAGGGCTTTTATTAACGTTTACAAACTAATTTCATGATCATTATTTACTAACTGTTTATTCACTCCAAATAAACTGGTTGCAAATAATTCATTATCTTCCAGAAGGATTATAAAAAGGGTTAAGCAATAAAAAGAAGATTAAATAACAAAGAAATGCTTCGATAAGATTCAGATTAAAGACATAAAGTGTTCATTCAGCCAGGAACTTAGCTAGGAGGTTACCAATGGGGGTTGCGTGTAGATCTGTAAAAATTCCAACTAGGCATGGACACTTAAAGGGGGTGACCATCTCTTCTGTTGTACCACACCCCCGGTAGGGGAGAATGTTTCAAAACGTTGATACCGAGTGACTTTAGGTAGGTTTTAGAGTATTCTGAGAATATTTCCAAGCAGTTTAAATGACTGCAGCTAAATATCTATAAAGACATCACAAAATGACAATTTCTTGTGGTACTGTAGTCTGTACATTTATGTAGGCCCTAGTCTGAACATTTAAGTAGGCCCTATCTACACCCATTAGGCATATTGCCAATTACATGGATGCACATGTATGGGGATTGCTAAAAAAATCCGTATGCAACCAATAATTTATTAATTAATCATCTCAACTATGAGGTTATGCTGAGCAGTGAGCACGCTCATCTTGAAATAAACTGAATGACTAACAACCATTCATTATGCTTACAAAGTATGAGTAATGAGTTAGCTAACTAACTCACCCTATATGTCACAGTATGTGTGAGATATTAATTCAACAATATCAAAATTTTCAGTCTGGCAATATCGTTACAGGGGCGCTGAGTGAGTAGTCAGAAAATCTTGCCTTGTTCGATCAGAATTCTGTCAGTGGGAGTCGGATGTTGAAATTTTCACGGAAATGTAATACCACATTCGGAAAAAAACCTCTGTAACAATGCTTCGAATTCCAACTATTGGAATTTTTGCCTGAAAAATTTCCAACTATCTTTAGATTTTTGGACAAATATTACGGGGGGGGGGGGGACACCCCTACACTCCCTTCAGCTACGACCCTGCATCCAGTTAACCCATACCAAAGCGCCATTGATTATATGACAGGCGTGAATTCTGCCTCGTCTGTGTCGTTAAGCAGTGATTCTATCGAAAACGACGCACTGAGTTCAACCACAAAGCCTTTGAATCCTACTAAAAGTATATTTTGGTTGCCAAATGTTGGTTAACCCTTTACCCAACGTAAAAAAAAATCACCATTTAATTTTCATTATTTTTTGTCTCGAAAATATAGCTTATGACCCCTCATTGGAACGTGTTCGTTGAGCTCGTTCCAATGAGGTGCCATATGCTATGCTTTTGACCCAAAAAATGAGAAAAAATATTTTTTCAAGACTTTTATTTGCAAGTGTCGTCTGCTTTTCATGTTAGGTAAAGAGTTAAGATTATGTATTTTGGTGCTAAATGAATTTTTTAGTGCATTTGACACCATAGGCATTCTACAGAGTGAACACTGTACCCCTAAAACTACAACTTTCTCTCTTACCGATACCGCATTTATCTTGCCGTCCGGACAATTCAGGTTTGCACTTTCTACCAATTGGTCATCTTTGCAACGCCTCTAGGAACAGCTCTCATTGGACTTGCCCGAGTGCGAAATAAAACAAGAATAAGGCACGTGCGAACACCTACATGCCTTCAAGGAAAAGATCCGGTTTCATTCCTTTCAAAATCATAGTAGGATCACTGAATTCTGGACAACTGGATTGCCAGGAAATCAACGAGAAACGTCGCACCCCGATTTGGCGTCCAACCAAAGATGAAATGAAGTCAATCACTTCAGTTCTCCAAACGAGATGTTTACCTAGCCCAAAAATTAGTAACACTGTATCAACTTTCCAATCGGGGAATTTGTTTTTGTAAATATTCAATTTGAAATGCCGCAAAAAAGTACAGTACAATCGCCGTGGATTGGTCGTAATCCACGCGTGGACAGTGATGTCAACGGATGAGTTTACCAGGTAATAAAAGCCATTTTCAGCAAAATTTTAATTAATTAAACTTTTGATAATTTTTCCTGTAATTAGTATTTGGAATCTAATATTATTTGGTCCGTGGTAATATTGCCCACCCGTGAAACGTGACCAGTCCACGGCTGCTGTATATGCTTTAAATAGCGACCGGCAATGGCGAGGCGTCGGAAAATTGGAAACTGTCAAGAAATGTGTTGTTTGTTGAGCATCGTATTTTTAAATCAACATCTTCGCCCACTCCCCACACCTTAGAGATCAGCGGTTGGGGCATTTTTCTTTATATGGCAAATGAGCGTCCTAGCAATCCAGTTGTATAGAAATCAGTGGTCAGGTCTGGACTTTTCACCATTTCATTAGAAGTTAACTGGAATGTATCCATTTTCTCGAAGTTGAAAAGTTTGCGGATACTAACCCATAGCTAAAGGATCCGTGGGAGTCAGGGGCACTACCGCAACTCATGGATATATTTTTCCCTAATCTGAAGCGTTTTCGGAGTTAAAGTATTTTTTCCGCTCTATCATGTCTACCTGCCTTCAAGACGTTCGATGGCAGTGATGGACGCTTTCGTTATGTACAAACATGGGCAATAATACAGTACGGCCACCGTGGACTGGTCACTTTCCACGTGTGGGCAATATTTCCACGGGAGTAATATTATTAGATTCAATACATTAATTATAGGAATAATCATAAAAAAAATAATTAATGAAGCACCGGTTATAATCTGGTGCTTCATTAATTAAAATTTTGCTGATGTTGATTTCTATTACCTGGTAAACGGATGCGTGGACATCAGTACCCACTCATGGATTATGACCATTCCACGGTGACTGTATTACAAACTAAAATAATGACTGGAACACAACAAAAGAGTCTAGTTGCGTTCCAAATAGGCGAAGTCTCCGCGCTGCAACCCATAAAGTTGTCAGTGGATAGAAGCACCTTGGCAAAAAATGTGGTCGTGTGTTGATATAGAGGTAGGGGCAAGATGGACCCGAGTACAAAAATTCGAAATTCTTATTTTTTGTGCTCCCTGTAATTTTTCATCTTTTAGTATGTATCTGAACCACTGAAGGAAGTCTTTGTTTAAATTACCGAAGGACAAGCAGTTAGTAGTTGTCTCGAGAGACGCGAAGAGAGTTAACTACTTAGGGTTTGACAGAGAGACTAGCATATCCTGCATCAGTGAGAAAAACTGGCGTGCTGCTGGTCTTTTCTGTGAGTTAAGTAATCCACTTGAATACGGTGTTAAGAAATTTGTAATCATACCGACGAAGTTGAAAAAAAAAATATATTCTTTTTTTTGCACCGTTCAGCAAGATTTTATTCTGGCAACCATTCACCGTCGTGTGAATGATCTCAACGTGAGCAGCAAATTAATTTGTTCAATGCTCCGCGATAAAGGTCTGAGTGTATACTGGTTGGAAAACGGGGGAAGGGAGGGGCCGCATCTCCAAGACATTTATTGAAAAAGTGATTTCTTGTTGGAATATCATAAATGGTAGAAAATGTTAACATCATTTTCCTAGGAATATTCTCACGCTTTCAATTATTATTAAGCTTTTATACTAATTAGGGGTTGAGGATTTTAGGCATTGCAATTACGTTAATAACTACACCGCTGTATGTGCATATTCCATGTCAGACCTTGTTCTCGTGGTCAACAAATATGAGAGGCACATTTTCCTTCAACACACTGCTATACTTTACAATAAGGCTTTCCTTTTTTGAAGTGTAAGTTTCTAACGGTTTTATTATTTTCTTCCACCATTCTCCCCCACCATTAGGAGAATATGTGCCATTCAAACACAAACGCGCATAGTGATGTGCGTTAGAAAATGCACTGTAGAAAAAGAAAAATCAGTCCACATCAATACGAGTCATTATTTTGTAGGTTAAGTTCCGTATATTTTTTGTGGGTTAAGTTTAGTTAACGGGTGTATATCAAGTACATGGTGAGGGGTCGTGTTTTGCCATCATTACCAAAGTGACCAATGGAGTTGGTGTGCATGCGCAGACATGTTGCCAAGGTGTCACACCTTTCCTTTTAGTGTCTAAGCTGGTCTGTGCAGTTGGTACTTTGCCGGAAACAGGAATATTTTGCTTCCCGGTTCAGAATATTAGTCCCGAGACCCAAGAGAGTCAAAGACCACAAACGGGAAATCAAGGATTACGTCACGGTTTGGAAAGTCAGTCCCAAAAACTAGAAAATACACAGAACCGAGAAACAAGTTTGCGTTAGTAAAGTTTTAAAATTCGATTCTGTCTATAAATGTCTTATCGGGACTCACTTTCTGAATCGAAAACTTGAAAAGCCTGGCTCAAAGGCCGAAGTGGATCTAGGAAAAAGTTGATATCCGACGTAGTCTCAGAAACTAATACGCAACCAATGATTCCTGGTTCTGCTCTATAAATTTCTCGGGTATCGGAACAGACTTCCAGAATCAGGAACTGCGAAATTCCCGTCCCCGGGATTAAACTCTTGTGGTACTCTGATAGCATAGTAATGATAGTCTGCACCAGTTATGACATTTTTCCCAACCGAGAGAAGATCGGTCAGTACTTTTCAATCTCAAAGAGCTTTATACTATACCTCATCGGTGTAATGTCATAGTATGTTGGTATACTTGCCTATTCGGTCGCTTTGGTGCACACACTGAGAACAAGGAAGATCTTCAATCTGAAACAGAAGCAGAATTCTGCTACTATTTCCAAGTTTCGTTTCATCCGCCTGCTTCCATTTGTATTCAACACCCCAGTTCTTATTCTGCGGAGAAATCATCTATCGTTTATTTTCCTCGTGAGATGCCAACTAGATATTTGACCTTAACGGGAAGACCCAGGTGGTTACTTTAGTCAATGGCGGGGGCAGATATAGTCAGGAATTGGCCGAGAGGAAGATAGAATAAACTGAGTACTGGGTAGAATGCTCATACATGCAGCCGCCTTAGACTGGGCGTAATCCACGCGTGGGCAGTGATGTCCACACCTGCGTTTACCGGGTAATAAAAATCATCACGAGCAAAAATTTAATTATTGAAGCACCGAGCTGTACCCTGTGCTTCATTAATTAAACTTTTGATGATTATTCCTATAACTAGTGTTTGGAATCTAATATCCATGGAAATATTACCCACGGGTGGAAAGTGACCAGTCGACGGCGACCGACCTAATGTACAATCAAGATCAAGGGTAACCATATCAGGATCTGTAGTACGGGATTAAACTCTTGTGGTACTCTGATAGCATAGTAATGATAGTCTGCACCAGTTATGACATTTTTCCCAACCGAGAGAAGATCGGTCAGTACTTTTCAATCTCAAAGAGCTTTATACTATACCTCATCGGTGTAATGTCATAGTATGTTGGTATACTTGCCTATTCGGTCGCTTTGGTGCACACACTGAGAACAAGGAAGATCTTCAATCTGAAACAGAAGCAGAATTCTGCTACTATTTCCAAGTTTCGTTTCATCCGCCTGCTTCCATTTGTATTCAACACCCCAGTTCTTATTCTGCGGAGAAATCATCTATCGTTTATTTTCCTCGTGAGATGCCAACTAGATATTTGACCTTAACGGGAAGACCCAGGTGGTTACTTTAGTCAATGGCGGGGGCAGATATAGTCAGGAATTGGCCGAGAGGAAGATAGAATAAACTGAGTACTGGGTAGAATGCTCATACATGCAGCCGCCTTAGACTGGGCGTAATCCACGCGTGGGCAGTGATGTCCACACCTGCGTTTACCGGGTAATAAAAATCATCACGAGCAAAAATTTAATTATTGAAGCACCGAGCTGTACCCTGTGCTTCATTAATTAAACTTTTGATGATTATTCCTATAACTAGTGTTTGGAATCTAATATCCATGGAAATATTACCCACGGGTGGAAAGTGACCAGTCGACGGCGACCGACCTAATGTACAATCAAGATCAAGGGTAACCATATCAGGATCTGTAGTACGCAGTCTGGTATAAAAATGGTGCAGAAGAGAATCTGTGGGACAGTGGATGTTGGAGTAAGGAGAAATCGACAAGTTTGGCGTGCAAGGCGAAAAAAGGAGTACAGGGAATAGAACTGGAAACAGAGAGAACACGCTCCATCTCAACAAACCTCCCCATCCTAAAAAAACACCCATAGCAGTAGTAACAAACAAGACTTCTGTATCAAATTGAATGCTTTTCCGTGCTTCTGGAATACAAACAGGACAATAGGACAAAGTCACAGACCATCATATTATGACATCACAACCCCGTAAGGTGTGGGGAGATGTATTATAAGGTTTTAACCCTTTACCTAACACGAAAGAAGACGACACTTGCAAACAAAATTCATGGATAGATAATTGTTTTCATTTTGTGAGTCAAAAACAGAGCGTTTGGCCCCTCATTGGAACGAGCTCATTCCAATGAATGGCCATAATCTATGTTTGTGTGACTCAAAATGAAAAAAATAATGGGAAAAGAATGGTGATTTTTGTGAATAGCGCTGGTCGGTTTTCACCGTTACGTTGGATAAGGGGTTATATAGTTGAATAATATCAAGTGGTGAGTAGAAAGGTAGATCAAAATGGTTATAGAATGTACTAGAGCACGTGCGCACATAGAACATAGCCCGCCACCACTTTTGTAAAGGCCGATCGTCCCCATGATAACCCATTCCTGAAACTAAGATGTCGGTCTTCCACAAGAAGAAGGAACGAAGAAAGACGTGTCGATTTGAGAAGTCGAGAAAACGCGATTCGCTTACACTCTATTAAAACATACCACCATTGTTATTATGATTCATAATGGAAAGTTGAATCATCAATGTGTGAGTCATTTCACAAAAGTTTGAAATTTTCCTGTAGAGTAGTATAAAAATACAGAAGTTGGCCTTATGCAATTTTTTCCCAATGAGTTTGAACTTTTGTGTGTTATTCTCTGTTTAAGCCCATTTAAAAATACGAAAATGGCGCACTCACCTTCTTTTGATGTTCTGTAACTGTTTTCTGTTCATTGTATCAACAGTGTGCGCATCTAGACATATAATATAGACGCTATCCTTTCCGTTACTGTAAAAGTCTAGGGGGTAAGCATTGTTAATTTTATTTTTTTTTCTCCTGGGAAGAATGACAAAACTTGAAAATTACTGTAAAAACACATTCGCTAAACAAAGTGGACGTTACTTAGTTGCCTCTAATTAGAATTCCATAAAAAGCCAGGTTTCCTTGGGTAACTTTTAATAAACGAAAACAAGCGACAGCTCCGAGAGTTGTCGGTTCTTTTTGTTTATTAAAAGTAACAAAAAGGAAATTTGGCATTTTATGGCAAGCTAATTAGAAGCAACTAAGTAACGCCCAAAAAGAAACATCGCTTATTTTCCACTGTTTTGTTTTGTCAGCAATTATTTGCTTCTTAATGGACATTCCTCACCTGTCAAATAGTTTCAGGGGTGATAACGTTATCAAAAGTCGATTATCGTTACGACAAAAGTTAGGGGTGGTAATAATAATAATAATAATAATAATAATAATAATAATAATAATGCGTCGTTGGCGGTTGGTTGGGGGTGATGACGCTATGTACAACAGAGCACGACACATCGATTTCTTATCAACCTACCTTACAATTGTTTACTACAGGCCTGCACTACAGTGGAAGACCCTAACTCGGATAAAATACTCTCTATTTTAATCTTTCCCAAGAGATGTGGGAAAGAAAAGTGGTGTAAAAAGAACACCGCGAAAAAATAGGCCGAAACTGGGCCGAGCGCCATCGGCGCACACCCAGTATGGGACGCTCTCCCCAAGTACAAATCCACGACTTCCGTTAACCAATGCGCAGTGCGTCATCAATTCATCATTCTTTTTTTATCCGCACACATGGAGGATGTGTGGCCATTTTGCTACGAAACAGTTGTAATTCAACTCGTCGATAATGGTTTTCCTGTGACTGACTTATGGATCTGAAGATCGTATAATAACAGGACTGTGTTTTATATATTCTCGTTAATATTTTCAACCACATTCTTATTGTATATTATTTATTATTCCGTTTTCGCGAATGTTTTTTTCGACATCGTGTCAACGCGGTCGACAATGAAATTTATTCGATTGATAAATTTAAATTGTTATTGGAGTAAGATGTCATTGAGGGACTGTCTGGACAGGATTTCTTCACTCTGTTGGGGTTTTTTGGTCCCTGTCGGCCGTCTGGGTTCTGTCGTGTGCCCACCGGTTTTTTTCTGCCACCTTCCCTCGTAGTTGAGGGTATTCTTCTACTTTCTGTATCAGTTGAGTTCACCTTTTTCTTCTACTGCTCTCACCTCTGTTATTTCCAGTTCGGTTCCTTTAGGGCAATTCCCGCGGGTGGTGTGGAACGCTGTCGTTTCGGGGCCCCCGACTCGACCACGTCTGGTGTGAGTTATACCCCCTCCGTGGGTGATGTGCAGCTCCTCCCGCACCCGCGGGGAGGGGGGGACGCTGTCGTTTCGGGGCCTCACGACTCGACGACGCCTGGTGTGAGTTTTACCACATCCGTGGGGGATGTGCAGCTCCTCCCGCACCCGCGGGGTGGGGGAACGCTGTCGCCCCCCCCCCGACTCGACCACCTCTGGTGAGAATTATTCCCCCTCCGTGGGGGATGTGCAGCTCCTCCCGCACCAGCGGGGATGGGGAGCGCTGTCGTTTCGGGGCCTCCCGACTCGACCACGTCTGGTGAGAGTTATTCCTCTTCCGTGGGGGATGTGCAGTTTTTTTACCGTGGTGGATACTGCGGGAGCTGTTGGATTTTTGGTGAAGAGATGCCTGGTTCCGGGACTGTGCGCCCTCTGCAGTCGACATCTGAGGCTGTCACTAGGGTTGTGACTCCTCCTTTGGAGGCCGAGCTAGGTGGCTCTCTCCCCTTTTCCGCCAGTTCCAACAGCTCCCGTCGTATCTGCTGCTACTGCTGTTCCGTCTACAACGTCATCGGGCACCGTTTTTAGCCGGCCTCGGCTTATCCCTGCAAGGGTCTGCAGGGATGTCTGTTGTGGGGTATCGGCCTCAGCCTTCCCTGACTTCAACTCGGCGAAGTCGGAAGTGGCTGCCGGCTGAACCCCCTGCTGTGTCCTCTCAGACGTTGAGCACAGCAGTTTTATATCTGCAGTGGTCTGCTGCGGCGCCTGGTAGTGGAGGCGTGGGGGTATCGGCCTCAGTCTTCCCTGACTTCAACTCGGCGAAGTTGGAAATGGCTGCCGGCCGGACCCTCTACTGTGGTCTCTGCGCCATCGAGTACCACATTTTTGTTATTGGCGTTTTTCGTCCACTCATTCTGGTCACACGGCCAGTTTTGCGGGACCAATGCCTTCTGTGCAGTCTGGACCTTCTGCCCCGCAGAGGTCCGCGGCAACTCTCCTGAGTTCCCGCTATGTTGATACTCGGGGTGTGTCGTACCCCTATACACGTCTGCCCAAAGATGTTTTGGCTGCCGCCCGTCGTCCCGCTTCGGGTGTATTGGAGGATCGTGACCCTTCGCTGGTTAAGAGGGTCCGGTGTGAAGCCACTTTGCTGTTTCGTCCCCATGTCGAACCGGCTGGTACGGGCAGTGAGCTTAGGGAGGCCCTCTCCTTACTCACTCAGGTTCTGTCCAAGAGCCTTCCTGTTGCTTCCAGCGAGGCAGCGAGTAGTTATCCAGGCGCCCCTATCACGCCGCCTCCCGGGATTGGAAACCGGCCGCTTTCTGATTCCCCTGATGTTCCTACACCATGGGAGGCGTCGGCTGGTTTGCCCACGATGGGCTATGTGTCTTACGACTCCGGGGAGGAGTCATACATCCTTGATGTCGAGAGCCAGCAGTCTTCTGACTTGGGGGCAGCTCTTGACTTTGTGATTGGGTTCCTTCCGGATCTCAAACCATCAAACCGGTCGACTGTGTCAGCCAGGCCGCGATCATCGGTCCCGCGCCTACAGCATGTGGAGCAACGCTTCTGGGCGTCTTCGACCGTGCCAGCCAGTACAGGTGGTTGAAGCATTTTCAGCCTTGGACTCTAAACTGAGTTCCAAGGCTACAGTACCAACGGAAATAACTTGTACATGTAAACGCAAAATACCGGCGTTTACGGTTCCGTTTGGCATTGCGTTTCTAAACGAAATATAACGGCGTTTTTCGTTTTCAGTGCGTTTGTAAACGAATATGTTTCGTTTACCTTCGTTTAAGTAAACGTTTTATTCGTTTAAGTTCGTTTACATAAGCGAAACTCGTCGTTCATGATACCCGAGCACATGCATCAATTGAGTCGTGTTCAGACAATATCACAACCAAGTCAGTGTGATCATTCGGTGTCAGTGGCGTAGACACTGGGAAGATAATGTGCAGTCCCGTAGGAAAATTATTGGGACCATTCTAGGCGAATTTATGCCTATACGTGTAATAGCATAAAAATATGGGCGTTTTGTGTGTGAGTTGGAGGGAGTGGGGGGGGGGGGGGGGGGGGGCACACCACAAAATTTCCGACCAAACAGAGTCACAAAATTTGGGCTTGCTTAGGCGTACGGGACACCTTTTCGGGGGGGGGGGGGTCTCAAATATTTTTCCGAAAAGTGATGCTGCGAGCATTATTGAGTGAAGTGGTCCTTGGGTGGGTTTGGGTGTGGGAGGAGGTGTTCCCCTTCCACAGTTGTAGCTAACGGCCTGTTTATGTCTGTAATTAGCTAGAACAAACTGTTACGCTGGCGTGTCTACAACCCTCAGATGCGATATCAATCTGATAAGACGGTATTACAGGTATATGTACGAACATGGACCTGAAGTCCGTAATATACTTTTTTGGTGTGGTACGACCTGTGGGACGTACTACACCAAAACATTATATTACAGACTTTGTATCCAAGTTAGAACTGATGGGACATAATCCTTTATTGAAGATAAAACTGCCCAAGTGAGTAGGTCAGTCAAACTTGCCCGAAACAATCATAAAAACTGGCCGAAAAAAATGTATTTGCCCCGACTGGAGGGGAACTGCAGTCCTCAAGCCTCCCTGAAACATACGCCTATGTTGGCGTGAACCCCGGTCACCGAAAAGCTGTCTATGTCACTTTGCTCTTTTCGATTGTAAGGCCTGTATGCTGCTTCAAGTGCCTTGGTCGGCGCGGAGGTGCCACCTCCCACAGATGGGGTCGGGGAAAATTATTTTATGCTTGATTCTTTTTACCAGGATACATATACATGTACATAAACGTGAACTTTATTTCTTGGTTGTTTAAAATAATAAAAAAGAGGAATTTTGTCGGTTACCAATCATTGAATATCAACGATAGATATCACGTTTGTATTTGTTAATTGTCAAGATAGATATTACAGTTGCTATTTACTCAGCCAATATGAAAAGACAAAACACAATTTAAAACTTAAAACACCGATATTCCCTTTCCATAATAAAACTTTGGCCAGTCACTGATTTGCCATGGTCCTCTGGTAATTGGATTGAGTAAAGTCAATTAACCACGTGTTTTAATTCGTTTGTTTGATCCCTTCTGTTTGCTACTGTCGGTAATTATTTTGTTAGTAGCTCTCATGATTAGTGTGTTTATTTTGCGTAATTGGGGTTATTTTTTATTAGTAGTGTTATTTTTCCGTTTTCAAAGGAGAAAAATAAATGCTGACCATTGGCCCTACAATATTCGAAAACGCCTTTTACGAGGATTCGAAAACGCCCTTTACGAGGAAAACATTCCTCTCTTTTTGTATCATTGGTTGCTCGTAATGATATAATGACCAAGTCTCCCAACTCACCTTGAATACACCCAGTTAGCAAAATGAATTCTATTAAACGAACTAGGGTCCCGTATATTATACGCCAGAAGATTGTCAGTCTGAATGAAGGAGGCTCAAACTTTGCTGAAATAGTTAGAATCATAAAAGAAGAAGAGAGAATGAATATAGATCGCAGAACCATCAGCAGGGTGATCAGGAGTTATAGAATCACAGGGACAATATGTGATAGGGCCAGGAGTGGAAGGCCAAAACTTTTAACAGATGACAATTTAAACCTTCTTGACAAAACGATGAGAGACAACGCAGAAACGTCATCAGTTGAACTTTCTAAAATGTACATGGACTTAGGGTTACAGGGTAGTATTCCATCATTTGCTATTTCAGCCTCTCTATTATCAGGGATTCGTGTGGATGACAAAAATGAGTTTACCACCTCTACGGGTGTGTCGTCAACTGGAGGATCCACACGTACTGTCGGTGGACTTGTGGTATCATTTGACAATATCTCCTTAGCTTTCTCGCTGAGGCAATACCGCCCTTGGACCACCACTTCCGCAGCAGAGTTGTTCATGCCAACCTTTTCTGTTGGGATCACATGTGCTGTAGGCTTTGCAGGTGAAGCAGAAACTACAATTGCTGCTTTGTTCTGAAAAGAAAAAAATAACGTCATTGTATTAGCAAGAAGAAAAATGGTCAAGCCTTTTTATTTTATTTTTTCACTTTTCTTTCTTCCAAAACATATCTTATGACCCCTAAGTAGGGTCATAAGATGTTTGAAAAAAAAATGAAAAAATAAATAACAATTTGGAACTTATTAAAAGCGAAATATCGAAAAATGGTCAAGCCTTTATATTATATATTTTTTTTAATTTTTTTTTCTTCCAAAAACATATCTTATGACCTCTAAGTAGGGTCATAAGATGGGGTTTGGAAAAAAAAAATAAAAAAATAAATAACACTTTGGAACTTATTAAAAGCGAAATATCGAAAAATGGTTAAGCCTTTAAATTTTATTTTTCTTTCTTCCAAAACACATCTTATGACCCCTAAGTATGGTCATAAGATGTTTGGGGAAAAAAAAAGAAAAAACAAATAACACTTTGGAACTTATTAAAAGCGAAATATCGAAAAATGGTCAAGCCTTTTTATTTTATTTTTTCATTTTTCTTTCTTCCAAAACATATCTTATGACCCCTAAGTAGGGTCATAAGATGGGGTTTGGAAAAAAAAAATGAAAAAAATAAATAACACTTTGGAACTTATTAAAAGCGAAATATCGAAAAATGGTTAAGCTTTTTATTTTTTTTTTATTTTTTCCAAAACACATCTTATGACCCCTAAGTAGGGTCATAAGATGTTTTGGGAAAAAAAAGAAAAAAACAAATACCTAAGTAGGGTCGTAAGATGGGGTTTGGAAAAAAAAAATGAAAAAAATAAATAACACTTTGGAACTTATTAAAAGCGAAATATCGAAAAATGGTTAAGCCTTTAAATTTTATTTTTCTTTCTTCCAAAACACATCTTATGACCCCTAAGTATGGTCATAAGATGTTTGGAGAAAAAAAAAAAGAAAAAACAAATAACACTTTGGAACTTATTAAAAGCGAAATATCGAAAAATGGTCAAGCCTTTTTATTTTATTTTTTCATTTTTCTTTCTTCCAGAACATATCTTATGACCCATAAGTAGGGTCATAAGATGGGGTTTGGAAGAAAAAAATAACAATTTGCAACTTATTAAAAGCGAAATATCGAAAAATGGTCAAGCCTTTATATTTTATTTTTTTTTCTACCAAAACATATCTTATGACCCCCAAGTGGAAGAAAGAAAATGAAAGAAAGAAATAACATTTAATCAGCTTTATTTAGGAGTAACGCGCCTCAAACATAAAAGTTCACATTTCTTGTTCAAAATTTAACAGGGAATTTTAAACTTTAACCCTTTGAATTTAGTGAATACATTTAGTGTTGGTCGGTTTGGACTGTTATGTTGGGTAAAGGGCTGACATTTCAAATGTCGTAAAATCACACACTGGGGGAATATTCGGTCACTTTGAGATCATACAAACTCACCCATTCGTTTAACTCTATACATGTAGTACCATAATGTTAATCTTCTTCAATGGCACTATTCGGGGCCAAAAATTTAACTAAACTGCATCTTATTCAACAGGGCTTAATGAGCTATGTTGAACAAGATGCAATTACTTAATTTTCAATTTTAATGTGGAAAACTGTATCCCTAATCATTACAAAAAATGCTTGCAACGATTTTCGACATGAAATGACACCCCAAAAAATAATATAATTTTTTTCATTTTGACACAACGTCCCAATAAAAATGGATATGCAAGTGACCCCAGCAAGTCTATTGGTGTGGCTTCTGTGACTACAGGTGATTATAGTTGATTATTGGGTTATTAAAATCGTGGCAATAAATTATAAATTATAGTTGATTGTTGGGTAATTAAAACCGGTGATCAGACAGTCGCTGCAACAAGATTAGTGACCAGACAGTGGAATAGCTATGTCACTGTCACACGTTCAATTTGTAAAGGAATCTACATGTAGTAACATATTTTTTTTACCTTTTTAACGTTTTTTGTCTTTGTGGTAGTTTGCCTTTGTCTTTGTTCTGTTGCTGGTGTTGGTGTTTTATCTAATGGAGTACTTGATGCAGATGGTGCCTGGTTTGGCGAAGATGGTGGCTCTGGTGACGCAACTCCTTGTGGATTTTCCTTTATGACCTCGCAATAACGTTTGCTCATCTCGGAACTATTTCCTGAATCCAAAACCTACAAAATAAAATGACTGCATGTACAAACTAAATGGATACAAATTAAAAAATGTTGTCTGTATTTTTTTAGAGGTGTGGGGGGGGGGTATTTTTGGGTGGGGGCTCTTGCTCATTCCCCCTATGGCTGCAGGCCGCCCTCACCTTTTTTTCTCATTTTGTCCTTTTAGTGCCAATAGTCCCGGGTCTCAGGGCAATTCCAATTTAATGGTTGTGTTGCCCCCTTCTACTTATAGTTAAAGGTATGTCCGGGTGGAGGGGGGGGGGGTATATTATTAGTTACATGTAGGAATTGCTTTCATTTCAACAAAATTATCACAATAATAAAGAGCAAAAACTTACCTGCAATCTCATTTTGGCGAGATCGCGCGTTAAATTTTGCTATTTATTTTTGGCGATAATTCTGTGAAAAGATAAACGACATGTCGTATAATCAAATAGCTTGTTCACGTATTTTACAAATGACAAGCCCCACATAACCTAAACCAGGGCCGATACTGGTGGGAGCGCTCAGAGCCTTGAATTGTAAAAACAAATCGGGAAGGGGAGAACCCCCAGCACCCCACTACACCACCACCCCCGTCGGGGCTAGGCAATTCGGAAATGGCCTTCGCCTTCGCACCAGGATGCTATCCGACATGCAGAGGTGGGTGAGGTGGCAGGGGAGGGGCGCCCCACACTCTCCATGTCGGAGTTTTATTTACTGCTGGCTTCGGGCCTGACCTAAGCGGAGGTTCAGTAGTTATTTCCAGGCCTACCATGATCGACATTAACTCTCGCCGACCCTGTCGGATATTTTTCAGTTCCTTGTTTTGGGCATACATGTAAGTAAAGGGTTAAAAATAAAACACGTACCTTTCCAACAGCCACCTCGTGCACTCTTCTCCACTGAATGAGGTAAGATTCTCCTATCTTTATTGGGTCTGTCAGTTCTTTAAAAAAAACCGAGCTTCTCACTTGTATTGCATTGTCTTCAATATACCTCACCAAATGGTGACTCGGCGTTGAAGACATTTTCCGTCGGTTCATTTTGATTCAGAAAAGTCGAGTGATAAATTCAAGTCAAGTAATCACCTTTTTAAAAGGGAAATTTGTTCTGTTTATACTGTCTTGACCAATGACTGCATGTACAAATGTAGGTGTGTCCTAGTGCCTTTAATGTTAAGAACAACATCTTGTTATTTTTATTTTTACAAAAAACTGTTTTTAGACCCATTGTTTTAGATACAAACAGAAAAGGTTCTCAGTGCTTGGTATCAAAGGTTCGTACCGCAGTAAATTTTAATTACAATAACAACCAAACTTAAAATGACAAATCTGAATGGTATTCTTAGAAGAAATATGGGATGCCAGCTTTTATGTGGCTTGGCCGCTTGGGGTCGACAACAATCAAATAGAAAGGGAAATGATACAATGTACATGTATGAATACAAAGTCGAGACAATTTTTAAAACAATGTTTTTTCTGCAAAAATGCAACACCATTACTTTTCCAGAAAACACTTTTCAGAAGCCCTTCAACTTTCAGTTTCGGTTTGAAAATTAACTTGGTATTGATATTGAAACCTAAAAATTCACAAATGGAATTAAAACGCCAGATTTCACGTCCCATTCCAGTCATCCGTTATACGCCTATCTTAAAAGCAAAAACGTACCATTTTAAAAATCTTCCCCATTAATTTGTAACCGTGCTTCGATAAAAGTGAACGCAATAAAATGAATTGTTCCGATATTGCGGAAATGATCAGTCTGTTTGCAAACCGTTTATATGTCGTTCGGTACGTGTACATATAAATGGACTATCGTTTTTCTTCCGTTCAGCTAAACGAAAAAACGTTTAGCTTTCGTTTAGCTAAACGAAAAATCGTTTACCTTTCGTTTAGCCTTCGTTTAAATCATCGAAATACGGATCGTTTATAAACGTTTGGTAAGCGGAAAATAAACCCGTTTTTCGTTTAAATGCTATTTGTGAACGCGTTTACAAACGAAGAATAACGGCGTTTAATGTACAAGTTATTTCCGTTGGTACTGTATGAAGGATCCTTTCTTCACCAGATTTGACACCTTTTTGCCTCGGGTGCGTTATCGTTACTACGATTTCGCCAATCCGTCAGTCTGCGAGACTTTGACGGTTTTGGATCAGGACTCCAATTCCCTCGGGCTTTCCAAGCTCAAGTCTGCAGTCATTCCTATGACGACTCTGGAGTCCATGTTGGGTTGATCGAGAGGAATGCTGGGTATGCTTTCTCTCTCCGATCACGTCGTCTCTGCCATAGCTGCCTATCTGCCTCCAGAGAGGTTTGACGATGTACAGGCTCCTTTGCGTGTGCTGTCCAAGGCGCTCATGCATCTTACTCACACGCATGCCTGTGACACGGCTATTTTTGAACTAGTTCGAAGGGACTCAGTGCTGGACACAGGCCGATCCCTTCCTGGGGGCAGCGCGCTGCTCTTCGATCTGCTTCTTTGGTAGGACCACTACTGTTCCATGGGTTCCGTGTCGACGGTCCGGGATGACGTCATACGTCATTCCAAATATCAGCTGCTGCTTTGTCAGCTTGATCAGCCTTCTAGGGGAGGCAGGGACCGTTCAAAGCCTAACAAGTACCTTTCTGCTTCCTCTGCGAAGCAAAGGGCTGATCCTTCTGCCTCCGCTTCTACTTCTTACTCACAGGGTAAGGGTAAGCGTCGGCAGGCTAAAGGGAAGTCTCAGGATTCTTCATTCGGTAGAGGAGGTGGTTTCTCCTCTCGTGGGCCTCGTCGGGGCTCGAACTGAAGGTCCTCACCTCCATTCGTCCCAGGTTGGAGGAAGGATAGCAGAGTTCGCAGACCGTTGGGCCACCATCACATCCGATCCTTGGGTGTTCGATGTTTGGTCCGGGCTGCGAATATCCTTCCGAAGGCACCCCACTCTGTCCAGAGTGCCTCTTCCAACCACAGTTCCTTCAGACGTTTCACGTCAGGAGCTTTTGTCCATGGAGATAGACAATCTCCTGGCCAGGCGGGCGGTGGAGGTCGTCAAGAACATTCAGTCAGTGGGGTTTTATTCCCGCCTGTTCTTGGTGCCGAAGAAGGACGACCGGTGATCGATCTGAGTATCCTGAACCAGTCTATCATTGCTTCCAAGTTCAGCATGGAGACGTTCAGGTCGGCCCGACGTTCCATTCACCAGGGAGATTTTGCTTCCAGCATCGACCTGCGAGACGCTTACTTTCACGTTCCGATTCATCGGGTGTCGTGGAAGTATCTCAGGTTCGCTTTTCTGGTGCGAATTTACCAGTTGAAGGCCATGTCTTTCGGCCTCACCTGGCTCCTTGGCCCTTCGCCCGAATGATGTCGCATGTGATAGCCTTCCATCGCACACAGACCAGGGTGACTACTTCGGCATATCTAGTCGATATCCTCCAGAGGCATTCCAATGCTGCGTTACTGGAGTTGGATGTCGACACTCTGTTGAGCTTGCTCACGTCGCTAGGATTCAGAGTCAACGAGGAGAAGTCGGATCTGGTCCCTTCTCCGTCGTTTTGCCATCTGGGGATGGTCTTCCGCAAACAGTTCTATACGGTTCCCCAGGCTAGGGCTGTGATTCTCTCAGCTTTTGCTCTGACTCTGTCCCAGTCCACATCCGCGACATCACGGGGTATTCTCCGGTTACTCGGTCTCTGCGGTTCGGTGACGGATCTCATTCCTCTAGGTCGGCTGCATGTCAGACCTCTCCAACACTTTCTGCTCAGTCGTTGGAGGCCGAATGTTGATTCTCTGGATCTGATGCTTCAGTTACCAGAATCTCTTCATCCTCACCTTCTCCACTGGACGAATGTTCCGTGGATCACGCAGGGTGTCCCGTTAGACTTACCTACGTCCGATCACGTTCTGACGGCAGATGCCAGCGATCTCGGATGGGGTGCGACGTTGGATCCTCTAGGTCTTTTCCTTCACGGGATGTGGGACCAGGAGCGGGCATCTCTACACATCAACCAGAAGGAGCTTCTTGCTCTTCTTCTGAGTTCCAGGCAGTGGATCCCTCATCTGTCGAATCGTCAGGTCCTTCTGTTGTTCGACAATTCGACAGTGCTTGCTTCATTCGGAACCAGGGTGGCACGCACTCGGTTCCAATGTACGAACTGGCTCGGGATCTTCTACTGCTCGCTCAGGATGTCAACGCCGGGGTGGTTGTTCGTCACATTTCCGGTCGTCTGATCGTCCTAGCCGACACCCTGTCCCGACGGGGCAGGTTCTTTTCCACCGAGTGGATGCTCCACATGCCGGTGTTCCATCGATCTCTTTGCGACTCGTTGGAACCATCAGGTGGACACTTTTGTGTCCCCGTGTCCAGATGCTCTAGCTTTCGCCGTGGACGCTCTGGACCTACTTTGGGACGGTCTTGTCGGCTACGCCTTCCTGCTGGTTCCGATTCCGCCTCAGGTTCTAGCTCAGATATGAACCTGCAGTCGTCGATTCGTTGGATCCTCTAGGTCTTTTCCTTCACGGGATGTGGGACCAGGATCGGGCATCTCTACACATCAACCAGAAGGAGCTTCTTGCTCTTCTTCTGAGTTCCAGGCAGTGGATCCCTCACCTGTCGAATCGTCAGGTCCTTCTGTTGTTCGACAATTCGACAGTGGTTGCTTCATTCGGAGCCAGGGCGACAGTCACTCGGTTCAGGTGTACGAATTGGCTCGGGATCTTCTACTGCTCGGTCAGGATGTCAACGCCGGAGTGGTTGTTCGTCACATTTCCGGCCGTCTGAACGTCCTAGCCGGCACCCTGTCCCGACGGGGCAGGTTCTGTTCCACCGACTCGACTCGTAGGAACCATCAGGTGGACACTTTCGTGTCCCCGTGTCCAGATGTTCTGGCTTTCGCCGTGGACGCTCTGGCCCTCTTTTGGGACGGTCTTGTCGGCTATGCCTTTCTGCCGGTTCCGATTCCGCCTAAGGTTCTAGCCCAGATATGAACCTGCAGTCGTCGAATCGTTGGATCCTCTAGGCCTTTTCCTTCACGGGATATGGGACCAGGATCGGGCATCTCTACACATCAACCAGAAGGAGCTTCTTGCTCTTCTTCTGAGTTCCAGGCAGTGGATCCCTCACCTGTCGAATCGTCAGGTCCTTCTGTTGTTCGACAATTCGACAGTGGTTGCTTCATTCGGAGCCAGGGCGACACGCACTCGGTTCAGGTGTACGAATTGGCTCGGGATCTTCTACTGCTCGGTCAGGATGTCAACGCCGGAGTGGTTGTTCGTCATATTTCCGGCCGTCTGAACGTCCTAGCCGGCACCCTGTCCCGACGGGGCAGGTTCTGTTCCACCGACTCGACTCGTAGGAACCATCAGGTGGACACTTTCGTGTCCCCGTGTCCAGATGTTCTGGATTTCGCCGTGGACGCTCTGGCCCTCTTTTGGGACGGTCTTGTCGGCTATGCCTTTCTGCCGGTTCCGATTCCGCCTAAGGTTCTAGCCCAGATATGAACCTGCAGTCGTCGAATCCTTTCGATCACACCCCTGTCGCCTCGGTGGGTGTGGATCAATCTGCTCCGCTCTCTGTTAGCGGCAGTTCTGGCATGTCTCCCTCAAAGTCGCCCGAGGAGGTTTCACACCGCTTACGGAGTTTCTGGTGTATATTTGATTCTGGGGGTCTCCAGCAATGGGTACAAGTCCTTGCTTCGGAGACCTTTTTCATATGTGGTACCGCATTGTTTCGACACTCATCCTTGCCTCTCCAAGCTTGTTCAGCTCTTTTCCTTGAAAAGGCCTAGGACTTTGCAATTTACTCCAAGATGGACACTTTCTTGGGCGCTGCTCTGCTTGGGGGTGGGGGGGGGGGGGGGGGGGCGTTCGCGTTATCCTGGATAGATATGCGTTTTCTCACATGCCAGATCTCTCCTGCATCCATTTCTCGATGGATTTGTCTTGCTATTCGCGCAGCTTCCGTTCGGCTAGCTACTGGTGTTTGTATTACCAATCGTTTCTTTCTGCCACGAGGTGCGTCCATTGTCTTTCCTCTTTTAATAGCTCTGTCATGTTGTCGAATGTTATACTGGCAGCCTACTGGAGAAATTCTACCTTCTCCTTTTATCTGCGTCAGTTGCAGGAGCCGACAGAGGACCTTTGACCTACGGGCCCTCTTTCTTCGGCTCAGACTGTTGTCTCTCCCAGTCATTCAGTTTTTTACAGGGTCAGTTCCAGCTCTGTGTTGTTACTGCCCTTTCTGTCTGTGCGTCGCACTTCACAATACGCCTCATCTTTCATTGTCTTTTACTAATGTTTGTGATCTATGGTTTGAAAGGCCAAGGGATCTCTTTCTCTGTCCACGGTTCCAGTGCAATTGAGTTATGTGTGGGTTGGTTATGTGATTCCCTCCATCCTATTGTCTATTCAGCCTGTAGTAAACAATTGTAAGGTAGGTTGATAAGAAATATAAATTTTATAGTAAATTTCCTTTCTTATTATACCTACCGCAATTGTTTACATGGAGGCCCTCCCGTATTCTTATTCGGGTAAGTATCCTTCCTCCGCGCTGATCACATAACACCTATGTTGGCGGAATCAAAAGAATGATGAATTGATGACGCACTGCGCATTGGTTAACGAAAGTCGTGGATTTGTATTTGGGAAGAGCGTCCCATACTGGGTGTGCGCCGATGGCGCTCGGCCCAGTTTTGGCTTATTTTTTTCGTGGTGCTCTTTTTACACCACTTTCTTTCCCACATCTCTTGGGAAAGATTAAAATAGAAAGTATTTTATCCGAGTTAGGGTCTTCCACTGTAGTGTAAGCCTGTAGTAAACAATTGCGGTAGGTATAATAAGAAAGGAAATTTTCTAAACAATTTATATTTTCTTTTACAGCTGCTAACTCTGTTTTTGTCGCCTTAGTTATTTGAGTTTCTAGCAGTTGCTCACCGCTGCTCGCTGGTTTTGTATGTATACCCCGGCGTCCTCCACCAGTAAGACTGTCCGACACGATGTACGCCGTTCTGTTAATGCATACATGTTTGACGTTGGAATGGCACAGATTGTGTAGCATCTTGAAGAAATGTATTCCAAAATTTTAACTGAACCATTTGTACGTTTTGGAAAGATTTGTGTGTATGAGTATCATTTATTGTGAAAAATCTATGTGTTTTAGAAAAGAGTGTCTGATGATTTTTGTTGACCACAAAAGATTTCGCTTGACACCAAATATTCTTACTAACCGCTGCTCCGTGGGTGTCACCAGATATTCCGGCTATCTCATCCAATAGAAACTGTCCGACTTGATATGAGTCGGTCTACTGAAAGTCCTGTTTAAGTATTCATTCGGAAACACAATGAATCAAGAGTTCAAAAGTACCAAATCAAACATTATATTTTCCAACGTTTAATCTATGATGAAGAAGCAATAACTAACTTCAATCAAAATAATGTTAACCTAAAATCAAACAACTATCTGCTGTCAAGACCGACTCTACTCAGTTCTAACGTTTGTCGAATACCACCCTGTTTTATTCACTATTTAAATTATTTATGGGATGATGCCTTCAGGGACGCCTGAAGCACGGGGTAGAGAAGGCAGCTGCCCTCCCTGCCTTCGTCGGATCGTGGGGGCGAAAGGGGGGGGGGGGGACGATGCCCTTCCCAGGTTTGTCACTCAAACTTTTTAATGATTTATTCTCAAAGTAAAGCTAAAATGCACCGCAAATCCGTTCTGGGAACTTCCACAATTCAATGGAGGGGGGGTGTAGGGAGGAGCCCCCCCCCCCCCCCCCGATGGAAGGGGGCACCTCCTCTCAAACTCCTCATCTCGGGTCTTCGTCCTTCAAGACGTGAATGCTTCCGCATGTCATGGCGGGGCTGCTGGTGCGATTAAATGCCCTTTTCTAAGGTCTGCCCCCTGCCCTAAAATGTTCCGACACTCCTGGGTGATAGGAGGACATTCACAACACTATGCCATTTCCTACATTAGACATCTACAATTTTGTAATTTTGTTTTGTCATCTCTTATTTATATCTGTATACTGTGAAATATATTTAATTCAATAATTCAATTTAAGTCAAGCCCAACACACAAACAAGGTAAGGGCGAATCAAAATAGATGCACTGTTACGCAAATTTCTTTAGCAAGGCGCTTCTACCTGGGATAAATTCTGTCTAACTCCCCTCTGCTAATGGGGCGCCCTGAAACAAAAGGGCGGCAACGAAAAGTCAAAACCCTTCTGTCTGTTTTACGTCTGCAACCAATAAAAATAGGTAGCTGTAGCAGCAGCATAAATATTAATGGTAGTTGTAGCAGTGATAGCAATAAATGAACAGAACGACACACGATATGGCACGAGCGCCAGCGCGGAAGGATAAAACGAGAGGCCAAAGGCAAGTGCCATATGGGTTAACTCATTCACATGCGCGTGTCGTTCTGTGTTTATTACACGCCTTCACGTCTATAAAAACAATTACCAGAAGGACACTCAGCAATTCATTTGATAACTATCAACACAGAAACCATTTTATCGCCAACCAAATTTGCGAGGGGAACCCGTATTACTATTTTGACCCCTGAGTTTCAATTTGTTCTATGTGCCTTTATTGCAACTCAGGGGACGATTTTTAGCTATCGCTAAGGATTCAAATTGTAATTGCGGTGCACGATTTGTAGAAAATTCCAGTGAAATTTCGATTCTATTTAAAAATAGCCCGTCGACGATTTCTGTTCCGCACAAATGTGCGGAACGGATTTTCATTGTCCGCATGGTTTAGCGTTGCCGTAGATGGGATTTTATAGAACAGGCGTGTAATAATAGTAGTACATGTAAAAGTCGTGAGCATGTTGGTGTTGCTGAAGAACTGGTTGTGTCAGAAGTATAATATTTGGCATTAATGCATTCGTAGAAGCAGATATAAACAAATATTATAGCATTGTATTAAATTGTATTTCTCTCTTTGTTAGGCATTATCAGAGCAAATGGTGATTTGTGGCGCAAGAACCGAAGATTTGCGTTATCTGCACTAAGAGATTTTGGAATGGGGAAGAACAAGTTACAGACATCTATTCAGGAGGAGGCGACTAATTTAATCAAAGCTATTGAGAGTTTAAATGGAGAGCCGTTCGATTTGTCGAATCTCATACACAACGCAGTGTCTAATATAATTTGCTCGATTGTCTTTGGAAATCGTTTCGAATACGGCGATAAAAAGTTTCAATATTATATAAACGCTTTGTCTACCGTTGCATCTTTTGGTGGGCAAGCCAGACTGTTTGCAATTTCAGCTTTAAGACACTTGCCCGGTGATATAACGGGAATAAAACGTTTGGCAAAAGCCTTTTTAGAGGTTTGGGAATTCATTAAATCATCAATTGAGGAACACCTACAAGTTTACGACGAACGAAATATTAACAGTGTTATAGACGTCTATATTAAACAGGAAAAACTTGGCACAATGCAGCAGCTTTCTTAAGACAACATCTCAGGTTAGTATTCAGATATGTTTGTTAAGTTTCGGAAATGTGCTTATTTGGGTCTGTATGTTTATTAAAAGAGAATCGTCGCCAAGAGTACGATGTTTTCCCGAATCGTGGCATCGAAGTGACAACTGTTTTCATTGTCCATATTTAATTTGTACCTTTGTTCTACACAGTCGCATGTAGTCATATAAATATAGGTTATTACCACGATGTGGGTTTCCGAGATTGTGTAGTGAAGTCAAGACCTCGCCGCTGGGCATATATTGACGAGTTTGTTAGGACGAGTCGATATATATGACCCAAGGGCGAGGTCAAAACTTCAATGCAGCATCTCAGAAACCCACTTGGTTCGTAATAACAAATTTATCTTACAATATTCCTCCCCTTCTTGACTTGTTTGCATATATTTTAACAATCATTCAGCTTCGTTGATTTTTTATTTACGAAGATCATGACGTCATGGGATTTCGTATTTCGTTCTCACGCTGTACATGACGTAATGACATAATCCCCATTCATTGTTTTTCTTGAACGTTTAAACCGCTGAAGTAGATAGATGCGTTTTATCTGTATGTTTTGGTTTTATTTTTCAGGTTTAACGCATGGTAGGCCTGTATAAAAATATCATCGTGACAAAGATGATCTCGTCTAATTTATTTCGTTGAGTTGGCGATTTATATATCATTTAATTACTGTTATCAAAAGCGGTGTCCTCGACATGTGAAATCAGGTTTTGAGGAGTGCAAGTCAAAAACGTTCTATTTCTGAATCGAATGATTGCACGTGCGGTTGCCACCCGCAGTACACCTTTGTATTTTGTCTAGATGTTTTCGCTTGTATCCGTCCAGGACGACCCGCGTTGTGTCCTTGGGCGAGGCACTTTACCCCGGTTGCCTATATGGGGGAACGATCACGCCGCGTACAAAGGCGTACCGCACGTCGATGGTGCATATGTCTTCAACCGCTGTAACCCTGCTTGAGCGGAGCTTCACCAGAGTTTGAATGTTGAGGAGCTGACAGTTGCTCGTCGATGCACGGTTTTCTCTCCGGGTACTCCGGCTTCCTCCACCCGTAAAACTGTCACGGTCACGATTAGCCATTGTGCACGGGTATGTGACCTTAAATACCAATAAATAAATAAATACATTTCCACTTGCATTGGGAGAAATGCGTTCTTGTTGTAGGGTAAAATGCTGTACTACTAAACAGTAGGAGAATCATTTCCCTGAAGAAAATGGAAAACATATTCTTCTCGGAAAGCTCCAATGCTCAGGATATTGCTTATACTTTAAATATTAATTAAGGAGCGATATATTGCTACAAGAACATGTGCTATTTTCAAAAGGGATGCAAAAATATTGGACACAATTCCATATCAAATTCGCTTGGTTCTTGACGTTTTATAATGTAATGGAGCTTCAACTGGTATCTCTGCAGATATCATGTTGTTTTACCGAGTACTTTTAGTTTTCCCTGTACATTTATTTGATTTTGTCATATTTTATTCCCTGTGTATATACTCCACCCTACAGTTTGTTTCAGGATCTCAGGATTAGGCCTAATTATTTTCCACACCCTTTTACTCAATGCATACGATATTAGAATTGGTTACTTTCTTCACATTCAGAAAACAATTCAACAAAAGCATACCATGTGATCCCTCATTGCAACGAGCTCGTCGAGTTCGTTTCAATGAGGGGCCACATGATATGGCTTTGTTGAATTCGTTTTCAGAATAATGTTTTTGTCAACTGCTTTTGTAAATTACTTGAATTGATGGCCAGATTCGTTGGGTAAATGGTTAATCAGCTACGAATGTCCAGAGGCGAAGCGCATTTTTCAATGGTTGCGAGAAAAGAGGCATTTTGATTCTCCTTGTACTAAGAATTAGATAAATCTGGTATCCATATATAAACATGTAGAATGTCTTTTTGTCGTACTATGATTGTTTAGTAAATCCGAATTCTGAAAGCAGAACCAAGAACACAAACGTTACGTCAAGTGACACAGACCACAGAGATATGTAATTCGACATCTGTCGAGCTGGTAGAGAGCTATCGGGAGATATTTTTGGAATTAAACGAAATCCCTGTACATATGTGTAAAAAATAAAACATTTACCGCAGAAGCCTCAATCACATACAAATTCATAGTCCGGCTTACGAGTACGGTGAACAAGATATTTGAGAAAATAGCATTTAAAATATTTTTAACTAAGCTGCAATTAGGAGACAACACTGTCATTCAGTGGATTAGTATGGACAACAATATCAAATCCATCCATCCATCCATCCATCCATCCATCCATCCATCCATCCATTCCATCCATCCATCCATCCATCATCCATCCATCCATCCATCCATCCATCAATACAAAAACAATTTTAACATATGTTGGAAGGCAACATAGCCAGTTTTGCCGTCTGTCCAGTGCAACCTTACGAAAGTGGTTATTATAGGAACAGAATAGTGCAACAACTTTACAAGTTCTTAGGTAATTCGTTTTCAAATTGACATTGGCTCGAAAAAAGGAAACAAGGTTTTTGTTTTGTCATATAAGTAGCATTTCACGGGTTAACGGTAAAAATTCTGAGGGTAGATTAATTCCTAATCCTAATCCTTGACATCGATGGCCGAGTTCGGGATTGACACTGAATCGACTCCTCGATTTGTATATTTTCGACTCGAATAACTAGTGTTTTTTTTTACGAAGGGACGATGGTAAATACTCGTCTTTTATCGATGGAATCTTTCCGCGAAAATGAAAGAATAGTTGTCTGTTGCGTTTTCGGTTCAATCGGGTTATCTGCATGATTGTCTCTGTCTTACAAGTTACCTTGTAACAACAATATTTCTCCGTGTACTTCGGCTTCCTCCACCCGTACAACTGTTCGACACGAGCGGATTCTGGATGTCGAAAATGCAGATAAACCCGCAAAAGTAAATAAATAAATAAATAAATAAATAAATAAATAAATAAATAAATAAATAAAGCAGAGCGCAGGCTTCCCGTGCTCCACGTTATAAGTACTATTATAACAGTACAATTTGTAATCATTTCACTCGGGTACGAATGCGCCAAGGGGTATGTACAAGACGCAACGGTTTGTATGGTAATTTGTTAAAATAGGAATTGATGTTACGAAAATTGTTTCGCCCTGTTTCCGATCCGATTTAGATTCGATATCGATAACGGACCCCTGATTCGATTTGAGGATAGCAAGTCCGATTCACGGGGTCATATTCCTTCTGGAATGCCACAAGGATCTGTTGTAAAGATCTGTATCAACGACATTATAGAACACATTCAATCAACTATAACATATTGTGCATTGATAATACTTCTTATTTCTGTTGGTAGAAGATAACTTTTTCACAAGTGAGATTCCGAACTCTGACTTGAACTAAATAGGAAATTGAGCAGAAGCGTGACCTGAAAATTGTAGCACAGCAAAAACGTCACTGACCTGAAACCCCCTTTCCGTCTACTTGACAAAGCAATAGAAGAAGTAACAAGCCATACACATTTCGAGTTAACGTTTTCGAATACAGGATCTCGGGATGTGCATTTTGAAGGTATTGCCAGAAAAGTGTGCCCAGTTGTACATTGTTTTCGCAGTCTTAAATACAGACAAACGCGACCTGCGTTCCAACGATTGAATATGCAAATTTGTCTTTCCTTTATTTTAACTACCCAGAAAGTGAGATAACTTACAAATGTGAAATCAGATATGTTTGAGAATTGCAAATAGATGTTCAGTGTACGATATGTCGCGCCAATCCCGCCATAATAACCATGAACAAATGTATAAAGAAACTGGTTACATAACACAGAAAGAACTTAGGCAAAATCAAAAACGGACATTTTATAACACGAAATCTGGAATCAACACCGTGTACTTGTTTAATCTTGTTCCCAGACCTGTTCTCAATTGACATCTCATGCAGTACAAAATGCTGAACAAATAGTCCTCTTTTTGTAGAACTAAAAATGTTTATGGTTGGTCCTTGTCATCGGCAGTAGGGGTCTGGAACGATCGAGACCCCAGTTTTGTAACAGGCACACTTTAGACTTCTCGCAAAATGGTCCAGTATACAACGAGACGACACGCGACTTGTTCGAGTCCGAAATCGGATGGGAAATCGAATCGTCCATAGAGATACTACGAGGATCTGCCCGTCTTGTCGGTTGAATCTCGGAGATCGAGCAAAATGAAATCTAGGAAAATATTAAAGAATATTATCAAATGTCAAAATCATCCAGTTCTGGCCCAGTCTGAGAATTCATTGTATATTCTCCCCAGGATGAAATTTATGACAGTGAAGACACCGCAAATCAGAGATGAAAAATCCTAAGTTCCAAACCATGTAGATTTTACTCGTTTTTTAAGAGTTCGCTCGCTCGACGTCATCAAGATCGCCGAGAAATCTCTGATGCAAAATTACATACCGCGACACAAAGTGTCAAAACGAGTAATTGTTTGTCGGTATTCTCAAGTGTCTCATCGACGGAGTTGGTTGATTTTGGCGATGTTCACTCGTGTGTGGAACACTAGAAATAAAAAAAATACAAAAAAACTTGTATTTTTGCGTTTGCGTTTTGCGATGTGCTTACGATTTGCGAGGTCGATTCGGTAGAGAATTCTCGGATGAGAGAAAGATTGTCCCCCTTCAATTCGATCTATCGCAGATCTGTCTGTCTGTGACGGTTTTTTGTTGTTTTTTCGATATATTAATAAATAGAGGGAAAAAGATTAAAATAAAATTTTAAAACCAAAAAAAAATAAATATTAAAAAATGAGAAGTTTCTCAGAGATGTCTTCTACAGCGTGTAAGCCCATCTCTCGGATTTAAACAGTCCTACAGCGATGAGCGAGAGATGTCCTAGTTGCATGTAGGAGGGACTGGTCGAGGCGCACACCTGTTACACCGCGGAACACAAAGGCGGTATTATCCATTGTTTTGCATCTATGCTGGAAAAGCTTGACCTGGACTAGGTGATAGAGTGGTGGGAGACACTGCTCAAGTGTCGAGGTCATCCACAGCCTTTGGATTTCGAAATTGAGCATTTTCGGAAAATGCCGAGAAATCTCACAAATTATGACCGAGGAAGTATTCTGCATTTATTACTGGATAGAGAATATCCGTCTCAGACCTTGTGAAGGGGAAACAAAATGAAAATAATTATTAAATAAGAAAACAAAACCAAAAAATTGGAAAAAATAAGAAAGAATATTGATATATATTATAAACATTTATTTAGGAAATAAAAAAAATAAGAAATTTAACATATTTGTATTTTTGTTTTGTCTTTCACAAATTTTTTTTCTTCTGTTTTTTTCACATTTTTTCTTTACAAAGTCATATCTTTTATTAGCAAGCGAGCTGTCACTCTCTCTTCCTCTTTATTTTTGTATAATTGTTCGATACCTATGTATGTTTTCGTTCGTGTTTTCACATTTCCCATAGCTTCTGTTCCGAGACGATCTACAACACCTTGATCGATTTTTGCCGCAGATCAAAATAAAGTCAACATCTTCGAAATCTTCTTCTTTCAGGATTTCCAGACACGACTTTTTCTAACTCCAAAATGACTTTACTTAATTTTCAGTCAGTTATAACCCCATGCTATAATTTTCGTATTTATACTTAAACTTTATCACCTCAACATCCTCCAATTCGATTTGATGAGGTTTAACAAAACCGATTTACTTAAAAGTTTCTTGTAAGGAATGATTCTTTTAAGTTTGACTTTTTTCTATTGCCATTATTTGGTGATAATTTTTTTAAAATTTTAATTTATTTTCCTTTTTTATTCCCTATTGTATATATGAATTTTTTTGTTATAGAAATATTTCAATTTTTGTTTTTTAAATGTTTTTATATTAAATTATATCTTTCTTGCAAACTGCAAATTTAGAATTACTATCTTTTTCCCATTTCTTATATACATAGGCCAACTTTTAATTTCTCATAATATAAAGTTCCACTTCATTTCCTTATATACGAGAAATGAAAGAAGAAAAAAATAAAGTCACACACAAACAGTTGTTGTCCACTTTCGTAAAATGATAGTGAACCGTCGAGGTATTTTTCAAAGCGTTTGATGGCAAGGGTATAAAACAGTTTCATCCCAGAAATTTCTTGAACGAGATAAAACCTAGCGTGTTGGATTTATTTCGTCAGATGCGAGGAAATGGTATCAAAACGGAAATGGTATTGAAGTGTGGGATGGAGAAGATAGATCTGAACACGGGCGATGTAAAGGAAAAAAACGGCTTATTGTCAGTCTCGCTCAAAAACCGTGACCGAACGTTCTTCATGAAAGGCGAAATAATACACTCTTTGGTGCAGTATCAAAACGAAGGTAACAATTGGAGATTCGATGAAGTATTGAATCTAGAAATTCATATCGACAAGTACGATCCATTGTGAATGTCTTCATACATAAAATTGCCTCATTTCATAGGAAAGAAAAAAGCTGCAATCAACGTGGAAAATAAAAAGACAAAAAGACAATCAGTGCTTCAAATGGGCTGTCACATCTGCCTTATATCCCATAGAAACGAATCCGCAGAGAATATCAATGTATGTGGAAATATCTAGGAATTTAGATTGGTCGGGAAAGAATTTCCCGACTCAGCTACGTGACATCGATCATTTTGAAAATCAAAATCCGACGATAGTCGTCAACGTTTTGGGATATGACGATTAAAAATAAACACACATTTCCTCTAAGGATAGGTTCACAGAATAATCGTAACAAAAACATTAATTTATTATTAATTTCGGAAAACGACAATCAACATTACTGTTGGATCAAGAGCATGAGTCGATTATTGGCGACACAGACTAGCGGACACAGGGGAGAGAGATTTTTCTGTTTCAACAGTCTGAATTCCTTCCAATGCAAACAATCGCTGGAACGTCACGAGGAGTATTGTAACTCAAATCAATGCTTTGCAGTCGAATTGCTCAAACCTTACACTTACATTAACCCTTTACCCAACACAGATGATATCAAAATTTATTATTTTAAATATAATTTTTTCAAATCTTTCAAAAAAATTCAACAAAATCATATCATGTGACCACTCGTTGGAACGAGCTCGTTCCAACGAGGGATCACATGATATGGTTTTGTTGAAATTTTTTGAAATATAATATATAACTGCTGAATTTGCATATTATGCGGGTGGATGCGGGCGATTCGTTGGGTAGAGGTTTAAATTCATACATTACAACAGAAGACTGAGATTGCCTTTTGTGGTGTATGCCGATTTTGAATGTTTCTCGGTGAAAATGAGTTCGTGTCAGCCCGATGAATGTCAGAGTTACACCGAAAAATATCAGAAACACACATTGTCTGGATATTGTTTCTACATAAAATGTTCTTTCGACGATCATCTACACGAAACAATCAGATGATGACGATGTGGCTAAGAAATTCGTGGAAGATTTGGAATTTCAAATCAAAAAAATATACGAGTGATTTAAAGCCCGTAGAAGATGATCATTACAGACGAGCAAATGAAAGACTATAAGAGAGCCACTGAATATCACATCTGCAGACTACCATTCACCAAAACTTCGGCACCGGAATACAAGAAAGTGAGTGGTCACGATCACTACATGGGTAAATTTCGAGATGCCACGCACAGTAATTGCAATTTAAAATATCAAGATCCTAAGTTTTTTCCAGTGATATTTCACAATCTGTCAGGTGACGACAGTCACCTGTTCGTGAAGAATCTCGATAAAGTCAGTGAAGCATATGTAAACTGCATCGCGAAGATCGGGAAACAATACCTTCAATATTTCTTTTTCGAAATTGATTGGGACATGTCAACAGTCGATATCAAGAGTGAAATACATTTCATAGACAGTTTTAAATTCACGCCGACCAGTCTCGAGACTGGTCAGCAATTTAGGGAAGGAAAAATTCGAGATCATGACCGAACATTTCGAGACGAGCGCCAATTGGAAAGCGTATTGAGGAAAGGAGTTATATATATGTATATGGACCGTTTGCATTGATCGACAAGTCGAAGCTACCTTTCACTTTCATGCGAAATTATACGATGCTGACATATCCTATGTCGACTATGAACACGCTCAAAAAGTGTAGAAAATATTCGACGTCAAATCCATGAGAGATTTTTACGGTCTGTATCTGAAAACCGACACCCTTCCACTGGCAGACGTGTTCGAACATTTTCGAGACCTCTGTTGGAGACATTACTTTCTTGATCAGGTTTGATATTACTTGGCTCCTGGCTTGGCCTGGGATGCACTGCTGAAGATGACTGAAATCCACTTGAAATTATTATCCAACGTGGACATGTTGCCAATGTTTGAAACGGGTGTGAGACGTGAAGTGTCGACGATATGTCAAAGATTCGCAAAAAGTGAACAACACCTACATGGAAGAAGGATTCGATGCACGAGAACCGAGTAAATACATAACATATTTAGATGTTAGTAATTTATATTGTTGGGCCATGAGTCAGTCCGTTACCGACGGGAAATTTCAAATTGGAGGGGATGGGAAATTGGAGACATTATCTATGTCTTCTGAAGGTGGGTCTGGAATATCCCAAAACGTTGCACGATCCACACAACAGTATCCTTTAGCATTCGAACAAATGAAAATGAATAAAGTTGATAAACTCTTTCCAAATTAAAATGACAAATGTAAATCTACTGTGAAATTCTGAAACTTTACAAAGATTATGGCATGAAATTTATCAAAATACATCGCATCTTGCGATTTGATGAAGAGCCTTGGACGAAGAAGTACTTTGATCTTAATACGAAATTTGAGAACGCAGGCTGTGACCCAATTCGAGAAAGATTTTTAAATACTTTTGAACAATTCTGTGTATGGAAAATTGATGGAAAACATCAGAAAAGACTAAGATTTGTCTCGTGACGACAGACACACAGGCTTGAAATACATTTCGAAACCAAACGATAAACAATGATACATCTTTGATGAAAATCTAGTGGCTGTTTAAATGAAACAAATGCATCTAACATTTGACAAACCGACTTATTTGGGAACGTGCATCTTAGACATCAGGGGGCGCGGTGGTTCAGTTGATAGAGGTGCAGGCAGGCTGCAAGCCGAGAGGTCCTCGGTTCGAATCCCACCTGCGGCAACCGCGTTGTGTCCTTGGGCAAGACACTTCACCCCCATAGCCCACGTGGGGGCACGGTGACGCTGTGTACTAAGGCGTACTGCACGTCGATTGTGCACCTGTCTTCAACCAATGCTAACCCTGCTTGTGTGGAGTTGGTATGTTGGGAAGCTGACAGTTGCTCGCCGTTGCTCGCCGTTGCTCGGTGGTTCTCTCCGGTTACTCGGGCTTCCCCCACCCGTAAAACTGTCACGGTCATGGGTAGCCATTGTGCAGAAATATGTGACCTTAAACACCAATAAATAAATAATAAATATCTTAGACATCAGCAAACAGAAGATGTATCAATTTCATTTCGAATATGTCAAGAAGAAATATAATTCAAAAGCCAAACTGTTGTTTACCGACACGGATAGTCAGGTTTATGAGATAGAGACAGAAGATTTTTTACCGAGACATATCTCCGGATGTCGATGCGTGGTTCATCTCGAGCAATTATCCAAGCAATCACAAATCTAACATTCCATCGGGTGTGAATAAAAAGGTGCTTGGAAAATTCAAAGTCGAGACGGGAGGAAGACAGATCACAGAATTTGTGGGTTTAAAGTACAAACTGTACTCTTACCACTCAGATGGGAAGGAAATTAAGAAATGTAAAGGTGTGAAAAGAAACGTCGCGAATAATGACACCACCTTCGAAGAGTATAAAAAATGTTTCTTTGAAAATCGAGAAGTGTGCAAATCGATGAACACGATTCGCAGTGACAAGCACGGGTCTCTACAGGGAAATAATCAATAAAATTACTTTATTCGCTGATGTGATAAGAGAATTCTGCAAACGAATGGAATAAACACTTTAGCTCTTGGTCATCATTCCACGAAGTCAATCATTCCCCCAAATCCAGAGGGATTAGACGAATACATGACATTGCAAATTGACAAAGACAAAGAAAAAAAAAACTAAAAAATAATTAACAGCAAAGAAAATGAATCTTAAAAAAAATTAAAAAACAAAATGGAACATACAAATAAAGTGAGCAGTTTATTTTGACGAAACGAAAAATAAAATATTTCCAATGATGAAACAGAGTTGTTTTTTTTTTTTGAGAAATGAAATTCACACAACATATAAAAAATAAATAAAAAAAATAAAATAAAATAAATTTTAAAAAATGTAAAATACAAACATATCGGTAGAAGGTGTTATCTTACCAAAGAAACCTCTAACATCGATCTGTTGGATGCGGTCAAAGCATTGAAGATAGATTTTTTTTTGCAGTGTGCTTTCCAGAGATGCATTACCCAGAAAACTCCGAGATGGCGACGAATCCGGAATCTTGAATCTAGACGATTTCTTGGGCGACGGCACTCATTGGGTAGCATGGTTCAAGAACGCGAGAAAAAAATATTATTTTGACAATTACGGAATCTCACCGCGTGTAGAATTGATGGATTATTTAAAATCGTCGATTTATTACAATACGGAATGTATGTAACCTGACAATTAGGTGTTTTGTAGACACTTGTGTCTCTACGTTCTCAAGAGATGGCCTTCGAAACATCATTTCCAAGACATCGTCAACGATTTATATTGAGAGAGAATTTTTTTTTGTTTTATTTTAATAATAGGAAATAAAAAAATAAACTGAATAAGAAAATATAAATAATAATTTAGATGGAAAATATAAAAAATGACAGTCGATAAATTTGGAAGAACTGATAAAATTGTGAAAAAACAAAGATCGCCATTGAAGGCGATGATGGAAGGTTTGTTTCATACTTGAACGATCATTTTGCGAGGCGATACAAACCTCGAAAGGAACTGTTAAACATAAATAATCACAAGGTTTATAACATTTCCGAACCGATAGATCTCAGTGATACCGCAACTAAAGAGTATGCAGATAAGGCAGGTGCAGATTCTGAGAAGTTTGTGAGAGATAGTTACCTGGATAAAAATATGACCGACGATCTAGCATCAAAATCTAAATGATTGGCGAACGTGGCGCATCCTGTGGAATCGAGTGATGCAATCACAAAAAATTATGCTGACGAATCACACAGACGTTTCACTCAATATCTGAGAGAGCGCTACATTCCAAAAATCATGAATTCTAAAGTGGATGACAATTCTCACAAGATATAGAATCTAGGAGAACCAGAGAATCCCAGATATGCTGCCACCAAACGTTGTCGTCGCAGAATGAAAGATCATCGATGCTTTGAATGATGAGAAGAAAAATTAAATGAAGACCGATCTGGATGCCGGATTTAATAAGATCATCAATCTGGCACAAAAAAGCGGAGATGATACCTAATCGACTGCAGTCAATACAGGTTAAGTGGATTCTGCTCTCACCAAACCACAGACCAATCTTAAAGAGCATGTGAACGATCTGTATCTCAACAAATGATCGGGAGAAATGTTCGGCATCGACATGACTGGTAAAAAGCTATTCGGTATCCAGACCGATCCGGAATACGATTCGAGTGCAGTCAGCAGAAAATACGTGGACGACACTAAAGGCAATCTGGGCTTGGGAGGTAATCGAATAAAAAATCGACCCGATCCCGAGTTGATGACAGACGCCTGCACTACGATTTGTGTCATTGGAAAAGATAAAATATATGAGACAGTTGATAACCGTGTGGGCTGAAGAAAGTGATGCTTTAGATGATTCGGAATCGAAACGGTCCTTAGGAAATGGAAGAAATCGACTGCTACACGGTCAGGTAGGATACCCGAAGTCGATAGGAGGACGCATTATTTGAATTTGTTTGACTTGTAACGACTTGAAGAATAGAGCTGTTGTCAGCGTGTTGGTAAATGGCATAGAAAACAATAGATATAAAGTCGAGAAGATGGCGAATCAGTATTGCAATACAGGGAAATTCAGAACACCTTTGAGAGTCAAGGAGGGAGATAGAATTAATTTCATGATAAAGACGACTAATCTCAAAGCTACTTCTTCCATAATATCTGTGTTGATCGAATGTGATCCTTTGAATGCATAAAACAAATTGGACAAACTTTTAATCGAATTGAAAATCTGAGGTACTTGAAAGAAAAAAAAATAAGGAAGTTTAAGAACTTTATAAAATAATACTAAAATTCTCTAACTTTCTCTTTATGTTTAAGTTTTTTGAAGTTACTTTTTATGTTTTTAAAGTTTTATTCAAGTTGTTTTGAGTGTTTTTAATGTTTTTGTCAGTTATTGAATAACACACATTTTACTTCCATCTGATTGAAACATCAACACTCCGTCGGATATGATAACTACGAAAGCTTCAGTTTGCCATGGTATGTTCCTATCGTACTGCATCTTGATGAGGATGTCCAGAACAGTGCTCTCGAGTTTCTCGCACTGTTTATGGACGTCGAACAGGAACAGGGGATAGAGCGTATTGTATTCGCTGGGCATTACGTTCGGATTTCTTATCAATTCGTCCACGTGGTGATATTGCGATCTGATGTCTGCGATATTGCCATACATCATAGAAAAGTCGTTCTTCTCATATGAGGCATTGTAATCTATGGCCGCATATCTCGTGAATTGAGAAACGCCTGCATGTTTCGCAAGTTGCAATGATCGAATTGAGATGGATTCTTTTCTTGAGATCCGATCCTGTCCATTTGAAATCCCATTATGATGAAACGCGTTTTCTGAGGAATATTTCACTGACAATCTTCAATCGAACTGAGTTGATGTTGAAACGTTTTCGACACCACACTATCTTGTTCTGAATCACACTGGTAATCTGGTTTTGATTCAATGATCTTGAAGAGTCTCATTCTTTCTTCATCGTTCCATTCCATCATTCCACGACGCTGGCTTTCTCTTCATTTTCGATCGAGTAGAGGTCGACCAATCGACGAACGTCCTTGTTGTAGAATTCCTTCCCCTTATCCACCCACAATTTATTCGGTTTTCGAGAAGACGAGTCGAACACGCTCTTCAGAGCCTCTGCGATGCAAGGTCCTGATTTATTCTTCAAAGCTCTGATCCAACCGTATTTGGAAAACACGTCGATGACTATCAATAGATATTTAGCACCCTCGTTCCACCTCGAAAACGATCTCATGGCGACCAAGTCGGCAGACCAAATGTCATCCAGACCCTTCACGAACATCCTTCTCTTTCGAAATTTACGCACGATGGGTCTGTGTAATTCCTCGGCCAATTCGCTCGTCAATAATCGTTTCTTCTTCTTTTCCGAAGCGCTTTTTTTTGAACGCCCCATCCGAATCGACGTTTCGCACCGATCAGATTGCCGACCAGCGAACGTTCTATCTTCTCTCCCCTGGTCGGATTCGATATGCCTCTCAATTTCGCCAACATCTATTATCGCAGACGTCGTTGTGAGTCTTGGTGTCGGGATGTCCGGCGTAGCACAGATCGTGATCATACGCGGCCGCGTCCACCCTATTCACGGGTTTGCTCCAAGATTTAGGAGTCAGATCGGCATTGAGTCTCTTGTTCAATTTTGTTCCGGGTCCCGTGAAACTGTGACCCGGTATTTCGAAAGGTAGATTATTGATCATTGTATTCGCGACGCCTTTGCCTCTGCTTGTTGTTTTTTTGACGAATCGAGTCTTGATCGAACCACACACATTGCAAATTCCGCGAAGCATCTGTCTGTCGTTTTTAGTTCGTACTTCTCGAGAATTACCCGTCTCGGTAACTCTCTTACACTTTACGCAATACATGTTTGAGAGTTATTTAAATTAATTTCGTATTTATTTTTTATTTTATATATAAATTTAATATTTTCTTTTTTAAAAATTCTGTTCTTATTATATATATATATATTTTTTTTTAATCGCTGCTCTTGAGTTCTATCAACTTACCAAATTCCTCCCTGGCCTCTTTCCTCCCCCTTTCCACGAGAGAATCCTTCATCTCTTCCTTGATGATCTGACGAGTCTTGATTCTCACGGCTTTTTTCATAGCATCGTATTTCGTTTTCTCGCTCAATATCGTGAAGTATTCTCCGTCCGATATCCTACCGTCTTTCAACGCCATCGAGATCATTTCGGATATCGTGTCGATCTTGGAGTCGGCCAAGACGCGAATCTTTTCATGTTTCCTAGCCTTCAGATATAATTTGCTACTCAAAACGTTTCCGAGCGTGCTAAACAATCCGGCGGCGAGAGCCAATCCTTCTATGGTCAACACGATCGGAACGCCGACCGCGGTCGACAACAATCCGATGCCGGCCGCGTGTAAACCCATGGAAATCGTGATGAGTGTCGTGTCGACCGCGTTGACGAATTTCACGAGACTCGAATACTTCTTCTTGAGAGAACGACGAGAATCTCTCTCTCGAGTCAGATACAATTGGATTCTTTTGATTTGATCGATGCGATACCTCTCTCCTCTTTCTTTCTCTTCCAGCGACGGCGCCGTTGGCAAAACGCCGTTCGGCTTCTCGTCCTCGTCGTCATCTAACGTCGGATATAATTTATTTCTGGTTCTCATTTTTTATGTTTTTTTCTTTCTAATATTAGATAAAAATGTATGTGTGTATTTATTTTTTTATTTTCTATTCTTATTTATATCAACGAGAAAACTTAGACGTATGCTTCCTCCAGCAATAATTTCAAGACGCATCCCTTGTCTTCTAACGTCAGACTTCTACGCGCCAATTTCATTTCTTCCGAATTGGTGGGCTATCTTATGGCCCGCTACAGAAGACTAATCTCCTCCAAAACTTGATCATGTCGCCGACTTGAACGCATTCGAACGCCGGTTCGAAATACTTGAGGACCATATCTTCCCTTTCCGTAGTCAGACATGAATGATCCTCGCAATCGAAGTCTAGATGATCGCGACACCCGACGCATCGTTCTAACAAGAGGCGACCTAGTTGATCGTTCACGCAGAATGCATAGGCTCTCATCAGCATTTTTAAAAGAAACCTTGCTCTCATAATCTGGGTATCGTTCATGATTTACGTATATTTTATTATCTATTTCGATTCGATATTCATTTTTTTTAAATAATTATTTATTTATATATTTTTTTTCCTCTCCTATATAGATATCAATCACTTTTTTATTTCATCTCGACAAAACCGATTCTATTACGATTCACCTCACAAAACTCGCGAGGTGAATCCGCAAATCGTTTTCGCCGATCGGATCGCACCCTCGACCATCCGGAATGCGATCGCGAACGTCGGTGTCTCAGAACTCTCAAACCGCATTTTTGGATGTACCGGAAGCCGAAATCGGTTTGGAAAAAAAAAATTAAAAAATCCTCGATGAGTAACTTCACTTTACACTCACTTCGCGCCGTTGGCGAACGTAGAGAAAACGTTTTGAGATCGATTTTCCTGTCCTAGAACTCTCAATCGTTTTTCACCGATTGGATCGCACCCTCGACCGTCCGAAACGCGATCGCGAACGTCGGTGTCTCAGAACTCTCAAAACGCATTTTTGATGCTGTCCTAGAACTCTCAAAGCGTTTTTCGCTTGCGTTCACCAACGATAGATCGATGGTCTGATCCGCGATGGGAACGTCGACAAAAATTTTTAAATTTACATTTTCTTCAAATTTTCATACATTTTTGCCTTCCGAGCGATGTGTCGAATTTCACTCGTCCACCAACGGCCGTTTGAACGGCCAAAAGTGCAATCCGAGCGGTCAAAAAACAATTGAGAGTTCTGGGACACCATATAAAAACGACATTTTTTTACACTCTGTACACGATTTAACACTGAATCTCTATGGCGGTACACGTACATGTACGTGTACGTGTACAGTTTTTTGAAAAAGTGTCCTTAAACTCTCCCTTTCCACCTACTACTGTGTAAATGTATATACCGTAGTTATTAACCCTTTACCTAACGAATCGCCCGCACCCGCCCGCGTAACATGCAAATTCAGCAGTTGAAAAAATATTATTTTTCAAAAAGAAATATTAACAAAACCATATCATGTGACCCCTCGTTGGAACGATCTCGACGAACTCGTTCCAATGAGGGGTCACATGATATGGTTTTGTTGATTTTTTTTGAAAAATTTGAAAAAATGATATTTAAAATAATAAATTTTTATATTGTCTGCGTTGGTTAGAGGGCTAATGAAAAATTAATCTGATGATGACACAAGGGTTAACAGGATAAAATATACAAATTCGAGATTACAATGGATATTGATCTCTATGGGAACCCACCGCCCTCTCACGCGACCAATTAAGTTTCCAATTTTAGTCCAGCGATATATCATCGACAGGAAATGTGAGACATAGTGATGGGGAAAAAAGTGCAGTTTTACATTGAATTGTATGATCCGTTTATCTCAAATGAAGATGCTTTGAAATAATTGTGTACGTTATTATTTTAAAGCAACGAAATGTATGAGAGATTGATTTTGGAAACAGTGCATGCCTTTTGTATACTACTGCACACTGGTCATACTATAAAACGCATGCAAGAGAATATTTTGCACTAAGATCTGCGGTTAAAAATTCGCCGGCGAGATAAGTTGGGTTTGCGGGAAAAAGGGTATTAGTATGGAACGTTTTAGTGCCCAAGTTCTGTGTACACAAGGGGTGAAAATTACTCTTTACCATGACCACTTCCTCAATCCCATAGTTTTTTTTCTCAGATATTTCCCTTAGATCCGCGGAAATTTAAGATTTTATTCGTCGAGATCAACTTATTTGCCAATGAAGAGTACATAGTTAGTTAAATGCAGATTTGTGAAGGAGATTTCGATGCATCAAAATCTGAGTAAGTCACAAGAGACAGGTCGTCGTCATATTCATACATTTGGTATCAAAAGGTAGGCATTACTTTGCAGCACACTTTTCTCTGCTTATCAAAAAACATCTGGTAGAATATTTTCGCCTGCTAAAGGATATGTGGGATTTCGTAAAGACAAAACCGGGTAAGGAATAACGTGTGTAGTTTTTAGGTTGGGTTTTACGCCCCTATTTAAAAAAAACTTCCTCATATTTTGATCTTATTTTTAGCGAACAGTCCAGATTCGAAGGACCGCGTTAGATCGAATAAATGAAATGGTGCATTATGGGTTATTCAATTGTATTTTTGTACATAAGGAGATAATCTATGATGGTATATAATGGCGATTTACCAGTTATTTAGTTATTTACTTTCGAGTAGAAGGAATGGATTGTACACTTAATATCAAGGGGCGGTGGTGGGGGAGGGGTGGGGGTGGGGCGGGTGTGTGTGTGTGGGGGTGGGGTGGGGGTGGGGGGGGGTGTTTAGATTGTCAACAATAGTTAAACAAACGATTCATAGTTTAATAAAAAGCTCCCAGAGAAAGAATGATTCTCGAGCAAGAGGTGATATGGATCCAACGGAATACTGCTTGCAGAATCCCTTTCACGGAATGCTTTATGATACCTGGCTGGACGGTGACTGTGAACGAACCTAGAGTGGAGCTATCTGACTAACTGTTCTAAGACTTGGTCGAAAGAAGAGGTCTGAATGGGGTCAGAACTAGCCAGGAGTAGATGACGGCTGTGGTGAGAGAAGATAGATTTGCGCCTGGTATATGGTAAAAAAGGAGTATTCTTGGAAGTTTGTAGGACGTTATTGGGTCGATTTGGGTAATTAGATACATCGTGTCGAAACTTACACAACTTTCAGAGACATCGTGGTCCTATTAGAGGAGTTTGGGTCTCATATTAATCGACTGACATCAAAGGTGGTGGCCTTGTTGGGCCCATGTCGATGATTTGTTATCGTTTTGGGTAATGCTTTTCGGATTGTGGATTGTTTTTATTAATTAAATATACTCTCCACTCAATCGAACACACCCCAGAATAAAATCCTGTAAAGGTGAAATGTCTCCAGTCTTATAGCAACCACGGAAACCAAGATGGCTGGTTTCAAAAAAGAAAATGGGCGACGGATACACTTGTCACCCAAGACCCGCACGTACACCACGTATCACCATGGGGTATGACGTCACAACATGGCCGCTCATGCGGGCTACCATAAAAATCCACCATGAGGTCACTGGGTCAAGTGACTATGGCGTCAACGTCCACAAAACCAGGTACGATCTCCAGAACTCCTGCTGCGGGCTGATCCGGTGTCAATACTATCCAACGGATAAATTGCCTGTAAATATAATTGAAATTTTGCCTTGGCTAGAAGGGTAAACACTTATATAATTGAACTGAAACGTCGGCAGCATGAGGATTCTGAAGGTGGGAAAGGCCTCGAAAGAAAAACGAAAATGTACTTTGGATGAAAGACTATACATGCACAAAGTTTTGTAAAACTTGAATAACAAAACGTTCAGTATTCCGGAGGGTGTGTGATATGGGTTGGGGAGATGCTATTCGTGTGGTACTTCTGTAATAAATTGCTTCAGTTTAAACTTAAAACGTACGTACAGTAGTTAGAAGGATAAAAAAACGTGGAAAGAAAAATTAACTGAATACAGACATTCTGGTAAAAGGCAGGGGCGGGGATGGGGGCCAGATGTTCAGGCGGAAGGTCCCCTCTATTGGATAATTTGCCGCTAGATAAGGCTAAATGTTACCCTGAAACGCAAAACACTTGCAAAGTTACATTTAACTAAATTCTAACATTCTGAAAGGGAAGAGTTGGTTGGTTTGGTGGTGCTCCCATTCCCTCGTTTAAATTGTCTTGTTGTCGTTGCACACAAAGACTGCTAAACATTTTCAATTTAATGTAGTTCCCTTGAGTCTCTACTTATCTAGTAGTGAACGGACTGTAAACACTGTAAATAAGTTCAATTTAATGTAGTTCGTTCGAGCCTCGACTTGTCTAGTAGAGCACGGTTTAACAATTGTAATCGGCATCGGTCGATTGTAAGCTCAAATAACCAGTAATCGTTCAGCGGCCATTTTTGTTAATTTATTTATTTATTGGTGTTTAAGGTCACATATTTATGCACAATGGCTAATCATGACAGTTTTACGGGTGGAGGAAGCCGAGTACCCGGAGAGAACCACCGAGCAACGGCGAGCAACTGTCAGCTCCCCAACATACGAACTCCACACAAGCAGGGTTAGCATTGGTTGAAGACACGTGGACCATCGACGTGCAGTACGCCTTAGTACACAACGCCACCGTGCCCCCACGTAGGCAATGGGGGTGAAGTGTCTTGTCCAGGGACACAACGCGGTTTCCGCAGGTGGGATTCGAACCGAGGACCTCTCGACTTTCAGCCTGCACCTCTACCTACTGAGCCACCTCGCCCCCTATTTTTGGTAATCGGTTGAACACTATCTAGTAGTCGTTGCGTACAAAAGACTGCTATATATTTACAGTAGAAAGTACTTTCTAAATTTGTGTTTAAAATGGCGGGTATTTTTCCGATCACTAATGCAATACATTTATTGCATTAAGGGTTGAAATGAAATGTGCGTTTCAACCATAAATGCCATAATTTATTGCAGCATGGATTGACATGAGAAGTGTGCTTCAAGTCATATTGCAATAATCCATTATAATAAGGGCTGAAATAACAATTGTATTTCAACCCTTAGAACGATTCTTTGTTACGACTGGGGTTGAGAAGGCAAGTCTGTTTGTATCTCGGTTGCACTAATATATTGCAATCGGGTTGCAATGACAGTTGTTTTTTAACACCTATTGCAATAATTAATTACAATGATATGATAAGTGTGTTTCAAACCCTACGAGAATAATTTTTGCGCTGATTAAAATAACTACACATATTGCAGAAATGTGTTGTATCAGGGGCTGAAATGGCAAGTGCGTTATAACCACTAAATAAATTTACTACAATAGTGGCAGGGGCGGACTAGGCTAATAAATGCCACAGGGAAATGCACCAAGGGGACCCCTTGGACTCGAAGAAAATTTTAATTTTTCGAACTGAAAGAACGCTGCTTTCCTGCATCTGAGCAAACAATTGCAGTCCACATAGAGGACATTTCAATGGCATATTTATATCATCTTCGTTGCTCATTCGGAAAAAAATGTTGCACCGGGAGGAGTGGGGTGGGAGCGGGGGGGGGGGGGTGTTGCTTGGACCGATCGAGGCGATCAAAGTTCGACCGAATGGGAGAAAACAAATTTTGATTTTTCTTACTGATAGAACACTGTTTGCTTGCATATGAGCGATCAAATGCAAACTTAGAGTGCTTGTATGTCGAACTGTCTCTATGTGGACTGCCAATGACAGTTTTGGGGCCTCAGAGAGACCCCAATAGGGGCGGTCCACCAGGAATTTCCCCGCGGGCCGTATGGCCAATCCGCATCTGAACAGTGGTTAGAATACTGTATCCATCAGCTATTAATGCGATCAATTTCTTGGAATATCAGCTGCCGCAGCTGTGAACAAGTTCCTGAGAGGGAAAACTAGCTGAAAATATGGAATTTACTTTGGCTGAGAGAGGAACACTCCCAGAGTTCAATGCACCTGAAATTCTGATTGCACAAGCTTTCTGACAGAGAGTGAGGGGTCTAGCTGGTACGTTGGAAACCTCCTCCCACCCCACGATGAAAATGTAATCACATCTTATTGTATTAGAAGTTGAAATGACGTGTGTGCAATCCCTATTGCAAATATTTATTGCACTAGGAATTGAATGACAGGTGTGTTTCAACCACTATTGCAATAAATTATTGCAATAAGGGTTGACATAACAAGTCGGTTTCACCCTTTAATGCAATAATGTATTGCAATAGGGGTTGAAATTATAAATGGTTTTCAACCCCTCTTACAGTAATTGGTTGACAAGGGAATCGAAAGACAAGTGGTGTGTTCTAACTACGAAAACAATAAATTCATTACAATACCGGTTGAATTACTAGTATGCAATCCATCCATCTTTCACTAATGAAATGAATTTATTGTAATGCTTTAGCCATAACCAGAAATTTAGAAGAAATGGCTGAAAAAATGGAGATCTGCATTGACTAAAAAGGTGAACGCTTTCGGAGATAACTTTAAGTGAAATTCTGGCAGCATGCGTATTCTGACGGACGTGACAAGCCTTACTTATCCCAGTTCCTTATTTGACATTCGTTAGCAACTGATGACATTCGTTAATCACCTCTATCAACAAGAAAAATGTACCAAAATGTACCTGTGGTAGAAGGGGAAAGACTTCAAAATTATACTTAACTGAAATTCCAACGGCACAAATCTTCTGATAAGTGAGAGAGGTGTGGTTAATTCTCGATGGAGGGCTGGGGGGGGGGGGGGGGGGGGAGTAATGGGCCAGAAGACGGCATCTTGTCGATGGAAAGCAGAGGAGAGTCTTGCCCATATCAACATCATGAAACTCAAAGCAGCTCTGTTTGCTCAGCAGGCACTAGCTGGGGAGCTCATCACGTGTCATATTCTGCTGAAATTAGACAACCAGACTGCCGTTTCCTACATCAACCACATGGGCGAAACACATTCTGCCACTCTCAACAGATTAGCGCAACATGTTTGCGAGACATTATAAGTTATTTTGTTTGTTGACAGGGGGCCATGGTCTCATGTTCACTGCATGAAATTTATATTCAGCCGAGATTGAATATATGTTTCATGCAGGGAACGTGAGCTCATGTCCCCTGTCAACAAACAGAATAACGTATATGTCCCGTTCTTACACAAATAAAATTGAATTGGAAAAAAAAATCGCTTCATTCGAATCATTTTAAAATTTGTTTTTGTCCAGCGAATATTAGAAAGCAGACGTTGTTTCGGTAAGGTGTTAACTTTTATCATAACAGACTGGAGTGATTTCCGTTTATTCATTGTTCACGTACGCAATCAACGGGGCGAGATGCTCTCGATTCGTTTCAGTTTATGTTACAGTAAATTAATGAAAAGAGACCTTATAATCTAATCGGTTTCACAAATAATTGCCCATGTTTACATAACTAATCTTTTTGTACGTAATAACGGTACTTTTGTGTGTATTTTACTTCAGTTAAATGTATTTGTCTCAGTTGATTTCAAATGAAAAAAGACATTGCGATGAACCGTTGCTCATTGCAACGAGACGCTTTCCTTGACAGTGGACATAAGAATCGCTGACAGTAGACATATGCGCGTGCCCGGCGACATAAAATAAAATCAACGAGGCATTGACCAATCACTGCAAGGTATTGCGGTTGGTATCTGGACATATCCATCTATCAGTGGTACATATTGCAGAAATTCGCAACCACCATGCCGATTTTTTCAGCTTCTCGGACCATTCAGAATGGACGCTCAATCGGGAGGTATTCCAGAACATATGTCAAGTACTTCATCCTTCAGAGGTAGATCTGTTTGTGAGTTGTCTGAATCATCAAACTACAAAGTTTGTTTCATGGAAACCGGACTTGGAAGCCTTAGCAACAAATGTTTTTTCAGCACGCGGAGAAGCCTAAGTTCAAATTCATTTCCCCCTGCAATTTGATCACCAGATGCTTTCTGAAGATTCAACAGAATCAGGCGGCAGTGCTTTTTATAACTCCGAACTGACCAACGCAGCCGTGGTTTCAGTAGCCCTGAGGTTATCATGTCAAGCTCCAGTCTTACTTCACCCGGTAGTGGGTCTATTGAGTCTACCACACAACCTACAGTCTGTACATCCTTTGGCCGAGACTCTTCAGTTAATCGCTTAGACTGTATCAGGAATCGATTCCAAAGTCAAGGATTTTCGACACATTCTTCAGACTTATTGTGCTGTTCCAGGCGAAATAAAACAAATCGGCAAAGCTCGTCTACTTGGAAATTATGGATGAACTGGTGTCGTCGGCACAACTTGGATACCTTTTCAGCACGTACAGCTGATGTTGTTGATTTTTTAACTTACCAGTTCCACACAGGAGAGTCATATAGTTGCATCAATTCTCATCGCTCAAGCCTTTCTTCTATGCTGAATCCAGTCGATGGGATTTGTATCTGAAAGCATCCAATGATCACTCGAGTTTTAAAAGGCGCATTCCACTCTAAGCCACCGGTTCCTAAATACGCAATAACCTGGGACGTGTCTGTTGTTTTGAAGTTAGTATCATCTCTACCTTGGAAGACTGTGCTATTTTTAGTATTCATTATTAGCAATAAGCCCCGTTTTGAATCCCTTAGAACATATCTGGGGCTTTCTGGAACGTCGTGTGCAAGCAAGGGATCCGCCTGTACAGAATTTGGCCGATTTGAAAGCTGCATTGCACGAGGTGTAGCAGCAGTGGCCTCTGGGCCGTATCAGAAGGCTCACTGGTAGCATTAGGAGGGTTCAGTCTGTCAACCGCGCACGTGGTGGATACATTCGCTACTGGCAGCAGACACTGCTATTGGGTTCAAGAGATCACAAGTTACATTTTTGTCAGTAATTACCGGCATGGTTTCACCATGGACCGTTCCAGCACCATACTTGTCGAGAGAACATTTTTCCATCAAAAACATTAGTGTAGAAAGGTGTAATTAGCGCCATTAAAATACTGCATATTTTCATCATTGTGTTTGACTTGTCAATAGAACATTCTTTCTGCAAATAATCCGTTTTGGCCATCTCAAAGATAGGATAACTGGCATTATCCTAGCCTTCCTGCATGAATATGTAGCTCACCCCCCCCCCCCCCCCCCCCCCCCCCTCCGATTACATTAGTGGCATTGTCCCTATCCTGTTCTTATATTTCTAGATTTTCGCACTTCATTGCTAGGAAATTGGGTCGCTGACTTCTATTTATAGTTGTTTGGCTTTAAAAAGTGGGTTTTCGAAGCATGCGCTGGAGAATCTGCATATTGAACTACATATCCATGTAGGAAGGCTAGGATAATTCCATTTATCCTACAGGTAAGTACCTGAGTCTAAGTATTTATTATACACAATATTACGTATGATCGGAACTACGAACAACTGAAATATTCCAGACGTTTGTATCTAGAACATCAGCAACATTGAAGGGTAGACTGGTTCAAGGCCATAACAGCGTCGGATTCCTTACATAACTTGACTGCTGGCTGGAGAGCTTGAAATTCGAGGTGATGATGCGGTTGTAAGCAACAAGATGAACGAACAATTAACTATTCTTCTCTCAGTTTGAAATTTCAACATCGTGCCATAATCTATAATTATTACATAAGAGCTGAATCCGAGAAAAAGAAGTTGACTTGAATTTTTGGAAACGGAATCACTTGTCAAACCTTTCTTGCTCTGTGCTTGGCGCTGCCTGGAATCCGAGATGCCCTTTTTGTTTGAAGTGCTCTGAGACACCATTTCAGGTATTTCCCGAAACCAAAAGCAATATTTTTCTCATCAGCAAATCATTTTTACTTCAGTGGTTTACCTCTGTATGAACTAACCAACATGTTGATTTACACAACATTCTCAGTGAACTAACGAGCGATAGTACTCCGCCCAGCTACAGCTTAACTAGACGAATGCTTGTGGGGTGTGTGTCGTAAACAAACAAAAAATGTCTGTTACCAGTGAGGTTTTCGCTGACAACAACACCGTTAAAGTTGTTGTTAAACACAACTACCGACAACTATCGTTGTTTTACTTTCGCTGTTATTCGAAAGAATAACCGCCACAAACAATAAGTAGGAATTATTTTAAAGGCTGACCAGTCAGTTTTAAGAATAATAGGCAACCTTTTAAGAAATACACAGATATTGTTCTGACACGGCCATTCAACCTGACCTGGAGCCAATACTATAAAACGTTTACAATTGTATTGATATTTTTTTTATATTTTATTTGCCAATACACTAAAATATAGCAATATATACATTATAGTACATGTAATAAAAATATTGAATTTCAACAAGAAGAAATATTGCATATTGTACATTAAATTACAAAAAAATTCCAATTAATTGTTGCATTGTGTACTGGCAGGGGGAAGGCATAGCCAGATTGGCTGTCTTCCTGCCTTTCCCTTAGAAAGAAGAAACGAAAGAGAAAGAAAGATCAACATAAAGAGAAAGAGGTGGATATTACAATTCAGCATTTGAGAATTCCAGTTACTGTGTCATCAATGGGTCTCATACAGCATGCGCGCAGAGTGTCGCTGATGGCCAACAGCGAAATGTCGCTCTCTTAATTCTGCTGACACCATTCCTCCCGTTCTCATGGAAATAGTACAAGATTGAGAAGATCTATGAAATGGTTGGTGGGAGCTGAAAGAGAGGCGACATGGACGAGAAAACCAGACAACAACAACAATTACTATGGACAACAAATCGTTAACCGTTTACCAAGCTAACCTCCGAAACCACCCCACGCCCTTAATAGAAGTCCCTATTCACATTTTTGTTTGTTTTCACACTCTACCTCCAAACCACAGCATTTGGTCCCTCACTGGAACGATCTCGATGAGCTCGCGCCAATGGGGCGGGGGGGGGGGGGTGCTTCAGCTATTTCCTTGAATTATAGGTTGCGAATGTATAGTTTTTCAAAAACTACGCCAAGAAGGCAATGTGAGCGGTGCTAGACATTTGATTAGTTTTTATGGCATTGTATCTTCTAGAATTGTACCCTCTACCTATTAACAATATTGACTAAAATGAATCATTTGTATTTTAAAAGATAATAAATAATAATAATAATAATATAGTTTATAGACGTGAATCCACCTAGGTGCTCTCAGGCTTTACACTGATAAATAAACAAATGTGTTGTGTAAGCTGTCGATTAGTTATTTACAGGGAGATCGCGTAAAGAGGTGGGTCTTTAGTGACGATTTAAATTTCGAAAGGGATTGAGGTGCCTTCAGGTGATCAGGGAGACGGTTCCATAGAATGGTGCTGCAACCGAGAAGGCCCGTTTGCTTGCTGCCGTGGCATTTCGAAAAGTGTGAGTCAAGTTGTTGGACGCACATGACCTTAAAGATCTTTCAGGTGTGTATCTCGTGATAAGAGTTGTTACATAGGACGGTACCATGCCGTTAAGAGCCTTGTATATTACGAGAAGAATTTTGAATTCCACTCTCTCTTCTACAGGGAGCCAGTGCAGTTCAAGCAGCACGGGGGTTATGTGGCAGAATGATTTTCGTCGTGTGACTATCCTTGCTGCGTAATTCTGAATAAGTTGCAGACGCCGCAATAGTGATCGTTTACATCCGAAAAGTAGGGAGTTGCAATAATCCAAACGACTGGTTACAAAAGCATGGACTAGTTGTTTAGCCGTCCCCTCGTCGATCACTGGACGCACCCTGCCGATATTTCTAAGATGGAAGAACGCAGATTTACAGATCATATTGACATGCTTTTCCGCCGACAACTGTTCGTCCATGAGATATCCCAAGTTACGAACAGTGACGGACGGAGAAACGGTGTTTGAGTCAATGCTAAGAGAGTGTTTAGATGTTTTTGATAATTGTTGGGGTAAGCCAAAGTAAATGATTTCCGTTTTTTCAGCATTCATTTTATGGCAATTTGCCAGCTGGCAAATTGACGCATCCTTGAAAATGATAATGGCTCATTTCAGCTCATTTAAAGTCATAACTAGAAAATACACTTGTAAAGATTTATAGTATTAGCCCCTGTCCGTGTTTTTTACTTCGAGTTTATACTGAAACATCCTTCGATGGTTTATTCCGAGCGATCGTCGTTGCTCGGTGGTTCTCTCCGGGTACTCTGGCTTCCTCCACCCATAAATCTGTCACGGTCACGATTAGCCATTATGCATAAGTATGTGACCTTAAACACCAATAAATAAATAAATGAATAAATTATTCCGAGCGATAACTTGATCAAAAAGCAGTTACTGTTCACATATTCAATTATTATTATCCTAAATGTGATAAAAATATTCGTTTTTCCCTCATTAAAACGAGAATTCAGATACATCCCTGACCTTTCGCGTCATAAATATCGACTTCCGATAATGTTATCTCCCTTGAAATTATTTGGAAGATCCAATTAAGAAGCAAGTAATTGTAGAGAAAACCCCTACAACATCAGTAGAAAATACAATCAAGTTTCCTTTTGTTGCTTTTAAAAAACGAAGACAACAGAAGCTCCCAGAGCTAGCTGTTGTTTCCGTTTATTAGAAGTAACAAAAGGAAAAGTTCGCATTCTTTGGCAAGCTAATTGGAACAACTGCTTCACAGATAACCAGTCATTAACAATATTTATTAGTATCACACCTACCAATATTAAGTAAGTGTCCACTTTGGCCCGAATGTGATTTGCAGCAGTTTGTAAGTTTTTAATCTTCCCAGAAAAAAATAGCAAATATCACCCCTAGACATTTAGATTAATGGAAAGGACAGTGCCTGTATTATATGGCACTGTCCTTTCCATTAATTAGAAAAGTTACTAAGTAAGTGTCCACGTTGGCCGAATGTGTTTTTGCAGCAGTTTGTAAGTATTTATTCTTCCCAGGATGGAGCGCGGTGGCTAAGTGGTAGACCGTTGGACTTCTATGCTAAAGGTCCTGACTTCGATCCCCGTCCGGGACGACCCGCGTTGTGCCCTTAGGCAAGGCACTTTATCCCGGTTGCCTACATGGGTGCACGATGGCGCCATGTACTAAGGCGTACTGCACGTCGATGGTACACATGCCTTCAGCCGCTGTAACCCTGCTTGAGCTGAGCTTGAACAGAGTTAGAATGTTGAGGAGCTGACAATTGCTCATCGATGCTCGGTGGTTCTCTCCGGGTACTCCGGCTTCCTCCACCCGTAACACTGCCACGGTCACGATTAGCCATTACGTATAAGTATGTGACCTTAAACAACCAATAAATAAATAAATATTCAACCCAGGAGAAAATTAGCAATTATCATTCCTAGACTTTTAGACTAATAGAAAGGAGAGTGCCTGTATTATATGGCACGACACACATACTGTTAATGTATAATGAACAGAAAAAATTAAAGATAATGAAAGCGCCGTTTTCTTATTTTTAAATTGGTTTCAACAGAGAATAATAGTCAAACGTTCAAACTAATTGGAAAAAAATTGGAAAAAGCCGGCTTCGGTATTTTTACATCACCCTTCAGTACAATACCTTAAGCTTGTGAAATGATGGGCACATCGATGATACAAATTCGCTAACATCTCCAAATTTCAATTTGTAAATGAAATTTCCACACCATTAGTCTTAAATGTACTGACAATTTTAGAAAATTAAGTGGAGCTAACTGTTCTGTGAATCTCTTCCAGAGATGAATAATTGTCAGCCATGAAAAACCACTGCCTGCATGGAAAGGCGACAGCAATAGCATATCAGCAACACTCATCGTCCTTTGGATGATTTGATGAAAAATTTAAAAAGTTGCGTCTGCCCTTGATATATGGAGAGTGTCAGGTTAGTAGGCATAGTGAGGTGGAGGAGTGGCCATTATGAATCATATAACAATGGTTGTTCGCTTTGATAAAGTGTAAGCGCAACACGTTTTCTCGTCTTTTTAAGACGACACGTTTTTCACTGTCCATTCTTGTTGAGGAAGGCCGACATCTTAGTTTTTGGAATGCCTTAGCATTGCTATAGGGACGACAGTTTTCGAAAATTTAGGGGAGCTAACTTTCCCGTAATTCTCTTTCAATGACGAAATTTTCAGCCATAACACTGAACCCAGGCTATTCGGCCAGATGATGGTCTCGGAGTTTATCGCCAACTGTAATCTGGCCAAATATATTGAGTCTCGCGTATTATCTTCCACATGAACCGTTAAAATTAACCCTTTGAACCCCCGTTTCCTGGAATGGTATCGCCTTTATGTACACTTACAATGAGATGGGTCAGTCCAATATCGATATTGAGGGAGGATAAAATAATAACTGCAGTCTGCAGCCGTCCAGCTCGAGACTGCACTTATTATTTTGTTATCAATGCTACGTATATAGACCTCTTACAATAAGAAACAAAATGGGACGAAATTATGCCTTGGTCCGCAAAATAGGCCTTGCGAGTTCAAAAGGTTAAATTATCAGAGACTATTGGGAACAATAGGGAAGCTGCATAGATGCTTAAAGATTATTTGGCATATGATTTCCATACCTCTAAAACTGCTATCTTGATGCCTGAAAGCCTGTGGGGTGACATTGTGAAGCATTATGTGTAGAAAACAGGACGAGGTGGGGTTAGGGGTATCGGTAGGATAAAATCGTTACATTATCTATTATTGGATCTGTACGGGATACTCGGGGTCAATATAAATTATACTATTGTCCAGCAGCGCGACACCATGGTTTCAATTCTCCTGAACCCTTATAATCTTACACAGGTACCACTTAGAGAGAAAAACATATCAAACCCGCACGTGGCGGGCGTAGACAGCACTCCCGGAAGCTATGATTTTAAATAGAGCTGATTGTAATCAGTGTATGGAAAAGCAAAGAGAAAAAAGAAATATTCGACCAGTGAACTGTGCCTAGGGTGTTTTTTTTCGTGAGAATAGGGTCTGGAAGTAAGAAGTGAGGGGAGGGAGTATTCTCTCTATTGTCTTGAGTAATTTTCCAATATATATATTTTTATTCAGGTTTGGAGCTAACAAGAATAATATTCGACCTGTTTCTAGCCGGCACAGAAACTACTGCTACTTCTCTAAGATGGGCAATTCTCTACTATTTGAATTATCCTGCGATACAAAACAAGGCATGGAGACAAGTGTCAAATGCAATTGGTCCAGAACGTTCACCTGGAATAGAAGACAGGAGACAAATGCCATATTTAGAAGCCACAATATTGGAAGTCCTTCGCCATGCCAACATCGTTCCACTCAGTGTCGGACGCATAGTTAGCGATGACACTAAACTGAGAGGATATCATATTCCAAAGGGAACTATAGCTGTCATAAACCTTGACTCTGTCATGACGGATCCCAATTTATGGACAAATCCAGAACAGTTTGACCCTAATCGATTTTTGGAATCAGAATCATTGAAGAAATTCGAGCATTTCATCCCGTTCAGTTTAGGTAGGTGAGATCAATACAATCGTTTTTGTTAACTTTTTACACATCACTGAAGGCACAATTTCGTACAATGGAGGCCGACTGAAAGTGTATGTGGTTGGGATGGTTGGGTATGGATGGTTGAGTGGGCTGATAGCACCGATATCTAAGTCGCGCCTTAAGAACGATGGTTCGACGCCGCGGACGAAAATTTGAAAAATGGATCCACAGAAACGCCACTTCCTTGAATCCCAGGTTCCAATGAATCAATGAATTAAACGTGTTAAAACGTATGCACAAGAGGTACACCCGTAATTTGACAATATCTGTGACACAACTGATGATGTTAGGCCGTCTCACGTTATTTGTTATTATAGCAGTATAGGAACGTTTATTCGGTTGTCTCTTTTTAATCCTTTGAATCCGAGAGACCGCTTTGCGGGCACTGGAACATAATACCCCATAAATCCTAGGATGGGTGCCAAAGTGAATGTGTCGGGTAGACCAATCAATATTTTCTATTTGCGGACCTACGGCTGCACGTTGAAAATATTAATTGGTCCACCGCCATTTGCTGAAGTTAAACTGACATGAAAGATACCACCAGGGTTCAAAAGGTTAACATGTATGGCATTGTACATGGCTCAGTACATTTCTTCTTCTTCAAACATTTTCCTACGCGATGGCAAACTTTTGGTTTGGAAGATGATAGAAATGAGAGAAATATCCCGAGGCAGCTGGTGAGAAATTCATTATTCAAATGCAACTGGATTATTTTGTAGTTGGAAATAGTGTTGTACAATGTGGTACAATTAGATCCAACTGATTCACTGAGGTTTAGTGACGGTACGTGGAACATTAACCCCTTACCTAACATGAACAAAAGACGATACTTGCACACAACATTCTCGAATAACTAATTTTTTTCATTTGTTGTCTCCAAAAATATAGGTTATGACCCCTTATTGGAACGAGCTCGTTCCATAGAGGGGTCATAACCTATGTTTTTGAGACAAAAAAAGGAAAAAAATAATAAAAGTTAATTCGCGATTTTTGTAAATAACGCTGGCCGGTTTTGGCCGTTACGTTGGATAAAGGGTTAAGCTAAACCAAAATTTACGTCTAGTCAGTATCAGTTCGTATCATGGAGACTGTTCGCTAATGTGGAGATAATATTTGACAACTAAACCAACAGATGCATATGTACATATTCGTGGAGGGCCTCCAGTACAACACTGCTCCCCTGCCTTGTTAGAGCTATTTACATTCCGAGTCAAACAGACGAGAGGTCACAATACCCAAACAGGTTGACATACAAATTATCTGCAGACAACAGCTTATTCACAAAGAGTCGGTGTAGTGCTGGTAAACTATTTACAAAACTGTTGGGAAATGACAGCAATCATCCACTAACTCGCCCAGAAAGAATTTGTGCAGTCTTTCTTTAAAAAGAAGTGCAAGCCAGCACGTGAGTAATCATTGGCAAATTCAAAACTACAAGACTGTCAGACTCCCCAAAGTACTAACACCATACAAGTAGGCTTAGCATTGGCTGAAGATAAGTACACCATCGACGTGCAGTACGCCTTAATACAGAGCCCCCGCCCCAACCGTGCCCACACGTGGACAATCGGAATTAAATACCTTGCACAAGAACACAACGTAGTTACCTCTCTCTTGTGGGGGGCGCATTGTGGAGCTTTCGGTTTGAAGTTCAATGCCGTAACCAATGAGCCACATGCGTATAGTAGACTATTATAATCCATGGTTGGTACGGGTGCGGGATGGGAAAATCTCACCCGAGGGCAAGATATTTGGGACATACACGGAGCTTGCCGGATGTCTGGACCAAATATCTTGTCCTGAGGGTGAGATTTTCCCATCCCACCCCCGTGCCCACCATAGATTATTTTCTCCCCCTAACATGCAGCGATTACGTTAGCTGGAGGTAATCGGGAGTCACGCCCTGATTCAATCAACTTATTTTGTATTCGTTGTTTTGAAAAACTGATGACACCATTGGAAAGAGCATGCACAAGTTATGTATATACCAAAGGTATATACCACGAAATCGATTAGGAACGGTGGCAGCTTGAGGGTTGAAGAGTTTTAGAGCTTCAAACTTTGATCACACAGCATTCCGATGACGTCAATATGAATTAGTTTGTAGCAAGAAAATGATACGATATGCATAACGTCATAATAACGTTATAAATGTATAACGTCACGTGAGTGGGGTGGGGTACATCTGTCTCTCCCCGCTATCTCACCCGGGACACACGTATGTTACGCATGCAGTGGGGGAGAAATATAATGTGTTGAAAGTGTTGTACGGTAATGTGTTGCATGCTGTCCAGACTTGAAAGACATGTGTCTGAATTACCTACACCGTTTTATATCTTCAAGGTAACAGAAACTGCCTCCTGCCCAACATTAATGGTGTTAGTGTAATTTGTGTCTACGTGTTATGTGAGAAGAAGTGGTGTCCCAATCCAACGATACATAGCATCCTTGAAACACAGTCTGGGACATTTCTCTGAGTATGATCGGGAACTCAATGAGGTGAAAATGTCATAACACTACGTTCAGTGAAACTCTCACGTTCTGACTGCTTCAAAGGAGACAATATTTGAATTTCTTCTTCCATATACTCTCTTATCTTTTAACGTTGCAAACCTTTCACCATACATGTCTGTAACAAGTTCTGCGTCGTTGATGTTCTCAAAACGACTACCAAGGTCACAATTATGTTTTAAACTAGAGAATTGTAATTTGTTAGTCAATTACGGGCTTTCCCAAGTTATAATGTGAAAAGGCAGCCTCTATTGTACAGAAAGAACATTGAGCTGTGTACTTTGTTTTTGGAGAAAATGAGTGCAGAAAACTGCAAAATTCACTGAAAATCACAATATTTCAAACTGAACTATTCTTTAAGTGACCAAAGCCACATTATGTTGAGTTAAGCCATAGAGAAAAACTTACAAAAGAAGATTTGTTCAGCGACCATCTCTAATCGTAGCAAAGCACACTGTTTGAAATTAACTCTTTCCAAATGGATAGAAAGTAGCAATCAAAGTAGGCCAATTTTGTCATTTTCAAATGATACTATTTTTATAGCAGTCAGTGTCCTGGAGAGTTAAATGTGAGACTAAAACGTGAACAGCAACGTTCATCCACATGTGCAAACCATTTTTTGGCAAACAGTAAGTTACTTCAGTAGCCACTTCAGAGGAGATCAAGTTGTTTGGGTTTGGATTTAATGACAGGAAAAAAATGAGAATAGAATGCAGCAAAATTCACGAAAATTAAAGGGTTTTTTCTGGATAATGCTATCAAAACATGTGTTGGATTATGTGTTACACCAAAACGTATTACATAAAATTTATTTCCCTATAACACATAATAAATATATGCAAAGAAAAATAGACTGTACCAATCCTACCCAGGGAAAGTGAGTACAAAAAGCATGAAATTAATCAGAAAATGAATTTTGTCTGACAATACTCATATTTGTATGGCCATAACTGGTATTGGATAAAGCAGGACACCAAAACATACAACACAAAATTTGTTCCCCATTAGGAGTAGGAGATGAGGTAACTGTCCCCGGTTTGCAGGATCTTATGCAGGGTCTCATGTGACGTCATAGTCACGTGACCCCCGTGGCACCATGTTGTGTTGTCTTGGTAACCGACGTGAGAGGCCATCTTGTGACGTCATCCCCATAGTGATACGTGGTCCTAGTGCGCATGCGCAGCGCGTGCTGTTAGGGTGATACGTGTTTCCGTCGGCCATTTTGTATATTGAAGGCCGCCATCTTGGTTTCTATGGTAGCACGTGGTTGCTATGTTGCCTAAAACCTTCTAATATGACAGGGGTATGTTCGGAGGGTGTGTTCGATTGAATAGGAGCAATTTCCCGATTCGTAGAATTACCACAAACAACCAGACAAACTCTCCAAATCACCCGGAGACTGACAGGGAGAATCTTGCAGAGTTAAAGACTATAGGCAGACAATCGAAATAGAGATCCAGCAAATAATTAGAGGGAGCAGAGAAGTGAGAGATCGATTGGGAGCCAACTTAAAAAAAACAACACGATACTGAATTTATTCAACTTTGTTTTATTGTGGCAAAACAGGATTCGTCAACCAACGCATGGGGAGGATCGTCTAAAGGTATGCAACTCAGGTGTCAACGATTAGCTAACCTTGAATAAATACCTATGTTATGGTCATGATGTAGCCATAGATGCTGAAAGTGACCTTAAATACGAATAATTAAGTTATTCTCTACCATTCTGTCTGTTTGTGAATGCGTTGGAATGCCAACAAAAGAGGATAAGCTTCCTTCTCCGACGATTTCACAATATTTCCAATATATCAGTTTAATAGAAGAAAACAGCACACGGGAAGATTTTCATGAAACAATCTTATTTTGAGTATGTATCATGCAGTCTCTTCGTTTCAGAACAAAAACAAGAAACATTCTGAGAACAAAGTTGAATCATTCTAACTAGAAAAAGGTGAATACCACATCTCAAAGTATTGTGACGGGTGATTCACAAGAAATTAATTTCAAGTTTATTGGGTAGGGTTTCAGACTATGCGGGTTAATATCTCCTCCGAAAACATGTGAAAGGGCACCTCTCCTACACCCCCTATGCCCTTTAAGATTAGCTTTTTGGACGAATCGTCCCGGTACGAATCTCAACATTGGGGCAAAGCGCGTGTGCCGAGGTGATTTTGAGAGAAACTTGCCCTGCAAGTATAGTCAGTGGTGGGTCTCGAAAATTCTTTTAAAAGAATGTAAACCTTATTGGACAAGTGGGAGGGTGGCTACACTTTGGGGGTTAAGATCTCTAGTCGAATAAAAACTTGGAAAACTACTCCACCCCTCCACACACAACAAAGTAAGCAGAATGCTTAAATGTTGGTTTCAGACATATCGCATATTGAGAATGGGTGGGGGAGGTATTCATGCAGACACCTCATCCAATATAATCGAGGGTGGATGTATCATAACAAAAAATGGTTTTAAAAAGTACTTTTAAGTTTGGAGGTGGCATAACACAACACGAATAGTGACAACATTAAATACGGTAAATCTCAGTTAAATTACGAATTCCGCATAATAGTGGATCCACTATATATATATAAGGTTCCATTTTTCATTGTTTTTCGAGTCAGTTGAATCGATCTGTGAATTCACTACTGCATGATCCGGGGAAATTATCGCCCCAATATACACGTGCACACGTGCGCTAAATGAAATACATGTAATACAATTTCTTTTGTGGATGTTGCGGTGTTAACCTCTCCAAATACTGACCTTTCTGGCTGCCAAATGAACATTAATAACTTTGAACTTTTTCATTTTTCCTTTCTGTTTTCTCCCATAAAGCAAGGTAAATGCATACAAGGCCATGGAGATTAAAATTCAACTTTCATGGTGCAACAAATCTGTTGTATTTATTTATTTATATATTGGGATTTAATGACACTTTCAATAGATAGCTTCATTCCAAATTCAAAAATTAACAGCAAATGTATTCAGTTGGCACCTCTTCACACAGTGGCGCAAAGTATTTCAAGTTAACTCTCACTAAACTGACACAAAATAGTATCCAAAATGGGCAAAGTTTGGTATTTTAAAACTGTGCTCATTCTAGTGATTGTACTGCACGTCGATGGTGCACTTGTCTTCAACCAATGCTAACCCTGCTTGTGTGGAGTTAGTATGTTGGGGAGCTGACAGTTGCTCGCCGTTGCTCGGTGGTTCTTTCCGTGTACTCCGCCTTCCTCCACCCGTAAAACTGTCACGGTCATGATTAGCCATTGTGCATAAATATGTGACCTTAAACACTAATAAATAAATAAATAATAATTCTAGTGATTACATTTGGAAGGCATTCAATTTTACCCAAAATCACTGTATTTACATCGTTTGTGGCCGTGAATGTTAACATTGAAATATTTGTGTGGTAATTTTAGTATATCGTATTTTGCTCTAAATTTATGGAACCTTTGAGGTGCCAGTCTCTTTTGAAAAATGAGTACAGAAAACAGTACAATTCAGTGAAAATCAAAGTTTTTGTGATGATACTAGTTTTTAGCAGCCAAAACAGATATTGGATAAAGTGGGACTCCAGAATATATAACACAAAATTTGTTCCTCAGTAATCGCTAAATATAATTATAGAAAGCAAAACGAACCATGGCTTTTTCTGTTTTAGAAACAATAAGAAAAGAAAACTGCAACATTCAGTGAAAATCAATGTTTCTGTGATAGCCTACTTTTTATGCAGCCAAGACAGATATTGGATAAAGCGGGACACCAACACATATAAAACAAAATTTGTTCCCCAATAATTGCCCAGTACAGTTGCAGAAAGCACACTGAGCTATGTACTTTTGGTATGGGGAGTAATGAGTACAAGAAACTGCAAAATCGACAGAAATCACAATATTTCAAACTATACTATTCGTTAAGTGGCCAAGGCCAAGTTATGTTGAGTTAAGCCAAAGAGAAAAACTTACAACAGAAGATTTGTTCAGCGGGCACCTTTAATCACAGCAAACCATACTCTTTGAAATTAACCCTTTCCAGATCGATAGAAAGTAGCAACCATCAAATGATACTCTTTTTATAGCAATCGGTGTCTTAGAGGGTTAAATGCGGGGTGAACAGCAACGTTCATATACATGTGCAAAACAGTTTCCGCCAAACAGTTAGTTACTTTAATAGCCATTTCAAAGGAAATCGAGTTGTTTGGGTTTGAATTTAATGACAGGAAAAATGAGAATAGAATGAAGCAAAATTAACGAAAAGTTATGGGTTTTTTCTGGATAATAGTGTCAAAATATGTGTTGGTTTATGTGTGACACCAAAACTTATCAAAGGCAAAGACACGTGAACACATTGTGAGAATTCTCTCATTTAATTTTGATCGCTGTTGTTATTAGTTCTGTGCATCGATGCAGCAGTCGGTAAGATATATTCGTTGCACAGTTTGTTGGTGGCCTAATATGGCATATATGGTGTCAGTTAATTCCATATTGGACTCGAGCTTCGCTCTCGTTCAATATGAAATTAACTGACACCATATATACCATATTAGGCCACCAACAAACTGTGTTACTAATAGTATTCATTATTAATCAGTCACAATGGCAATATATACAAACAATGAGTGACAAAACAAAACAAGGGCAACTTTACGCAACGAGCGAAGTCCAGTATGGAATTAACTGACACCATATATACCATATTAGACCACCAACAAACTGTGTTACGGATAGTATTCATTATTAATGAGTCACAATGGCAATATATACAAACAATGAGTGACAAAACAAAACAAGGGCAACTTTACTTAACGTAACGGCCAGAAAGGAAAGAAATTTAACCAGGTTGAACCGATCACGGCGTAAAGTATCTGGGAAGTGTCTCAATAAAACCATACGCCGAGCTCGTTCTAATGATATCCATATTAGTATGGTTCTTTTGAAAAATTGTGAAACTTGTTTTCGAAAAATGTGCAATTTAATTTATTTCTTGAAACTATTGTGTTAGGTAAAGGGTTAAACGATGGCTTGTTGTACATGGAAATATTACAAACTTAAATGTAGCATTTGAGAATGGTGTTATACCCCCTCCCCCACCTAAAAAATGTATTTTATAGGTATTAGCTATTTAGATGACATACTAGTTGTGCGGCGTTTTGAGGGGTAGGAGTGCGCACTATCAACAGGGTAACATAAAGCTACAACACCCCTCCTAAATATTCAGGGTAAGTTATGCCTCTAAATACAGCGATAGGTACATGTTCTGTACATTGTCACGTGCGGATGCAGCAAAACAATGTGACACATAAGTACAAATGCGTAATTCCCAGCCCTGCATCCGAAAAACACTGTACCTAACCTACATGTTCAGTTCAGGATTTGATCCCAGTAGTTTAAGAAAGGGGCCTTATTCTTGGACTTGGGGAAATTGTTCAGTTAGTCATCTAAACATAAATACACCTGGAAACTTTTTTCCAGAGAGAATACAGGTTAACCCTTTACTCAACGTAACGGCCAAAATCGACAAGCGCTATTCTCAAAAATCGCCATCGTCTTCTAATTATGTTAAATACAGGTACATAGTGATAAAGAGTTAAGGGATTGTCGTTTCATGGGAATCCTCAATATCTTGAACAGATGTTTTGAGGGAAACAAACTGTTTTCTCAAAACATAATATCAAGCAAAATGATTGAGAAAAGTGGACAACTGTATCATACCACTGGAGGTGGTGGTGATGGTTTGCTGGTCGGAGACTGAATCAGAAAAACGGAGTCTGTTAATTTGAATTAACACCAGTGAAAGAGCCTAAAACCTGAACTCACTGTTTACAATATTTACGGCTCGGATTTCACAGTGTACATGAGTGGGAACACGAGAAAGCCGTTATGAAAAAATACCCATCATAGAAAATGAAGGTGTCTCGGGAATGCTACATGATTCCAATCCAATCTGGAAAGGTTCCGCTGCAAAAATGTGTCTCTGTTGCGGATGGGATATGAACCAGCATCAAGTGCTGAGTCAGTCTCTTGCTGTTAAAGGCGATATTAATGTCAACTTTTTTTGTTATTGGGGTTTGACGATACACGTTCAACAGGTAACGTCCCCTCATGTTGGGCAGTTTAAGGGTGGAGGAGGGCGGAGTTCTTTTATTACTTATATGATTTATATTTGCAGGGGAGGTAAACTAGATTACTGATCAATGAGAAATTCCATACTTTAAAACTGTAAATCATTCCCTGTGAAAAAATGGCGGTACCAGTGCATGCAGTGCTCCTTCAAACATTCAAATTACAAGCAACTGAATTAATTGTTAACAGAGTTATGATTCCGCTGTTGTTTCCTGGTACATATAAAAAAAACATTTACTTCAATTTCAGATTGATATTCTAAGATTGGGTGGTAGGATGTTGACCGGGAGTTAAGAATTTTCAAAAGTATTTTTTAAATGCTTAAATTCATATTTTTCAATTTTTATCCCATTTTTGTAATCTATTACGTAGGTACAATCATTCATGTATTACATAACCATTACTAATGAAAGTAAGGAAAAGCAGCATGTCCATCCAGAATTACAATCTTCAGTTTAGAGTTCTCTTAAGCGAACGATGGCAACATCTGTGAATCAAGCAGCGATTGAGATACTGCCCGATTTCAGGTACGCACCCGTATGGTTCCTTGAGGAAATTTTCGAAAAAAAACGGAAAAAATCTACGCGAAACCGAAAGAAATTTTATAAACAAAAACAAAACACAAACGTTAATCCTTGCAGCCAATTACTCGCGGCGACACCACTGTTGTAAAATGTGGTAAAATGATATATCCAAACGATTCATTGAGATTTTGTGACACTTCCTGGAGCAATACGTGGACGTCCACGTCAAACCTCAATGAATTATATTTCATTTTTGGGGGAATGAAACATAGATTTTGAGGAAACTAATACTTGCCATGGAACCGTTAGCATGTGGCCGAAAGAACTGCCTGAAAGTCTGCTATGGCATAAGTAAGAGACCAGACTTTACGCAATAAAATACTTTAAATTTACTAAATGGTTAAATTCCGCAGTCCTTCTGGTACAGACTCGGAGAAATATTTTTCTCATTCTTATAGGGAACGGACAGCAAGACTATACTGTAATATAGTATGTCGTAATTTCACAAGGGCTGCAATTTTTCTTGTGTTTACCTTTCATGAAGTTCACTACTTCACCAAGGGTCAAATCCACACAGTTCACAAGAACAAGTATGGAGTCATGAGCGAGTGCATCAATGTAAAATGAAAAATGTCCTTTGTGGCTTTTGTCAGTCTGCTGTGATCATACCCCCACAATGCTGTGCCATTTTGCATGCGGTCCATGTCAAATTGGCAAAAAAGATGAGATTGATACACCAGAAAAACGGAACATTACCAAACTTCTTCATTTGGTTTTATCTGTGACCATTTTCCGGTTGCTGCATGGGGAATGACAGATGAAAAGACGCTATGTGAATGCGCAAGTATAGCCCAAACAACCAAAATGACCTGCCCTACACGCGGAATACTTACATCAATCGGCTTCGTGAAGTTAGAAAGCATTTGTACATTTGTGTATATGGTTTAGTATGCTTCATTTGTTTTAAAACTATCGCACTTCTGTAGTTGCTGTGTGGGATGGATTGACAGTGGTTTTATCGTGAGATTTAACCCTTTACCTAACCTGAAAAGCAGACGACACTTGCAAAAATAATTCTTGAATAACTAATTTTTTTCATTTTTTGTCTCAAAAACATAGGTTATGACCCCTCGTTGGAACGAGCTCGACGAGCTCGTTCCAAAGAGGGGTCATAACCTATGTTTTTGAGACAAAAAATGAAAAAAATAATGAAAATTAATTGGCGATTTTTGAGAATAGCGCTGGCCGGTTTTGGCCGTTACGTTAGGTAAAGGGTTGAGAACATTAATAATTGATCTGCTTACCATTACTAATCTTATAGACACTGAATTACCGGTCTGAACAATATCGCAATTATGTTGGTTACTAAATTCATTTATCTGAAAACATATGAGACGTTGTGGTCTCATTTTGGTAATTCATTTGATTTTGTCCACCAGGTGGTTTCATGATATTTATGTCAACAGATTGTCAATACACATAGATTTTTGCAACCTTTTGGTGCCAATAAGGATCAAAATCGATGTTGATTCATCTTACATACAATGCGGTTGTGCGAGGAGGAAATTTAAATTGATGATGGTACTAAATTTCGCTACAGTAGGTGAACAGTAAAGAATTTTCTTAAAATTCTCCTTGATATTGGTCTTCTTTTTCGATTAGCAGACTTTACCAAGACTTCTTTTTGTAACAAATATAGGTCCGCTATAGTCAAATTATTTTTTCGTAAATATACAACTGTGAGTGCAACAGTGAATGGCGATGTGAATATATGTTCCTTTTCAAATATAATTTTCCAGTTTTATGTTTTGCTCATCAACAACATCAAAATTATAGTAGTTCGAATCTGTGGCGGAACTTTCTACAGTTTCCGAATTCAACATTGCTTCTAAGGCCTGTATCTCGAAATTATCACTTTGTCAGTTGAACATTTTCCCATGAATGTATCGTGTTTTTTTTTTTTACATCGCCTCGCAGATTGGAAAACAGCGATGAAATGTTTACAGATTTCAGATCTTAGTAATTCAAATTGTTCCCCAACTTGGCCAAAGAATATTATAATCCCTGACGGGTACGGGTGTGGGATGGGAAAATCTCACCCGAGGGCAAGATATTTGGGCCAGACACGAGGCTTGCCGAGTGTCTGGACCAAATATCTTGTCCCGAGGGTGAGATTTTCCCATCCCACACCCGTACCCATCAGGGATTATTTTTCTCTCCCCACCATTTAGCGGTAACGTTAGCCAGAGGTAATCGGCGGTCACGTGCTGATATAATCAACTCATTTGGTATTCGTTGTTTTGAAAAACTAATGACACCATCGGAAAGAGCATGCAAAAGTTACGTATATACCAAAGGTATATACCACGAAATCAATTAGGAACGGTGGCATTTTGGGTTTTAAAGAGTTTTAGAGCATAAAACTTTGATCACACGGGATTCTGATGACGTCAATATGAATTAGTTGGTAGCAAGAAACTGATACGATATGCATAACGTCATAATAACTTTGCAAATGTATAACGTCACGTGGGTGGGGTGAGATACATCTGTCTCTCCCTGCTTTCTCACCCTGGACAGACGTATATTACACATGCAGTGGGGGGGGGGGGGGAGGTGGGGGGGGGGGGATCGCGTGATCCAAACAAGCATGGCGTCCCAACACAATCTATAGTTCGTGGTTGTTCATTTTCCTCTGAGAATTTTCAACACGTCGATGATGAAATGATGAATATTCTTCTCCCAATATGGAGTGTTGAGTCTTTTATTTACTCAAGACATTCGAATTCCTTTTTATTCCTGTCGATTACTTATGCGGCTGTCAGTTTCTTTGTCATCAAAAGCGAAAAAAAAAACAAAAAAAAAAAATTAAAAATTGAAAAGGTGGATAAATTCAGGTTTTGTGTACGTTTGTCATTATTTTGGTATATAATATGTCGCTATTTTCCACTTTAATTCGTATTTAGAATGCGCGAACAGGAGGTGTTGAGCTGTTGAAATTTTCAAAAGAATGTCCAAAGTTATGTCAGGCGACCCCTCAAGTTAATCCACAACTGATGTCTTGTCATTATCAATCCGTGTCAATGAATGACAACAAAGGGAGATTATCAACTAGTAAGCACATTAAGGGAGATAATATGTTACAACTATGTATTTACCCAGAAGATGAACGAATATCTTGGGAAGTGGACCTCCAGAACAGCAATAGTCTGGACAAACCCACGTGTATATTGTCACATTTGATTACTCCCACGCTGTAGAATTCGCCATGCAATCATAGATCCTGCCCAACTAGCTTTTAATTGAAATGGAATATGTTTTCATTTTTGGAATTCATTTTAAAAAAACTCAGCAATCCAGTTTTAGTATTTCCTCAATTGTTCTGAATCATGTGCCCTATCTAAAATATAACCAACTAACATGTGCATTTTCACAGCGTTATTTAGTGAATAGTTTCAAGTAATGTGTGATATGGTAGCCTATCAACTAATCATGTACAGTGCTATGGCCAGCCAGCGCATGTCAACTTACCAACTAACTATCTGCAATGCAACTCTCTTCCAGTTTGCCCGATTGTAGCAGTCAAATGAACATTCTGAACTTTCTGTCCGAAGTTATTGATACAAATGTTAGGCAAATTCACCTTTTTGCGTGTTCTTTTGTGTTGCAGTAGCACCACAAAATAAAGTATGAAAATCACACGTTACAGCAAACAAGACGAGTGTATTTCAACGTGGCACTTTTCAAGATGATTATAGTATGGAGCAAATGCCAGGATTAACTTTTTTCGAAGATAAATCCTGTATATTTGTGTTTCTCTAGCAGTTTGCTTTTATTCCAGTGTATTCTTGTTGTTAATAAGCTGTACCTTTGGCAGCTCTGGATGCCTAACTCTGTATACACCCCAAAAGTCATAGAGAACATAGTGCATTTAGAACGAATATTTTGTGAGGGGAGGAGGTGTCACGAAATGGATGGAAATATATTATTACAGTCCCTGGGTGACGAAATAAAAAACAAATCTGTAACGTGTTGTCAGCGTGAAAAGGAATTGATAAAATTATAATGACACAAGCGATCAGAGAATTTCGGCAGGATTGTGACGTCGCGATCCAGTCGAAATTCTCTGCCCTTTTTCTTCGGGCAACACAGTAGATTCTCACGTGTCGAAAAGCAGTGGGAGAAAATTAAATTTGGGATAATATTGTTGTTTGATTTTCTTGATGCGATCTTGGTTTCGTATTATTTTGTTGAAGGAATCACAAATCATTCATGCAAGTATGTCGCGATCGAATCACGACATAATCTCTGGAGACCGCCTTTGTGATCATAATATTGTACATTGAGTGATATTGTTGTTATTCTCAACTTCATAAATTGTGAATCTAAGTTGTATATTTCTAGGCTTACCGTTAGCATTCTGAGTACTCTCGAAAACAGGTCCATTGCACCGACGAACACACATACAACAGTACCACCAAACCCTCACACAACAAACAAAAAACACGCACCCCAATCACCCACTCCCCACACTCTCTCTCATACACGTGAATTTATGTTGCCAGGAAACGTACCAAGGTGGCCGCGCACCCGGACAAAATTTTGATTTTTTTCTTGTACCGAAAGAACGATGCTTCCTTGCATCTGAGCGATCAGTGGCTGTCCACACAGAAGACATTTTCTATGATATTTTTGTATCACCTTTGTCGCTCATTTGACAAAATGGCAGACTGGACACCTAGTATACCGAAATGCCCTCTATGTGGACTACCAATGGCACATAGAGGGCATTTCGATAAACCGACAGTCTATGCAATCAGATCTATTTCGCCTTTTGGTCATTTTCACGAAATTTCATGCGCGAACAGGTGTTGGGCTGCGTAAATTTTGGGAACCTTGTGTGGCTCCCAATAGGGGGCCCCACCGGGAAATTTCTCGGTGAACCATACGAGTAGTCCGCCTCTGGTAATCGACCTAAAAAGTAATCTATCGTTCCCTTTCGCCTCAAGCTTGTGCAAATATGGCCAAAATCAAAAGCTAACGCAATGAATAACAAAAATTCATCGAAACGATAACAATTATAATTTTACAGTTTTAAAATATCTTTCTAGTTGTACCGTTTTGAACTTTGAAATCTGCCGTAAAATATTCATTTTTTTTTAAATTTCAGGTAAAAGAATTTGCCCGGGTGAGTCCATGGCACGAATGGAATTGACAATCTTCCTGGCTGCCTTGACGAGACACTTCGAGTTTCTTCCACCTGAGGGAGAAAATCCTCCACCATTGGAAGGCAAACTTGGGGCCACATTCGCACCAAATCGCTATATGGTTCGAGCAGTTAAACGTTTGAAGAAATGACTATTTACGCTTACAAAATTAACAGTTAACAATTTCCATTTGTATGCATACTTTTTTGCATGACCCTGTCGCTGTCAAATTCAATTTTTTTCCATTGTTTGCCTCCAAAACATGGATTACGATCTCCCATTGGAACGAGCTGGTTAAGGCCTCATCAACAATATTTTAGGACAAAATGGACGACTTTTAGTCAGGCAAGAATTTTTTCTCAGAATATCGTCTGTTACTCGTCTTTGGAAGGGAGATTCCGAAAATCTGGAAGTCGGCGAACAAATTTTGCGATGGGAAGTAAATGCTAGGGTTGATAAGTAGTACAGTGGAGCCCCCTTACTTGGATATCCCTTAATTAATTAAATAACCCCGTTAATTGCGTATAATACAAATAAAAACACAATTTACTATACCGTGAGTGCAAATCTAACCTATTAATTGCATATAAGCTATAGAGTAAACTCCTATTGGTTGTATAAAAATCTTGTGATATATCGAAAACAATTTTGACAACTAGTGAATTCTCAATGTTTATATACTTTTTTGACTTCATTTGTTATTGGGGTTTAAGGACACTTTAGACAGGCAGGGTCACCTCGTGTCGGACAGGTGTACCGGTGGAGGTAGCCGGAGAGAACCACAAAGCAGCGGCGAACAACTGTCAGACGCCCCAACGTACTAATTCTGTAAAAGCAGGGTTAGCATTGGCAGTGCACCATCGACGTGCAGTACGCCTTAGTACTCAGCGCCACCGACCCCCCTTCCGACACACAGACAAGGGCAATCAGGATTAAGTGGCCTTCCCAAGGACACAACGTAGTTACCCATGGCGGGATCGACCTTTCGATTTGAAGTTCAATCCTATAACCACTGAGCCACCGTACTCCCTGTTTGACCCCATTGTATACCATTTAATCTATCATAGCTTGTTTAACAGACCTCTGTGAGCTCTTTCAAATGACAGTTAATATAATAAATGCTCAGTTTATTATAATGGAAGCCACGACAAGACGACAATAACGGCATTGTGTCTAAACATATAATGAACATTTTTCAAACCATTCTCTTATTCGTTTTTAGAATCAGTTTGAGACATACCCGTATCACCTGTTGATTCACATGTTTTTCAGTCTATCAGCCGTGAAGTTTGAATAACCGGTTATCGCCTCAAAATTTCCAAAACCACGACAGGTTTATAGTGGTGGAGCCACGCCACGGTTTCGATACAAACCAAGGAAACCATTAATTCATTCATTATAAACCACGACAAGTTCGTCAACCTACATATGTATTTATTTATTTGGGTTTAACGACACTTTCGACAGTCAATGTCACCTCATGTCGGGTACTTTACGGGTGGAGGAAGCCGAAGTACCTGGAGAGAACCACCGAGCAACGGCGAGCAACTGTCAGATTCCCCAACGTACTAACTCCACACACGCAACTTTAGCATTGGTTGAAGACAGGTGCACCGTCGACGTGCAGTACGTCTTAGTACACAGCACAACCGTGCCCCCAAGTGGGAAATCGGGATTAAGTGCCTTGCCCAAGGACACCACGCAGTTACCCCTGGCAGGGATCGAACCGTGCACCTCTCGGTTTGAAGTTCAATGCTGAAGCCACCGAGCCACCGAGACGCTGTGCTCCCCGTCACCGTGTATACATTATGCCTATTCAACCATTCTTTTACATGTGATCGAAGTTCAGTTTAAGATGAACTAGTCCAAAAAACCTGTGCTTAAATCCCCAGTTTAACCAAAAGTGACTTGTCAATAGTTTTTCGTCTCCGTTTGTTCAAACCACGGCTTGATTTCAGTGGAGAAGCCACTTCACGATTTGAGTATAATCCAAGGAAAACGACACTTCCCTAAATACTGCGATGAACCATGATACAAAGATTGTACATAATATATACTGTGTCTATATATCGTACCTTGAATGCAACAACGCACCATCTGCAATGCTTTTGCATTGCAGATGACGCCATGTTGCACTTAAGGGACGATATACAATAAACATTTTCGACCGGTCTCTTATATGTAATCTGGGCATTGATATCATTTAGAACAGTCAGGACACAAATAACTAAGACGTCTTCAATAAGGTCTGGTTGGAATTTTTCTGTCACAGGATCTTCCGGAAAGCAGCTGTACCAGACCATAGAAACAAACCGAGGATATCAACCTTCCCTGGCCAAACTTAAATAAAAGCATACCTGGTTCAAATTATTTATACTATTTCAGTATCAGGGCTGGGGTCTATTACTTTGAAATGTAATATTATTAGTTACACAGTTTGTTGATGGCGTAATATGGTATATATGATGTCAGTTAATTTTATATTGGACGAGAGCGAAGCCCGAGTCCAATATAGAAATAACTGACACCATATATATCATATTAGGCCACCAACAAACTGTGTAACGAATATATCTTACCGACTGATGCATCGATGCACAGAACTAATAACAACTGCGATCAAAATTAAATGAGAGAATTCTCACAATGTGTTCACGTGTCTTTGCCTTGTCCCAGTTTATGGGAGAGTGCCTACAGGCACTCTCCCATAAATTGTAACAAGGCAAATTCATAAAAACCAAACAGTTCGAAGGTAACATGACACACATCCACAGAATATGAAGCCCTTTAACTTGCCTAACCTGCACTTCAGACCAAATATGGGCTTCCAACACTCATTCTTTCAACTTGAAGCGTTTATCGGTTGCCGCCATTTTGAATAATCAATGAACAAAGGGGAGATTACCAATAGCAATCAGCGTATATTGATGTTGACAGACAGCATATGGTTTCATATGTAGTCTGCATGTGACGTCTTTGAACCAATGAAATTCCCAGATACTTGTAGGAGGTAAGGTATATTATATTACTGTTGCTTTGGATTTTTCTTTTCTTATTATATTATATAACAATTACTTTTGGAAATTTGATTATTATATTATATTACAATTATTTTCAAAATGTAATAAACATTACTTTTTATTACTTTTATTACATTTGTCAATTACCGAAATTTCATGCAGACGTTTCTTCTCACAATGCAGATCACGACGTGCATTAAGAGAACAAACGCTTCCTCTTGATATGTAGTCTTCATTTCTCAGAGAGTTTTAAAAAATAATGCAAAACACAAGGTGCTGTTGATGAAAGAAAAGCAGGATGTACTGTATTGTGCATGCAGCATTCTTGCTTTTCCTTCACCAACAACACCTTGTGTTTAGCTTTGTTTTTCTCCCAGTTCTATTAGGGGACTGTCGCCAACACTGATACCTTAACCCTTTGACATATCAGAGAAGAAAAAAGAGCATGAGAAATGTGTTTTTAAGCGCCTCTGGATATTACTCACTGATAACAATCTCCTTAGTCAATTTCAGTCCGGATTCACACCACATGACTTGACGGTTCTCCAGTTAACCGATATATATATGATGAATTTTGCCATGCCCTGGATAAAGGAAAGGAGGTTAGGGTTGTCTTCTGTGATGTCAGTAATGCATTTGACAAAGCGGGTTTGATTTACAAGCTTGAGAAAATCGGAATTGAAGGCGACCTACTGGACTTTTTGAAATCATGTCTTTCTGATAGAGCACAAAGAGTTATACTGTAGCATCTGAGTCCTCACCGTGGAGAACTGTCTGATCTGGAGTCTACCTGGGGTCGATTCTTGGGCCCCTTCTGTTTTTGATATACATTAATGACATAACTGAAAATTTAAATGGTGATGTACGACTCTTTGCGGATGATAATTCCTTATACCTTATTGTGGAAGATCCGATTGAAGCTGCTAATTTAATCAACGATGGTTTAGAAACACTCAAAAACTGGGCAAAAACGTGGTTGGAAAAATTTAACTCGCAAAAAACGGAAAGTATGCTTATATCTCGCAAAAGTAATCTGCCATTACACCAACCTTTATATCTTTCCAATGCGCAAATAACCGAGGTAAGTAATCACAAACACTTAGGCGTTATATTACATAACAATTGTACATGGAATAATCATATTGACCATATTTGCTCAAAGGCTTGGGCACCCATAGATTTGATGAGAATGCATACATTTGTCCTCGACAGAAGTGTACTTTTTTTGCCTTCATCAGACCTCTCTTAGAATGTGCAGACACAGAGCGGGACAACTGTACTGAAACTAGTGCAGCTGACATAGGGAAGATTCAAATAGCTGCTGTCAGAATCGTCACTGGAGCAACCATGGGCTCAGGTAAAGTCCTATTATATACGTAAACATTTTGGGATATCCTTCAGGATAGACGTCGGAAACACAAGCTTATGCAATTCTTTAAAATGAACCACCATATAACGCCTCCATATCTTGGAAACAAAGTGCTCTCTGTCATATCAGCAACCAACACAAGTCATGTGCTGCGTACAAGTGATAACAATCGCGTACCCTTCTTCCGCACCAATCTATACCAGTCTTCATTCATTCCAGATGTAACTAAACTGTGGAGTAGCATTCCGCTGTCTGTTCGACAAAATAGTTCGATTAGCAATTTCAAGAGATTCCTAAATCGTAATAACCAACGACCAACCTCATTCTTTAGTAATGCACAGATATACCATTGCAGACTGCGTCTGTGTTGTAGTAATCCTAATTCTAATCTACATACAAACCAACTGTCATTGTCGCCCAACTTTCAATGTTGAGCAGTCGAATCGTCTGATCATTTCTTGCGGTCATGTCAGCTCTACTCGAATGCCCGAGCCAGCATCATTGGACAGATGCCGTTTCCTGTGAACGTCCCTATACTCATATATGGGTCAGATCTCTTCAGTGAAGATGCAAATCGTCTCATATTTAAAAAGGTGCCGGACTACATTAAACTCTCCATGTAGATAATTTGTATTCCTCCCCCTATCAGGGCGGGCTGTGGCTATACTGTATTATAGAACAGTGTAATACAGTGTGGTCACAGATCGCCTTGTTGGCAGCGCAGTGAGTAACGCACCATCATGGCTTTCTAAGACTCAGCCTTAAAAACAATGACCAAATTTGTTCTCTTGTCGGGTAGGTTATCTCCTGATACCTGATACCTCCAGCCCAATTCTAGCTGTTCTTGTTATCTACACCCCCCCTCACCCCCCCCCCCCCCCCCCCCCGGAGGGTATGTATGCTGCGTCAACTCCGTGTCCTTTTCCACGTTTTCGGAACGTCGTTCGTCTCTCGGCTGCTTGTGTTTGATTCCATGTTGGCTTCATCTTATACTATCTTCTATTTTATCTTATCACTGTAATTCATTTCTTCTTTTAAAGTATCTATCTATATACTTAAATATCTTTCATCACACAGTTTAAACAATTTGTATTTGGTACTCCGCCAGTAGTTCCGGTAATACTTATTTTGTTACTCAAAGACCAAGGGAGACGACCACCATAAACATCAAGCTTTCTGTCGAATCCCTTCATTTTTGTGATTTAACTAGTATTGTTTCTGTATGCTGAATTCACTGCTTTATAGTTATATTTGTTTTGTTCCTTTATTGTAAATCATATTGTTTGCATCTACAGCGTTTTCATTAATCAATATTGTTTAATCTAAAGTGTGCTTTGAGGGATGTGACAACATATATGACTTGAAAAAGTGTGTTTGGGTTTCTACCCTGGCCCCTGTTTCTGCGGCCACTACAGAGAAATTCACGGTCCGTGTCCAATACAGAATATAGCAACTATATTCTGTATTGGCCAGGGACCGTGAAACTATTACTTACCCCATTACAGTACAGCAACCGTAGATTGGGCACTTTCCAAGGGTGGGCAATATTTCCACGGATGCAATAATATTAGATTCCAAACATTAATTATAGAAATAATCATAAAAAAATTATTAATGAAGCACTGGGTACAACCTGGTGCTTCATTATTAAAATTGAGACATAAAGGTTTCTTTGTAAAATGAAAATTCCGGTTTCGTCAAAGGATCAACTTTTTTTTAAATTGGCGGATGTTAAGGAAACTATTGGCAATTTTTTTCCGACGGACAACAGCCAATACCGACAGACATGGTGATGGAGGGGGACTGCCTCCGGCACCACCACTAGTTTCGGGCGTGCGGTGGCAGCAGTGGTGATAGTGGCAGTAGTAGTAGTTGATAAAATACAATATCGTTGCAGTGTAAGAAGTAGAGATATCCTGATGCTACTGTAATTTGTCGTGGCAACGGAATTGGGTGAAATCAGTGGGGGATGTGGTATGGCAATAGGAACAGTGGGAGTAGAAAAAACAGTAAGAGAGACCAGTGGGAGAGGTGGCAGGGTGAGAGCAACAGTAGTCGTAAGCAGCAAACTTGCAGTACATACGCACTCAAAATCGATGTTGCAGCACATACACACTACAACCACTCACGGTACTCCCATCTGTTAATACCTGAAAATAACTGTCCAGTAATTGGGTTACGCTAGATATACATGTATACAGCCAGTAGCGGACTCAGGATTCTGTGTTTGAGGGGTCACCACATTTCAATAGGCAGCAGATCCAGGGGATCCGATGGGACAATGTTGGAACATGGAAGGTCAGTGTTGCCCTCCACTGGCTTCTTTGTACATGACCGCAATATTTTCCAACCAAAATATCCAAGCATTTAAATTTTGAAGGAAAGAAGCTTATTTATATCGGCTCCGATGAGACCCACATAGGAGCTAGGCCTTTAGAAGTATGCATGGGGTACGGTATTATCGGCAATAACGCAGGGACATCCACTAGCAAAGGTAGTAGTTGCCCATGTGTTACACAGTCAATATCGCGTACCTTGGTATCGCTGCGTGTAAAAGAATTGAATTACAAAAATAGGATTGGTACGCTCCAGATGCGCCCCCACCCCCTCTGAATCCGTCCACGGCCACGTGTGTTTGTTCAGACAGTGCAACAGCGTGTATATAACACATGTCACGCATCCGCTCATACCATGTTTGAAACAATAAAGGATCACCCGATGAAAGCATTTATGAGGACTGCAAGAGTCTCATTATAATATCATTGTCTGAAGGAAGTACCATTTACTGCCACCATAGGCTTAATTATTTTCATTGCCATTACTCCTTCTGCTGGGATCAGCTACTACAACTAGTAATTTCTCCTACTTACATTATAGAAGACTGGGCCATACCCAACACTTGTGCTCGGGCATCGTTTTTTAACTCGCAGAGCTTTGTGCCCCTTGAGACTAAAGAAATAAACACGAAATAAAGGAGAAAGAAATAAACACTGCTGTACTACGTGGGCTCTTACAGACTCTAATGACACCGCCGCCCAGACCTCTTGAGAAGCGCCCCGTATCTTGTTTCAGGGCATAACCCACACCAACCAACCGCGTCTACCTGCGCAACAGCGAGAGTAGCAAGTCGGCGCAGTGAACCGCGATTCTCATTTTAGTTATACTCGTCGCAGAGAATATATCTAATTTTTGTCCATATTCTCACAGGAATTCTGTTATGGTAATATCGGCATATAGGTATAAATGCGTCGCGACCAGATCGCGTTCTGATTCTAAAGATGCCGGTTTGTGAAAACGGGTCTGTTCCATTAGCCGAAAATGGAAAATGCGGAATTCACAAATCTGTGCAAAATATAAAACGTTTTCCCCGTTTGCCGACCTGCTTGGAAAAAATAGCAGACCTGAAGTTCCAAGATATGACTTTACCCAACGAATCGTCCGCATCCGCCCGCGTAATATGCAAATTCAGCAGTTGAAAAAATAGTATTTTTAAAAAACATTTCAACAAAACCATATCATGTGACCTCTCGTTGGAATGAGCTCGTCGAGCTCGTTCCAACGAGGGGTCACATGATATGGCTTTGTTGAAATGTTTTGTAAAAAAATAAAAAATGATATTTAAAATAATAAATTTTGATATCGTCTGCGTTGGGTAAAGGGTTAAATGATTATAAATGTAAAATAATAAGGTCACACCACTATGACTATGTATTTTGGGGTTGCAAGGAGAGGGCATAACTAGACTGCTTGTCTTTCTTTAGATTTCCACAGATTCAGGTGGTATATATATAGTTTCTGCAGTTTGCCGACAAGGTTAGTTGGTAGTGTGAAGTCTATTCGTCATTAACTTGTCGGGAAATTAATGCAAATATTTACCTAGTAAATTCCCAATATGTGTATTGTGTGTGTAGTGCCACATCTGTGCATATTGTGCCTGTCCGTATATTCCAATGTGATTAATGTTTGTTTGCTGCTTGACGACACTTACAATGGCCACGAACACACCATGTCCAGGGGCGGCGGAACGAATTTCAAAGTGTGTGTGTGTGTGGGGGGGGGGGGGGGGGGGGGGGCGGCTGGATCGGGAGATGGATGGTCGTTTTTAAATTTCAGGGTTCCAATACCCCCATTTCCATGCTTCTGGGTGGATATTTTGAGATTTTTCAGGAGATGTATTTGAAAGATTTCACACTTCGAGAGCCGTTAAAAACGTCGGTAAAGCATGCAGGTGAGGTCTATTTGTCAGCTTTGGTCTTAACAACCAAAGCTAATAAATAGACCTCACCTGTATGCTTTACCAGACATTAACAGCAATTATATTGTCTTTGCATTATCTTGTCTGGGGTGTATTTGGTACTTGTATGTCTGTAAGATTATGATCTATTTCAGTTAACCGATTTATTAACAGACTGTATACATTTTAGCGTTTGTTGCCACTTACTGCAAAAAATGATCCGAAATCCATCGAAACTGAATCAGTACGAGAGAAGCATAGCTGGCGAAAATATGAGAGGCTCTGGATCAGCCCCTTGTTTCACCAGTCATTGGTTGTGTTAAAATATATGCATACAGAAAAAACATGGCCCGGCAAAGAATGTGGAGGGGCTGAAGCCCCCCCCCCCCCCCCACCTCCCAGCCCCCCGTTTCCGTCGGCCCTGATGTCGGACAGTTTTACTTGATTACCCGGAAAGATGCACCGAACAACGGCGGGTAGTTGTTGGACTCTTCAACTCAATAAAGCAACACAAGCAGGGTTAGCGCCAGTCATACATCCATTGTTCTAACCAATGAGTTAACGCAATCGCTCCAGTGGACGCGCCAGAAAATGTTTCGATGGTAGGAGGGGCAAGTACGGGATAGTTTCTTCACGAAAGGGGAGGTAGACTGGGGACGGCAAGTCCACAGGTGGACGTGTAGGATCCTTGCATCCTGGCATTGCATTCATGTACCGTAGGCAAATTCCTTGGGCACGAGCAATCAAAGTATGAGAGTGTTTGTGTGAGGGGAAGGGAGGGGGATGGGAAGGGAGACATGGTGGGCGGGAAGGTGGGAGGGACAGAAGTTGTGTATGTGTTTAAGATACAAAACGTATGCACTAACACAATGGGTGTTCCATGTCTACTTTTAGGTGGTGGATGGGGCGAATGCCCATGTACCTCCACACCCTCATAGGATTACTACTGACACTGTCCGAAAACCCATTCCATATTATTATTTATTTATTGGTGTTTAAGGTTACATACTTATGCACAATGGCTAATCATGACCGTGACAGTTTTACGGGTGCAGGAAGCCGGAGTACCCGGAGAGAACCACCGAGCAACGACGAGCAGCTGCCAGCTTCCCAACATCGTAACTCCACACTGCAGCACAGGCAGGGTTAGATTGGTTGAAGACATGCGCACCATCGACGTGCAGTACGCCTTAGTACACGGCGCCATCGTGCCCACAGGTGGACAATCGGGATTAAGTGTCTTGCCCAAGGACACAACGCGGGAGTCCGAATCGATCGCTCAGACGGGCCCCCATCCGAGGAGTAAACCGGGCGCGACGTTGCTTAACTTCGGTGATCTGTCGAGAACCGGTTACCGCAACGCCACCGCGCTCCAATAATAATAATAACACTTCGGCCGGCCGCTGATTTGTCGCGGTTCTCGTATGAGAAGGCCTTGGTTACCCATGTTCTACCAACTGCCTCCCCCTATTCCCGCGCTTCTTCCCTCCTCCCAACACTCGGAGACGAACTGCTTGATGACATCCCTTGCCGCATTCTTCCCAATCTCTCCGATTAGTATATTAACCCTCTCCTTTGAGTCGCCCCCTAACCACATGTCCTTCATTCTCCCATCCCACTTCTTCATTATACTCCCCGTGAATCTTGTTCTTTTCAGACTGGTATTTTGGGCATTCTATAAGAAAGTGTTCCAGGGTCTCCACCACGCCCACGTTACACATCTGGCACTCCTTTTCACTGTTTTTCCCAATGTTTCCCCTCAGCTCCAGGGACCGCGACCTCAGCTTGAACAACAGTGACACCCCAAAGGTGCCATCAAGGTACTCTTCAAAACCAGGCTTCTCTTTATCACGCAGGCCACTCAAAGATCTCTTTGATTTGACCCCCTCTCGCCAGTTACGGTTACAATCCTCCATGACCCTTTCTCTGACGATCTTTTTGCCCTGGTTTGCCCCAACGTCAAGGTCCGAGATCTCACTTGAGTAGTTTTCTACTAGCTCCCTCACTTGGACCATCCACCCCGTTTTGATATTTGAGTTGAAAGTTATCAGGAACATTACTTTACACCATCGGCTATCGGGGAGATTTACCAAATAATTAAGATAACCGAGTTCCAATAGGTCTATCCTGTCCATGATCCTCATCCACCCAAGCTCACCCCTGATTGCTTCTAGTGCTGCGGCATTACTCGAGCCTGTTATCCATCGGCCTGCATCGTTCTGCAGGATTTCCAAGCTCTTAACAGCTGTCTGGTTTAGGGGTACAACTTCCGTACCGTATGTTATACTTGGCAGACCCACCATTTCCCAAATGGTTTTCCCCACGAAAACCTTATTGAAACTGTTTCTCCCTATAACTTTCATTTGGTTAAGGATTCGCTTCCCCTTCAGAATCAATTTATTTGTGTGGTTTCGGTAGATGCCTCTTCCTGTGATGTTTATATTTACCCCCAGGTATTCATAGTCACTAGTCTCTCCTACACTAAGAAGTCTACTGCTACCTTCCGGAATGCAGAACTCCCCCACTCTACACCTTCGAGTGGGGTCCACTTTGCGGCCCACGGGTATAACTTGCTCTTGCTTTCATTAAGTTCGAGTCTCCATTTGCTCCCATATTTCCCAACAATTCCCAGCATCTTCTCTAACCCCTCTTCGCTTTCTGACACTAGCACCATGTCGTCTGCAAAAAATAGCCCTGGGATCTTCAAGTCACCAACTGCAACCCCCTCGTTGCTATGCAGGAGTTCCTCTCCTAAACCTTTGATGTACAATGCAAATAGAATTGGCGAAAGGATACACCCCTGTTTTAGGCCTATCTCCATAGGCACACGTTTTGTTGTAATGTTACCCAGGCTAAGTTCACTCTGTACATCTTTATATAATGCTTTCATAATCCCAACAAACTCGCCCCCAAGCCCAGAGCCTCCATCCAGCTTGCGCCACATACCCTCCCTCCATACTCTATCGTATGCCTTTTTAACATCCAAAAAGGCCATCTTTTTCTTTTTTGCTTTCGCGGATTCTATCATTTGGGATAGCGTGAAAAGATGGTCAATGACTCTCCTTCCCTTCCTGAAGCCATTCTGGATTTCTCCCAAAAAACCCTTCTCCTCAATCACCTCCTCTAATCTCCCATACAGGACTTTACAAAAGACTTTTCCAATGTTGCTGCTGACAGAGATCCCTCGATAGTTATCCAAGACGTCTTTTTCCCCCTTTTTGTGAATAAATGTCACTTTACTTTCCCTCCACTCCTTTGGGACCTCTTGTTTTTCTATGGCTAAATTGAATAGGGCAGTTAGGCTTTCCAAGAGTTCCTCTCCCCCTTTTTTGATAAACTCGTTAGGAATTTCGTCCACCCCTCCGGCTTTTCCATTCCTCAATTTTGAGATCACCCTTCGCACCTCCTCAGTTTTGATTTCGCTGCACACGAAGTCCGAGAGGTTTTCCTCGACCTGGTTCGGACACTCCGGTGGGTTCCCCATGCCCCATCGCTTATCGTTTACCTTTTCCCAGTGCTTGACTAGTTCTAATGCGATTTGATCTCGCTCTTCTGTAACTCATTCCATATACCGCAAACTGGATGCCTCTGCTACTCCCAAATCCAAATGAGTAGTAGCCACTGAATTTCCAAGAAAATGAACTTTACGAAACTTAATCCTTTCTTCGTTGTGCTTCTGAATGGGATTGTTTAGTTGAATAGTATTTACAACAAAAGGATCGAATATGTTTTTCTCATTTCGGAGGAGGGGGGGGGGGGGGCAGAAATAATGTAGTTACACAGGCCGTCGAATTATTACTGAATCCCCTCATCGTTACACGTTATATGTTTGTTTCGTCGTATTATCATTGGAGGACAAATATTCTTTCACGAAAAATTTATGCGAACCAGGTTGAAATGTTTAAAATTGACACAACGAACAAAGCCAACAATAAGCTGTGTATTTAGCTGACGCTGACACTTTCTGTTATCCATTAATCACCCTTTGATTTCAACGAAAGTGTTTACGCTCCACTCATTCATTCGGTTAAAAAGTGGGACGATTTTTCTTTTAAAATTCAATGCAAAATTTCAATGCAAACAAGCATTCTTATATGACGGCAGTAAATCAATAAATTATGCAGTGCGCATGTTGACTTATGCAGTTTGAAAACTGAAGATATTATTCTGTGTCGGTTTAACCCAGTGCAAATGAGAACCACTGCAGTGTAGGCAAAGTTAAGAAATTGATATGATTTTAGACATTTTGACAAACAATCTTGCAACTGTTGGTGTATTTTGGGTTCTGTTCATTCTCACATGGCTGTTGCTGAGGACGAAACGACCACCTGGAGTACCACCGGGACCAACACCTATACCGTTTATAGGTAATCCAATTCTTATCTCTGCGGACCGAAGGGAAGTTTTCAAGAAATTACGAGAACGGTATGGAGATGTTTTCACTGTGTTCTTTGGAGAACAAATGTTTGTGGTGGTCAACGGTTATGAGGCACTAAAGGAAGCGTTTATCAAGAATGGCGATGTGTTTTCGAACAGACCGAGCCAGGAGTCCTTATATTTCTTACCAGAACTTATACGCAAGGCACAAGGTAAACGATTATCGTCGTAGCATGTAAGTCAAAACACAATGGGGTTTGGGAAAAGCGAGAAACTCAAATTGAACGGTTCTCCTTCTCAGCTAATATTTGGACATAGCGTGATGACAGTGATTTAAAAGTTGTTTTTCAACAGAGATAAACAGTAAATACATTGGGTTCAATGCCTGTTATGCAACATACACTCGCGGGTTGCAATTTTGACGCAACATCTAGTTGCCTCTCAATTATAATCCCAGTCCTTGTGTCTCTGGACAGAGTGTTTCTGTTCGTTGTACACAAATCTCAGACTGGAGGAATTACTCGCTGTTGAAATAAATTTCAAACTGAGATGACAGAAGTTGTAGTGTATGTATTCCATTGCTGCTAGGTTGCAGGATCCCATGCAGGATTTCATATGTGACGTTTTAACCACACAACCTAGTTGCGTGGTTGTCGTGGTAGGTCGTGTGAACGGTCATGCATTGACGTCATTACTACGGTGATACGTGGTGTAAGTGCAAATGTACAGCGCGCGTTGTTGGGTGGCGTTTCTTCCGTCGCCCATTTTGTATACCTGAGGTCACCTTCTTGGTCTCTATGGTAACGCATGGTCATTATGAGCTTAGAAGGATTCCAACTGTATGGGCGGGGGTATAGCTTGGGTATGTACCTTTGTGTGGGGAGAATATTAATTATCACACACCACCCAACAAATACTTGAAATATCAATTCAATTCAATTCAATTCAATCTTTATTTCACAGCATACAGCATACAAATACAAACGAGAGAGAGAGTAAAGTTACAAAATTGTTGAATGATGTATAAATGTATACTGTGGGGAATGACATAGCCTTGCGACTGTCTTCCTGTCATCCCCTAGACAATCAAAATAATAAATAAAATAGAATGGCAAATGGCAAGTGTTAAATTCAAGTTAAATGTAGTCGATCCAGACAGCAGGTAGTTGTTAGGTTATATTAACATTCGTTACATTAAAATTGAGTATTGTTTCCACATCATGGATCAAACTCCCAAGAGTTCTGTCTCGGGTTGTTTTAACCCGTCATCAACTGTGTTTCCGAATCCTAATCGAATCAACAGTGTTTCCGAATAAAAAAAAACAAAACAATTTTTATACGCATTCCTTAGTAGGCCAGTACAATTATCGTAGGCTAATGGGGTGATGTAAAAACCGGAATACCGCGGGACAACCTTTTCATCAGCTTGTGGGAAGAGAAGAGATAAAGGTAATAACGACCCCGAGAGTTCCAACTAGGCGAAGCAGTCAGGGCATCTTGGGTTGGAACACCTAACATTGACTTCGTATGCGTTTAAAAATTGATTGAATAAAGTTTTGTTAAATGCCTTTCGGGTGAGGGTTTTTATCGTTGTGTCTAAGTCATTCCACAGTTTGGGAAAATAAAAATATGGAATAGCGGCTGAGAACTGAGTGCGGGGTTTGTGTGTGATTAGGTTTCCACATTGCCTAGTATTCATACCAGATGGGTTAGAGTACACTTGGAATGTATTATCAAAACTGACAGGGAGGTTGTTTATAGACCAGTCGTACATGAATAGAAGTGAATGTAACTTGTACAGATCATTAAATTTCAGGATTTTCAAACGTTTGAAAAGAGGATCGGTGTGTGAGTTGAACTTTTTGTTCGCTATGATACGCACAGCCTTCTTTTGAAGATTCAGAATTTGTTTAGTGGCTGGTGTATTGCCCCAAATTTGTATCCCGTAAATTAAATGACTTTGAAATAAAGTGAAATAGAGTATACGTAGTGTCTCGAGTGGCAAAAAATTCTTGACTCTATTCAGGATATAAATTGCCCTGGATAATTTCGTACAGACTACGGATACATGATGATTAAATCTAAGATTCTCGTCCATGTCAATTCCTAGGAATTTTATGAATTTGTGTTGGCGATTATTACCTGCTATTATTAAGCTTGAGTTATTTAGTGAAATTTGGGTTTGTACATTGTTGAAATTGTAATTGTCATTTTGGGGATGAAGAAGTAGAACCTTAGTTTTATTAGCATTTAATGATAACTTATTAGCTAGACACCAGTCATTGATTTTTGACAATTCATTGTTTGCCCTCTCCGCTAGGAGGTTGAGGTCATTACCAGATGCGTAAGATGTTGTGTCATCCGCAAAGGATAAAATACTCATGTCGGTCGACTCACAAATGTCGTTGATAAAGAGCACAAACAAAAGAGGACCGAGGACAGAACCCTGGGGTACACCCGTAGTAATATTGAGTTGATTCGAGGATTCACTCGCGAATTGCACAAATTGGGATCTCTCAGAGAGATAGTTCTGAAACCAAGAATTAGCTGTACCTCTAATTCCGTAATGTTCAAGTTTCCTGACGAGGATTTCATGGTCAATAGTGTCGAAAGCTTTGGAAAAATCTAAAAAAATAGATAATGTGCAATCTTTAGTTGCATTGTTATTCATCATGGAAGCGTAGTTGATAAGATGCATTATCGGATGAAATGTTGAGTGTCCCTTTCTGAAGCCAAACTGATAGTTATAAATAATGTTGTTTGCATCTAAAAAGTTTGTTAACCTTTTGTGCATTAATTTCTCTAAGATTTTAGAAAATGAGGGAAGAATACTTATTGGACGATAATTGTCGAATGACTGTTTATCTCCAGATTTAAAAATTGGTACTACTTTTGCAGTTTTCATTTTTGATGGTACAATTCCAGTTGAGAATGAGGTATTAATAACATGGGTTAAAGGAACAGCAATTTCTTGTATAATGTTTTTTAGTAGTTTCGGAGAAATGTTGTCATTACCAGCAGAATTTTTTTTTGGGAGACTTTTTACAGAAGATTCTACTTCTTCAGGGCTTGTGGGTGATATGAAAAAAGATCCGGGGACACTGTCATTGAGGTAATCTGAGAATCGATGTGTGGAGCTTGTCATGTTGTTGGTAATTCGATTTCCAATGTTAATAAAGTAGTTGTTAAATTTATCAGCAATTTGGATAGGGTCAGTGAACTCTACATTATCATCAATAAACGATGATGGTAGGGGAGGCGGAAGGTTTGACTTATTTATTGCTTTGCGGAGAATTTCCCAAGTTTTCTTAATGTTTCCCTTATTTTGTAAAATTAATTGGCTATAATAATTTTTTTTAAGTTTACGTCTGAGTTGGTTAAAAATTTGACAGTAGGTTTTGTATCTTGTAATATTGTCGTTGGTTGGGGCCCTCAGCTTTTTTTCAAGCAGTTTATGTTTGTTCAGGGAGGACTGTAGAAGACCGTAAGTCATCCATGGTTCTCGTTTGACGTATTTTTTCGGGGTCTTCTTTATCGTCGGTGGGAAGGCTTGATTAAACGTCGTATTAATAATTGATAGGAGCTTTTCATAAGCTTCGTTTGCACGAGCCTCTTGGCATACATTATTGAAATCAGATTGAGATAGTAGGTGTTTAAATAAGTTGATATTCCTTGTGTTGAAGATTCTCTTTGGTTGGAATGTATTGTCGTTGGATTTGGTACTATTGGGGTTTTTGATGTAAAATGTTGCGAAATGATCGCTGACATCTGTAATAATTATTCCGGTGGTATTGGAGTCGAGTTTATTACAAAAAATATGGTCAATTATAGTCGCTGAATGATTTGTTACTCTTGTAGGTTTGGTTATCATAGGTGTGAATCCAGTGCTGAACAATGATTCTAAATACTGATTAGTTTTCGGGTGTTGGTTAAAGTTTAGTAGATCTATATTGAAGTCGCCCATCAAATAGGTTGTCTTCTTCTCAGATGTGATTTTGTCGAGTAAGTTGGAATATTGAGATAAAAACAAGTCAAGATCCGCTTTTGGTGCGGTATTGGGGCGATAAATAACTCCTACAATTGATTTGTAATTTCCAGTGAGTTCAATAAATAGTGATTCAAACACATGGGGAATGAAAATGCTTAAGTCGTTCCTAGTTTTGAATGGTATAGAATCTTTAACAAAAACACCAACCCCACCCCTACCATCATCATCGGAGGGACGAGTACGCAGAACAAGCGGATGGTAGCCGTCTAAGGTGTAAGAGATGTTTTCCTTCACATTGAAAGTTTCAGTGATACCTATGATGTCAAAGATATTATCATTTGTTTGAAGATCAGAAATCAGACTCTGTAGTCGTTCAAAATTGGCATTCAAGCTTCTACAATTAATGTTAAGTAAAGCAAAAGATTTCTTACACGTGCCTACTGTTGAAGAGAACGTTCCCGGAGTGTAGAATTTGCAGTTATTCCTGTCGGCATTGAGTGGAGAAATAGGATCATCTTCCGAAACACAGTCAATTTCATTGTTGAATTGTGTAACAAAGTCAAAGGCTGCATCGTTCTGAACATCATCAAGCGAGACTAAGTTAGTCGTCATAAAGTTTGGTACACAATGAAGGAAACAAAGAGTTTTAATAACACAAGTGTTCTACTCTGCTGTCTAGATTACTGTGACTTGAGGTACAGTTGGAGAAGTTGGGACAAGGGCACGAGTCCTGAAATGTGGACTTTGGCAATCTGTCTTATTATGAACCCGGGAGTTGGTTGGGTGGGTTATGAATAATCATAGGTAATAGCTATTTTGTAAGGAGAGGTTATTTTTTGCGTGTGGGTCGGGAAAAATATTGGTGAATATAAGAACACAAAATAATATGGGTGCACATGATAGAGGACATTAAAATATGGTTGAACGTTCACATTGTGGTCATGCCCTCGCATGGTTTATCAGTTTGTTCGCAAAGTGCAGCATGGCGTCTCAGCATCAGCCATGCTGCACTTTGAGGACAAACCAGTAAGTTGAGTAAGTATTCACGTGGCGTTTAATTGGGGTGGGAGAAAATGAATTTAGACTAATGGAGAGATATTCTATCTTTTGGAAAGGAATATATTTGGAGATATTGCATATATTGCAGCAACCATGCCACAGTCAGAGAACAGGTGGTAATACAAGTAGGTTGTGTAATTATTCAAGTGACGTTGAGCAAAGGTAAGAGAATCTAAGATTACAGTAGAGCTATGATATTCAAGCGAGTGAGTGTCGGAATTATTGGAATAAATAGTGGAAAGCGCGAAAATATGACTGCACACAGTGGAGTGGAGGGCATTGAAATGTAGGTTGAACTGGGAGTCACTTTTCCATTGTGCTTCAGCATTTATGGTTGTCACTCTGCACACAAACTACACCATGGCTGCTCCGCGGCAGCCACATCGTAGTCTGGGAGCAGACGGTAACATCAGTAATTGGTGTAGATAATCATTTTGCGTTTCGTGAGTGTATGAGAATCTGTTTTTTTTGTTATTAAAGGATATTCTAACGTGGGGTAGGATATATGTTTGGTGAATACACAAAAGCAAAACAATTTGTCTGCACATAACGGAGGACATTGAAATTTCATTTGAAGTGGATATCACTTTTCTAATAATTAAGACGCCAGGTTTGCAGTTAGGACAAACTGCACCATGACTGCTCTGCAGCAGCCATGCTGCAGTTTGAGAACAGACGGCACCTCCAGTAAGTTGCGTAAATGTTCGTGAAAGGTTCAACCAGTGTTGGAGGCTGACATTTCAATAATGGGTGGATAATCTAACATATGGGTGAGGATTCGTTTGAATAAATACATAAATATAGGATCATGTTGTTGGACATAATATGGGACATGACGCAGATAGGTAGCAAACTGTGACACCAGTAATTTGTGTGCATGTAGATAATCATGTTGCGTATCGAAAGGGTATGATAAACTGGGTTTTGAGCTATTAAAGGATCCAGTAAGTTGAGATAATCGGTGCACTTGATTGGGTGCATTAAAATATGGGTTGAACTGGGTGACACATTCGCATTGTATTGCAGTCAAGCACTCACATGGTTTATGAGTCTGCGCACAAGCTGCCTCATGGCTGCTCTTCGGCAGCCATCCTGCAGATTGTGAACAGACTGCACCACGAGTAAGTTGCGTACACGTTCGTATAATGTTAAACCAATGTTAGAAACTGACATTTCATTAATGAGAGGATAATCTAACATATGGGAGTGCATATGTTTGAATAAATCCATAGATATTAGATAATATTGCCGGACATAATAGGGGGCATGACGCAGTTATGGAGCAAACGGTGACACCAGTAATTTGTGTACATGTAAATAATCATGTTGCGTATCGAAGTGATATGATAATCTTTTATTTTTGCTATTAAAGGCTCCTTTATATTGAAATAAGATGGGTGCACATGATAGGGTGCATTTAATGGGTTGAACTGGGTAACACATTCTCATTTTGGTCAAGCAATCACATGGTTTATCAGTCTGTGCACAAACTGCAGCATGGCTGCTCTGCAGCGACCATGCTGCACTTTGTGGACAGACCGTTAAGTTGAGTAAGTATACACGTGGGTTGAAATGGGTAACACATTCTCATTTTGGTCAAGCACTCACATGGTTTATCAGCCAGTGCACAAACCGCAGCACGGCTGCTCTGCAGCGACATGCTGCATTTAGTGGACAGACCGATTAAGTTGAGTAAGTATGCACGTGTTGTTAAATTGGGGTGTAAAAAATGAGTTTACTAATCGGGAAATATTCTATCGTTTTGATAGGGAGATATTTGGATATATTGCTGCATTTTGGTCAAGCACTCACATGGTTTATCAGTCTGTGCATAAACCGCAGCACGGTTGCTCTGCAGCGACCATGCTGCATTTTGTGGACAGACCGATTAAGTTGAGCAAGTACAATTGGGGTGTAAAAAATGAGTTTACTAATCGAGAAATATTCTATCGTTGTTAAATTGGGGTGTAAAAAAATGAGTTTACTAATCGGGAAATATTCTATCGTTTTGATAGGGAGATATTTGGATATATTGCTGCATTTTGGTCAAGCACTCACATGGTTTATCAGTCTGTGCATAAACTGCAGCACGGTTGCTCTGCAGCGACCATGCTGCATTTAGTAGACAGACCGATTAAGTTGAGTAAGTATACACGTGTTGTTACATTGTGGTGTAAAAAATGAGTTTACTAATCGAGGAATATTCTATCGTTTAGATAGTGATATATTTGGATATATTGCTGCAGCCATGCCGCAGTCAAGTGAGTTGTGTAATTATCCAAATGACGTTTAGCAGGGGTAAGAGAAGCGGAAATATATGGCAGCACAAAATGGATGGAAATCACTTTTTTCATTGATGTTCAACATTCACTGGTTCTCAGTCTGTGCACAAAGTACACCTTGGCTGCTCCGCAGCAGCCTTGATGCAGTTTGGGAGCAGATGACAACACTAGTAAGTTGAGAAAATAATCGTGTTGCGTTTCGTAGGAGTATGAGAATCTGGGTTATTTCTATTAAATGATATTCTAGCCTGGGGTAGGGATATATATTTTTAGCGAATACACAAAAGCAACACAATATGTCTGCACATAATTCTCATTGCGGTCAAGCACTAAGATGGTTTATCATGTTTTATCGGTCAGTGCCCAAACTGCAGCGTGGTTGCTCTGAAGCAGCCATGCTGCATTTTGAGGACAGACCGGTAAGTGGTGTAAGTATTCACGTGATTTTTAAATGAGGTGTGAGAAAATGGCTTTTCATTAAAGGGGAGATATTGTATCGTTTGGATAGGGATATAGGGGATGTAATGGAAATATAGCAGCAGCCATGCCACAGTCTGAGAACAAGCGGTAATACAAGTAAGTTGGGAAAATATTCATGCGGCGTTCTAACATGGGCGAGATAATCTGAGATTACACCAATGCGAAGATATTCAAACGTGTGAGTGCAGAAATTATGAGGATAAATAATGGAGAGCGCGAAAATATGACTGCACATAAAGGAGAGCATTGGAATATAATTTTAACTGGAAAACACTTTTCCATTGAGGTTCAGCATTCGCTCGTCCACAGTCTGTGTACAAACTACACCATGGCTGCTCCGCAGCAGCATGTCGCAGTTTGGGAGCTGTCGGTAACACCAGTTAGTCGAGTATGTAATTATGTTGCGTTTCATAAGGGTATGAGAATCTGGGTTTTGTTATTGAAGGAATACTAACGTGGGGAATGGGTATATTCTTGGTGAATGCAAAATCAAAACAATATGTCTGCACATAATGGAGGGCAATGAAATTTCGTTTGAAGTCAGTATCACTTTTTTATTTTGATTTAAATTCCAGGTTTTCAATTTGGGCAATCTGCACCATGGCTGCACTACAGCAGCCACGCTGCAGGTTGAGAACAAACATCAATTCCAGTAAGTTGCATAAATGTTCATATGATCTTGAACCAGAGTGTTAGAAACTGACATTTCATTCTCATTGTGGACAGCCACTCTCATGGTTTATCTGTCTGTGCACAAACTGCAGCATGGCTACTCTGCGGCAGCCATGCTGCTTTCCGAAGACAGGCCGATAAGATGTGTAAGTATTCACGTGGTGTTTGATTGGGGTGTGAGGAAATGAGTTTTCACTAATGGAGGGGTATTCTATCGTTTGGGTAGGGATATATGTATTGGAAATATTGCAGCAGCCATGTCACAGTCTGAGAACAAGCGGTAATACAAGTAAGTTGTGTAATTGTCCATGTGGCGTTTAACAGGAGTAAGAGAATCCGAGATTTCATTAATGCGGAGATACTCAAACTGATGAGTGCAGAGTTTGTTAGGATAAATAAAATTTCAGTAAGTTGCGTAAATGTTCATATGAACTTGAACCAGCGTGTTAGAAACTGACATTTCATTTTCATTGTGGTCAACCACTCTCATGGTTTATCAGTCTGTGCACAAACTGCAGCATGGGTGCTCTGCAGCATCCATGCTGCTTTCCGAAGACCGACCGATAACATGAGTAAGTATTCACGTGGTGTTTAATTGGGGTGTGAGGAAATGAGTTTTCACTAATGGAGGGGTATTCTATCGTTTGGATAGGGATATATGTATTGGAAATATTGCAGCAGCCATGTCACAGTCTGAGAACAAGCGGTAATACAGGTAAGTTGTGTAATGGTCCATGTGACGTTTAACAGGAGTAAGAAAATCTGAGATTTCATTATTGTATATTCAAACTAATGGGTGCAGAATTTGTTAGGATAAATAATTGAAAGCGCGGAAATATACCTGCACAAAATGGAGGGCATTGAAATGTAATTTAAACTGGAAATCACTTTTCCACTGAGGTTCAGCATTCACTGGTTCACGGTCTGCACACAGACTACACCATGGCTGCTCCACAGCAGCCATGACGCAATCTGGAAGCAGACGGTAACACCAACAAATTTGTGTAAATAATCATGTTCCGTTTCGTAAGGGAATGAGAAATTGTTTTTTTTTTTTTTTTTTGCTATTGAAGGATATTCTACCGTGGGGTAAGGATATATTTCTGGTGAGAGCACAAAGGCAACACAACATAGTTGCTCATAATGGGGGCATTGCTCATAATGGCGTTTGCATTTGCACACAAACTGCGACGCAGCTGCTCTGTTGGTATCATTTTTCCATAGTGGTTGAGCATTCACAGGGTTTTCAGCATGTGTTTAAACTGCAGCGTGGCTGCTCTGCAGCAGCCACGTCGCTGTCAGGGAACAAACTCTAACACTAATGAGTTGTGTAAATATTCGTGAGGCATTTAGCAATGGTGTAGAAAACTTAGTTTTCACCAATGGGAAGATATTCTAACGTGGAGATATAATTGTGTGAAGAAACGAAAGCAAGATGATATGGCTGCATAATGGTAGAGTTAGCTCGATGAGGACTGTGATAAGGAACGAATAAAGGACTGAGAGGACGAGTGAATGAATGAATAATTAATTGTATGAATGAATAAAAAAATTGAATGTGAATTGATAAAATTATAACATATTCAGAAGTATATACAGGAGTGTGTATACAGAAATTGAGTATCCGAACAAGAATGGACTTTATATGGCTCCAATTCTTCCCACGACTTGATACTCCGACTATCAAACAGTGCTATAAGATCTTCGATAGTATGGGATGTCGTTCCATTATATAAATGTACGACGAATCACCAGAAAAAGTCCGAAAACTGTTTATATGGCCGTTCAGAATCGTCGTTTCATATTCATCCTCGTCCTTACTCCCCTAATCCTGGATCTGTTCTACCTATATTATGACTTCAGTCTGCCCTAATTTACTTACCTAATCTGACCTTTTCGTATGTGCTTGTGTGCTAATGCACAATGTGTACACATATGACGAGTGGGCAAATGGGCACATGGTATATGTGCTGATGTGTCCTTGTGCGCAGTTGCTCGAAAGTGTAACTCCACATACTGCATATAGGCACATACCTGAGGACAGTACACATTGTGACACATTGTGCTCTTGCACACAAGCATGAAGTCAGAAGAAGAGGTGGGCCGGGGAAGATATAAGTCATAACATAGGTAGAACAGGTCCAGGAATGGGTGGAATAGGCCCTGGAGTAGACAGAAAACGGGGATTCTGAATGAGCCATATAAACAGTTGTCGGAAAGGTCCTGCAACCACCTAGGTGATGTGGGGGTGGGGTGGTACACACACTGCTACTGGAAGATTATTAATTATCGTTTGATAACCTAGCGGAAAGGTCGCAATAGCTGCTATATTCTGCAAGTGACTGTGATGCGGTATAGAAATGGGAAGTGTGGGTGGTGATGGACAGGACTTACCCCCAACTCTTTTCTGAAAAAAATGTCACTTTACACAAGTCTCAGATTTGAGGAATCACATTACGTTGGAATTTAAAACTGAGACGAAATGTTGTTAATCCCTTCCCCAACACACTGATGTCAAAATACCGAAAATTCAAGCAGTAATTTTTTCTCATGATACTAGTATTTTAACCAACATTTTTGACAGACCTTAACAAGCTCTGTCAAACAAGACTGAATTGGTTAAATTCCCAGATGCATTATGCTCAAATTTTGCTCCTTGAAATTGTGGTATTTTAACATCTGTTTTCAGAGGGTTAGTTATCGTTATGTGGCTTGGCGGAACACTCGTACCGCGTCCAGCGTGTGAAGGCCGTAACTGCTATTACATACTGCAGGTGACGAAGCGGTCCTAAATAGGACCCTTTAATTGTTAACCCCTACTACCACATCCCCCAGGTCATCCAAGCTGCACATTCAAACAGAAAAGTTATTGGCGCAGAATTTCACAGCGCATTTCCAATGGCACATTTGAGAACTACACAGGCCACATTCAGTTGAACTCTTTATGGATTCTCATGAAAGGAGATTTATGGGTGATTTGAAGTGGTCCTTACATTCGATCCTTTCGCTCAAATGAAAGCATTTTCCCGGTCAACGACAATTTTGAAGCCAACTTTCTGTCCATTGGTTTCGTCTCGCCGGTAGTCTCGGAAACGAACGATGTCGGCAAATTAACCCACTTACGGAAACGTATTTAGCACGCCTGTGAAATGTTGTAATAATTTGTAATAACGCCTTTGCAATATTCTCCAATAAAAACCATATCTTAAAATGCAATCAGCTTTTAGCCGACCAACAATTCGTCTGTCTGATCTATATAAAATTTGTCAGTGTGTTGTTGAGCTCTAAAAATAAAAAAAAGATACCTGTTTTGGGTAGAGTTGAAACGGTTAACCGATTAATCGATTAACTAATGATCAACGTCTTGATCGATCAAAAAAGAAATTGATCGACTAACCGTTACTTTTGAACTACTGTATTTTCTGCGTTAATAAAGGAACAAACTTCTCCGAATCAGGCAAACATTGTCACACTGACTCCCATCAATTATATGAGACAGAGTAAAGCATGCAAGTTACGTGATTACATGCTTGTTCACTTGAATGATCATTATACTGTATCAGTTGCTGGAACTAGTCATTCTCAAGTTGACCTTTACTCAATGCGGGTAGCAGACGACACTTGTAGATTCTTGAATTACAAATTTTTTTCAATTTGTTTTGTCTTAAAAACATAGCTTATGAACCCTCATTGGAACGAGCTCAGCGAGCTCGTTCCAATGATTGATCATAAGCCATGTTTTTGAGACAAAAATGGAAAACATAATACAATCTGAACGGAGATTTTTGTATGTAGAGCTGGTCGATTTTGTCCTTTGCGTTGGGTAAAGGGTTAATGCTATAAATCATCAACCGTACAACAGTTATTCAGTTACCTATAAAGGCAAGTGACTAATCTGTTATCCAATGTTTATCCATGTCATTAATCGATCAAGAAAACCCTTTAACCACATCAGCTCTTTTCTGGGGATTTATTAACTTAACGTCACTTTCGACGGTTTTTCGTCACTTTATGTTTTTTACACCCCCCTCCTATTTTGTGACACGCCTACGCTCAAACCTGCAAAAGAAATATATGACGTCAAACGTGGAAGTTGCAAAAAAGTAAAAATTAAATTAAACTTTCCAAAGGTTGGACCATGTGACCTTTCCGCATCCACGATCACAAACACAAAGTTGAAAAAAAAATTAAAAATCCGACGTAAGATATCGGAGATATGACGCAAAAAACGTCGTTGGCACCCCCTCTCCCATTTGCTCCCAGCCCTCCCCCCCCCCCCCCAAACTACAAAATATAGCACTCCATCTATGTTACAGACGGCTGTCTCTGTGATCTGCGAACTGGTAATCTTCTTGCAAATCTGTTTCTCGCAAAGGACGCCCGAACACATCTTCAAACAAGCACCTAATCGAAGGGCGTTCTCCAACTCCAAAGTATTCATGTCGAGTAATCGAAAATCACATGGCGGCTGTTGTCCACTTCTACGATATTCTGGAATTCTGGATACACCAGGACGCTGGCAACTTCTTGCTCTTGCTGGTAGAATCGAAGTTGAAGAGATTTGGTAGGAATCTTTTGTCCATCCACGTACAAAAGGAGGTAAAAGATATTGTAGTTCTTGATGATGTATGGATTCTTTGTAAAACTTCCATTGAAAGCATCGTTTTGTATGCATTCCACCACTATGTATTTCGGTGCCTGTCACAAAAATAAATGTTCTTGTGTGATGCCGATTTTCTTTTGGCATCGAAAACACTTTAGTTTCCACACGTTCGATGAGCTATTTTGCCGGTTGCTTTTGCAAGTGCTTTTTCGTGAGCTATTCTCATGAACGAACTTTACGCAAAAACATGAAACTATCCAGAATCTTAATCTTGTAAGTTTCGGCTTCGCGCATCAAGGCATCTGTGTTTTCGGATCTGTTTATTTTAACATGAACTTTAACACCGCTCAACAGGTAACGTATTTGAAAAAAACATGTCCAAATGTAATCATCCAGTCTTTCTTTCTAATAACAAACTCTTTGCTTTCTTCTGCAAGGTCTTCCACGTGGCCTCTCCTGTCATTGTATCATAAGGCATTAGTCAATTGTGACTTCTTGGTGGCTGGTCCAGACCTCAACAATGTTCCGATGTGGGCTCTGTGATGATAAGTATCGTTGGAAGGCGACAATGATTTCTCGTTCAAACTGATGTCGATTTGACTGAGGATAGGGAAGGCATCCACAAATTAACCGGTCCCACTTCGCATACAGGTATGTCCGTGCCAGATTCGAACAAGACAACATTTTGTGCAAGCACAAGGCGGCCAGAAAATACCCATGAAACACTCTTATTCAATATATCATGCAATCTCGTCGTATTAGAACATAAACAAGAAACATTTTGTAACAAAGTTGGATCTCTCTCACGAAAAGAAGTGAATACCACATCTCAAAGCATTGTGACAAGAAATTAGTTTAAAATAATTTCAAGTTTTTGGACAGGGATTCCGAGTACAGGGGTTAACATCTTCATCCAAAAACACTTGTAAAGGCACCCCTCCCACATACAAAAAAAACCCTCCCTAAGATCGACTTTTTGGACGAATCTTCTCTGTACGAATCCCGACATGGAACAAAACGTCGAAGTGATTTTGAGAGGAACTGCCCCGGTACCATCTCTAAGCATTGTCAGTGGTGGTTCTCGAAAATTCTTTTTAAAGAATTTCAAGCCTAATAGGCAATGGGGGCGCGATGGCTCAGTTGGCAGAGGTGCAGGCTGCAAGCCGAGAGGCCCTCGGTTCGAATTCCACCTGCGGCAACTGCGTTGTGTCCTTGGGCAAGACACTTCACCCCCATTGCCCACGTGGGGGCACGGTGACGTTGTGTACTAAGGCGTACTGCACGTTGATGGTGCACCTGTCTTCAACCAATGCTAACCCTGCTGGTGTGGAGTTGGTATGTTGCGGAGCTGACAGTTGCTCGCCGTTGCTCTGTGGTTCTCTCCGGGTACTCCGGCTTTCTCCACCCGTAAAACTGTCACGGTCATGGTTAGCCATTGTGCAGAAATATGTGACCTTAAACACTAATAAATAAATAAAAAATAATGGGCAATGAGGCGGGGGGGGGGGGTGGGGGGGGGTGGGGGGGGGTCTACACTGCAGGTTCCAATCTCCATTCGAAAAAAATCTTGGAAAACGGCACCACCCCTCCACACAAAATATACAAAGCAGAATGTGTAAATGTAGGCTACGGGCATATCGCGAATTGGGAGAAAATATTCACGCAGACATTCATCTATTATGTATTATAATAAGGAGGCTGAGAAAAGACAAATAGTTGCGGATTGCGCTGTAGAAAGCCCAAAGGGGCTTAAAAACGGTAGCGAAATGCTGTGTAAAAGCCAAAAGAAGCCGAGAAAAGAAATACAGTAGCGCAATGTGCTGTAAAAGCCCAGAAAGGCTGAGAAGAAAGGTAGCGAAATGCACTGTAAAAGCCCAAAGAGGCCGTGAAAAGAAAAACAGTAGTGAAATGCGCTGTAAGAGCCCAAAGAGGCTGAGAAAAAACAGTAGCGAAATGTAATGTTGAAAAACTCTAAATCTGCCAAGTATTATAGTTGCCGATCTTAAGGTATCGCTGCAGTAAATATTTGAATTTGAGTTACCCGCTTTGAAATGTTGCCGGAAATGATGCAATCTCTAAAAATAAGCAGCCTTGGGAAAATATATTGTTTCAATAAACATTTGAAACTTCTGATGACATCTTGCATTATTATTGAATATTCCAGATGAATAAAGAGGGTGATTTGATGATACAGGTTTATGAAAGTACCTAAAATGACTTTTGGTGTGGTTTTGTTGGGAATTCCCTGAACAATTTGTGCACGCGACCGGTACTTTCATTCCGGTCAGGTTTTCTCTCTTGTTTGTTGCATGATCACCTGTTTTGGGGGTCAGAAAAAGTTGTCTGAAGGGTTATACTTGACGAAGCTATTTGAATGCCAAAATTAAAGTGATACGATCATAATTTATTTTACTTGAACGTTATAATGGTTGCCGATGGGAAAATATTTACTGCTGTGATACCCATAGGAAATATGTTCTTTTGCCTTTTTTGGCTTCCTAACCCGATTTTATTATTAGTTTTTGAGCTTATTTCACATTTAACCCTTTACCTAACGTGAAAAGCAGACGACACTTGCAAAAAAAAAATCTTGAATAACTAATTTTTTTCATTTTTTGTCTCAAACCATAGGTTATGACCCCTCGTTGGAACGAGCTCGACGAGCTCGTTCCAACGAGGGGTCATAACCTATGTTTTTGAGACAAAAAATGAAAAAAATAGTGAAAATTAATTGGCGATTTTTGAGAATAGCGCTGGCCGGTTTTGGCCGTTACGTTGGGTAAAGGGTTAAATATTCACTGGGGGACTACACACCTTACCACACTGCTAAATGTTTTGAAAAGTTATATTTTTGACACAGTCAGCAATAAAGGATATATATAATAAGGCTGGTAATACAAGCAATTCACATCTTAAGCATGTGTAGTCTCCAGGAACACCACATAACCCCTGGCAACTGCCAGCTAACAGCCTATCTTACCCTATTAACATATTTATTTAAAGTATGGTTCCTCAGAAAGAAAAATATTCCACAGCGTATTTAAAAGTATAAAATTAAAATATAAGTATAAATAGTTAATTTCTGTAATGAATATGCAGTAATCACAGTAATGCATTAGCTGATAATCGCTGATTGGTCCTTCAGATAACAGCTACACGCTGCGTAGCAAATCTTGTGTTTACAAAAGGTTTCACGACCGGGTATTCAATGTCACCTACAAAAAAAAAAATGTGTCTAGTCGGATTGTTTTCGTGTCACTTTTGTAAAAACACTTTAGCAGGTGGCATAATATCACATATCTGTATTACGGATTGCTTTGCTTGTATAGTATAAAATGAATGCACAGAAATGAAAATAAAGCAAAACCAAAAGGAGAATTGGAAATATTCGTTTCAGATTTTTGCTGACGTCCATTTTTTCCCTTTAATTGAATTTTCCAGAACCACAGTGAATGTTTCCATATATTACGAGCGCATGCACGCTAAATAATCATCCCCAAGCTCACATTGTTAAATTCGATCTACCAGTTCGTCCAAAAGTCGCCGATTATCTGTGTTCCAACCACTGTCCATGTTCCATGCGTGTCTTCATTGGTGGTATAGAAAAAAAGTCGAATTCGCTATTGACACACTCACAAAGTTTTCCATTGACGAGAGACATTATGCTCAGAGAATATCTTGGGTCTTGCACGCTGGCTTCCGTTTTTCGATTTTCTGACATCGCGCGGTGCGCGCCTTTCTATACCCTTTCTTCAAGGGATCTTCGATCCACCTACAACTTCACTCACAGCACCCACACTATATCTCTCGATCGCTGTTTGTTTCACATCTTCTCCTCCATGACATCCTCGGCAAATGCTACGCATTTTTCACAAATTGTTTCCCAATGGTACTGACTGTATTTTTTTTGAATAAGGTAACACATCACCCAGACCATAACCTCTCTGTGTCTGAACTCCATAAAAAGACTGGCTGACCATTTCCAATTTGTTTCGTGTACTAGTCCTCTTTCAATTTGGCATTACAACATTTTATCATGTTAAATTGATGTGAAGGAATTAAAGGCTTCGGAAGTAAAGTGTCGCTGTCATCTTCCCAAACTCAAATGGTACTTCGGCTCCTGTATCACCCTTATATACACCCGGACGGTGATGAAATTTGTTCACTCCACTGGTACGTAGAACACATTCCTAAGTGTTTTGGGGATGTTACTAGCTTATTTTCCTCGTACAGGTACGATGCGAAGAAGCGGTTCCCTTGTGCCCCCTACGACTTGGTCACGTACCAAATCACAGTAAACATAGAGCGAATAGAATCTTTGGTTGACATATGCAATTCGCGTGTTTTTGAGAGTAGGACCCAATGTGACCACGACTCTATCTCGTACCGTTATCCGAACTTTTCCAGCCACCCCGTCTAATTAAAATCCCACCTTATCGTGGCCAGGCAACAGTAATTCTTTAGCACCATTGATACCCCATATCGCTCCAGTGAGTACAAAATAATGACCTTTTTCACAGTGAGCCTATAGTGTTCTTTCGAAGCCCAGAATACAGTAAAGAAAGCCTCTTCTCCACGAATAGTGAACCAAGTGTTTGGATACTGGATCTTTCCCGAACCCAATTCCCATTGAAATAAAACATCACTTCCATTCTTGATGGTCGGATTAGGTAATAAATATCCTATACAACTGCTCGGGAGAGCGGTGCACAACCTACTGTCTGTTATGTGCAGTGTTATATTAGCGACACAGGCGATGATTATGATGTATAGTAGGATTATTGGCGAAAAGTAAGCGATCTCACTCCAAGGGGCTCTCTTTCCAAATAGAGGCCAATGTTCGTTCGATCCTTCTTCCATTTTAGGGAACCGAATGTTCATTTCCCTTAAAAGGCGAGTTAATGCTTGCATATCCTCGAGTTAAACGAATCTGTGTATCCCAGTCACTTCTTACCTCGACCACCTTACTTAAGTGCGCGTTCGATTTGTAAATAGTTTTGCTTGTGACTCACTGAAGCTCTTCAGTTTTGAACGACTCTTTCAATATTTTCCCATCATCATACCTATAATGCGATAATGAGTGTGATTATAAGATCTCACCAATGTTTGAAGTGGAAAAATGAGTTTGCCACTCTTCGTAAAATATATCCACATCTTAGATTTCAATGTTCTTTGAAAACGTTCAACTATGGCATATTTTATTTCCACGTCATGTGTCGTGAAAATTCGACTTCGTGGACTTCGAGCAATTTCTGAAATTTTGTATTCAAAAAGTCTTTACGTTGATCGGTTTGTAATTTCAAAATTTTGGTAAAAGCTTCCACTCCTGCTCCTGTGGACTTTATTTTTATACAATAAATTTTGAATTAGATACAGGACACTGATTTTACGGTGGTGACTACTTTTTGTAAGCAACCTAGGCACTCGATCGTCAGCATCGATTATCAGGTCGCCCAAGATGACTAAACTATCAGATTTCACTTCTTGGGGAAGGTGCTCTACAAATTATCTTGAGGTTAAGTATTGTGAACTGGTAGCCATTCACTGTAACAATATATGATGTGACTGGGAATGGGTGTAACAAGTTTTGTAATGTTTTGTAAAAACTTTTTACAAAAGATTTTCCAGAACTCGTGGGACCACGTACTAAACAAGTGAATGTAAGTTTCCAGCAAGAATCCATGTTGACGTGTCAAACCAATATGGTCGCGCTTTCAGCCTTTCATACGTTTTGGGAAGGGATCTTGTTGGATGGCTTTGAAGCTACCACGACTAACTGACTGTATGACTTGCAACTCTGCATTTTGTGCTGAACTTTCCCAGAAGATAAAAATCGAATAAATTGAGAGCATTATCACCCTTACAATCTTTCTTTTTAATTTTTAGCTCACCTGACTGAAAGTGAGTGTGAGCTATTCTGATCACTTTTCGTCCGTCGTGAAGGTGGTGTTTGGGTCTTTTTCTCCCAAAACACTGGCCACAGTTTAGTGAAATTTCACATGGGTAGTGGTTATATAGGGCATTTGTTTTTTCTTCAAATTAGGCTTCTGCTCATATTGAGGAGGAGGTGGGGCCAAAATGCCCAAATTGTTTTTAAAAATCTTCTCATGAACCGGCTATAGCAGAGACTTGATATTTGGTATTCTGCTTCCTGTTGAGGTGAAGACTGAATTTTGTTCAAGAGAAGTTCGAGGAGCAATAGTTGTCGTCGCAACAGTAGGGGCAAGAATTTTTGTCCCGCCCCAAATTTCTATTTTCCAAACCGAGAGGCCGATTTGAATCAGATTTGATATGAAGTATTAATGGCCCATACGTACTTGATTTATGCCAATTCTTTGTTAAAAATGCCCCGTGGGAACCACTTGAGCTAAAAATAGAACAAATTCCAAACGCCCATATCTCCAAAACTACATGGCACTGAGAATTCTTGTTTGGTGTGAAGCTTCCTTAGGATCAACAGAATGGAACAGTCCAAAGAAATTGCTATCGGTTTTATCATATGGTGCTTTTTCGGGACTTTGAAAAATTGCTGAGTCAACATTTTTTAACACTGTGGGTAATGGGGAAAACATTAAAGACTCTTCTTCTCCCAAACCACTGCCCCAAAAGCTTTCAAATTTCACATATAACATCTTTGGAAGATTGTTTCATACGTTTGTTGAAAGCAAATCCCTGGGTCCATATTTGGGTTATGAGGAATATTCTTTAATCATCGTCTTCTTCAGATACACTAATCAGAAAATTTTGATATTTGGTATGTAGCATCCTTAGGGGATGAGATTCAAGTTTTTACAAGCCAAGTCTCTGAATTCATATTTGGGATCCTTGTGGGAGACCGAATTACATCTTAGTTCAGTATGAGGAACATTTTAAAAAAATCTTCTTCACACACACCAGCCAGTATCTATTGATATTTGGTATACGGTATCTTTAGGAAGGTGAGATTCAAATTTGTTAAAGCCAACATCCTGGCTATAACTAATTATAGCTTAGTTCAATATGAGGAATATTCTTTAAAAATATTTTTCTTTAGATCCAGTAGTCGAATCGTTTGATATTTGGTGTACAACATCCTTGGGGAGGTGAGATTCAAGTTTGTTCAAACCAAGTCCCTGGGTTCATATTTCAGCTGCCTGTGGGAGCCTCCCGAATTATAAATTAGTTCAATATGAGGAATATTTTTGGAAAATCTTTTTGTTTAGATCCACTAATCAGAATAACTTGATATTTGGTATATGGTTTTCTTAATGAGGCAGATGCAAGTTGTTTCAAATCAGGACCCTCGGTTGATAGTTTTCCGTGCCAAGTGAGCGCTCTCAGCTTCCTTGGGGCCCCTTGTTTTATTCTTTGTTCCCCTATAACAAAATCAATTTGTACCCTTCGTGCAATCTATCACTAAGTTCATAATACAGAGTCTCTGGTCAGTTGGAAATGGTGTTTCAAATATCTCTTCATATTCAGCTGGCACAGGTGATGTGTTATTACTATTGCCACGTCAAATGTACAGTGTCTTTATTCACAGTTGACAAAGGCCTGTCAAAACATGTGATGATTCGTTTCTTCAATGCCACCAAAAGGCACATATCATTTTGCATTTCACTTGGATGGTCCACTTTACAGCCATCACAATTCTCTTTCTCATCTGTTCCATTCAATTCTTCACACATATATGCTATACAAAGTCCACGTCGAATTCTCCATTTACGTAACTCGTAGTCAATTTCGCCGACCAAACAGGGCCTCGTGATTCTCACCAATATCGTCTCCCCTTCTTTTCTTCTCTTCCCATAGTACGGCCTCCGTGAATTGATCACTTTCCACGGGTGGGCAAGACTTCCACGGATGCAATAATATTAGATTCCGAACACTAATTAGAGGAGTAATCGTTAAAAAATTAATTAATGAAATAATCTCACCCTCTTAATTCTCCTATACAAAAAGTTCATTTATTCCTGCATGTTGAGAAGGTGTCAACTAAGCTTTCAGGGTTTAATTGAAGTACTGCGTCGAAACTGTGAATTAGAACTATACTCCCTTCACATGTATTCCGAAAAAAATCCCGATCGATTCACACAAGATGGAAACTTTTTAAATCATTGCTTTACCCCCCCCCCCCCCCCCCCTACTTGGTCCTTCAGTTTCCCTTAATTTCAATGCGGATCTATATTTTTACACATTCCTATGCGCATCGATCTATTTTAGTAACATCTACCACTGCCCCCTCCCTACTGATCTATTTTTAAAAAGCTCGTTAACTAACACCTCACTGCATGATTTATTTTGTGGTGTTTGTGGAACAGAAATAACCTAATAGTAGCTACTGGTGGTTACACATTGAAAGAATATTGTCGTAAGTGAGTCGGAAGGCTTGTATTAAGGAGACCACAGAAATGAAAATTTAAAAATAAAAAAATGTTGAGGTCTATTGATCAGCAGCTGACAGATTATCTGATGTAGGTGGAACGCAGTCTTTGATTCCCGGGTCTGTCCTATGATTCCCTACGTATCGGGACTTATATTCAGAAATGAGAACCGGAAAATTCCCGGTATTGTGACTGACTTTAAAAAACGAGAACCAGAAATTTCCCGTTCCAGGGATTAAACCCTAATTTCAAAATCACGGTGGGAAGCCCGGACTTTTCTCGCTTAAAAAATAACTGTCAGTGTGTTCATTTTTCGAAATTATGGGGTATGCGATATGCATGTTCTTAACCAAAGGGTCAGGGGAGGCAGGGGCGCTTCCGCTACCTCCGGAAAATATATTTTAAGTCACAATGGGTGAGCGTAAAAACATATAAACCGGAAATTGTGGATTGCGTGGCGGAGGATGAGGCCAGCATACTAAAAGGGGACGTTTCAAATACGGTATGTTTGCTGTTTGGCTTTTAGAACCCTCAATTCACGATTCGACCGACAAACAATGTTCTTTCTTGACAATTTGGTACATTTGTATTGTAAGTACATGCGAAACATTCAGAACTGTCACCAGTATTGCGAACTGAAGTTAAAACGAAACCACACAATATGAGGGTTTCGCTTCGGTTCAAATAAACGGTCGTGAAACAAATTGCTGGTCGTGGTCATGGCTGCTGGTATGCAGCCGTGATGAAATATGAAGAAAATATAAGTCACGTAATAATTTCGCACTAGGCTGAACACAGTTTAGGAAGGTGTAGCTTATCAAAATGAATATGTCCAACCACATCCAGTCATTGCTGCAATAAACTGCCGTTTCGCAGCCATGGCTGGATGCGATGAGAAGTCCATACATGTACTGATATGATGCCCTTTACCAATCAAGATGCCAATAATGGCCCATCATGTTATGTTTTATTGAAGAGTTCCCTTAACCCGTTGAGTGTGTTTGAAATACTCTCAACATTACTTTGGGCCTTACTCTCTATCTCCTGAATACCTTCAAAACATTGACTTTAGTTGACACAGAAACCATGATAACCTGTTCTCTTACATCGTACTTTCGAAATTGTCCTTAAAAATATTTTCACTATATCCGATTATGGCTGCTGTTAGGCAGCCATGATGGAATATGAGGAAAACTTAGATCGAGAAATAATTTCAATATACTCCTGGAAAGTGTCGCTAAGCAAATTGAACAAGATGAGAACATTCAAAATACTCACTTTTTTGGATTCATTAAATTTGTTGTGATGGGTTTTCTCTGAGTTTATCTCCAGAATTTTCCTTTAAAACATTTTCATCATATGCGATCGTAACTGCTGCTATACAGCCATGAAGGAATATGAGGAAAATCAAGGTCACGAAATATTCTCACACCAGGTTGAACATACTATTGGAAAGTGTCGCTTATCAAATTGAATAAGATAAGTACACTCAAAACATTCACTCTATTTGATTCATTAACTTTCTTATGATGAGTTTTATCTCATTAATTTTTTCATTAAAACATTTTCTTCATAGCCGACTGCTGTTATGAAGCCATGCTGGAAAATGAAAATAACATAAGTCACGCAATATTGCAGCCATGGCTGGATGAGAAGTTCTTAAATGTATTATACCTGACTGATTTGAAGCCTTTCATCTATCAAGATACCAATAATGGCCCGTCCTATTATGCTTTATTGAAGCGGTTTCTAACTTTAACTCAAGAAAATAATTCAACACTAGGTTAAGTATACTATTCGAATGTCTTGCTTATCAAAAGGAATAAGATACATTCAAAACCTTCTTTTTAAATTGATACATTTATATAGCTATGATAACTTGCTTTCTCTCATTTTACCTCCGGAATTTTAAATTATTTTTTTTTTATTATTATAAATATCTTCATCATACTCGGTCATGACTGCTGCTATGCAGCCATAATGAGATATGAGAAAAATATAAATCACATAATAATTCCACACAAAGTTGAACCTACTACTAGGAAGTGTAGTAGGTTCAACTTAAGTAAAAGATTGAATCGGTCCGATACTTACCGCTAATTATCCTTTTAATATAAGTTTACTACCCTAAGCAGCATTTCTACATCTGCAATTCTTACTCACTTTACATCACTTCACCGTCTCTTATTTTCCTTTCTTTTCTTTTTTACATTATTTTCTAACTCACAACTGAAAATATACCTTACTCTCAATGCATACTTCACGATAATAAATATGACAATCTTCACACCCATCAAAACTGTGTTCTTGCACATTGTGGAAGAGTTTTTAATCACATTTAACCATGGCTAACACAATCACACTAGATGAGATCCAGAGCCAGGATATGTATTATTTTCCGAAGCTCCTTAATGAACATATTGCGAGTGACTCAGAAGACGTGTCTGATTCACCCTTTACCGTAAATACACACAACTGCAATTACTATACACCACAAGACTTCAGGAAAATGGCACTACTAAAGCATAAAACGTTCTCAGTCTTTAACTTAAACTGTCGGAGTTTAAATGCAAACTGGGAGCCTCTAAAGAATCTTTTGCATAATCCACAAAACGACTCTAATCACTTTGACATAATAAGTCTGACAGAAACTTTTACTGTTAAGGAAAACATCACCCATGAGCTAGAGGGATATCACCCTTTACTCCTGCGAACACGACCTGGTAATGACGATGGAAGAGGCGGTGTAGGCTTATTTATCAAAGAAACTTTACCGTTCAATATTCGCAATGATTTATCAATTTTCATTCCTCATGTCTTTGAATCTATTTTCATAGAACTTAACTTGAATAAAAAAATCCTAGTTGGTGTAATATACCGTCTAAATACAGCTCCTAAAGCAGACATACATCCATTTTTGAACAACATGTCCGATTTATTAGGTAAGCTCAACAATGAACATAAATCCACTTATTTGATGGGAGACTTTAATCTTGATCTACTTAACTTTTACAATCACCAAAAAACTAACCAATACGTGAACAGTCTATTTAGTGCAGGATTTCTTCCAGTTATTACCAAGCCAACCAGAGTTACAGATTATTTAGCCACTGTAATAGATCACATTTTATGCAATACTACTGGAACAGTATTGCGATCAGGTATCATAATCACAGACGTAAGTGATCACTTTGCAACTTTTTTAGAAGATGAAAATAGGAGAACCCACTCCCTATCGTCATCCAGTCCCACAAGGTCCTTTAAAACAGTGAATGTTAATTATTTTAAAAGATTGCTTTCACCCTCCGATTTCTCAAGCGTAACGAATGCTACCTCGCCTATTGATGCATATTCAAACTTCCAGGAAATTTACCAAAACGCATTTGAGGAAGCCTTTCCTCTGCGAACTATTAACAGTAGCAAGAAAAAAATTAAGAGAGAACCTTGGATGACGGCAAGTCTCCTAGAATCCTCCTTTCAGACACACAAACTCTACATGAAAAAAGTCAGGTCGCCAACCGATTTCAATATCAGAACCTACAAAACCTACTGCCGAGAATTTAACAAGCTAAAACGGACATGTAAGGCCAACTATTATAACTCAGTTTTAACACAGAACATGTGTGATATAAAAAAATCATGGGATATTATTATACGTGCAATTAACAGTTCAAAACGTGTACTTAGCCCACCATCATCCTTTATTGACGGAATAATCAGCTAACCGATAATATGTCAATTGCAAATAAATTCAGTTCATTTTTTGCCAGCATCGGCAAAGTCACGAGTGAACAGATACCTCCTTCAAACAAAAACTTCATGGACTTTCTAAAGAGTAACAACAACAATTTGATAAACAGCAACGACACCACAACAACAACAACAATAACTATTATAACACGAACAACAACAATAACAACAACTCCAACAACACTAATAACAATAATAATAATCATTCGACGTCCTTTTTCGTTTACCCTACAAATATACAAGAAGTAATCCTTACAGTTAAAACGTTCCATTGTAAAACAAGCAGAGACTATACTAATATATCCACAAAACTGCTCAAAGAAACTATAACAGAGATAGCTGAACCCCTAACACATATAATAAACCTTTCATTCGCGTCTGGGATAATACCTAACGAACTGAAAATAGCAAAGGTCGTTCCTGTTCACAAAGCTGAACATGCCAGAATTTTTAATAATTACAGGCCCATTAGTTTACTTCCGGCATTCTCCAAAGTTCTGGAAAAGATTATGTACTGCCGTTTATCCAATTTCTTATCCGAACATGACATTCTATATCAGTTTCAGTTTGGATTCAGAAAAGAACGCTCCACACTACACCCAATAATACAACTTATGCACAATGTTGCCTTAAGCAACGACAAACCTACGAAGGATCGAACATTGTCAGTTTTCCTTGATTTCTCTAAAGCTTTTGATACTATACATCATTCTATACTTTTAAGTAAACTGGAATACTATGGTATAACAGGAATACCCAACTCATGGTTTAGAAGTTATTTCTCTGGAAGAAAGCAGTATGTCCAGTACAAAGACTGCACATCGACCTCCCAAAACATAACATGTGGGGTTTCGCAAGGTTCAATTCTAGGACCTCTTCTTTTATATTATATGTCAATGACATCAGTAAATCGACAACTTTAAACCTCTTGTCTTTCGCCGACGATACTACGACATCCACGGCAAACCATAGCCTGGATGCATTGCTAGAAACAATAAATACAGAATTAGAAAAAATTGCAGAGTGGTGCTCAGCGAATAAACTATCACTCAATGCCACCAAATAAAAATACATCTTACTACACCCTCCGAATGATACTTGGAAGTTAGATGATAATCTCATAACTCTTAACAATAAACATATAATACAAGTAGAAAATAATCACGAAGCCAGAACTGTCAAATTCTTAGGTGTATATATATAGATGAAAATTTAAAACTCAAGCACCACATCTGTAATGTGAGTTCAGAAATAGCAAAGTCTATTTGGGCTATTAATAGGGTAAAAAAAAACATTTGCCTCACAATACGCTAAAAATTCTCTATTTTACGTTAGTGCAAAGCCATTTGATGTACGCAATACACGTATGGGGACACGCACCAGCAGCAAACAAACTAAGTATCTTACAAAAATGTGCTATTCGAATAATGAACAATAAAAAGTACAACACTCACACCGAGCCGTTATTCAAGAAAAATAAAATTCTCAAACTCATGGATCTGTACAAGCTAAATATTCTGCTATTTATGCACGACTGGGCCCATAACAAACTACCACCATCGTTAGATAGGCTCTATACTATTAACACAACCGAAACAGACAGACTCATTAGGCAAACAGGCCTGATAAAAAAGACTTAAGCCCCGAACGCAGTTCACATCAAATCTTCCCCTGCATACGTTTCCATAAATATAGTATGACATTGACCCAGAATTTTAAAGATATCCAAGAAATTCCTTTAAAAAGGTGATGACTAATATGTTTCTAGACTCATATGAAGCGTCCGTCAGATGCAATAATAGGGCATGTCAGGAATGTGGAGAGGTCGGCCTCAGGTCTGCAACAAGAACTGACCCACCGAATTAAGTCCACGACACTTGAATACCTGTACTCATTTACATGTACCATACCCGGGTCCGTGCGTTTTGTGAATTGGTGTACAAGTAACGTGCTGACCTCGCTGTCGGCGTTCCTGAATTTGAACAACTGGCCAGAGTGCTGTTAGTCACCACACATTGGCAGGTTGTTCAAATTCATGAATGCCTCCAGCTCAGTTAGTAACTATTACGTATCTCTCAAATTATGTAACTGTCTCACTCCCATTCTTCCAAGGAAAGTCCATGACCCATCATTGGGATGGGCAGTCTGAGTATGCTCCAATGGGTGTCGTGGGCTATGTTACTGGAAGGCTGGAATCACTTATTTACAATTATGAATGCAGCACCTGTTTTCTTTCTTTAACTATGATTTAACCCAGAATATACACTGTCAACAGCGTATTCAAGTATTTAAGTTTATATATATTAAACTGGCTCTGGATAACACCTCACATCTCCCAATATATCCACTTTAGACTGTGCAAGAACCTAATTACAGTTTAACTGACATAATTCGTGCGCCACGTATTCTGAGTTTAGCAGAAACTTTTCCGAAATGATTTTAAATAATGAGAATATATACTTGTTTAAATTTTTTTTCGGTTGCCTCATCCTCCAGCTAACGCTTCTCTCTGTCCCCGCCCCCCCTCCCTATTTCTCTCTTTGTTTCACACTTCTTACTTCTTGCTACTGTCCTCTCTCACACTTTTTCTTTTCTTCTTTATTAAAGTGAGTGACAATAATACAGCCAGTTGGTTAAGCCATCTCCCTGCAGAAAACAAGTATTTAGTTTGACATCATTATTCAAACCGGCGGTATAAAATGTAAAATATATTTAATGTTGTACAATTATATGACCATATACCTGTACTATAATGTTTTTTGCAAATGAAGTCATTCATTCATTCATTCTTCCATTAATTAATTCATTCATTCATTCATTCATTCATTCATTCATTCATTCATTCATTCATTCATTCATTCAATTGCTTACACTTTCAAGAAAACACACAGTATCAAAGAAAATGGCTACACAAAATGTGAACACATTAGGGTCCGCTTATCTCTTACTGCACGTTAGTATTAAAAGAGCGGTGGGAAACTCATTTTGTCAATGCTTTATTCGTGCAGATGCGAGAATAAATCGGATGAAAACGCCATAGAACTGGATACGAGTTAAGGAACAACATACCATTGTAAATAAAGCCAACGTCCTGTCTTGATACTATGGCACGCGGGAAATTTAAAAAAGAGATGTTCTCGCTGATTTCCATGTGGTATGTAGAATTTAGTGATGCAATTATATGATGAATAACTGAAAAATTTAGTATTCCGTGTGTTCAGTACTAGCTCGTATATCCTTCGTTAACTAGCATTCCCCTTTAGGGTAGGTCGGTGGCCGAGAAGTTGCGAGGTTTAGTATAGTTTTGCAAGGCGGTAGTTGCTGAAGGAAACTCTCTCGGTGTGGATACGAACCCCCGCTATGCCGTTGCGAATAAAGCCAGCGTCTTGTCTTGATTCTACGGCACGCGGGAAATTTGAAAAAGAGACGTTCTCGCTGATTTCCATGTACTTCTGTTTTTTGTGATTCGGGTACGCTTGGTTAACTAGCATTCCCTTTTAGCGTCCGTCGGTGGCCGAGTGGTTTGCGTGGTTTAGTATAGTTTCCTTAGGCGGTTGGTGCCGTGGGTTCGAACCCCCGCTGTACCATTGTAAATATTTTCAAGTAGGTAACCTTTCCCATACACTTCACCCTCTGCAGTGGAGCTCCTCCATCAAGTACGTTCAATGCGTCAGTAGGTGGCTCACTGAGTTTAAAACTTTCTGTGATTGCAGGTCCCAGGTAAGCCTTTGTTGACGTTCAGAGAGAAAACTCCTAGAAAAGAGTTGTTGGCATAACAAAGTATGGTGCCATATTATTCTCTCTGAGGGCAATGAGCGAGCAACCGAGAGAACAGAATTGATGGGTCAGTGGCGACAAATTGGTTATCCAGCTTTATGCCTGGGATCAGATGTTCTACAATACGGACCTGCTCATTCCTCTTGATGAAAGCGTCAGAATCCTTTGCATTGTCAAATTTGTTATGAATTTTCAAGCCTATTGACCCCGTTGCGTCGTTTGTATTCAAGTACCCAAGGGGCAAACTCCAAGCAGTTGCCTTCCATCTCATGACTTGACAGTCGAACACATACTGCTATGGCTATTTGGTTAAGATGGACATGGAGTGGAGTATATGAAATGTAATATCTTGGAAATGATACCCAAGTCGGATCCCATTGCATGTGGTCATTTCATACTAAAACAAAAATATGTCACAGATCTTCACAGCGATGCAGTTTCTCGTTGCCCCCTAATTGGGAACTATAGTCTTAGACAGACCCCCGAAAAGGATACAAAAATGATTGCCAGAAAACGCGTCCCCTCGTTACACAATGATGACATGACGCCCGAGGTAGAAGGCGTTTCTTCATAGAAATCCTGAGTAGAGTGAAAAAGACAGCTCTAACACAGCAAGCACTCCTCCCCCTCCAAAAAGAAAACAAAACAGGTAATTTCTCACTCAACTAAGTCGAATACTAGCACACTTTAGACTTCTCGTAAAATGTGGCAGTATGCCGCGAGACGACACGCGGCTTTTTCGAATCGGAAATTGGATGGGAAATCGAATCTCTGATAGAGACACTACGAGGATTTGTAACGTCTTATCGGTCGAATCTCGGAGATCGAGCAAAAGTAAGATCTTAGAAAATCTTAGAAACTACAAGAAAATTCCGAGCTCGACCAGTTCCGGGCCAGTCTGAGAAATCACCGCATTTTTGTTCCAAGATGACAGTGACGATGGTGAAGATATCACAAATCTGAGATGAAGATGACGACAGAGCCCAGCCATGTATCTGTTACTCGTTTCTCAAGTGATTGCTCTCTCGAATACATCGGTTTGGTCGAGATATATCCGACAAAAATTGCACATCGCGACACAAAGTGTCAAAACATGTGTTTTTCGCTCCATTTTTTTAAGTGTCTTGTCGAAGTATGTCATCGATTTGGTTGTGATGTTTCGAATGAGGAACATTCGAAATCGTCACAAGATGTAAAAAGAGAGAAGATAATTTTTTTGGGATAGAGAATATCCGACACAGATCTTATGAAGGGGAGAAAAAAAATCATATACATAATAGGAAATAAAGAAAAAATTAAAATTAATTTCACAAAAAATGGATAGATTCGTAGATGAAATGAAAAATCGAAAGGGAAAAGAGCGTGACGAATTTCTCCAATATGTGTTTTACAGAACGTTTGCCCATCTCGTGGAAGAAAACATTCCCAGGGTATTGAAGGACAGATGTTTCGGTTGCGAGTTTGGATGGGTCTACGGTCAGGAAGATACGATCGTCATGTGTTTCGAGTCGGCATTAGATATGGTCAACAACCGAACCTTCATGGGAATGTGGGAGGAAACGGTCTTGCACAAAGGAGAACCGGAACCCACTGAATTAAATGTTCGGATTTTCGATTGAGGATGAGTCCTCTCACAACTGAAAAACGAGTTCGTATTTTTCATTTATTAATTTATATAGAGATTATCCAACTGAGATCCTGTGAAGGAAAAATAAAAAAAATCACTAAATTAAAAAAAAAGAAAAGAAATTATTAAAACAAAAAGAAAAATTAAAATGGATTACTCAAAATTGGTTATATATTGAATCATGTTAATGAAATATTATAGAGTATACAAACAAAATCTTCCTAAGACAACAGAAAAGTATTTTACTGAGACCTCACCTGAATGTGTGTGCATAAATGAGTGTGACGATACTTATCGTCGCAACAGACTTTTCGAAACAGAAGAAGTGAATGGAATAATTTCGCATCCTATTCGCGAGAAGATAAAGAAAAAAAATCCCCCAAAGAAATTTTACAAAAAAAATGTAAAAAATAAAAAATAAGAAAGAATATTGATATATTATAAGCATTTGTTTACGAAATAAAAAATAAGAAAGAATCAATATATTATAAATATTTATTTATGAAAAAAAACAAAAAGTAAACACGTTTGTTTTTTTTCTGTTGTTTTTCACAATTTGTTTTACAAAGTCATATCTTTTTTTAGCAGGCGAGATGTCACTCTTTCCTCTTTACTTTTATGTAACTGTACGCAGATCATGTCTATTTGCATTAGTTTGTGTTCATTTTCCAGAGCTTCTGTTCGCTTTTCTGAAATATCTTGTCTTTGTCATAGATCAGTTAACGTCTACATCATCGAAATCTTCTTTCTCCTCTTCTTTCAGGATTTGAAGACACGAATTTTCCAACTCTAAAAACGACTCTACTTGATCTTCAGTCAGTTTTAATTCAATGTTATAATTTTCGTATTTATACACAAACTTTATCATCTCATCGTCTTCCAATTTGATTGTATGAGGTTTCAAAGCAAAAGATATACTTCCAAATTTCTTATAAGGAATGATTCTTTTCAATTCGAGTTTTTTCCATTGCCATTTTCTTTGTTTATGTTTTTTTAATTTAATTTAATTTTTTTATTTGCCATTATATATTTGAATGTATTTTAAAAAAATGAAATTTGTGTTTATTAAATGTTTCTTAAATTAAATTACATTTTTTCTTGCCAAAATTATTTTTTTTAAGAATTAACAAATTTTCTTTTTCAGTTCAACTGTTCTATTTCTCATAATATAAGGTTCAATTTTATTTTCTCATATATGAGAAAGGACAGAGGAAAAAATGAAAGTTTACAAATCAATTGTGAAGTTCGAAAAAAATTGAAAATTCACATAAAATTTAAAAGTTTTGTAGAAAAACAAAATTGAAAATTTACAAAGTTTCAAAATTCATAGGAAAAAAAATGTTCATATATATAAAAAACAAAACAATTTTTAATATCTAAAACAATTTCTAATAATTAGAAAACTATTTTAGTTTTATTAGAAGCGTGCGATCGAGCTCAGTTGAAAAAAATATGTGAAGAATCTCGGCACTGCAAATTCGTCCAGTTATAGAACCAAACAAATCACAAATGATCCGAGTCATAAAGGTTCAGACTAGTGACAAAACGGTGACAGAATTGAGATCTAAAGCACGTCCGATGTGCTTGAAAGGTGTATGGTTTCCAAATAAAAATGAGATGATTAAGTCGATGCTTGGCGGAGGAGGTGATGGGATGAGAAAGAAACAATGGATGGAAAGTGGAAACGAAAATAAAGCATACCTATTCAATCGGTGGAAATAAAAAGAGAAAAAAAGAAGAAGATCAAATATCAAACATGTTAAAAGCAGCGATGACTGAACTCAAGAAAAATATCATGGTGATATAATACTAGATAAAGTCATGCACGAACAATTGTTGCCCACTTCCATAGACCGGGAGCAGGTCGTCAAGGGATTTTTCAAAATATTTCATAAAGATTCAACCTGAAAATTTCTTGAATGAGATAAAACTAGCTTATTGGATTTATTTCATCGAATGCAAGGCAATGTATTAGAACGAAAATGGTAATGAAGTGTTGGATGGAGAAGATCGATCTGAATATGGGTGAAGTCATGGAAAAATGGCCTATTTTCATTCAAGTACAAAAACCGTGACCGACAGTCCTTCTTTATCCAATATCTTCAACAACATGAAAGAAAAACCAATACAATCTATGGCGCAGTATCAAAACGAAGGTAGCAATTGGAGATCTGGCAAAGTATTGAATCTAAAAATTCATATCGACATGTACGATCCATTGCAAACATCTTCATATATAAAATTGCCTCATTACATAGAAAATAAAAAGCTGTTATCAACGTGAAAAATGAAAAAGACTGTCAGTGCTTCAAATGGGCTGTCACACCTGCCTTATATCCTGTAGAAACGAATCTACAGAGAGTATCAAAGTATGTGGAAACTTCTAAGAATTTAGATTGGTCGAAAATAAACTTCCCAACATGACAATGGGACATCAAACATTTTGAAAATAAAAATCCCACGATCGCCATCAACGTTTTGGGACATGACGATTCGAAAAAAAAATTTCTTCTGAGAAAAAGTTGACAGAAAAAAAAAATCGCGAGAAAAACATTAATTTCTTATTGATTTTGAATGGTAATGATCATCATTACTGCTGTATCAAGAATATGAGTCAATTATTGTCAGCACAGATGACAAGACATGATGGAGAGAGATTTTTCTGTTTTAACTGTTTGAATTCCTTCCAATGCAAAGAATCTTTGGAACGTCATGAAGAGTATTGCAACTCAAATCAATGCATTGCCATTGACATGTCCAACCCTCACACCTACATTAAATTCATCAATCACAACAGACGACTGAGAGTGCCTGTTGTTGTGTATGTCGATTTCGAATGTTTCACGGTGAAAATGAATTTGTATCAGTTCGACGACAGGCAGAGTTACACCAAAAAATATCAGAAGCACAAACCGTCTGGTTATTGTTTTTACATAAAATGTTCTTTTGACGATCGATATTCTTCAGGTCCATACACGAAACACAGGACGAAGCTGATGTGGTTCCTGGAATCTCAAATTGAAAAAATATACGAGCAATTTGAAACTCCTGAGAAGATGATTATCACAGCCGAGTAAATGAAAGACTACTAGAGAGCCACCGAATGTCACATCTGTAGACAACCATTCACCGAAACTTTGTCACCCGAATACAAGAAAGTAAGAGATCATGATCACTATATGGGTAAATTACGAGGTGCCACGCACAGAATTGCAATTTCAAATATCAGGATGCTAAGTTCTTTCCGGTGATATTTCACAATCTGTCGGCTTACAACAGTTATCTGATTGTGAAGAATCTCGGTAATATAAGTGAAGGATATTTTAACTGCATCGCGAAGAGCGAAGAACAATACATTCCTTTTGCAAAATGGATAGTCGTGGACATAAAGATGAAAAAAAAATACATGGAGAAATGTCAGCAGTTAAAAGGGAAACATGCTTCATGTTGACCAGTCTTGAAAAATTAGTCGATAATTTAGGAAAGGAGAAATTCGGGATCAGGACTGAACACTTTAAACATCAGATCCAATTGAAGAGTGTATTGGTGAAAGGAGACTATCCCTATTATGTGGATGTTTTGAATAGATTCGATCAGTCGAATTTACCTCCCAAAGAACATTTTTATTCGAAGTTACAATAAGATTTCCGATGTTGACGATGAACATACTCAAAAAGTGTGGGAAATATTCGACATGAAATCCATGAGAAATTATCATGATCTCTATCTGAGAACCGACGTTCTTCTCTTGGCAGACGTGTTCGAAAATTTTCGAGATGCCTGTTGGAGACAACACAGTCTATATCCGGCTTCGTATTACATGGCTCCCGGCTTGGGCTGGGATGCACTGCTGAAGACGACTGCAGTCCACTTGGAATTAATATCCGACGTGGACATGTCGCTCATGTTCGAAAAGGGTGTGAGAGGTGAAGTGTCGACGATATCTCAAAGATACGCACAAGCAAACAATTGCTACATGGAAGGATTCGATGCGCCAGAACCGAGTACATACATAACCTATTTAGATGCTAATAATTTATACAGTTGGGCCATGAAGTCATCCGTGACTGACAGGGTAATTTGGAATGGACCGAGAATCGCGAGGACATGGAAAATTGGAGACATTATCCCTGTCTTCTGGAGGTGGATCTAGAATATCCCGAAATGTTACACGACCCACATAATGATTATCCTAGCGCACCTGAACAAACGAAAGTGAATAAAGTCAATAAACTCATTCCAAATTTAAATGAGAAACGTAAATACGTAGTCTACTGTGAAAATCAGAAATTCTACAGAGATTACGGCATGAAATTAGTCGACATACACCGCATCATCCGATTTGATAAAGAGCCTTGGATGAAGAAGTATATAGATCTTAACACGAACTTGAGAACGCAGGCAGTGACCAAATTCGAGAAAGATTTTTTAAAACTTATGAATGATTGTGTGTATGGAAAATTGATGGAAAATGTCAAGAAAAGGCACTTACATTCGTCCGGCGACGACGGACAGTCAGGCTAGAAAATATGTTTCAAAACCAAACTATAAACAGCGAATAGTCTATGATAAAAGTCTAGTTGTCATTCACATGAAACAAACACGTCTGAAATTCGACAAACCAACTTATATGGGAACGTGCATCTTGGACATCAGCAAGCAGTTGATGTATTCATTTTATTTCGAATACATCAAGAAAAAATCCAAACTGTTGTTTACTAACAATGGGAGTCTTGCTTATGAGATAGACTGACGATTTTTACCGAGACATATCTCCAGATGTCAATGCGTGGTTCTACATGAGCAATTATCCAAGTGAGCATGAATCCAATATTCCTTTGGCTGTGAATAAAAAGGTGGTGGGAACATTCAATGACGAGGTGGGAGAAAGACAGATCACAGAATTTGTGAGTTTAAAATCGAAACTGTACACTTACCATTTAGACGGGAAGGCAATTAGGAAATGTAAAGGTTTCAAAAGAAACGTCGCGAATAATGACATCTCTTTAGAAGAGTATAAAAATGTCTGTTCGAAAATCGAGAAGTGTACAAATCGATGAACACGTTTGAAAGCGACAAACACGATCTCTACATGGAAATCATCAATAAAATTACATTATTTGCTAAGAGAATCGTGCAATCGGATGGAATAAACACGTTAACTGAAGGTCATTATTCCACAAAGTTGTTCATTCCTCAAAATCAAGTAGGATTAGACGAGTTCACGGCTTTGTAAATTGATAAGGACATAGGAAAAAATCGAGAAGATAATAATTAATAGCAAAAGAAAAAAAATATTAAATAAATAAATTCTTAAAAAAAATTAAAACAAAATGAAACAAAAAATAAAATGTGCAGGTAGTTTTAACGAAGCGAAAAATAAAATACTTCCAAAGTTCATTTGGGATTTTGTGTATAGAGAAGCACGGAAAGGAACCTGGCAACAGAATTATTTGGATTGCATGAGATTTAAGAGACGATATGAAGTGATGAACGAAATATTGAAGGAAATAATGAAAGGAAAAATGATTAAAAAAGTCGAAGAGACAGAACTATGATGAATCAATTAAAAAACTATTTTTTAAGAAAATAAAATTTACATAAAAAATAAAATAAAATTTAAAAATAAATTAAATTGAAAACAAATTAAAATAAAAGGAAAATACGAACATATCGCTAGAAGGTGTCATCTTACCTAACGAACCTCTGTCTAACATTGATCTGTTAGATGCAGTCAAAGCATGGAAAATAAAACATTTTCGCGGTGTATTTTCCAGTGATGCACTACTAAGAAAAACGCAAAATGATGACGAATGCAGAATCTTGAATATAGACGATCTCTAGAGTGATGGCACACATTGGGTGGCATGGTTCAAGAACGCAAGAAAAAAAATAATATTGCAATAGTTACGGAATCTCACCACCCAAAGAATTGACGAATTATTTAAATTTGTCGATTAATTACAATAATGAACGTGTGCAACCTTGCGATCAAGTGTTTTTTGGACACTTGTGTCCAAGGATCTGTGAATCACTTTTTTCGAATCGAATCTCGAATCGAATCTTATCTGTGATATTGACATCGAATCGAATCTCGAACCGAATCTTAATAGACAAGTTATTTCATATTGAACCAAACGGAGGTTACTGAACACGGTGAGTGACTTACAAGACTGACTGAACACCTCAAACACCAATAAATAATTTTTTTTCTGTAGCTGAAACTATAATCCAAAGTTTTAGCTTTTGAATGCTTAGCTTCTTACTATTCACTGCAATCTGTGACAACAACAATAACGACTGGCTCTGGACAACGTGAGCCACACAGACTTCAACATTTCACCTCCTTAGCATCGGGGGGGGGGGGGGTGGAGTGGGGTGGGGTGGGTGGATGCGGTACGTTTGGGGTTATATGTTAAATTCTGCACTGCTGCTCCTGTTCTTCATTATATCCAGCGTTCCATCCGTAAGTGTATTTATTGTACGATGTGACTGTACATTGTAGCAGCAGCAATACCACAACTGATGTTGCCAGAAAATGTTTGGTCATCTCGAAAACCCTCGGAGACCCGTGACCTCCGGCTTGAGAGACCAGCCCACGAATCCACTTGGTCACCACATCACTCTCTTACTCCAGTCTGATTGTATGGGAATGAAACGACTTTGTGCGAAGCGACTCAGTACGAAATGGTTAAGGAACAAAATGACCTGGTGACAAATTGGTAAAGGAACGAAAAGAGCCGACACCTTTTAGTTGATCATGACCGGCGACGGTCTTTATAACGCGCCCCTTTGTTAATGCCATTGATAATGGTCGGTGGTACTACCGGACATGTTAACATGTTACTATCACCACAGATGATGACAGGAAGACAGTCGCAAGGCTATGTCATTCCCCACAGTATACATTTATACATCATTCAATAATTTTGTAACTTTACTCTCTCTCTCGTTTGTATTTGTATGCTGTATGCTATGAAATAAAGATTGAATTGAATTGAATTGAATTGAAATGCACAATTAGTCGTATCAAACTGGATATTCTAAACTCTTTTCTAATTCAAAATCATTATCCATTGAAAAGTACGTCACGGAAATAAACTACACGTCGTGCACGACCCGTGGACGTTATATTGCTCATACTACTAACCTAACAACTAAACATTGTCAATAACTCAATTAAATATGAATTGAGCCAACACGAATGAATTGTCTCATGTCAGTTTTATCCGATTTTTGTTGGAAATGTTGCACTAAGCACAAGAGATTCGAATAAAATCGAATATAGAGACTGATCCGGGATATCGAAGCAGACGCACGATATCGATATCGAATCGAATCTCGAATATTCACAGGACCTTACTTGTGTCTCTACATTTCCAAGAGATGGTCTTCGAACAACATCATTTTCAAGACATCCTCAACGATATACATTGAGGGAGAGAAAGCATTTTCATTTTAATAATCGGAAGTAAAAAAAAAATAATAAAATTAAAATAAATTAGATAGAAAAAAATGACAGTCGATAAATTTGGAAGAACTGATGAGGAAATTGTGAAAAAGGAAAGATCGCCGTTGAAGGTGTTGGGGAAATGTGTGTTACATACATGAACGATCATTTCGTGAGGAGATACGAACCTTGAAAGGAACCGAGATCTATCAGTTCGTCTTATATAAATCGGCGTAATCTTGCGGCTTCATACTGCTATAGCATCTACCATCGTACTCGCAGTAGTAACCTTCGATATTCCACTCTCGGAATCGGTCTCAGTTCTATTTATCTCGGAAGGACTCGGCGGAAGATACTGAACATGAGGAGGAGAACTATATGTGTATGTATAACGAGCTTGATCAGAGTAACTATAAGTCAGAACATAAGGTTCGTAAGGACTGTAACTAGGTAGGTGTCCTACCTTTTTCTCTCAATGGTTTCATTCTTTGATGATGTCTCTTTTCATTTCTTCCTGAGTTTGTGTGTCACAGGTTTGAACAACTTGATCGTCTCTCGTTTCATCTCGATAATACCCATGCCTTGAGGCATATTTATTTCTAGAAATCGACGTACCTTCTCGTCTCTCAAGTTAGGATCTTTAATCTTTAAAAATGACATGCTTTAAAAAAAAAAATAAAAAATATTCTTCCTTTTCCCCACCTTTTTTTTAGAAATTAAATTTAAGTTACTTACTTTTTTTCTTTTTCTATATATAACAAAAAAATCTCTATCACGTTTTAAACATAGACAATGTGTAATGAAAACACACTTAAAGGTCGTCCAAATACGCCAACCTTTCTATTGTAGCGAACAGTCGAGGATGTGGTGGTGTAGGGATCCTTGTTCTCATAGCGTTACCACTCTCTCATACCTATCGTAAATATATAGAAAAAAAAAAAATAAATGAAATATCGAACAGTGTTTTAGTCGTTGATTATGAGTAATAAAAGCACATTTAAAGTTCATTCCGTACGCCAAGCTTTCGACCATAACGAACAGTTGCGGACATGGTGGGGTAGGGGTCCTCGTTCGCATGGCATTACCACTCTCTCATACCCATCGTAAACAAACCATGGAACACCAAGCGCGTAGCATCCACATGACTAATAATGTCCTTTTCACTAGTCATTTAGTCAACAATTATCACATCAGCCAGCGCAGCGAGCTAAACGAGTTGCCAAATGTGACTGTCACATTTGAGGGGAAAAATATAGGTAGAGTTATCCAAAAAAAATAATAACAAATAAATTGTTAAGCATATTTGAAACTACTTTTCTCTCATACATTGTGCTATGTTACAGAAATATCATTTTAGATAAGAGAATTCCAATTACACTTCTTTGGTAAGAGTCACTTTCAAAACAATAAACTTAAAAGGAGATGTTCCGCTTCAAGGAACAATCATTTTTTATATCCCGCGCTCAATGGAAGTTCAAAATATGGGTGAAGGTCACTGAGGTCACCCAGGAATTATTGAGTGTATTTTTTCGAATTACTGGAAACCACATTTCTGGTTTTCAGATCGATTAGGAGTGGCATTTTATACCAACTAATGCAATTTTGAAGATTATACAGGTATCTCATCATTCAAATAAATGGCAGAGTCAGTAAAGTCAATTCCTGATTCCTTGATCGAATCCTTTAAATGTTGTGCACATGTATGCCTTTTCTGGTTTCTTAGAAAAATTATGCTGATTCCTGAATGAATATCTGTAAATACTGTTATTGAAAATCCATTTCTGATTTGTTCATAAATATTTTACTCCTGAAAATAAGCCTCCATAATTCTCTTTCTATATAGTTTTTTCCTGATACTTTAACCCTTTTCACAAAGACTTGAATTTACTGGATACAGTGAAATCTCTCTCTTCTTAATTCAAGTAGAAAATATTTTTAAATATTACTTTCCAAAGTGTGATTTACTAGGATTTCTGGGTTTGATTATAAACGATAACTTCACAAGTGAATTATTCAATCAACAATTGGGTCATGTATCCGTGCGCGCAAACGAAGACGCTTTGCGGTGGGTGTAATGAGGACTTCATTGTTTTTGTTAACCCATCAGCTAACATGAAATGTAGACGACACTTGCAAAGAAAATAAATTGTTGTATAGCTAATTTTTTTTTCATTTTTTGTCTCAAACACATAGGTTATGACCCCTCATTGGAACGAACTCGTAACTCGTAACCTATGTTTTAGATACAAAAAATGAAATAATGAAAATTAATTGGCGATTTTTGAGAATAGCGCTGGCCGGTTTTGGTCGTTACGTTAGGTAAAGGGTTAAATAATATAATTATCGTTAATAATAAAAAGTAATAAACAGAGTAATCGCTCGACTGGACTGGTTACGTGAAATAATTCATTCGAGGCGAGGGACTATATTGTAAAACACTCGTGCGCATTCGCGCATTCGTGTTTGTACAACGTCCCTCACCTCTCATGAATTATTTCACGAAACCAGTTTTCTCTGTCAGAATAAGCAGGATCTGAATTGGATATTCTCTATCCAGAAAAAAATATCTCCCCTCTGTTTGCATTGTGTGACGATTTCTAGTGTTCCGCATTCGAAACATCAAAACCAAATCGATTTCATACTTCGACGAGACACTTAAAATACCGACAAAAAATCACACATTTTGACTCTTTGTGTTGTGATGTGTAATTTTTTGTCGGATATATCTTGGCAAAATCGGTGTATTCGAGCGAGCAAACATTTAAAAAACGATTAACAAGTACATTGTTTGGCTCTGTCGTCAACTTCATCTCGGATTTGTGGTATCTTCACCGTCGCCATAGTCATGTTGGGACAAACGTGCTGTGATTTCTCTGACTGGCACAGAACTGAACGAACTCGGAATTTTCTAATAATTTCTAAGATTTTATTTTTGCTCGATCTCCGAGATTCGACCGATGAATATTATTTATTTATTTATTTATTGGTGTTTAAGGTCACATACTTATGCACAATGGCTAATCGTGACCGTGACAGTTTTACGGGTGGAGGAAGCCGGAGTACCCGGAGAGAACCACCGAGCAACGACGAGCAGCTGTCAGCTCTCCAACATCGTAACTCTGAACTCTGCACCGCAGCACAGGCAGGGTTAGATTGGTTGAAGACATGCGCACCATCGACGTGCAGTACGCCTCAGTACACAGCGTCATCGTGCCCCCATGAAGGCAATTGGGGTGAAGTGTCTTGCCCAAGGACACAACGCGGTTGCCGCAGGTGGGATTCGAACCGAGGACCTCTCGGCTTGCAGCCTGCACCTCTACCAACTGAGCCACCGCGCCCCCATTCGACCGATGAAACGGAACAAATCCTCGCAGTATCTCTATCAGCGATTCGATTTCCCATCCAATTTCCGATTCGAAAAAGCCGCTGGCACATTTTGCGAGAAGTCTAAATTGTGCTATTATCCGATCTTGTAGATTTCTTGTGAAAACAAGCTCGAAAATCGCGAGAAATTACCAAAGTTGTTTTTGGGGCTTGCTGTGCTAGAACTGTCTTTTCTACTATACGATCATAGCAACGACGAAAATGGGAGTTACATGCACTGTACTGCATCAACAAGAATACCTCTGATACTGGTCCCCAAACAAGTGGTTCGCATTTCATCACTGGTCCCCAATTAGCGACCATCTCCAATGGCCCTCGGATAACCAGCAGGTGTAATCACGTGGTTTCCCAATAAGCCGTGTAACATCCTACATGGAAAGACTGCTTGCACAAAGGCGGTTACCCTGCATCAGCTTATGAAAACGGTCGTGGTGGGATACTGTCTGGCTGTTTAACCTCAACTGAGAGACCTAACTGATCAATTTAGTCCATGGAGCAGAGGTAGTTGAGAATTATGCAATGTGCATTGTAGCTAGTATAACCTGAGTACTACACATAATGCTATTAAAACGCGGCCAGGGGTAACCATAAACAGGGTCTGGAATACGAAGATTGTACGCAGATGTAACACGAAGATACACAGAAAAGGATTGGAATGCGACAGACATCCCCAACTCCCCAATAAAAAGAAAAAAATGACCGCCAAAAATTGTTTCTGTTTGAAACTGAAGGCCCTTCTACGCTTCAGGGATATGCCTAAAGCAACGGAACACATCCACAAGCGTCCATACCATGACATAGCACCCATAGTGGGGCATGGTAGAAGACGTTAGGTGCACAGGAAAAAGAGGGTGTGTGTTGGAAGAAGATGTAACACGGAGGTACACAGAGTATGATTGGAAGCAGACAGACCACCACCCCAATGAAAAAAAGGCAAAAAATGTTTCGGCGGAAGACTCATTCATGCTTCAGGGATACACTCCGAAACAATAGAACACACCCACGGGCTATTATGGCATGGCATCACATCCGTAGTGCGACATGGTATAAGGCATTAGATGGTAGATTAATACAAACCTAGCATAAACCGAAATGGTTATAGATTTCACTACTATGCTAGGATGGAACGCTGTGCTATACAGCAACCCGCCACTCGTTTAAATACTGATCGGCCTCATAGCAATTATATACCTATTTAGAAAGTAAGATCCTCATTCACAACAGTCGATGGAACACCTATCACCCTTATAATGCACGCATTGTTCTCAAAAAAACGTATGCATGTTTTACGTTGGAATAACACAGTTTCTCATAATTGTAGCATTCTGAAAAAATATGTTCCAGAGTTTCAATTGAACACTGATTCTTTGGGAGAAGATTTTTGGATCTAATATCAATTATATCAATTTATTTAGAAAAATATAAGTGTATTAAAAATAAATGTTCCTGTGAGTTTTGTTGACCATAAAACATCTGGTTTGTTGTCAAATATGTTTACTCGGTGGTTGTCAGCGGCCACACTGGTTACCTTCAATTAAAACTCTCCGAAACGATATGACTGAATAATTGAAACAAAGAGACAAGGTAAGGCCGGATTGGAATATTATTTTATTCTTACGTATGGTTCTTGGTATGTGCAGCAAGGCAGTTCTTCCTGGGAGCATTTTTATTTTTTCAGATACGCAATGTTTATGATATTCCTTTTTAACGAACTGCTCTGAAGTGGGAACAGAAGTGGGAATTCAAACACTTCTGCAGTGTTTTTGCAGCTGCATCGTGTAATAAGTGCAGGAGCAGCAGCAGCAGCATGTGCAGCAGCAGATCTAGTTATAGCAGTAAGTAGTGGTGTAGTGGTATTAGTGATTGTGGTGCAGATGGTAAAATAGTCGTAATAGGAGTGGACGTGTTCGTAGTGGCTGTGGTAATAAGTATGCCAGAATAGTGACATTTGGCCATAATGCTTTCATAGCAGCACAATAAAAAATTTGTACAGCATGGGAAAACTCTTTCCTGTCTATTTCAGGCCTTTTCGGAGCAAGTGGTGAATTGTGGCGCAAGAACAGAAGATTTGCGTTATCTACGCTCAGGGATTTTGGAATGGGGAAGAACATGTTACAGACATCTATTCAGAATGAAGCGAGTAATTTAATCCTAGCTATTGAGAGTTTGAATGGAAAGCCGTTCGATATCTCGAATCTTATTCATAACGCAGTGTCTAACATAATTTGCTCGATTGTCTTTGGAAAACGCTTCGAATACAATGATGAACACTTTCAACATTATCTAAACGCTTTGTCTGGATTTGTATCTACTGGTCGAAATCACTCCGTACTGGCTAGGATGCCACTTTTGAGAAGGTTACCAGGAGATGTAACGGGTCTGAAACGTCTCGCCAAAAACTTTTCAGAAGTTGTGGAATTTATTAAAACATCAATCAAGGAACACCTGCAAGTTTACGATGAACGAAACATTAACAGTTTTATAGACGCTTATATTAAACAAGAAAATCTGGACACAACGCAATTTTCTTCTGAAGACATTTACGGTTGGTATTCAACTATATTTATTAATTTTCGGAGGATTCTGAACCCCGTACTAAACTTATTTGAGTTAGTACGTTCATAAAAGATAATATAGTTGCCACGTAAAATAGTATGCTACGGGGAATTGTAGCTGCATCCGTTTACCTTGTCCTCATTATATTGTTCCTACTCTTCTACACAGGTGTATGTTGTCATATATAATTCACCGTACAAATGATCCGAAAGAGATTTGTTCTTTTAGGACTGTGACAATATATATTGTCCCTTGAAAGCATAAAGGTGCGTCCTTAAATATTTGAGCACTGAAGTTAATTAAGCCATATTTATGACCACAGATAAGTGTGCTATTTTGTAGAATGATGCAGAAGTAAAAAAGAACTTTAGTGACAAAAGATCAAGTTTGTCGTTGACAACTTAGATAATCACAAAGTAATAATAATAATAATAATAATTCTTCGTCCTGCCGCTGATTTGTCGCGGACCCCTAAGAAGAAGCTCTACATTAACCCATTCCCAGCCGGGGTATTCCTTCCCTGCACCCCCTTCTAATCTCCCAGGAGTCATTTAAACTGTTTCATAATTACCACCCACCCACCCCCCCCCACATTGGCGCTTTCTCGAACTTCGCAACTATAAAATTAACCCTTTCCCTCATGTCGTTCCTCATCCAATTATACTTATAATTCCATCCCATTTTCCATTAGCTTCCCAAGAAGTCTTTTCTGCTTGGCAAATATTTAGGGCATCCAAAAATGAAATGTTCCCGGCCATTTTCCCAAGGAGTCTTTCTCTAATAGTTTCCCAAGGAGTCGTATTCCACAGAGGAGACTTGTTCTACATGAAGTCTTGCTCCACTGTACCTTCTTTTTATGGAAAAACTGTTAAACTCTTTACATAGAGCCAACGATAGTGTCGTTGCACTCGATGAAATACACTATCAAATATAAAGACTTCTTACGCAAACATTATTAGTTGTGTTATTGTCAATTTGCATGGAAATATGGGTGAGTGTGGCCAGGTTCCACCTTCCAGGCGAACAGCAAAAAATAAAGCCTATATCAATAATTACAGATCTGTTGCCTTAGCAATCTGTTTATGCAAAACCAGGGAGATAATGAGCTTTGTCCGGCTTGTCTGATTTCTGGAATCTAACATTTCACTTACGAATTTTCAGTGTTGTTTGAGAAACTAGATAAGTACTGTGGCTTATTTGACTCGACTTGACGCATTGCCAGCAAAAACTATGTGGTTGCATACTTCTTTACCTTGGAAGATGCATATGATAAAATGTAGAAGTATAGGATTTAAAAGACCCTTTTCAACATGGAGTTGAAGAGTTGTATGTCATATTTTATAGAGAATTTTTGGAGGAATGGTTCGTTCCGGGTTCGTGTTGGGTCTCCATTATCAATACGAGGAGGAAGTGGAAGTTCTTCAGGGTAGTTTTCTATCTATTACCTTTTTCTTCGCTAAAAATCAATGCTATTATAATAGCACTTGAGAACATTGCAGATTTCTCATTGTATATTGACGACTGTTTCGACCTGCTGTGGCAGCAAAAACACGAATGCCATCGAACGCACAGTATAGCTGTGTTGGAATACAATTCAAATATGTGCAACAAAAATGGTTCAATTTTTTCCAAGAGCGAAACAAATTGTGTTCATCTCGGTAAGCCCCGAAAGCATCCCCTTGATTTGGAGCAGTGAGCAGTTGGGAGTACCATAATAGTTGCTAATGAAGTAAAATATCTGTATTGATTGAGTGCCAATAAATTGAATTCCACTTCTCATATGTAAAATCCAACGTTTAGGCGTAAAACGGCTCTAAACGTTTTCATGGTTGTGGGTAGTATTGATTGGAGTGCTGACCACAAAAAAGAAAAAAACCCACATTACTCCATCTCTGAGATTAAAACTAGGTTATGGCTGTATGGTTTAACCCTTTACCTAACATGAAAAGCAGACGACACTTGCAAAAAAAGTCTTGAATAACTATTTTTTTTCATTTTTTGTCTCAAAAACATAGGTTATGACCCCTCTTTGGAACGAGCTCGACGAGCTCGTTCCAAACAGGGATCATAACCTATGTTTTTGAGACAAAAAATGAAAAAAATAATGAAAATTAATTGGCGATTTTTGTGAATAGCGCTGGCCGGTTTTGGCCGTTACGTTGGGTAAAGGGTTAATGTTCTTCCTATACGTACCGCCACTTGATGCAATCCACAATAGAGGTATTAGGATTGGACGTCTCACATCGACAATGGCAGAACACCGACATAACTTCAATGCTCGTTGAAGCAGGGGAGCGTTCTCCTGAGAAGAGAAGAATTACACTTTCACTGCAATATGATTGCAAACTGTATATAAGCCAATCCCCCCTCTCCCAACTTATTATTGTGTATCGAACCTATGAAATATCGGCACGTCCATTTACACAATACTACCCCATTCTATACAATACTACCCCATACGACTCCCTAGTAACCCAATACTCCCTGATACTTGCCCATTATTACACCACACTACACAATACTACCTAATGCTTATTGAGAGAATACCCAATACAAATCAACGTGGATCCCGTAATGCCTGAAGCTACCCCATACTAGCCATTGCTTTTCTAATGTTTATCGTGGAAATCCTCTCATCTTGCAAACTTAAATGTATTGTTTGAAGATGCGTGTGTACAGAGCAATCAAACCTGAAGCCTGGAGGTCGAATGTATTGCGCTTTGTATCCACTAGCTAAAACACTTTTATTTTTGATTTTCAGAGCTTGTACATGTACTTCGCACTTTATCGACGCATGTTGTTGTTTCCCCAGATGTTATTTCATGATTACGTCAGATGATAAATAATGAACTTTGAACTTTAAACGCCTCGTCGAATATTTTTAAACAGCACCAAACTCTGATAAGACTTTCGAATTGCACTAAATGTGATTTAAATGCCACTAGATCCTGCGCCCATTTTTGGGCTCCATATTCAAGAAATACGTATTGAACTCCACGAAGTAATATATTTCTTGATTACGGCAGATGATAAATAATGAACTTTAAACGCCTCGTCATTTCTTTGTAAACAGCACCAAACACTAATAAGACTTTCGTATTGAGCTGAATTTGATGTAAATTCCACCTAGTTACTTCGTTCCTGCACTCATTTTGGGCGCCATATTTAAGAAATACATTTTGAACTCCATAATTAACGATATATACATGTTATGATCAAGAAATGAATCGAGTTATATCTATAATTGCGAAAGATTGATATTATATAAGAAAGGGTGAGTAATGAAAAATTACCACCCCCTCCCACACTCATAAAAATGTGTTTTGATTTCCATCAAACTTTCCTACAACCGAGTTAATGAATGTCTAAATGTTGCCAAAAAGTATGGTAAAGGTTGCACAAGAAAACACTCTATAAGAATGGAGTCACAAAAAACCTGTAAAAATTCTTGAAGACACTAATTATCTGCCTCTGCATTACTTGCTCTCATGATGTCAATTTTGTTTATATATGTATATGTATAGTTGCACTGGATGCAAAGGCAAACGATCCACGGGTAAATCTCACTATAAAATACAGACCAATTGTAGACAATTACGAATCAACTCAGAAAACAATTACAACAATTCAATAATTGTCAATTCTCGAATATCGGTCTCGGGGTGGGTTGTAAATGCAAACCAACATACTGGCTGAGACAATTACAACCTTTTTGAGGTTGTCGTTGGCTCAGTTGGTATGGTGGCAGAGTATTTATGGCCAGGCGATTGGGTGTCGTAGACACGGGATCGACTCCCTTCGAGGCCACCTTCCAAAACACGTTACAATTTTCAATCCAGTGGCGTGGTTCTAAGATGATGCCCGGTGGAATTCCTGCTTGATATAAGCGATATATACATATAGTTCTCGTAAGCCAAATTCTTACTGAACGGGTGTGTAACCCGAAAAAAGGGTAAAAGTAGAAAGCAAAAGGCAATGAAAATACTGTTAGACAAATTCTTAAAAGTATTCTAGAAAGTCCCAACTCCCGGTAATATAGCCTTCGAAAATTAAAAGGAACCGGAATTTTAGAAATGTCAAGATACTTCAGTATGTTACATGAAAGTATGATAACTGGATGATTAAAACAAATTTGTTTGCAGTCAGTAGCCTTCAAATGCACCAAGCCAAGTAGCCTCATAGGAGGAAATTTTAAAGTTTTGTGCCTTTCTAGCTGGTGCGAAACGACGTGGGGGATGCGCTGGGATTGCCACCTTAATGGGATAGTGCCACTAAAGGCTTGTTATTCGGTGCTACTATTGCAGGAAAGCGACTAAGTAACACTTGTATCTACAAGGCCATGACAAATGGGTTCCAACGCTGCCTAAAACGTTTAGATGATCACCAAAAGTAAAAAGTGAACCGATTTCGTGGTAGGAGTAATGGCGAGAAATGTGTAAATAGGCTAAAAAGATAAAGAAGATGATAAAAATAGTAGCGTCGGACAAACATAAAATGCGTTCAGGCCGCTGAGTGCAGTTGCTTGAAATTTATGGAATGAGAATTGCGATCCTTGGTTGACAGACAAGTATCTTTGTCGAGTGCCTAGATCGCGAGGGAAACAACGTGGATCGCTTAAGAATAGACTGAATTTAAAGTTCTGATGAGACCGAAATGTCTATATATAATGGACTATGGTCCCAGCTTTTAAACACAGGAATCTCAATTTATGGAAGATCCGTGAAGATTGAACTGCTTGTATTTAATTTTATATCGCCTATGTCAAGCAGGAATTCTACCAGGCCTGGCTCTAGCACCACACCACTGGATTGAAAACTGTAAAGTGTTTTTGAAGGTGTCACTGACGGTAGTTGATCCCGGATCAACGGCACTCAATCGCCTAGCCATAAATGCTCTACCGCCAATTTTTTTTATTATCATAAAACATGTAAATACAGAACAGCGTATATCACAGTAAAACCATAATCACTCTACACCCCCCCCCCCCCCTCCACACACACACACAATCACAGACACAATAATAATGACTAATGGTGTCATAAATGTAAGATGTACTCATGAAATATGTATTTCTACATCACAACCTTTTATGACTTGAATATATTGTTTACTTTGAGTATATAACTATTTATTATATACTTAATAAATAAGTAAATAAGCACATTACGATTGGCTGGATCTTATACACGTGACTGGTATTAAAAAATCCATGTATACCGGTTTTCCACTGACTTTCTAAATATAGCTTTTGGAAATTCCCACTTCTATTCTATTTCAAACGACGTGCATGCGCAATCACCTTGACTTTCGTCTCATTTTTATATTGTTCTGCAGATGATAACTATTTTATTGTTAAATAACAGTATTTCTGATTGATATAATTGAACTTTTAATTTACAAATAGCAGAATGTTTTTTGAGGATGGTGTATATAATAAAACAGTTATGGACTTTTGTGTTTGTAAATATGATGAGATATGAAACTAAAAACTTATATTGACCGAGGCTAACGCCTCGGTCAATATAAGTTTTTAGGTTCATATCACATCATATTCACCACCACAAAAGTCCATAATTGTATAGTGACAACCCCAAGATATGAACAATCCATTAAGTAATCTTTGCTATTTGATATCGAAATCTATGCTTAACGTGTCTCCCTCAAATCTAACATAACTGTTGAATTTTACTATATTTTCAAAATAATTTACCTAGTTTGATATTACTGATACACAATTCATAATAGCATTTTAAATGGGATGCGACCATAATATGATTTATATGTAAAGGTGCTGTGCTGAGGTGAGCCGTTTCGGCCAGAGGTCTTCGAGAACATATAATCTACTCGCCTCCGGTGCGTGGACTATTTTTCCCAGTGGACCACTATTTTGGCATATTCAACTCCAAGCCACGCAATATTCATATTATAGACCTTTCGCTCATTAAACTACGACTACTAAGAATTACGAATAGGGTACTCTGTCACTGGAATTTAAGTTCTTCCTATCAGTTGTCGTTTTCCCTTATCCCTAGTTACGATCAAAACTAGCAGATATACCATACAGCAAAAAGTTTGAAGGTTTTTCTCAGTCCCTTACTGCGGGAGTTCACTCGTTAGTTCTGCGAAATGGTTTTTTGACCGTCCAAAGAAATTTCGTCTACTATATGCCATTCGTAATTCTGATCAGTCGTCGTTCATTATGCGAAAGGTGACCAATATAACAAACATCCCTACTCCGAGACGAAGACTTTTGTTTAGCATGTTTTTTATATATTATTTATTATTATTATTTTTTTTTTTTTTTTGGGGGGGGGGGGGTCTGGGAGTGGGAATGACACCTCACACCCCACATAATTCATGTCTCTGATTATTGCATGCACTTTCCGAACAGAGGTGAGAAATTTAAACAGGAATTGTGGAATAAAGGGACAAAAAGGTGCCATGTGTCTGTATTCTCAGGCAAACATACTTCAATGATGCATTACCCCGTCAATTAACACACCACGACCTTCATATAAAAACTTTTGAAAAATGCCCAGACTGACAATTGCTATTATATATATTCAATATATGAATTGGCCCCCTCCCGTTATTAGGGTAATTCATTAAAAATGGAAATGCATGCCCACGCATTAACAGAAATATCACCGGGAGTACTTTAATGCATTTAAGTGGCTTTTGTGTTGTTGTTTTTTTTTTTTTTGGGGGGGGGGGGGGGTCATATAATAAATAGAATCGTCAACCCGTCCCCAGTTTATATACAGAATATACCCATAGTAGCTTGGTGTACCAAATGTTCACCACGAGTGGTGAAGTGGTGTTAACCGCGAGCCTTCGGCGCGCGGTTAACTCCACTTCACCACGAATGGTGTACATTTGGTACACCAAGCTACTTTTGGTATATTTTATTTATACCATGATCGTCAGATTATTAAGAGTCGCTATTATTTTTTCTCGATTTTACTGAGCAGCAGCCGTACATACGTGCGAATTTGTTTTTGTTTACATGAGCATCGGTGGGCGGTACTTCCGCTGTCAATTGTATCACCGAAACGAAAGAGACAAAGAAAGGGCCTTTTTCATTTTAATAACATAATAACATACTATTTCGAGTTATGGATGCTTCATTAACACGAGACAATGCATGTTTGTTAATTTTTGGGTGTTTCATGGGGTAAATTCATTTAAAAACGTAATAAATAATTGCCACTTTCATTTCATTCTTCGCGAGGCGACGTGCGATAAATTTAGACAAGTTCGCATTCAGGTCGATGTCACCAAAGGTCAGCTTGGATATAGTTCCACTGTAGGTGTAAATTTTAACTACTGAAATCCCATTGCTGGCGTGTTCACCACGGTTGGTGTATAAAGCTAAAATTTATGTCATAGGATTTTCCTATATAGTAGAATAGACAATCATGGTATAAAATGGAATTTACAAACCTCGTCCAGTGAATTTGGTTTGGGGCGAGCTTTATCTAATTTACTGTATTCGTTTTATAAATTTCGATATAAATTGGGGACTCGTTGGAGATCACTTCCATTTAATAATCAAGAGTCCTGTGATTTGAACTGAATACAGCACGATATGTGTATTGTAAGTCTGGTCAGATGTTTCGATACAAAAGATCATCAAACATATTTTTCTCATTAATTATCCTCTGGTAATTTTGTAGAAAAAAAACCCACCAAGTGTCTAGTTGTGTGGGATGATTATTTACGCGGTCATTGGACAATGGGGTGGGTGGGTGGGGGGGGGGGAGGGGAGTATTATTTGATGCATAGAAACTACGACTAACTTATTCATCTGGGGTAAATTCGCATTCTCTTAAACATCTAAAACATCGTCTGTTGGCCGTGGGCGTTTTGCAGAAAACATCACCGATGAAATTTCGAATTTTTCAAATATAAGTTTGATCAAATCTTCAAAAGTGCTACCTTGGCGGACAGAAGTCTGTCGGAAGGCATTATGAAGAGACTTGGTTTGAGGAGAAGAATGGATGGGATAAATACGTCATATAATTTATTAATGGATGGTGTTTGGTACGTATGATGTAATCTACGACCAGGCCGCGCCACGCCCTGCTATAACTTCTACTGGCCCCATACCACCCTATACCACGCCATCAAAATACTCTAACTTATAAAATTGGGCAAGTTGGCAGCACACAACTCGGAAGCTACAATCCTGAGCAGAGCGGTTTGTAATCAATATATTGAAAGTAAACGGCAGAGGAGATTTTCGAGCAGGGAATTGTGATGAGAATTTCATTTTAGTCAGCAAAGTTTTTGGAAGTAAGAATTAAGAAGAAGAAGGATTCTCTCTCGCGGCTTATTGTTTTTGAGTAATTTCCAGTATCTTATTTCTATTCAGGTGTACTTACGATGGTGATATTCGACCTTTTTCTTGCCGGTACAGAAACTACCGCCACTTCTTTAAGGTGGGCAATCCTCTACTATTTGAATTATCCTGCAATACAAAACAAGGCGTGGAGACAAGTGTCAAATGCTATTGTTAGTGCACGTTCACCAGGAGTGGAAGACAGGAAACAAATGCCGTATTTGGAAGCCACAATATGTGAAGTTCTGCGACACGCCGACATCGTTCCATTGAGTGTATTACACGCAGTTAGTGAAGACACTAAACTAAGAGGATATCATATTCCAAAGGGAACTTTAACTATCGTCAACCTTGACTCTGTCATGACTGATCCCAAATTATGGAAAAACCCAGAGCAGTTTGACCCTGACCGATTTTTGGAATCAGAATCATTGAAGAACTTTGAGTATTTTATACCCTTCAGTTTAGGTAGGTACGATCAACATAATATGATTCTTTAACCCTTTTCCCAACGTATCGGCCAAAACCGTCCAGCGCTATTCTCAAAAAAGCCAATTAATTTTCATTATTTTTTAATTTTGTTTGTCTCAAAAACATAGGTTATGACCCCTCGTTGGAACGAGCTCGTCGAGCTCGTTCCAACGAGGGGCCATAACCTATGTTTTCGGGACAAAAATTAAAAAAAAATAGTTATTCAAGATGTTCCTTTTGCAAAGTGTCGTCTGCTTTTCATGTTAGGTAAAGGGTTAAAGAATTTTAAACCACGCCAAGTGCAAAAATGAGGCAGCGGACGCTCAATGAATTTAGGAGGGTTGGATGAGGGCACTGATATCTAATACTTTTTCTGATTGAGCAACTCTGATTGAACACGAACAATGTGAGAGTTGACTGGTATGCTGTAAATATAATTGTCAAATCCTACGGCAAAGAATCATAAATTATGTTGTCTTTTACAGGTAATTTTGCAATGTAGCGCAACATTATGTTCTTTCAGAATTTAACTTCTTCCCAAATAGAAGTTACACTAATAATAATCTAAGTTCCACACCTCGGTACTAGGAAAGACTCCTCAGGGACGCTGGATAGGGATGGAGTGCAGGCGGCCCAATGTCCTGTACTGGGGAAGGAGCGAGGGGCGGGGGTGGGTGGTGACTTTCGAGAGGAGCCTTCCCAACCTGAATCGGGCCTCCCAGCCTATCTTGAAGCCAAATGTGAAGCCATAGAGGCCCATCAGCCCCACTCAACACTGGCTCTGATGTTAGACAAAATAATCAATTGAAGGCATATAATGCATATTTCAGTGAGTACACCTAGCAATATAAGTGGGCCAACAAGAGAGGACTTCGCCAGGATTACATGTACGTAGTACGTCAAAGCTATGAGGTGGAAAGATCGGTCCCAAGATATGGACCAATCTATTGATGAAAAGATTGTTCCAACCGGTGGCACGATCCTTACCATTGATGAGATATTTGAGGTATGGGCGCCACAAAGATTTGTTACTGACCTGAAGAATTTACCCGAGGCGAAATACGGTTGTCACAACGGTCTTGTTAATAGCACAAAAAATACTTCCAGATATTTGTCCAGTTCTAACCTCATGTAATTCCGAATGAATATCTCCGAAAGTGGAACAAAATATACAAATTTTGCTCCCACCAAGGATCAAACTCGTATGTAAACATTTGTATAAATCGAAAGATTCGGTTTGGCTACGAGAAAAAGGGTTTTATCAAAAGGGATTGTGCAATCCATTTCACATCAGGTGCAATAAATTAATCTTCGTTTGGCATATTCGCTTTTAAAAACTTAACTTATAAAATATATTTTGGGTTTTCATCTGATTCGGCATTGTATATCATTCAAATTTTGAAGAGTCTTTTCGAATTCTTTTTTTCGTTAACCCTCCCAGACAGCGAGACGACAAGAAAGTATTGCATAATACCATATATCTCATTTGACCATAGAATTAACACACATTGTATCCAGTCGGTGAATGCATATATCATATCCCCAATTAGCCGGTAAGCGGATGTGAATATGTAACCATAGGCGAGGGAACATTTTATTGCACGGCCACGATACCTAAAAAAACAGATAAAGCAGATAATACCCCCGAGTGGCTTCTCAAAACATGAGATGACTGCCGTCAATAGGGGTGTGATAAAAAGCTCCCGGGGTAGCCACGTGATGGGGATGTACACGACCAAACACACACACACACAGGGAGAGAGAGAGAGGAGAGAGGAGAGAGAGAGAGAGAGAGAGAGAGAGACGGAGGGAGAGAGAGAGAGGGAGAGAGAGAGAGAGAGAGAGAGAGAGAGAGAGAGAGAGAGAGAGAGAGAGAGAGGTTAATTGCATATAAATATACGTAATATGTACAAACATCTGCACCACTAGCCTCTTGCTATTTTGGGGGCAGTTCAAACCGCGTTGGGGTACTTGAAGCGAGTATTAACCCCGTCTGAACTCTGATAGTACTTATTTTAACCCCAACCGAGATAGAGAAATTCAGCCTGACAATCTTGGAGCTGTTGGGCGTAGATTTTCTGGGGCTGTAGGATGTGAATCTGCCGGCAATCTGCAAACTTCGGCACGTATTAACCCAAAGATTTCCGACTCGTTTTATGAGATGGATCTTTCCGAAAAGTTTTCTGGATTTCAGCCATTTGTTGGCGGAATTTTAATTCTTCAAGCAGTAAATGGTCAAATTTGTATGCCAGGATTTTAGAATACAAATAGTTTACAGTAAAAAGTTTCGCATCTGGCAACATGCAAAGCACGGCGTGTTTCTTAGCCTTTTTAGCCAACCGCCGGGTAATGAATTTCCCCAGAATACTAACAAGAGCACAAACTTCCGAGCTCGTTTCTAGCGCTGTTACTACGAGAGCAGTGACTATGGTAGCTAATAATATAACTCCACCGATTCCAAGCTCTAAGCTGGCAGCGGAATTTCAATGCCATCAGCGAAATTAACCCCTCGCTGATACTTCTTCTCGAGAGAACGTATGCGGTCTCACTCGATCATGTGGCGAGCTTTTATTTCACCTATTTCCTGGATGCGGTAACTATTTTCTTCGTCACGTAGTTCTGGATATAAACTCATTGTTGTTCAAGCTATTACAAACCACGCGGAAGTACCTTTAAATAATCATCAGCCAGTTGTAACTTAGTATACCGCAAACGCTTTAACATTATTAGCCCAATGTGAACGGTATTGTCAGTATTAATTGCATCAGTCATTTTGTGTTCTACGGCATTCAGAGAGGCCTTAACGCTACTCTTACTGAAAAGGATTGCAATCTTTATTTGCATGTCGTCGACCCCACTTTAGACTTAGCCCTTGTAGTACGGAGACAAAATCGAACTGTGGTGACCCCAGAACCACCTTATGTTCGTTTCCAGTACCCAACATATACCTATCTTAAGATTCTTGAACATAAATGGTTTTCTTACTAAGTGGGGTATGGGAGGATAACACAGCCCCACTGTTACGGAGCCTACACACCCTGTGCTGCGACCCAAACTGGGTGTAATGTGATGCGATCTTGAAGTTGAGTTCCAAACTGCGCGCATCTGCGACATGGTTCCTGTAAATAGTCCACAGCCTGTCGTTTCTCAATAGGAGTTTATAGTGCTTCCATTTATCCTCACCCTTCAAATCACCAGGATCAGTACATTTCCCGATAGGCATTGGTGCTGAAACAGCCGGAATAGCAACATGGACCGCTTTTCTATTGTAAAACCCACCAGAGAGCTGAAGTGTTTTGGTCCATTCTCTGTTCTCAGACCCCCGAAACCTGGTGTATCTACAAGTTTGGCAAGCTGAAGCTTCGCGCATGGCCTCACATCGTGTGTACCTGGTCCTCCACTATCTTCCATTTTCTCGAGTATGTAGTGTCACTGATAAGTAGTCTATAACTAGTTTGAGTCCGTCTTTATCCAAAACTTGAATCGCGAGCTGCTTGGATGAATCTGATGCGAGCTTTTAATACTAGAAATGTGGAAAGGTCTCCGTTCTACAACTGCCGCATCTTTCATTCTCGATCGGCACAGCCCTGAATAGTTAACTCGGTTGTTCATCGAGAAATTGTTTGTGGTACTCTGAAAGATGGACGCAGAGCTCACAATATATTACAAGTCTCGGAAGTTTGTCCCCCATCCGGATACTGTTTGCTTGTATTACGTCCTTAGTAAACCCAAAAGAACGTCCCTACGATTTTAATTCCAGCGACACACTGAAGGTCTTGATTCGCAGTCGGCCGGAAGGTTTATTTAGGATCAGCTCAGCTCTGACTTTCTGCAATACCTCGCCATTCACCCCACGAACATTGAACTAGACATCAGGTATCTTTATAATTTCCCCCTTTGGGTCCTTATCATCGACCTCAGCCTTCAGGGCACAACTACATTTTTGCCAATATTGTAGCAGCGCTAATATTGAACCACATAGGGAAGTACGCTATCTCAACGAAGGCACACTCAAGTTCTCCAGCTCGCAAGCTTCGGGGCAGGATAACATGTTGAACACCAGATAATGTTACGTGCATAAGCATCGTTACGATACGTTGCATAAGTTTTACGACGAGTAAAAATATAAACAACAACGGCTCTTCACCTCAGTGGAAAGTAGTATCCCAGATAAACCTTCCGATATGATGCGTGGAGGTTCTACAAAAAAGCTATCAGACATCAATGAGATCCATATCTTTGTAATCCAACAGCACAGTCTGGAAACCCCAGCTTCGAAACCCACTACATGAATACATTCGCCAAGTACAGACACGCCCAGATAAAACTTTCTACAATCATCAATCACTGACGAGGGCATCCAATGCAATTCTGACAGAATCAACTAAACTTTATTGTTTAGTGTGCAACAAGCGAGTGTGAAGTCTCATCAACCGATCATCTAGCGGACGCTACATACCTGTTTACTTGAAGCTTTTGGTAATTCTAACACGACGAATACTAGCCGAACTTAAACTGTGTTGCCGTAAGACCACACGTGATCAAGATATGATAACTCAAGGTTTCTGAAGGAGAATTTTCTAAATAGATTCTTCACCACACCAACAATTCCAGAAGAACTTATCAATGTTGCCAATAATATCAAATCCAAATTCACAAAAGACTGTGATGATCCATTTTCCCACATAGTTAAGGCGACAATCGCAAACTCCTAGTTGATGTTTTTGAGAAAAAAATGAAAAAAATTAGTTATTCAAGAATTTTGTTTGCAAGTGTCGTCTGCTTTTCATGTTAGGTAAATGGTTAAACAAATAGCAGAATACTATAATAAAGCAACTAAAAATAGCACAGTTGCAATTTGTTTAGACCTGTCTAAAGCCGTTGATACAATAAACCACGCAACACACCTTGCAAAATTAGAATGTTATAGCATATGAGGTATCTCAAACCAGAAGTTCCAAAACTACTCGAGTGGGATTGTCCAATATGTAGAATATGCTGGTAATAAATCAGTTTATGCACAGATTACTGGCGGTGTACCCCAGGGATCTATCTTGGTATCTATTCTTTTCTAATCTGCATCAATGGTTTTGCAAATGCGACTGTTTCATTTGCTGATGACACAACATTGTATACATCCGACCACGACATTGCTTCATTATCCTCTAAGGCAAACGATGTACTTCAAAACATACAGTCAGGGTGCACAGCAAATAATCTACTTTTGAATGCTTCAGAAACCAAATATATAGTAACTAATCACCCTTTCTGAGGTCCCTCAATAGATAGACAAATTATTGTCGACAATAAACAAATTACAGGAACAGATGACTCTGGTTCCCTGAAATTCTTACAGATTAATATAGATAGTAAACTAAGCTATAAACACCATATCTCTATGTTGTGCTCTCAAGTCGCAAAAGCAAATTATGTAATTAATAAAGTTAAAAATATGTTGCCCCATAAAGTATCATTATCCTTATAGTATACACTAGTACACAATCATATAGCATCCACATATGAGGCCATTCAAAATTCGTCAACAAGCTGTTTTAAGGAAAAACAGGCTTTCCGTATCATAAATAACAAAAGATATAACACCCATACCGATTCTTTATTTTTTAAAGATAAAATTCTGAAAGTTCACGATCTACGTTATTAATTGTTTACCCATGATGGATACATAACAATCAGCCGTCCAGTTTTCAAAATTATGTTACTCTCAACGCAAGACAATCGGGAGAAAGTATTTGACATGCTGAGCAGCTCTTGACCTCCAAATGCAGGACGAACTCAATTTAACAACTACCAACGAATTTATTTGCCAGGGTTTGGAATGAGGCATGCGTGGAAACACGAAAAATAACAAATAGATACCAATTTAAGAAAGTAATAACTCATCAGCTAATTGCGTAATTCAGTACTTCAATCTCTTGTAGTAATCCTTTATGCAATGACTATAGGTCCGACCTCACGGAATATGATAGACGTTGGTTGGAAAACCCAATTCAAATAATTAAGGCGATAACATATAACTGTTCCCATGTAACTGATTCTATCATGCTGCCCTTTTCAGATGATGATGGGCTTCACTTGTCTTACTAGAGAGGCTCAGCTGCATGGGTACATGTGACGTGTTAACACTCGTTGTCTCTCGAATAACAGTGAGGTAAAAGCTGTATTTCGTCCATGGTGCCTCACTATCCGCAGTCAGATATACATCCCTTGATGTGTTTGGTGCCGCGTGATTGATGAGTATGTAGCTGTCAAAACAAACCAATAATCAAATAATGACTCAAACAATTTTTACTACTAGATGTTACTTATTGGTAGTCTTCCCCTCTCTGGATCTCAGCTCCAAATATCCACTCTTCTCCCATTCTTGATACTTATGCAGGTAGTTATAAGAAAAAAAAAAACAAAAACAGGAAATCGGTGGAATGGATGGGTATTATCAGCTTCACTCTTTGTTTTGGCCACAATCTCTTGTTACCGTCACATCTAGATCATGTTACACTTACCCTTGCCTAACCTGATGGTCAAACTCTATAACTGTCATGGTCAGTAATCAAAATATGCAGAGAATTCCTATTCACGTTTTAGTGTTCACACATCTCCTACTTCGGAAATATGGCCCTTTAGTGGAATAATCTCGTCGAGACTTTAACAGTAGAAATTCATGTGCCATGTTCCCGAGGTAGGAGGCTGAAGAATTCTAAACCCACATAAAACGCTTTTCAGTCAATGAGCACGAGTTAGGTAAAGGGTTAACTATAATCCACAAATATCTAGTGAGTCAATTCTCACAGTGTGCATCGATATAAGTTGTAGGAGTCGGCAGGAAGCCTGCAAATCTGCCTATGCCTTCTCCTTGCAATGTACACATCTTTCATTTCTATCCCCTATCGTAGTACTTTAAATTCAGTATTTAGATAAACCATATCCATCGTATTCAATTGTGAATATTGCAAAATGAACATTCTACATTCTACATTCTAACTCATATGATAGGCGCTCCTATGAAAGACTAAGTAACGATTTTGGAGTGGTGCTTGACACCTTTTGGGGAGCAAAAAACGAATATAACGACGACTTGGGTACTCTCTATCAAATCAGGCCTTAATCATTGGCCGGAATGTACTCTTACCCAACCGGCCGTAGATGTGACCACACAGTTACATTCACGCAGCGGCCTGGGCTTGGTCTTACTCGTGCAGATTTCCTCAGAAAAGAACGCACAGACTGGACCACTTTCACCGCGACGAAGCAAAATGATTCATAAGGGCTGGAGATTGGGAGGATTAAGGACACTGTTAGAACGTACGTCTGGACGAATTTGGAAGTCGCCATTACCCGACCAGTCGAATTGCAGAGTGCAATCACCCGCTATCAGCACGTACTGTCACATTCCTAATGAGAAACTGATTATGTGATCGGTGTCGGTCTATACATAGCCTTTTCAGACATGGAATTAAGAACGCTTTCTCACGGAATTGCTGGGTATAATCAAATTTTCCAATGGAACAGCTAACGACTTCGCAAACCTTACCTGCCGTTTCCCATGAATCCAAGGCTGCCGCTCCCCGGGAACCCACGGCTGCCGTTCGTACTACCTGCACAAGTGCCGCAGAAGCCAAGTCCACCGAACATCATGACTAGTAGACAGCCCTTATCGTAGGTGATGTTGCAGAGGGTCTACTGGCGATTTGGTTAATCTCGCCGCGATAGCCAGCCATGGGCAGCAACGGACAACAAACCTCTGACTGCGAGGACCATGGTCCACAGATTTTCGGGAAGTCTCCCGATCGTTTTGCCCAGTAGCGAAAGAAATCAGGATACCAAGCTCCCAATAATGTCAGGGAGCGCTTCTGCAGCTTTTCCTGCGAGTTTGGTCAGAACTCGACAAAGACCCTGCAGATGTTTATTAGCCCACTCTTGCGCCCCCCTCCCCCTTAGCCGGGGGAGCTGGGGTAGGTGTTGATGTTGAGACCACAGCGCCACCTCCTCCGCAGGTCAGTGCTAGCATCAGAGTGGAGATGGCCATTGCAGTCGTGGGCAGTATACTCGGATGGTGATCTCTTGTTTGCGAAACAGTGTACGAATGCGCACGGCGAGCGTTGCGACTGCGTTCTGAACCCTGATACGTTTCTCAGTTTAGGTTAATCTGCGAGCGTAGAGCCTCTCGGTTTGGTGAGGCGGCGTCCAATCGAGCCAATCGTTGATCTTCTAAGTCATGCAGGCGTTCGACAACGCGACGTCGGGCAATCTTATCAAATTCACCCTCATCGCCTTCTAAGAGCTTCCGCTTGTGAAGAGCAACATGGTCGTCAAGCTCAGCCAGTCTGGGTAGGTTGTTGATTAGTTCGCCTCGAACGGTCTGCATTGCCTTGTTGATTCACCGCAGCGCTTACGTGGAGTGTTCCAATCCACTAGTATCATCGGCGGTTTTAAGTTTTGTTTGCTGTTCTTCGGTCAATATGGTCTTCACCTCGCCGATGGCGTGTTAAAGAAAACTAAACATATTTGTCAAGACGCTACTAGCTGATTCCTCTTTTTAGGTTGGCCCTAAAGTCTTGGAGTTCTACACTGTCTACGACCGCAGCTGACTGACCCAATTCACTGTCAACCGTTTGTAGGGCTACAATGACCCTAGAAGATATGGGATACTCAACGACTCTTGGACAAGTGGCGCACAATAATATCTCTGGATGGTCAAGACAGAGAGACATTTTCCGGGTTCATTGCACTGTGTAAGTGGAATGCACTTCTTCCCCCATATGACCCAGAGGTCACCCAGTGCGGATGCTCTGAACTCCAGGTTAATCTCAGTCCCATATGACCATTTCCTTTTCCACCGCTGCACAGGTTGCTCTGTGGCCTCAGGGGTAGCAAACTGGTCAGCAGTCTCAGGGTGTTGGGTATGTCTCCCTCTTGGGCCCAAGACGATGTTTGCTTGCCCATCTCTTCAGTGGGAGCCGCAATATTCTCCTCGTCTGGAATTATGTCGTAGTGGTCGAATGTGAGGATATTAAATTCTATGTCACCCACGTTGCAATTCTTTGAATTCGGTGTAATCTAAATTGGTGACCATCAAAGCCTGGGCTGATCGGGTATTGTGGACCTCATGGAGAGGAATTTAACTGTTAGTAATCATAAAACTATAGCTATGATGAATCTCCATTCAACATTATTTAGTCAACAATAATCACTGATTGTATTGGTAAAGTCATCAAAGATTCTGTAAAGTCTCGATTTAGAACTATTGCTTACGTTGATTCAAACAAAATGAAAGTTTATAGTATTTTTTTCAGATTCAATCGTCTGGAAGATTTAAGAGGGTCGGAAAAATGAACTGTAGGTTCGCTTTTCACGACCAATTGAAATATTCCAGACAAGTGACTCTGAACATAGGTGATGGACTATTTAAGTGCTGGACTAATTCCGGGCCAGCGACGACATCCTTGCAGTAGTTGAGAGCTTGGGTGGCACTATTTATCACCAGCACATATTGCTTTTCAGAACTAGTACGGTGTTTGAGATGTTGGTGGGGGTGGGGGTGGGGTGGTTGTTTTGCAAGATACACATGTATAGGACGAAGGGAGTGGGTATCGGTTGCTTGAACTTTTTCTTTCAAATCATGCAAAAGACGATCTAACCCACACTTTTTGAGTTTTGAATGACATTGATAAATTTAGATATATTCTTGTTAGCAAACACAAAACACAGTCGCTACTATGCAGTCCTCTAGTGGTGTAGATTATAGGGTTGATATCACAACAAAAGGTGAGTTGGCATACGTGTGGGTGGTTATCGAAAAGTGAAGAGAGAGAGAGAGAGAGAGAGAGAGAGAGAGAGAGAGAGAGAGAGAGAGAGAGATTATGATAACACCATCTTTGTCAATATATTTCCGCACAATAATACCACCGGGGAATCGGGGTGAGGCGCACGTGGGGGCACTCACGACTCAAATGAAATACCTGAAACTTGTATTTCTCATTTACTTAACATGTATGAGGTGTACAGTATCTGTACTTTTACGATTGACCGACGATTTCCTCGTATGGCTAAAGTCGAGAAAAGTGCACGTTTGGTTCTATATTTAGCACATTTGTTTCGACCCTATGGGGAAATTCGTCAAATGTGGAATAAAAAAAGTGCACTTTTCTCAGTGTTGATACGCGCTGTGTGAGTGTATCGTATCCCTAAACACTAAAATCAGTTGGGTTAAAAATCAACACAAATCAACTGGGTTTAGTGAATACGAACAGAATTGAGCCCAATCCCTATTCACTCAACCCAGTTGATTTGGGTTAATTTTTGACCCAACTGAGTTTGGAGTGTACCACAAGAACATGGGCCACCATTGATATATATCAGTGTGTGTGTGTCCTTCCATGCCCGTGTCTCATCGTTTGAAGGTTTTCCACGTTCCGATCTCATAGGAACACGGCATAATGGGCAGAAATCACAGTATACTACTTTAGATAGTGTTGCTTAATTGCTTAATGCATCTACTTTACTTGGTGGCATTCGTATGGGCTCATCCATCCATTCTTTTATCAGCACCGTTATCTCTTCCTGGCATAATATGGCAGATGTGTTCAGACATTTTGTGGCATTTGACTTGGAAGTGACGCCCATAATAGCCCCACTTAACGAATTGTCTTTGATTACCACTGCTTTAACGGTGATACAGTATATAATCTGATAGTTCCAGTGTTCTTTTCCATTCAGATAAAATTGTAACTGGAAAGAAAGATGTTAGGCGATATGTTGTTCTTCCGTTGCTCTATCGCCTGTTGCGTTTTTTACACCTAAAAGGTTGAAGGACAAACGAAACACTTACTGAGCAAAAATAAAATACGTCTAACAAAACATATAACATTACCTCCTTTATGAGTATGAACAGCGCACATCGCGGTGCAGAGGTTACCCCAAGTAACCTGCACAAGAAGATACGCTTTCCATATGAGGACAATGATGCATCATCAAAAAGGTACATTATCAAAAAATAAATGAGAGCCTAATCCAAAATAACATAGACAATTAAACATTTTTTGACTCTACAGTATCTTTTATTACTCCTTCACATCCAACTACACAACATTATAAGTTATTGTGATGAATTGACGGTAACATGGTCTGAGGTTTGCGGCTCGGGGCTTATGTTCAAACGAGATGCGAATCGTCGAGGTTGAACATACGCTCCGAGCCGCAAACCTCAGACTATGTTACCGTCAATTTATTACAATAACGTATATGTTCCAATAAGACCCTACCCACAGCCCAAAACCTACATCGTGAAACACGAAAGGGTTATTTTCTGAACTTGTGATTGTTAAAAGTTGCCTTGTTCAAGACAACTTTTAACGATCACAAGTTTAGTAAATAAACCTCCCGTGTACCCCGCAACAGCTGTGAATAAATAATCAATAAATCAGATAAACGAATTCCATCTTAGTTCAAATCGTAAAATTGTTTGTAATTTAAACAACACTTCATTCGGAACACTGTCTGTCACACGTGTGAAAAATCCAGAAAAATGAAGCAGCTTGCTAGTCACTCCATTGATGAAACAATTACGAAATGGGCGACGTCATTTCAAATATTTCGCGTTGTGACGTCAGACAGTAACATTTGCAAGTGGAGCCGTAAACATAAAAGAAACTACGCCAGCTCTCATCCAATCAGATGGCGAGGATTTTACTCTTATTGGAACATGATAAGGTTATTGTGATGCTTATGTTAAACCGAGACAAGAAGCGCCTCGGTTGAACAGAAGCTCCGAGCCGCAAAGCACAGACCATGTTACCGTCAATTCATCACAATAACCCATAATCTAAAACCCACATCGGGAGATAAACATGGCATGATCATAAGTTTAGTAAATAAACCTCTCGGGTACTACACGACTTCACTGGACAAGTAATCGATACATAATAAAGGTTGAGGGCATTCCATCTTACTTTAAATCGTAAACTGATTTGTAATTTAAACAGCACTTCATTCGGGACATCGTCTGCTGCAAGTGTGAAAAATCTACAAAAATGAAGCGGTTTGCAAGCCACTCCGTTGTCGGAATAATTACGAAACAGGCAACGTCATTTCAAAAATTTCGCGTCGTGATGTCAGACGGCAACACAATCAGAGGGGCCTCAATCAGAGGGCGGGAATTTTAGTCTTATTGGAACACAACATTAAATAGCTAAGACTCGTATTTAATAGTGCATCAGGAGGCACCACAACTTTGGGAGGGGCACCGAGATATAACAGTTGTCCTTATGGATAAAATCACTCTTTGAGACATCTGGATGAAGGAAAGGCACGGCATTGCTGAAAATCTCTACGTGCTGAGAAATTTTTGTTTCAATAGACATACCCCAATCACACAGTTGTTTGATTCTGCAAGATTCGTCTGGGCACACCTGTGGATGTTGTTCAAATAAAATACCGAAAAGACGTATTTATGGCATAAATCACACCTGGTCATCTTCTCAGGTTGTGTCCTGACAAATAAATACTTACAACATTCAAACAATAGAAACATGAATTAGCAGGAGGATATTAAATAAAGAGACTACAATGGAATTTCGCATATGCATTTTCCATGATCTTTTATTTGCAATTAAATGACACATACGTATGATGACTCTTTTATTTGCACCACGTCAATATTGTATTGTCTTCATTCATCATATTGAGGTATGAGGCATTGAAACTGACTAACATTTAACTTGGAAGCCTAAATATACGTAATTTCCCATGTTACTGATCGCCTGTTGTTCCCCTCTTGTCACTAAAATATTTTATTGCGATACTGTCTGTGTATTGTACCTTGAGTGTATAAAGAAGCCACCTGCAAGGCTTTATCATTGCATATAACACCCTGCTGCATTGGGACGATACATTCATGATGCTGCCATGCCTTGGTGTTAAGAAGTAATGAATGAATGAATGAATGAATACTTTATTTCGCAGCATAATATTATAATAGTGTTCATGTATCAGCAAAATATTAATTCTATTTTACTGCGGGGAGACAGCATAGTCACAAGGACTGTCTTCCTGCCGTCCCCACATGAAAGTTAAATGTAATCTTCACAGCAGATTTCACCTACATTTTGATTCACTGAAAAAGACTAATATTGACCAGCATCTAGTAAGAAAAAACAAAATAAGACAGATTTCCGCCTATTGAGACTTGAGAGCCCACAGTCCATCACGGTGCCACCCCGCTGTATGTGGTAAGTAATGAACATATTTCCATGTATTGAAGGAATTTATTAAGTCTTTAATTTATGAATATATTGAATTGTACGTATAGTGCTGGAAGAATCAACGAATTGTGATTGTTGCAGCTTCTTCTGAGATCGTTCCAATGAGGTTTCGTAAACTATGTTTTGGGGCGAAAAATTTAAACCATAATAACATTTGAAAGGCGAATTTTTGGAATGGCGCTGGCCGGATATGGTCGCTAGGTTAGACAAGAGGTTAACTCTATAGAACTGAGAGGCAACATCAATGTAAGTTTTATATTTCTTGGCATCTTAGCATTCTGTAAAACAGGCCCATATCTTAGCATTCTGTAAAACAGTCCCCCTGCAAGGCACTTAACCCCGATTGTCCACATGGGGGCACGATGACGCTGTGCACAAAGGCATACTGCACGTCGATGGTGCGCATGTCTTCAACCAATCTAACCCTGCCTGTGCTGCAGTGCGGAGTTACGAGGTTGGGGAGCTGGAAGCTGCTCGTCGTTGTTCGGTGGTTCTCGCCGGGTACTCCGGCTTCCTCCACCCATAACACTGTCACCTACACGATATGACCTTGGCTGTTATGTGTCGTTAAACATAAATAAATAAATAAATAAATAAATAAATAAATAAATAAATAAATAAATAAATAAATAAAACAGTCCCAATCGCACAAATGAATACACGCTCGACCGAACCTCACATTCGCACACACAGAAACACGCCCCACCATCCTATCCAACACTCTATCTCCCTCGTACACATTCATGCATTCGTACACTTAAACACTCCAGACAAACCTTCATACATACAGAAAAAGAAGTCATACAAGATTAATTTATTTTCATTTTGGTCGCTTAGACACAAGAGTATTACCTTCAAAGTATATTTATTGAAACATCGGTGATTCGTGTTGCATTTAGATTGGCAGTGGTATTCTAATACATCTAAAAATAAACCACAGCTAGGTTTTGCGCCAAAGTTGTGTAGATATGGTCCGATTGAAAATCTCACGCAATGAATCACAAACGAAATCCATTCTTACACATCTATACAATTTGTGAAATATCTTCCTAGTAATATCGACTTGAGCTTTCAAAGATGTTTCTTTATTTTAAATTTCAGGGAAAAGAGTTTGTCTGGGAGAGTCGCTTGCACGAATGGAAATGACAATCTTCCTAGCTGCTTTGACAAGACACTTTGAATTTCTTCCACCTGAGGGAGAAAGTCCTCCACCAATAGAAGGCAAACTTGGGCCAACATTTGCTCCAAATCCTTATATGGTCCGAGCTGTTAAACGTCGTACTGAATGATCTTGTGTTCACTTACAAAACTAACATTTAACCATTTCAACTTATTTTACACACTGTTTTCCTTAACGCATCACGAGAAGTCACTGTCAGCTACAAGCTCTCAAGACACCTGTAAAATTCTGTGATGAATTCGACGCTGTTATGACATGGAACCAGTCTAGCCATTGATAGTCCATCACCCATGTTTAAATTCAATCGTCTTGAATATTTCAGTTGTCAGGAAAGGCGAACCTACTGTTCACTTTTCTGACCAATTGAAATATTTCATCCGATTGACTCTAAAAAAATCCATAAACATTCATTTTCTTTTTAGTCAACGCAAGAAATGTTTCGCAATCGAGTCTCAAATTAATCGAATCTTTATTCTCTAATGACTTTACAAATAATACTAAAATACTTGGTGTCTAAATAATTAGGAATAAAGCCTTACCACAGCTGTTGTTTTATGATTTAGCTACGTCGTTTCACTATTTTTGTTAATGTATTGGGGCTTTCAAAGCGGATTAAAGACTTACTGTTGGAATATCTATAAATGGAGCACGAAGAATATCTGAATAACTTTGTGAGTAAAGAGACATCATATTAAAACAACGGTAGCCTGTGCGCAAACTCCACAAAGGTGGGTTTACGAACAGTCCATACATAATAATATCGGATTCCTTAAAGAATTTGGTGTATTGAGATTATGGACCGGTACTATTCACAAGTCGCCGTTAAATTTGTTTTTATTTCCAATGAGCACCCAAAGCATAGCTTACGGCTCTTCATTCGAATGAGCTGTTTGATGCCCCATTTAGTCACTCTAAAGTTTTTTTCTACAAATATCGTCGGTTAGTTGAGTTAAGATAAGATAAAACGGAAATTTGGCAATTGGCAAACAAATTTTAGAATCGACTGCAAATGCTAATCAGGATAAGCAATAATTGAGTCCAACTGCCTCACGGGCTTGTAAGAGTGACCTTTTGAACACTGTGGTATCTGCCGTGTCAGTTCAATACCACGTGTATTGGACTTCCAATTCCATTACTTACCTGGCTTTAACTGACTCTAAGAATACAGACTTTCTAAATAGTCGAGTAGCTGATTGCGCCTACTGTTCACGCACTGTACTACAGTTAAAACCAGAAGTCCTATCACGATCTATGCGCTTATTTTGACAAAATTTCTCTTAGGAATTGCGCGAAATTTTCCAGTAAAATGACATTTAAAGCACAGCAGATTCCTCTGATTATCAATAGATAGCACAAGGAATGTTTCCGCCAATGAGCCCCCGGGTTAAATTCAGAGTCTATTGACTGAAACATTGCTTGTGAATAGGGGATATGTACAAAATGTGATAGCCTTACTTTCATCAAAGCACGGAGGTCAACGCGCAGAGTGACGTTCAATTTGCGGTCAATTCGTTGAGAGACTTCGAGTTTTAACTGTAAATATGAAACTAACCTGCTTCCGTTCCTCTAATGTGTCCTTAAATATATTTAGGATGTTAACAAAAATAAATAAAATGTCCCTTCTTTGAAAATCTAAGATGGCGGCCAAAATGGCTATGAAAATAGAGCCTTTTTAAACAGATAAGCCATATATTAATGATTTGTTCTAGTAAAAATATTAATAAAACGGTCCGTCATGTATGGCCCGATATACGAGACTAATTCATGACATTTTGCGAAATTTCCAACAATCACCCATGGGAGGCGGTCAACTTCTTTTTATTGTAAAATTTGACACATTAACCCTTTACCCAACGAATCGCCCGCATCCGCCCGCGTAATATGCAAATTCAGCAGTTCAAAGAATTTTATTTTTCAAAAAATTTCAACAAAACCATATCATATGACCCCTCATTGGATCGAGCTCGTCGAGCTCGTTCCAACGAGGGGTCACATGATATGTTTTTGTTGAATTTTTTTGAGAAATTTAAAACAAATGGTATTTAAAATAATAAATTTTGATATCATCTGCGTTGGGTAAAGGGTTATAGATACTAATGATATCACTGAGGAGGAATGCGTGGAGTTCAAATGAGTTACTCCAAGACTGCGTCCAAGATAGCTAGCTGCCAATAGGCCGACCTTTTTGTGATAAGAATAGCAAGCAAACGTCCGTAAATCATATTTACTATTTGTCGCAGTATAACAAATATCAGTTGTTGGGAAATAAACATGGCCTTCATAAAAATGTGTTTGGCCAAAGGTCCAGTCATTTACATTTTCAAAATGAAATTCAATGATATGAGTGGTAACTTTAAAATATATTAATTTTTAACAAACGTATATGAGACGACAGCTGCCTGGGGACAGTGATAGAAATCTATGGTTTCTCCTTAACCCTTTGGACCTTGGCGGTATCTTCCACATCAGTTCAATGACAGCATCAGAAAGAGGATAATCAATAATTAGGGGTAAACCAATTAATAGTAATTGGTCTACCACACACATGTACTTAGCATCCATCATATTTAATGAAGTTATGACGTATCATATTCCTGGACGATTGCGGTAAACAGGCTCTGTTTTACTGGTAAAATAGGACCCAGTCACCAATGCTTGGGAAGTGCAAGCCCTCTCTAAATGGGCAACATGGCTTTTTAACGATATCCCCGGGTCTTGAGTTGATACTCATGTTATGGTCATGATAAGCCATTGTGCAAAAATATGTGCTCTTAAACACCAATAAATAATAATTCCTGGATGAAAAAGCGGCCGCTCGGATTCAAAGGGCTAAGCCATTCTTTACCCCAGTTCGGACCCGAAAACAACAAGAATTATAACACATTTTGCGTTTTTATTAGTGTATTTTTCTTCAACAAGCATTTCCAATTATTTGGAAAGGCAGTAAAATAATAATCCTTACTGGGCACTTGAGTTTAACAGGCCCGAAGCTAGTAGGAGACCCGGGTGCGGTTCCCCACCACCCCCATTTCCACCCCCCCCCCCCCCCGTTCCAATGACAGTTTCTGTCGAATAAATTAGTTGTACGTCGGGAAAAGTACAGGGCGCTCGGAATTTAACCATTTTAACCCTTTACCCTGTAACACACGATGTCAAAATTTGTTGTTTAATTTTTTGTTTTGAATTTTTTCAAAATGTATAAAAAAATCATATGACTTCTCATTGGAACAAGCTCGACGAATTCGATCCAATGAGGGTCACATGAAATGATTTTGTTGAAAGTTTTTAAAACACATTTTTTTTCAACTGCTTAATTTGTAAATGACGTGGGAAGATGCTGCCGATTCATTAGGCAAAGGGTTAAAGAAGTATATTGAGCTACGTTTGAAATTCGTACCGACGGTCAGTGACCCGAGAACACTATCGGAATTTTTTATCTCTCGCCCCATCATGTTGGAAAATTTTGAGATCCTGGCTTATGGTCTGAAGTGTTGTGAAATGACTATTGCTCAACGTCTGGTGGCCATCTCAATACAGGTAGGCATTTGGGATTCCGAAGACTCCGTTGCGTTTGGGATTCCGAAGACTCCGTTTTAACATACAAATGTCAAAAATAATCTTATATATCCAGACATACTTAAATGGATGTTTCAGTAAATTTCGTTCTAAACATAAAACAGTAATAAATGGACCTTTTGTAAATGGGAAGTCGTTTTTGGTAACCATTTTTGAAAGTCACAAGGATGCACTGTTCGTTCTAGAAACATTTTAGATGCTTTTAAGGACATTTTCAAAAAGCAAAAACTACCGTTGTCGCTTGGTCCGTGGGTGGAATGGGGATAGAGTACATAGCAGGCGCCATGGTTTTCCCAGTAATGAGAATATAGAGTGATTTGATCATAAATGAGGATAGGAAATTTCGCATATTTTGATTTGATTGAAATTATCTTTGTCTGTACAACGAGTATCTCACCCGGCGGAAAAGAAAAGCGAGAGCATTGAATGTGAGACGTTTGTTTTTGTGATCCGTCATGATTTTGTAATACTCTATTGAAGTTGAGGACCGATCCTAATTTTTCCTACCCGACCCTAATCTTTTTATGAACTGTTCGCAAACAAGTTATATCGTTTTAAAACGATATCTGAAGACAAGACATAACAGTGGTATCAAATGTATGTATACCACCAATACACTATTCTAACCGTCCGCCTAATCCACTGAGCAGACGACACTTGATAAAAACATTCTCGAATAAGTATAAATTTCCAGATTTTGTCTTAAAAACTTAGCTTATAACCCTCAATGAGGACCATAAGCTATGTTTTTGAGACAAACAATTTTGTCGTTACGTTGGGTAAAGCCTTACGTAACTTTATGAGAATATAAAATATTAAAAGAAGTAAAAATAAAATACCGGCTGAGTGACCATACTTTTTATTGCATGTAACGTGAACCAAACTATTATTGTTTCGCTCAAGGAACTTTTGATCTTCTGATATACTTGTGTAGCGCGACGCGATCGCAGACTAAAGAAGAAAAATGGCTTTTTCTGGCCACAATACTGTAAATAACCACAACCACACCCTTCCCGAAATAAAATTTTAATGTATGCGAACGGGGCCTACCAACAGGACGGAAATGGTCCTAGGTTACAGAGTTAACCATCCCGAAGTCAACAACAGCTGTCCCGTTTCATTTTCAAAGACGTTTGAAAAAATATGCTTTAACAATTATGAATATTTCTAATATTATAAATAATTTAAAGCAAAGTTTAGTTTCAAAACAAATATTCAATGTTACAAAATATGAATAATTAACCGGACAATCAACACTTAAATTCATAAATGTGTTATTTAAAAATTTTTGCTCTGGTGTAAATAATATACATGGAATAATTTAGTTATTAAATAATCAGTTAATAGTAGTGTTAATTAAAGTAGCTTACTTAACCCTTTCAACCCTGGTGGTATCTTCCATGTCAGTTCAATGATAGCAATTGGAAGAGTCCACATTTATTATTTGGGGGGTAGATCAATGAATATTTTCACCGTACAGCCGTGGGGCTGCACGTTGAAAATATTAATTGGTCTACCCCACACATTCACTCAGCAGCCATCCGACTTAATGAAATTGTGACGCATCATGCTTCTGGGCCGGAAAAGTGGCCCCTTTTTTCAAAGGGTTAATAACCAGTCATTTTCATCGATAGTAATGTCATGACTAATGTCAACGTGTTTAACCTCAATTAAAGTTTATCTCATTTCGGTAATTGTGTATTAAATCACTTTTCGGAAATTATGATCTACAAATAAGGTAGCGTAAGTAATCTTACAAATCTTATTGTATCTTAGATATGCTCTGTGTTACGTACGATATGGATTGTAATGCTGTTAATATTTGACAAAATGCGCATTGCAAGTTCATTTATGAACACTACCCTTTCTAATTTCAGCCATTATTACGCAAGGTTTCATGGAAGCTGTGTTTCTCAAGTAATAATGAATGTCCATCTCCACTCCCCTCATTGGCCGAAATTGTGACACATGCAACGCCGAAAGATAAACGAATGCTCATTGGCTCATCCCATGTTGGACGCAGTTTTGAATGTCAGGTGGTATAAAAGAAGAACGTCCGAGCGGCGGAGGTTCTCGCGCCGTCACTCACTTGCAAACATAAACAATCGAACAATTGTAAAAGCATTCGAGAGCACAAACAGTGAATTAATCCTTGAATATAGGTGTCTACTTAACGGATTAACCAACTGATTTGAATAAAAGCAATCACTACTTATATCCACCAATCAGTACACACCAGTACAAATCCGTGGTATCCGTAAAAAGGTCTTTACACAGCATCTGGTTGATTGTAAACTATAAACAGTAATACTTCTACTACACTCTTTACAACAATTTGTTTACTTTGCAATGTTCTAGTACACATTTATAAACCTGCCTTAAGCGCAGTTCCAGCACAGTCCTGTCGGATTTGCTGAGAGGCAGGAGCCTGTGAATCTAAAGTTTAGGTATCAATCCAAACGAACTCCGTTTATATTTTTAATATCCGCGATATATAGTTTATTAAAATACTACAAGTAGCTAGAATACCTTCTACAATTTTAACACTATGAATTGTCCGAACATCAGTTAACCCTTTACCCAACGTAACGGTAAAAACCGGCCAGCGCTATTGTCAAAAATCGCCAATTTACTTTAATAATAATAATAATAATAAGGGAGTTTTATATAGCGTAAAATCACAAGCTGTGCTCTAAAACGCTGTACAACAAAATAAAAAATCGAGCTCCTGACCATCAAGCAATTTGAAGGGGGTCAAAAATTACAAATCACCAAAAGCCTCTCTAAAAAGATGAGATTTCAATTTTTTTTTGAATTGATCAAGATTTTCTGATGCCTGAACTTGATCAGGTAAAGAATTCCAAAGTGCAGGTCCAGCGAATGAGAAAGCTCTGTTATTCACAAGAGCTGACCTAGAGAAGGGCATCTGAAGCTTAATTTGTTTGGAAGAACGTAAATTTCTTTCAGGTTTTTTAATTGTCAAAAGGTCTTTCATTATTATTTCATTATTTTTTCATTTTTTTGTCTCACAAACATAGGTTATGACCCCTCGTTGGAACGAGCTCGTCGAGCTCGTTCCAACGAGGGGTCATAACCTATATATTTGAGGCAAAAGATGAAAAAAATTAGTTATTCAAGAATTTTTTTTGCAAGAGTCGTCTTTTTTCATGTTAGGTAAAGGGTTAAGACATGTACATGCACCACCACATTACAGTGGTAGCATCGACAACACTTTTGTAATAAATATTTGAGTTCCTTGTTCTATGCCTTTTGAAACTTATTATTTTTTGTCCCTATTCATAGTTGAGATTTTGTCTCAATACTGTGTCGTTTTTTTAGGTGCTTCCTGTAGTGCCAGTATACATTGTTGGGCATGTACGTGTACATTGACTGACCTCTTGTAGCTTTGTTTTTCAACTTGTGATATGTGTACATCGCGTAATTTTATGTTGGCAAGTTTGTGCTCATGCACACACTCACCTAAACACCAATTTCTTTACCATATTTACTATTGAGTATTGTTATGTAGAAATGACCCAGCCTGAAGGAGTGTTCTATAGCGTAACTAAAGCCAGTTACACGCTTGTTGCAGTTTATCATCTGAGAGCCTGCTGACTCAAACAAGAAACAGAAGATACTGAACAACAAACAGTCTATTTTCCGGCTAAAAGTCCAATCAGCTGGCGGAATAGATGAACTAAATAGAGAGAGAGAGAGAGAGAGAGAGAGAGAGAGAGAGAGAGAGAGAGCTATGGCCCAGAGTTAAGTGTGACCTAAAACTGTATTTTTCACCACTTGCTATATACAGACACTAGCATATTGCCACTATAACTGGAAACCTACACAAAGTCTGAAAATTACTCTTCACCCTATCCCTACGTACTAACACCCACTTGTAACCCCAGGGTAACTTGGGTTAGGGAACTGTGAGGTGGAGATTTTGTGTACTTGGTCTATTTGAATGCTGGCTCGGCTGTACGGGGGGTGGGATGGGGGAGGGTGAGGGGGGGGGTCCAAAAAGTTATTTGTGACTAGCTGGAGAGAGTTAGATAGTCTGGAAGGTTACAGTACTCAGACAATCAGAGGAAGGGAAAGTCACTTGAGATATAATATGCAGCTCCAAGAGCTCGGGTTTCAAGGACTGTTGCAGAAGAGAAAGGTTTGTGTAATCTTGTGTCTTCTTAAGCGCATCCGGGAACTCAATGAAACATCGAACCCGTCAGCAATTGGAGATAAAGACCCAAGATCATTATCAGTAGTACAAATCACATTTGTGCGTATGTGTATAAGCGAACTCATAAATACTACGAAGCCGAACCGAAAGCTTTGTTTGATGGTTGCTGTAATTTGATAAAAAAAACATATGAAGGTGAATCAGATTATAAATTGGGTTAAGTTAAAACTGGGCAACCGTCACTCGCAGTGCTACAGTACCGATGGCTGCAAGGAATATATCGACCCAAACATATTTTCGAATTTTTGCCTGAAAACATTTTATCTCGCGATGAAACGAGCTTATTTATCTCGTCCCGTTGAGGGGCCTAGGCTATTTTTTAATTAGGTATGGCATGACATTTTTTAGTCATTCAAAATTTTTAACAAAACTTAGGGTTGTATTCTTTTCGTTGTTGGGAAAAGGGTTAAACTGTTTTTGTTACAACATCTTACATCTGCAAGAACTTGAAAGTACATTTAAAAATTACGTTCTGAAGTCAGTCTGAGCGGAGAATTTTGACGACTTGGGTACTATTTTATCACAAGAGAAGGCTTAGGCATAGACGAACACCAACTCACATTTCCAGTTTTGATGGACCTAAATGGACTTGATAATCACACTGTTGCACTTTACCACCACTCTGTAAGCATTCAACAGTATGGGGGATATCTGATGAGGGAACCGGACCACTTCAGCAGCTACGTATATATTGGTTAACTTGCGGGACAGGTCAGTTCTCTTTGTAATTTTTAACATATTCAAACACGAGAGATTTTACCACGAGAGTTTCTCTTATCGCTATCAATGTGGCAAAGATAGTTCTAGACTGTTATTTATTGGAATTTACTCTTTTTTCGACCACCGGTTGATGCCAACATGGGCCACGATTCGCTTCTTTTGAACTTTTAAATCTAACTTAACCTACAAATCACAAATGTTGGCCACTCACCGAAATTAACTCTGAAACCCCTTCAGCGGGTATCATAATCCATAAATAAGTTATTCTTTGGAAATGTGGGTAGAATATGTTATGTCGGTTAATGCCACTTTAACCCTTTGAACCCGAGATGCCGACTTTCCGGCCCATGAACATGACACGTCATAATTTCATGAAGTAGGATAGCTGATAAGTGAATGTGTGCGGTAGACAGGGCTGCACTTTGAAAATATTGATTGTCTACCCCACATATTAATTAGTCTACCCCCAAATGATGAAAATGGACTCAGGGTTCATAGTGTTAAATAGTTAGGGCCATATCTACAGTACGTAGAGAGTGTATTATCACGAAATCACCCGCAAAGTGGAGATTCCACCCAAGCAATAATTGCAAATTTGTTGCAAAGCATAACCAGCACAAGCAAAGTTTCAGCCAGTGGACCTCCGGGCTTAACCCGGGGGTCCATTGGCTGAAACATTGTTTGTGTTTTTTGTCGATATGTACACAATTTGAAAGTTATAGCTTGGGTGACAACTCCACTCCGCGGGTGATTTACTTACAATCCACTCTCCACGTACTGTAGTTTAATAAGTTTATGGGCGGGTAGGCTTGACTATTATTTATTTATTTATTTATTTATTTATTTATTTATTTATTTATTTATTTATTTATTTATTTATTGGGGTTTTTACGACACTTTCGACAGTCAAGGCCACCTCGTGTCGGACAGTTTTACGGGTGGAGGAAGCCGGAGTACCCGGAGAGAACCACCGAGCAACGGCGAGCAATTGCCAGACTCCTCAACGTACTAACTCCACACATGCAGGATCAGCATTGGTTGAAGACAAGTGCACCATCAGCGTGCAGTACGCCTTAGAACACAACACCACCGTGCCCCCACATGAGCAATTGGGATTAAGGGCCTTACCCAAGGACACAACACGGTTGCCGTAGGTGGGAATCGAACCGATAACCCCTCGGCTTGCATCCCGCATCTCTACCTGCTGAGCCACTACGCTCCCAGCTTGAGTGTCAAAATGAAGCACTGAAAAGGTAACGACGAGTAATTGTATTTTTTCTAACTTGCTAACTACACCCCAAATCCATATCCCAAGTCACAATGGCTGACGAAACGTGGACTTGTAAAGCTGGTTTAGTATACTGCATCGCCACGCTTTCTCGTTCACAACTGGGATAAACGTTCGTGGCTATCCACAACCGTTGTTTTAACCTGAAAGGACAGTCCCAAAATTCCCTTCCCGTTTCTTCACAATCCACTGTGCTGAAGGTTCGCGGACAAAACGTGACCTGACGAAAACTCCCCAGGACATAAACTCTCCGGATATATAAACTCACTGAGACATAAACTAACGGACAAAATTTCACCTGAACAAAACTCCATTTCTGTTTTTGTGCGATTTTATTTGATTGTAGTTGAACGCACAATATGCTTTCCACACATGTATGTTGCACTGGGAACAATTGAAAATTGATCTATTTTAGTGCCTTGTGAAGATACGAAATTCCATTTGATTCGAAATCTTTTTGGTGATCAGATTAGATTCGATTCCAGTTGAGACGATTCGGAAATTTTCGAATCGTCAAAATGTTCTCGAAATCAACCATCCGTCTCCCCTTGAACTCTACTTCTACTATGAGAGCTACTGTATATTAGACCTTCTGATATAAAAAGAGTGCAGGGAGGTCCCGCATCAGACACTACTTTGATACCGTTCTGGAATATTCCGGTTTTCAGTCTGTGTAGTCTCCGTCCGAAGTTTCCAGTTGAATTAATACTGAAATTTACCGAAAACACCGTCCATATAATGAATGCCTACGACTTCCAAAGCCACATGAGGAGTAGCCAGTGGAATAACTCAATGCGAACATTGTATTTAGTGGGGAAAAATTGCGCTCGGATTTACGTAAATTAAAACCTTCAAGACGGGCTCTGTGAAGCTCAAATTTTGATTCAACTCGAATATCGAATCATATCAGGCAGAGGATGTCGAATCGAATCTAATCTAACCACTGTTGAAGTTGTAGATACTGCATGTTCTTAAAACCGTGGAATGTATCCAGCTTCATCGGTCCCCACTCAAATATTGCATTCAACGGCGACTCGTCTGTTTGGGCAAGTCAGTCATAATAGCGGAATATTACTGGAACGGAATCAAAGTAATTTCGGAAGCGGAACAACCTGGCACTGTTCTTCTATCATCAGATCTCATGTAGAGGAGAAGAGTTCAAGAGAAGACACTGGTAGGTCTGGCATTCTTAAAAATTCAGGAGGGCTAAAAATCGCCCCACTCGTATTGCCCGGGAGGGGGGGGGGGGCGATTAGCTCTATTCGAGCTTACAAAAGCTAAAAGTGACAAAATAAAGATTTACTTTTAATGAATTCTACCTGGTGGGCTTTGTACATTTTATTGGGTGAGGCTAGCAAGGTAGTCTCCGTGAGATGGCTACACTGCCTGTCCAAAACCTCCGGGCCTCAGCAAGGCCCGGAGGTGTTGGAGGGGTAGTGTGGTCATCTTACATAGACCACTAACATAGGAGAGCTCTGAAAAGATGTGAGTTTTAGGAATAAGCTGTTATTGTAATCATTATTTTCTAAGACCAGGAGGGCTAGTGTTCGCTCTCCTTAACCCCTGATACTTTTGTACGTCTTATGACGTACGAAATCAAACAGCGTGTTGATACTTTTGTACGTCTTATGACGTACGAAATCAAACTGCGCGTTGATGCTTTGTGATCATTTGTTTTGTAGTTATTTTTCGATTTTTTAAAGTTTTAACCTCAATTCCTATTTTCTCCCGAATAGTGCTCGGTGACAACCGTTGGGCCAAATGTTATCGCACCTTAAATACAAATATAATCCTGCTGTCAAGACTTCATAACTGGTTGAGTGCAAGAAGCCACTATCAGGGCTTTCAAAAAGTGAGGATACCACAGCAAAAGCCAACACTTTCCTTGCTTATATTTCATATTCAGTCAAACAGAAATTATATTTTGTTTATATCAATTTGTTTTATTACAAATTATTGGAGAGTACCGTGGGCACTCTCCAATAATTTGTAATAAAACAAGTTTTGAATAACAAATTCAGACCATCAAAAATAACCTAGCCCTCAACCAGATAATCACTAATGTGAAAAATATCTTGTTATTTGTACTTTCCGACGTTTGACGTCGCATTTTGAAAAACGTTGAAAAAACTTAATTCCCAGTGACGTTTGAACGTCAGAATAATTAAAGTCTCAAAGGGTTAATCTTTCTAAGGCGAACAGGATACAAGCGAATAGATCGCTCTCTTCAACATGCCAGGCCTGCATTTGGTAAGAGTCTGAGAACGATTTGGGAATTTACATATCGAATGGAATCATCGGAATGATTTCATATCGAATTGAATTTCTAAGCTTTGCACGGCCCTACTTTCAACACTGAGTTCTGGCATTCAATTGTTCAACAGCATATTATTCACAACAAAATGGGAATCAAATATTTACTTCTGTAGAGGTTCAGTAATAAAATAATCCCAAAGCCCTTTCGGGCTGTGGGGTTAAATTATTACAGAATCTCCACACCCTTTCACGTTTATCTCGACAACGTTTGTTACGAAAATATTTATGCATAAGGTATTAAAAGGGTGAGGAATTATGTAACGAATAAAGTCAACAAATTAAAGTAGTGATCTTAACTCAAATATGAGAACTGTATAATTGATTCTCCTCGTTGCTCGTGTGGGGGTGGTTCAGAAGATGCTAACCACTTTTTCTTCTCCGGTCTATACTATCGTCATGCTTCAGACCGTGACAAATTTCAATATCACAAGCGCACAGCAGATTTTTATACGGTGAAGGAAGCCTCACAGAGAGAGACAACGGGATTATTTTTTCTGCGGTACAGCGCTATATTTCAGATTCAGGGAGATTTTATCAGACCTGACAGTTGAGCTGCATCTTCGATGCAGCTCTTGATCGATATGGAACAAGTGAGACTTCGACTGGGTCGCTACTTTACTCTCTTCGTGGTCTGAACAAGAGCCGTAAGAGTTCATTCCATTTCTGGTGCTTTTGAGTTCCAGCTTGCCAGGTATTTTGAAATGCTTTCTGCGTCGTTCGTGGTGTTGGGCTGTGGTATCCAGTTGCTTGTTTAATCTGTTTTTTTTTCTTTTTTTCTTTTTCTTGTCTTGTGCTTTCTTTGTCAGTATATTCTCTCCATTTTAGTTTTTTGTCCAATTATTCATTTTTGTTTAGTAATTAAGTGCATAGCAGTTGTTTTGCTGCCATGTAATCTTAGATGATAATTTATGCATGGGAGTGGAGAGTTTCTAATTAGTAAGCACTTGCACTCCAATCCCTTTTGCGATTTTGTTAGCAAATAAACAGCGCCGTTAACAATTCAGAAGTACCACAGACACTTCAAGAACATGGTATCAAGAATATTCGACAATTTTACACTTACAGTTAATTGATTCAGACAACTGAAAAACAAAATTATGTCATATTATCTTTCCACTACGTATATTCCGCCCCTATTTCTTTTTTGGAACTCAAAAGTAGGACCAGCCATTTTCGTCAATCATATTCGAATGTCTAGCGGCTATAAGCGTTTTTTGAATAGATCCTGAAAGTATCTTATCAGAGGTTGCGAGGGAATAGGCATTTGATTTTCTTTGTACCACTAATGGGATAAATCTGGTGTCCTTTGAAAACTCTTTATTACACAATGGTTTAATTTAACTCTTTATAAAACATACACGATATCAAAATTTGTTATTTTAATTATTGTAAATTTAAAAAAAAATAAAATAAAAACATTTTATTATAGGACCCCTCATTGAGACGAGCTGGTTCCAATGAGGATATTCCATGGTATGGTTTTGTTCAAAGTTTTTTGATTCTCTTCTCAACTGCTCATCTTGTACATTACACGGGTTGATGCTATTATATTCTATAAACACAAATTTGCCACCAAACACTTTATCGCTAAACAACCGAAGAACGGCCAATAAAGTGAATGATATTTCAAGTCGTTGAGTATTTATTTCTGAATTCCTGGAGTGGAAGAGTAGTATATCAGGGATGACTCGGACACCTCCGTAAGGACCTCGTTGGTAGACCTCGGAAGTGACGTCATGTCACGTAATCCAGTTGCGCTATGTTTGGTTGTCATGGTTGCCCGCATGTATGGCCATGTTGTTACGTTATTACAATAGTGATACGCGGTGTCTGTGCGCATGCGCAGAACGTTTTGCTAGTGTGATACGCGGTTCAGACGTCAATGATGTGTATTGGAGACCGCCATCTTGGTTTCTATGGTAGCTCGTAGCTGCTATATGACGAAATGTCCTATAATATGACGAGGTATGTTCGGAGGGTCTGTTTGATTGGGAGTAAATCTAGTTACCCAAAATAGACCAGACAATTTCCCCAATTCCCCCAAAACTACTGAAACGGTTTTATATTTCCCCATTTTGGGCTCACAGGAGTAAGACGTAGTGCTATAAGGCCGTTCGATTGTTTATGAGTCAAGCTAATTTCCTAAAAAGACCCGACAATTTTCTCAAATCATCAAAAACCGCATAAAGTCACCGAAACCGACTTTATTTCGTTCCGATCCCCACAGACTCCTCTATTTTTCAATAACAGGTGCGTTCCGTTGTGTAAGAGTACTTTTAGTGGTTCGGATTTTTCCGTTTTTTCTGCCTATTCTCTTATTTCTATTTTTCGGATTCCTAGAAAATCATTCTTTTAATAATAGCACGTTGCCTATCCTGGTCTTACTATAGCTTATTCTCTCCATTCTTGACCTACCCTGTCTGTGTAACTATGTGTCAACCCACGGAATCCGATTTCACGGAATCAGAGAGGAATCCCACTTACGGAATCCCTTTTAGGGTATGTCTGTGGTTGCCTAATCCCTTTTCCGTCGTATGTGCCTATATGCTTCTTTTGTTGTGCTCACATTGTGCATTAGCACCTGGGCGCATATTGGAACATCCAGCATGTACCTATGTCCAGTATGTGACGTGTACACATTGTGATACAATGTGACACATTGTGCACTAGTACACAAGCACATTCCATCAACCACCAGGCCCACGCTCCGTGCCCTCCCTTTCAAGTATCCGACTATACTTTTAAAATCCATATAAGGACACCTTTTGAGGATCTTTGGGGGATACCTTTTGGAGAATATCTCTCCAAAGATAGTTATGGTTTCTACCACTTATTTGGCTCGGCTCTCTGTCACCACCACACCCTTCATAGACCAAGGCCACCACTTGTCCATGGTCACCACCATCTGTCATGTGATCCAGAATAATTGTATTGACCCAACACTAGAGTCCTCTATCATCCTTGCAGCCTTGTGCCATTACTATCTTGTAACATTAAAATTGACTTGTAGCACTGCTATAATCGTAGTAGCTACACCCGATTCTGTCTCGACATCTGCCTTTGGTAAAATCTTTAATAGGCTCAATCAGATCACCCCATTCATCTAAGTCTGTATCTGTCAATATAGTGCCTAGGCCTAGTCCAAGCTAGGGTACCTGACATATAAGAAACTGTATGTTGATCGTACCGAGATGTGCTTAAGTGTTAAACATATTGTGTCACAATGTGTACACATCGCATGTGGCGCATAGGCCCCTCTTGGATGCGCCGATATGTGCTTTTGTGCTCATGCAGAATGTGACGCATTGTACACTAGCACATAGGCACATACGGGTATTTGAAGATACGTATGATATGGTAATTTATCATTTGAGTATTTCTTTTTGAGGAAACATGTTGCATGATACTTATCTGAGGATATCTATTTGAAGATAGTTATGGCTCCTAGTACTTTTTGCCTCAGCCTTCTAGGTCACACCCATGACCTTCATAGGTCCTAAACCACTACTAACGACATGTCTATGTTCACCACCGTCTGCCGTGCGATTCAATATTATTGTATTCACCCAGTACTATAGTCTTCTAACATCTTTTCAGCTTTTTACCACTATTTGTGACTTGTAGTACTACTTCATGCTCCCTAGCTATTTTTGACCCTGTCTCAACTCTGCTCTCGGTCGTGTCGACTACAAGCATACATGTAACCAGACGCTCACGACATGGCCGCCAGCACTGGTTACAATGACAATCATGGGTCTGGCCAGGGCCAAGTCCAAACCTTTTTAGATACTTCTGATTACGTAATAGTACTCTCACAGGCAGATTTTATGGTGCATTCTACAAATCTTGGACGTATTGGATTTCTAGTAACTGATGGCAGGTAGCATAAACCTAGACGAGATCCGGATGCAGGCAGAATTTGATTTTATCAAAATATATAACGAAAGGAATTTCAATGCTGTAGATGGAGATGCATCCCCATTCACGGAAGACAGTCGCCTATGCCATTATTATACCCCCGATGATTTTCAAGTCACATTTACTTCTTTAAATAGAAAGTTCTCCCTGTTTCACATAAATTGTCAAAGCCTCAGCGCTCATTGGGATGGGCTAAATGAATTATTATTCAAATTGCTAGAGTCTAGGAATACCTTTGATGTGATTGGGCTCACTGAACTATTTCATATTCCCAACAATATTTCGTACACTCCCCGTGGCTATCATCCACTAATTAAAAAAATCGACCCGAAAATGATGATGGTAGAGGTGGGGTAGGACTTTTCATTAAGGATGATATTGGTTATAAAATTCGACATGACCTGTCTGTCTTTATCCCCTGTCACGTCTTTGAATCACTTTTTATAGAGTTAGTAAAATCTAAGAGAATATTCGGAGTTATCTATAGACCAAATACCCCTCCCAAGGCGCATATTGACCTATTCCTGTCTAGATTAAATCTACTAACCGACACTTTGAATCAAGAAAAAAAAAATTAGCCTATATTATGGGAGACCTCAATATTGATCTTCTAAAAATGGACTCCCATGCCAAAACTGGAGAATTCATTGACCTGATGTTTAGCCAAGGGTTTTTACCTTCCATTACGGAACCTACGAGAGTAACCCCTAACTCAGCCACTATCATTGACCATATTTTTTCAAATAATACACATTGCGCGCCATTCTCTGGTATTGTATTAACTGCTATCTCAAACCACTTTGGTACATTTTATTTAGAATCTCACAACGTGAAAGAAGATGACATTTATATTCCGCCCAGAAGAAAAATAAATCCTCAAAATACGGAATACTTCAAATCACTTTTGGCTGAGTGCGAACGGTCCAAATCTGAGTTCTCCCCTTGAACTCTACTTCTACTATGAGATCTCCTGTATATTAGACCTTCTGATATAAAAAGAGTGCAGGGAGGTCCCGCATCAGACACTACTTTGATACCGTTCTGGAATATTCCGGTTTTCAGTCTGTGTAGTCTCCGTCCGAAGTTTCCAGTTGAATTAATACTGAAATTTACCGAAAACACCGTCCATATAATGAATGCCTACGACTTCCAAAGCCACATGAGGAGTAGCCAGTGGAATAACTCAATGCGAACATTGTATTTAGTGGGGAAAAATTGCGCTCGGATTTACGTAAATTAAACCCTTCAAGACGGGCTCTGTGAAGCTCAAATTTTGATTCAACTCAAATATCGAATCATATCAGGCAGAGGATGTCGAATCGAATCTAATCTAACCACTGTTGAAGTTGTAGATACTGCATGTTCTTAAAACCGTGGAATGTATCCAGCTTCATCGGTCCCCACTCAAATATTGCATTCAACGGCGACTCGTCTGTTTGGGCAAGTCAGTCATAATAGCGGAATATTACTGGAACGGAATCAAAGTAATTTCGGAAGCGGAACAACCTGGCACTGTTCTTCTATCATCAGATCTCATGTAGAGGAGAAGAGTTCAAGAGAAGACACTGGTAGGTCTGGCATTCTTAAAAATTCAGGAGGGCTAAAAATCGCCCCACTCGTATTGCCCGGGAGGGGGGGGGGCGATTAGCTCTATTCGAGCTTACAAAAGCTAAAAGTGACAAAATAAAGATTTACTTTTAATGAATTCTACCTGGTGGGCTTTGTACATTTTATTGGGTGAGGCTAGCAAGGTAGTCTCCGTGAGATGGCCACACTGCCTGTCCAAAACCTCCGGGCCTCAGCAAGGCCCGGAGGTGTTGGAGGGGTAGTGTGGTCATCTTACATAGACCACTAACATAGGAGAGCTCTGAAAAGATGTGAGTTTTAGGAATAAGCTGTTATTGTAATCATTATTTTCTAAGACCAGGAGGGCTAGTGTTCGCTCTCCTTAACCCTTTGATACTTTTGTACGTCTTATGACGTACGAAATCAAACAGCGTGTTGATACTTTTGTACGTCTTATGACGTACGGAATCAAACTGCGCGTTGCTGCTTTGTGATCATTTGTTTTGTAGTTATTTTTCGATTTTTTAAAGTTTTAACCTCAATTCCTATTTTCTCCCGAATAGTGCTCGGTGACAACCGTTGGGCCAAATGTTATCGCACCTTAAATACAAATATAATCCTGCTGTCAAGACTTCATAACTGGTGGAGTGCAAGAAGCCACTATCAGGGCTTTCAAAAAGTGAGGATACCACAGCAAAAGCCAACACTTTCCTTGCTTATATTTCATATTCAGTCAAACAGAAATAATATTTTGTTTATATCAATTTGTTTTATTCCAAATTATTGGAGAGTACCGTGGGCACACTCCAATAATTTGTAATAAAACAAGTTTTGAATAACAAATTCAGACCATCAAAAATAACCTAGCCCTCAACCAGATAATCACTAATGTGAAAAATATCTTGTTATTTGTACTTTCCGACGTTTGACGTCGCATTTTGAAAAACGTTGAAAAAACTTAATTCCCAGTGACATTTGAACGTCAGAATAATTAAAGTCTCAAAGGGTTAATCTTTCTAAGGCGAACAGGATACAAGCGAATAAATCGCTCTCTTCAACATGCCCCTGCATTTGGTAAGAGTCTGAGAACGATTTGGGAATTTACATATCGAATGGAATCATCGGAATGATTTCATATCGAATTGAATTTCTAAGCTTGGCACGGCCCTACTTTCAACACTGAGTTCTGGAATTCAGATGTTCAACAGCATATTATTCACAACAAAATGGGAATCAAATATTTACTTCTGCGGAGGTTCAGTAATAATTTAATCCCAAAGCCCTTTCGGGCTGTGGGGTTAAATTATTACAGAATCTCCACACCCTTTCACGTTTATCTCGAGAACGTTTGTTACGAAAATATTTATGCATAAGGTGTCGAAAGGGTGAGGAATTATGTAACGAATAAAGTCAACAAATTAAAGTAGTGATCTTAACTCAAATATGAGAACTATATAATTGATTCTCCTCGTTGCTCGTGCGGGGGTGGTTCCGAACATGCTAACCACTTTTTCTTCTCCTGTCTGTACTATCGTCATGCTTCAGACCTTGACAAATTTCAATATCACAAGCGCACAGCAGATTTTTATACGGTGAAGGAAGCCTCACAGAAAGGGACAACGGGATTATTTTTTCTGCGGTAGAGCGCTATATTTCAGATTCAGGGAGATTTAATCAGGCCTGACAGTTGAGCTACATCTTCGATGCAGCTCTTGATCGATACGGAACGAGTGAGACTTCGACTGGGTCGCTACTTTACTCACTTCGCGGTCTGAACAAGAGCCGTAAGAGTTCATTCCATTTCTGGTGCTTTTGAGTTCCAGCTTGCCAGGTATTTTGAAATGCTTTCTGCGTCGTTCGTGGTGTTGGGCTGTGGTATCCAGTTGTTTAATCTGTTTTTTCTTCTTTTTTTCTTTTTCTTGTCTTGCGCTTTCTTTGTCAGTATATTCTCTCCATTTTAATTTTTTGTCCAATTATTCATTGTTGTTTAGTAATTAAGTGCATTGCAGTTGTTTTGCTGTCATGTAATCTTATATGATAATTTATGTATGGGAGTGGAGAGTTTCTAATTAGTAAGCACTTGCACTCCAATCCCTTTTGTGATTTTGTTAGCAAATAAACAGCGCAGTTAACAATTCAGAAGTACCACAGAGACTTCAAGAACATGGCATCAAGAATATTCGACAATTTTACACTTACAGTTAATTGATTCAGACAACTGAAAAACAAAATTATGTCATATTATCTTTCCACTACGTAATTTCCGCCCCCCCCCCCCCCCTCCATTTCTTTTGGGAACTCAAAAGTAGGACCAACCATTTTCCTCAATCATATTCGAATGTCTAGCGGCTATAAGCGTTTTTTGAATAGATCCTGAAAGTATCTTATCAGAGGTTGCGAGGGAATAGGCATTTGATTTTCTTTGTACCACTAATGGGATAAATCTGATGGCCTTTGAAAACTCTTTATTACACAATGGTTTAATTTAACCCTTTATAAAACATACACGATATCAAAATTTGTTATTTAAATTATTGTAAATTTAAAAAAAAAATAAAATAAAAACATTTTATTATAGGACCCCTCATCGAGACGAGCTGGTTCCAATGAGGGTATTCCATGATATGGTTTTGTTCAAAGTTTTTGGATTCTTTTCTCAACTGCTCATTTTGTACATTACACGGGTTGATGCTATTATATTCTACAAACACAAATTTGCCACCAAACACTTTACCGCTAAACAACCGAAGAACGGCCAATAAAGTGAAGGATATTTGAAGTCGTTGAGTATTTATTTCCGAATTCCTGGAGTGGAAGAGTAGTATATCAGGGATGACTCCGACACCTTCGTAAGGACCTCGTTGGTAGACCTCGGAAGTGACGTCATGTCACGTAATCCAGTTGCGCTATGTTTGGTTGTCATGGTTGGCCGCATGTATGGCCATGTTGCTACGTTATTACAATAGTGATACGCAGTGTCTGTGCGCATGCGCAGAGCGTTTTGCTAGCGTGATGCGCGGTTCCGACGTCAATGATGTGTATTGGAGACCGCCATCTCCGTTTCTATGGTAGCACGTGGCTGCTATATGACGAAATGTCCTATAATATGACGGGGGTATGTTCGGAGGGTCTGTTCGATTGGGAGTAAATCTAGTTACCCAAAATAGACCAGACAATTTCCCCAATTCCCCCAAAACTACTGAAACGGTTTTATATTTCCCCATTTTGGGCTCACAGAAGTAAGACGTAGTGCTATAAGGCCCGTTCGATTGTTTATGAGTCAAGCTAATTTCCTAAAAAGACCCGACAATTTTCTCAAATTACCAAAAACCGCATAAAGTCACCGAAACCGACTTTATTTCGTTCCGATCCCCACAGAATCCTCTATTGATCAATAACAGGGGCGTTCCGTTGTGTAAGAGTACTTTTAGTTTTTCCGTTTTTTCTGCCTATTCTCTTATTTCTATTTTTCGGATTCCTAGAAAATCATTCTTTTAATAATAGCACGTTCCCCATCCTGGTCTTACTATAGCTTATTCTCTCCATTCTTGACCTACCCTGTCTGTGTGACTATATGTCAACCCACGGAATCCCATTTCACGGAGTCGGAGAGGAATCCCACTTACGGAATCCCTTTTAGGGTATGTCTGTGGTTGCTTAATCCCTTTTCCGTCGTATGTGCCTATGTGCTTCTTTTGTTGTGCTCACATTGTGCATTAGCACCTGGGCGCATATTGGAACATCCAGCATGTACCTATGTCCAGTATGTGACGTGTACAACTTGTGATACATTGTGACACATTGTGCACTAGCACACAAGCACATTCCACCAACCACCAGGCCCACGTTCCCTGCCCTCCCTTTCAAGTATCCGACTATACTTTTAAAATCCATATGAGGACACCTTTTGAGGATCTTTTGGGGATACCTTTTGGAGAATATCTCTCCAAAGATAGTTATGGTTTCTACCACTTATTTGGCTCGGCTCTCTGTCACCACCACACCTTTCATAGACCAAGGCCACCACTTGTCCATGGTCACCACCATCTGTCGTGTGATCCAAAACTATTGTATTGACCCAACACTATAGTCCTCTATCACCCTTGCAGCCTTGTGTCATTACTATCTTGTAACATTAATATTGACTTGTAGCACTGCTATAATCGTAGTAGCTACACCCGTTTCTGTCTCGACATCTGCCTTTGGTAAAATCTTTAATAGGCTCAATCAGATCACCCCATTCATCTAAGTCTGTATCTGTCAGTATAGTGCCTAGACCTAGTCCAAGCTAGGGTACCTGACATATAAAAAACTATATGTTGATCGTACCGAGATGTGCTTAAGTGTTAGACAGTATTGTGTCACAGTGTGTACACATCGCATGTGGCGTATAGGTCCCTCTTGGATGCGCCGATGTGTGCTTTTGTGCTCATGCAGAATGTGACACATTGTACACTAGCGCATAGGCACATACGGGTATTTGAAGATACGTATGATATGGTAATTTATCATTTGAGTATTCCTTTTGAGGAAACATGTTGCATGATACTTATCTGAGGATATCTATTTGAAGATAGTTATGGCTCCTAGTACTTTTTGCCTCAGACTTCTAGGTCACACCCATGACCTTTATAGGTCTCAAACCACTACTAACGACTTGTCTATGTTCACCACCATCTGCCGTGCGATTCAATATTATTGTATTCAATCAGTACTATAGTCTTCTACCATCTTTTCAGCTTTTTGCCACTATTTTTGACTTGTAGTACTACTTCATGCTCCCTAGCTATGTCTGACCCTGTCTCAACTCTGCTCTCGGTCGTGTCGACTACAAGAATAACCAGACGCTCACGACATGGCCGTCAGCACTGGCTACCATGACAATCATGGGTCTGGCCATGGCCTAGTCCAAACCTTTTTAGATACTTCTGATTACGTAATAGTACTCTCGCAGGCAGATTTTATGGTGAATTCTACAAATCTTGGACGTATTGGATTTCTAGTAACTGATGGCAGGTAGCATAAACCTAGACGAGATCCGGATGCAGGCAGAATTTGATTTTATCAAAATATATAACGAAAGGAATTTCAATGCTGTAGATGAAGATGCGTCCCCATTCACGGAAGACAGTCGCCTATGCCATTATTATACCCCCGATGATTTTCAAGTCACATTTACTTCTTTAAATAGATAGTTCTCCCTGTTTCACATAAATTGTCAAAGCCTCAGCGCTTATTGGGATGGGCTAAATGAACTATTATTCAAATTGCTAGAGTCTAGGAATACCTGTGATGTGATTGGGCTCACTGAACTATTTCATATTCTCAGCAATATTTCGTACACTCTCCCTCGCTATCATCCACATTTGCTCAGGGTACAGTGCCAGAGCAAATGAAGCTTGCAAAAGTAATACCGGTATTCAAAAACGGAGATGAACATTTATTCACCAATTACAGACCAATTAGTATTATACCGACATTTTCTAAAATTCTAGAAAAAGTTGTATCCGCTAGACTAATAAGCTTCCTAAACAAATTTGACATTATATACGAACAGCAATATGGATGTCGTAGAAGACATTCCACGTTCCATCTTATACTACAGTTTTTGAAATATGTGACTGAAGCAAACAATAAACGAAAAGAAAGTACACTGACTGTATTTCTCGATCTCTCAACAGCATTTGACACTATAAATCATGACATTTTGTTGCAAAAACTTGAGTAGTATGGCTTTAGGGGCATAGCTTGTGATTGGTTCAAAAGCTATCTTTCAGATAGAAAACAGTTTGTGAGTTATGGTGGTCAAAATTCTGACCTTTCAAATATAAGATGTGGTGTTCCCCAAGGCTCAGTTTTAGGCCCCATTTTGTTTCTATTGTACGTAAATGACATCAGCGAATCAACTTCACTAAATGTCCTATCTTTCGCCGATGATACCACTGTATACTCATCGGGAGCAGACATGAATAAACTAGCCAGTAATACTAGTGATGAATTAGAAAAAATATTTGAATGGTGTTGTGTAAATCGATTGGAGCTGAACACAAAGAAAACAAACTGCATTGTCACGAGGGAAATCTTAGGCAGATCGATTGCAAATAGCGTATTTATAAACAATCGAAAAATAAATAAGGTGGGCTCTGATGAAAATGATAAGTCTCTAAAGTTCTTAGGAATAAACCTCGACGATAAACTATCTTTTAAATATCATATTACTCAATTATGCTCTAAGATTGCCCGTGTAAACTACGCTCTAAATAAGGCAAAAAAGCATCCTTCCTCTAGAGGCATTGAAGACGCTCTATCACACCCTGGTCCAAAGTCACCTTGTTTACGGAATTCAGGCATGGGGGAATTCTAGATCTACAAATAGACTCTTATTGATGCACAAACGATCGCTGCGGATAATAGGCAACAAAAAATACAATTCCCACACCGACCCTCTTTTTACAAGTTTAATATTTTCAAGGTACAGGATCTGTTTAAGTTACATGCCTTACTATTCGTATTCGATTGGCATCAAGGAAATCTACCAACACCATTCAGTTCGTTCTTTGAAACCGTTGATTTTCACAGCTTAGAATTACTCGGCAACCTGGACTTCTTCATATAAGCCGAACAAGAACTAAATCTATAGAAAACCTCCTACCGTATTTTTTTCCGAAACTGTGGAATGATCTTGATCCAGAAGTACGTGCGATAAATAATAGACAGATCTTTAAAAAAAGACTATCCTGTATGTTTATATCATCTTATTCGAAGACAATGAAATGCAACAATCCATACTGTCCCGACTGTTCCACATAGACTTGGAATGGTCTTACGTACCTAACAACGTTTGCGAAAAAAAAATTGAAAAATCTCAAATCTGATGCATCAGGTTTTCTCGTCATCCTGTGAACCTGCAAAGACCTTCAGTAGTTCTGAAATTGATGGATGTTTTGTAAGTTACATACAAGAGCTTATAGTTTAGTATAGTATAATACAGTGCGGTACGGCACAGTACAGTACAGTGCAGTACGGTGCAGTACAGGGCAGTATACCCTGCAGTATTGTACGGTACGGTGCTGTACCGTGCAATACAGTACAGTATAGTATAGAAAAGTAAATGAGGTGGTCTGAGCTAGGAGAACAGTTAAATCTCCCATTTTATCTTAGCTCCACATTTTGATACTACTAAATCATCTGGTCCTGGCTTTACATTGCACCTCAAATTAGCCTCGAATTCAATAGCCTATGACACTGTAACATTTCCTGCTCACCAAATCAGCATGCACAACTTTTTCTTTTTTGTCATCACAATTTTACCTGAAGGGGAAGTCGGAAGACAGCCAGTTTGGCTATGACTTCTCCTAGCAGTATGCAGACAGCCCATTTAAATGTTTCGTACATGTCATGTATTTTTCTATTCGTATGTTTATATTTATTGTCTTTTTTCTTCAATTATTGTAATGTATACTGCTGAATAAAGTCATCATCATCATCATCATCACCAAACATGGCGCAACTGGGTTACATGTCATGACAACGGATTTTAATTTTGTTGACATGTATATATACAATATACCCATAGTAGCTTGGAATGAACATTTGGTACACCAAGCTTCTATGGGTATATTTTCTTTATACCATGGTCGTCAGATTATTAAGAGTCGCTATTATTTTTTCTCGATTTTACTGAACAGTAGACGTACATACGTGCGAATCTGCTTTTCTTTACATGAGTGTCGGTGGGAGGTACTTCCGCTGTCAATTTTATCGCCGAAACGAAATGGAAAAGGAAATGTGCAAATAACGGGTCCTTTTTCATTTTAATAACACAATAACATACTAGTTCGAATTATGGATGATTTATTAACATGAGACAACATGAGACAACGCATGTTTGTTAATTTTTGGTATCTTATCGATAAACTCATTTAAAAACGTTATAAATAATTGACGCTTTCATTTCACTCTGCGCGAGGTGGCGAGCGATAAATTTAGACAAGTTTGCATTCAGGCCGAGGTCACCAAAGCTCAGCTTGGATGAAGTTCCACTGTAGATGTAACTTTTAACTATTGAAATCCCATTGCTGGCGTGTTCACCACGGTTGGTGTGTAAAGCTAAAAATTATGTCATAGGCTTTTTATATATAGTAGAATAGGTAATCGTGGCATAAAATGCACTTGCCTACATACTGCCTTTGTTGGGATCTTTGTAATTGTAAATCATTTCCGGAATAATAATGCATCTTGTTTAACAATGATCGAATAAAATAAACGTACGGACAAACGCCCCAACACCCAGATGACAGAACACGCTAGTTGGTATCACTTTCCATGTGATTTCAGACAAACAGAGTGTACAAAATTCCCTCTGGGATACAGGAGTCTTTGGTAGCTTAAAGTCTCATCATCTGATACGTCCAGTTTATCGACTACTCTGTGATGGCGTGGCTGAAGTAGGCCAATCGGTCAATAGTACGCTTTGGCATCAACACCTACATAAAACACTCTGGTATATTAAAACCAACAAACGACCGTTTACACATACTAACATCAAGAGCCATGGAACAACCCCATCAAGTGTGTAAATTGTCAGGGCAATCACATGAATGTCATTTACAATGGATTGCCCAGTGTACAGTAAAGCAAAATACGATACAAAAATAAAATATGTAAGACAAAAATTGTTAACCGAATTAACATGGCTCGATGGCACAATTCAAACTTTGCTACATCCCGTTCCCATAGAACAAATCGATCAAACTGAACTAAGGACAACGAAAGCTCAGTCAAATGCACACAAAAGACCACTAGAAAAAAATAAGACAAAACGGAAAAAGAACACGAAACACCTGACATATATCATATTAAATTAAAAATATGCGAATAAATAGAGGATATCTACGCTGTTTTAGTGAATATTGGGAATTATCTCATGAGTGTGAATCTGAAAGTTTTATTTCTCACGAGCGCTTGCGCGAGTGAACAATAATACTTCCAGGTCCACACGAATGAGGTAATTCACGATATTCACTAAAATGGCGTAGATTTTCTTTTTATTATATGCTACGTTTCATTTTACTGCACAGAATTCAGCCCATTTCGACTGCAAACGGTTTCAAGTCAAAAACAAAGATCTGTGATCGTTCCTTTTGTCATGAGCCGAAGTGTGTGGACATGAAAGTATTATTTTTCACTCGCACTAGCGCTCGTGAAAACTAAAACTTTCAGGTCCAAATTCATGAGATAATTCCCGATATTCACTAAAATAGCGTAGATTTTCTTTTTATTATATTCTACGGGACATTTTGCTGCGCAATATTCAGCCCAATTCGACTGCAAACAGTTTCAAGACAATAACAAAGATCTCCTGATCGTTCCTTCAAGGCGACGTTCAAGGCGACGTTATACGCCGAAGCGTGACGTCATTTAGGAAGCTACTGAAAAAAATCATCGTGTGGACCTGAAAATATTATTTTTTTATTTTTAACCCCAAATGCGTACGTTTCCAAACAATAACAAAGATCAGCTGATCGTTCCGTCACGGCGACGTGATGCGGCGTAGCGTGACGTCATTTAGGAAGCTACTGGGGCATATTCCTCGATATCCATCGAATCGATGGATATCGAGAAATACCTTTTAGATAATTTGCGATAATTCACTGGCTAGCATATAATGAAATAGAGAACAGAGAATAAAGAAGAAAAACAATAGGAAAGCCAAAAATCAAATTTGACTACAATGAATATTTTTTTCCATGGAACAGCTATTCAACTTTTTGCATAAATCAAAGGATACTGTCACTGACGCCGATACAATAGACTGTCAAATTTGAAGCAGTTTCTACCTTCCTGGCGAAAAGCAACAATAATTTTTCACACCAATCGTGGTAAAGACCATTGTGATCCAAATAATTGCAGACATTCTGCCATAACAAGCAGTTTATGCAAAGCCACGGAAAGGAAGATCAATGACCAACTTGTCTTGAAATATTTATTAGGAACGCCTTTGCCAGCACTAAAAATGAGCATACCATTTTCTTTGAGCTGGGAAATACATGCGATACAACATGGAAGCATCAGATTTGAAAAGACCGTTTCTTATAGAAAATTGTGCAAGAAATCGTCAGCAGGACTTCAAAGTAATATTCTGTCTTTTACTCTTTACAAACAATATCAGTGGCGGGATCGAGACGCTTTAGTATTTTTTGATTACATTTTGATCTGCCATCGCAGCAAAAACGTGAAGGTCATCGAGACCAAACTTCAGCTGGCGTTTGAAAAATTCATATACGAACTACAGAAAATGGAATGAATTGTCCTAGAGCAAAACAAACAGTGTTCATTTCTGAAAGCTCCGCAAGCATCACCTTCAACCGGAGTAAGTTATATATTGGAGTACCATAAAAGTTGTTACAGAAGAGTAATTGCGGGTTTTGTTTAGCGATAAATAGACAGAATGCGATGTGTGTTTGCATCGGTGGGTGTTTTACATAACGAGTTGGAATGGTGTAGTCATATTTCGCTCGAGCCTACAGCTCTCGCGAAATATGATTACGCCATTCCAACTCGTTATGTAAAACACACAACGATTTAAACACACATCGAATTGTCGATTCAAACACACATCGAAATATGACTACACTATTCCAACGAGTTATGTAAAACACACACCGATTCAAACACACATCGCGTTCTGTGTTAAATAAACAGATTTGTATTCCGATGTTCAAACCCAAAGGTGAAGAGTCCGTTTGTTTTTCTTGAAGCTGTACTGATCAAATGGGTCGGTAAAAATCAAAACAACCTTGCTTTGGGAACAGTCTAAATTACATTCGTTAACTTTTCTATTGGGCGTGTTTGTTGAAATTCGTATCGCTGTTTCTTTCGGCTGGTGTCCATTCACGCCTAGCCATTTGGTGGCTATTACTGATAGTGCAGATAGAAGTACAAATTTGGGCAGATGTGCAAAACAGCTGAGAGAAACTTTTTTAAAACAAGTTCGAAGCATGTCAGGATGTCCGAAGATTTACCGAAATAAAGTTGACCAGTTTGGATATATGGGGAACCGCAAACGAGACAGCCACATGACTGGGTTAATGGTGTGGTTGGAAATGATTGTTCTTTAATATCATGCCATTTTTGGTTAAATCATTTTTTTGTAAACCCACTTTATTTTGCTTTGGACGTTTTTCATTTTTACACTACGCGACAGGCGATAATTATACAACGAAATTAGGAAACTATTCGAAGCGTAACTAACGACTCAACGGGAAAGGAACTAGCATAAACGGTGCTGGGTTGAAAAGTTGAATACAGAAACATTTTTGTCATAGCGACGATTCCGTTAAATACAAGGGGTTAAAGTTTAATGGATGTGTAATAAATTGAATTCCGCATCACAACTGAAAGACCAGATGATTAGATGTAAAGAGGCTCTTAACCTTTGTGTAGGTAGTTTTCTCGTTCACCCAGAATGTCATACATAAAACCAATTGACGAAACCCATAACAGTGGTATTAACATTAGCCAAGAAGCATTTAGAACATCATCAATAGGTTCAATGTTGATTTAAACGGGGGAGCCTTCTCTTGCGAATAGCAGAATTAAACGATCGTGAGTAGAGCGGTCTGCATAGTCAATGAGAGAGAGGATTCCCTCTCACGATTCATCATCTTGAGTAATTATTCTTCTAGTTATCCTTGTTTGTTTTTTCCAGGGTGTATGGACATTTACACCGGTTAGGGAACTCATATCTCCAAGAAGTTTGGTGTACTTAATACTTTAACCTAAATTGTGGGAAAATACTGACAAAAATTTTGTACTTTGTAAGTTTCTTAATAAAACCAAACAAATATGGCTGTCACTGGAACTGGCTCAATGGGCCAGTTCCAATGACATCCATATCTGAAATATTTTATTGCACATAAATAGTAAATTTTCTGTATTTTTATTTTTGTTCTAACATAACAGAGCGGAAGGTATTAATTAATAATTAAAAATGGGTACTTTTTTTTTAGCTATATAGCCTGCTATTGTGTATTCTTGTTTTTACACCGTGGTTAACCACGGTGTAAAAAAGCTACTGTGGATTGCATGTTACACCGTAACTCTCAGCCAATCAAATGCAGTATTTTGTTTCATTTAGAAATAAATATTTTTATTCAGGTTTGGAACTGACAAGACTGATATTCGACCTTTTTATAACGGGTACTGAAACTACTGCCACTACCCTGACTGAGATGGACAATCCTTTACAGTTTGAAGATTCCTGCGACTCAAAACAAAGCGTTGACACAAGTGACAAATACAGTTGGCCCAGAACGTTCTTCGGGAACGAAAGAAAGGAAACGAATGTCATATTTAGAAGCCACACTATTGGAATCTTTGCGCCATGCCAGCGTCGTTCTATTGAGCGCAACACGCGCAGTTTGCGATAACACTAAACTGGGAGGATATCATATTCCAATGGGTACTTTCGCCATTGTCATCCTTCACTCTGTCATGACAGATCCCGACCTTTGGAAAAATCCAGAGCAGTTTGACCTTGACCGATTTTGGGAATCAGAATCACTGAAGAAATTGATAGACGTTACAAACGTTACTTATTCCCAGTTCCTTAATCGACATTCGTTATCAACCGATTTTATCAGTTGATAACGGATATCGAATTAGGAGCCGGGAATAAGCAACGGTTGTACCGCCCTCATAGAAATTCGAGTATTTCATTCCGTTCAGTTTAGGTAAGTGATATCGACACAATAGCGTTGTTTTCAATTGAAAATCTCATTGCGTGCACAGCCAGAGGCAACGGACATTCAATGAAAGTGCAAGTGAAGCGAAGAAAATTTGAAATATATGTTATAGACTGGTTTTCAAGTTAAATTCGGAATGACAAATATTCCAAGGCGCATTTTAAAATTATAGAATGAAATCACAAGTGTCATTTTTTTTGTTGTTGATAAGGCAGTAATTATAATGCTTGTATGTTCAGTGTCGAATATATTATCATGTTTACATAAGCTGGCGACCGTCGATTGATCCTTCCTTTAACATTTTTTGCTACTTGACAAACATTGCACAACAATAAATACCAACAGACATGGTAATAGAGGGGTGACCGCCTCCGACATCACCAATAGCTTCAGGCCTGTGGCTGGGGTGGTGTGGCAGTGGCAGTGGCCGTAGTAGTAGCAGTAGTAGTAGTAGTTAGCAAATGCGATATCGTCGCGGAGTAGGGTAGAGATCATGCTCTTACTGCAAGTTGTCTTGGCAACGTAAGTGGGCGAGTGCAGTGGGAGATGCGGTAGGGCAAGGGAAACAGTGGAAGTAGAAAAATAAGTGGGTGAGACCAGTGCAAGAGATCACAGATTGAGAGCAACAGTAGCAGTAAGTAGCAAAGTTGTAGTGCATGCGACCTCAAAATCGATGTGCAGTCACCTTTTTCAGTCCAAACCACTCACGGTACTCCGACCTGCTAATACCTGAAAATAGCTGTCCAGGTATTGGGTTACGCGGGATATGTATGTGTGCAGCCATTGACGGACCCAGGATTCTGGGTTTGGGGGGGGGGGGTCGCCACATATCAATGGTCAGCGGGGTCCAGGTGATCTCATTGGAAAATGTTGGAACATGGAAGGTCAATGTTGCCCTCCGCTGGCATATCTGTACATGACCATAATGTTTTCCAACCAACATATTTCAGCATTCAACTTTTGAAGAAAAAAAGCTAATTTATATCTACTGACATGAGACCCCAAAGGAGTCTATGTCCATACCAGTATCCATAGGGTACGGTATTATCTGCGATAACACAAGGACATCCACTAGCAAATGTAGAGGATGCCCATGTGTTACGTCGTTAATATCGTGTACTTTGGTATCGGTATTGAATTCCAAACATTGGAGTGGCGTGTGCCGGATGCGCCCCCACCCCCTCTGAATCCGCCCACAGCAGCATGTGTTTATACAAACAGTGCAACGGCGTTTATATAACACACGCCACACGCCCGCTCATACCATGTTTGAAACAAGGATCACCCGATGGAAGCATTTATGAGGACTGCAATTATCGAAGGAGTCTCATTATGAGTTCACTGTCTGAAGGAAGCAACATTTTTTTTATTTTCATTGCCTTCCTTCTGCTGGGATTATCTACTGGAACTCGTAATTCTCTTACTTCCATCGTAGAAGACTGGGCCATACCCAACGTATGTGCACAGGCATCGTCTTTTAACTTGCAAAGCTTTGTGCCTAAAGAAATAAACATGAAATAAAGGAGAAAGAAATAAACACTGCTCTACTACGTGGGCTATTACTGACCACACGGACATGCCGCACCGACCTCTTGAGAAGCGCCCTATATCTTTTTTCAGGCAGACGCTACACCAACCAGCCGCGTCTACCAGCCCAACAACGGGGGCAGCAAGTTGGTGCAGTGAACCGCGATTCTCATTTTAGTTATACTCATCGCAGATAGTATGTGATAATAACGGCACGCAGGTGTAAATGCGGCGCGGCCAGATCGCGTTCTGATTCTAAAAGAGGGCGTTTTGTGAAAACAGTTCTGTACTATCAGCCGAAAAGGGAAAACGTGGGATTCATGAATCTGGACAAAATATAAAGAACGATTTCCTCGTTTGTCGACCTACTTGGAAAAAATAGCCAACCTGAAATTCCAAGGTACGATCCGCGGCGAAGTTTATCAAACATATACTTAAATGATTATAAGTGTGTAATAATAAGGCCACATAACTAAGACAATGTAGTTGGGATATTGCAAGGACAGGGCATAACTAGATTGCTTGCCTTTCTTCAGATTTCCAGGTGGTAGTTTGTGCAGTTTGCCGATAGTTTCAGTTAGTAGCGTGAAGTTCGTGCGTAGTTAACTTGTCAGGATATAATGCAAACGTTGAAATAGTAATTTCCCAATATGTGTATGGTATGTATAGTGCCACATCTGTACTGGTGAAGGTAGCTTGATCATCCGGAGAGATGCACCGAGCAACGGCGAGTAGTTGTTGGGCTCTACAACTCACTAAAGTGACATAAGCAGGGTCAGGAATCGATTGAAGACAAGTGTCCCGACGTCGTGCCCTACGCTTTAGTAAACAGCGTCACAGTGCCCCCACATGGGCAATAGGGATGAAATGTCTTGTTCAAGGACACAACGCAGATGACGCGGGCCAGGACCGAATCGTCGATCTGTCAATCGCATACCCAGTGTTCTAACCAACGAGCTCCAGTGGCAGCGCCAGAAAATGCTTAGATCGTGAGAGGGGCAAGTAGGGTATAGATTCTCTGTGAAAGGGGGAGGTAGCTGGAGCGGGCAAGTCCGTGCGGATGTGTAGGATCCTTGCATCATGGCATGGAATTCAGATACCGTAGACACATTTCTTGGGCACAAGCAATCATAGGATGAGTGTTTGAGTTTTTTTCTGGACGAGGGGGAGAGGAGGGGTTTCTCCTCACAGGGAAAAATAGAATTGCGCTTTCAAATGAAGGCGTCTAATGACTAGGGGGAGAGTTAAATCTATTTTTTTAGACGTCGAAAATGGAGAAGCGTATTAACGTTCCTTCATATATTTTGGACGTTTAAAAAATAAAAAGAGACAGTATGATGGTGTGTGTGTGTGAGGGAGTGGGAAGGGATGGAGGGTGACATGGTGGGAGGGAAGACGTGGAAAGAGAGAGGGAGATTGAGTGTGTTTAAGGTACAAAAGATACGCACTGGCACAATATGGGTTCAAAGTCTACTTTTAGGTTGTGAATGGTGGCGAAAGCCCATCTATGTCACCACACGTTGTGCCGCCACGAACACTCTCATAAGATTAATGCCAAGACTGTCCGAAAATCCATGCCATATACTTCATAATGGGTGCCTCTGGTACTCCCATATCCAAATGTGGAGTAGCCAGTGGATTTCCAGGAATATGAACTTTACGAAACTTAATCCTTTCTACGCTCTGTTTCTGAATGAGATTGTTCAGATGAATGGAATTTACAGCAAAATGAGCAAATCGGGGGGGGGGGGGGCGTTAATTACACAGCCCTTAAAATTATTACTGAATCCCCAATCATTGCATGTTTATCGTCTTATCAGTGGAGGACAAATATGCTTTCATGAAAATAATTATGAATATGGTTAAAATTGGCATAACGAACAAAGCCAATAAGTTGTGTATTTAGTTGACGTTGACGCTTTCTGTTATCCGTTACTCACCGTTGATTTCAAAGAAACTGTTTATGTGCCGTGCAATCATTCATTCGGTTGACCCTTTACCCAACAAATCGGCCACATCTGCCTGCGTAATATGCAAATTCAGCAGCTGTAAAAATATTATTTTTCAAAGCATTTCAACAAAACCAAATCATGTTACACCTCTTTGGAACAAGCTCGTCGATGATATAGTTATGTTGAAATTGTTTGAAAAATTTAAAAAAACGATATTTAAAGGAATAAATTTTGATATCGTCTGCGTTGGTTAAAGGGTTAAAAAGTGGGACGAATTTCTTTTCAAATTCAATGGTAAAGTTCAGTGTAAACAAGCATTCTTATATGACGTGCTGTCAGTTAATAAAGGCAGTAAATCAATGAATTACGCAGTGCGCATGTTGAGTTTGAAAATTGAAGATATTCTTCATTCCATCGTACTTCAAATCATACACTAACAAAATCGTCTGTTGTAAGAAAGAAAAATGTACAAAAATGAAGCGGTTTATAAGCCACTCCGTTGACGGAATTATTATGAAACGGGCGACGTCATTTCAAATGTTTCGAGTCGTGACGTCAGACGGTAACATATGGCTCTGTAGCCGTAAACATAAAAATAACTTAGCGAGCTCTCGTTCAATCAGAGGGCGGGGATTTTAGTCTAATGAGGACATAATACCAAGAGGGCCGGAATTTTAAATTAATTGGAACCAAGCGAGACTTGGTACGTTTAACTATCCCGAAATATTCAAGACTCGTATTTAATAGTGCAACAGGAGGCATCACAACTTTGGGAGGGGCACCGAGATACAACAGTTGTCCTTATGGATAAAAGCACTCCTTGGGACCTCTGGATGAAGGAAATCCATGATGACATTGCTGAAAATCTTTACGAACTGAGAAATTTTGGGTTCAATAGACAAACCCCTATCACACAGTTATCTGATCCTGCAGAATTCGTCTGGGCACATCTGTGGATATTATTCAAATAAAGTACCGAAAAGACGTATTTATCACATGACTATTGTAAAGTTCAATGAAACAGTCCATCTGATATTCTTCTATATGAGAACACGTGTAATATGACCTGCAAGGATTTTCATTGGCTGAATTTTAGGCCTCATCACCTAATTAATATTCATATTGTACCACTCCATTGTTTACAAACAAAACATGTCGCGTGTACTTAACTATCGAGTGAACGAAATTGTGAAAATAAATGGAAAAGGAGAAGGGGAAATTGTTAAGATCATTGATTCCACAAAAGGCTTGTTATACACTGTGAAAATAATAGATATCGACTTTGAAGTGACTCTCGCGGCAGAACTTTTGAGCCCATTACACGATGAACGCTACCAGACGCTAGATTGCCAAGAAACTGTTGGCATTGCTAAGCAAACGGACGCTACTCAACAGAGTCGTTTTGTTAATGTCCGCGGTGCAGATATAGATGGATTTGTTGAAAAAGAAACAAATAAAAACACTTTAAGCAAGACCTTTTATGATATGAAGTTAGTAAGAAATTTTCTTCAAAGCAATGATATAAATGAGCATCGTGAAATTCACAACATACCGCCCAGTGAACTGTGTGTTATTTTATGCAAATTTATCCTGTCAGTCAGAAAATCTGACGGCTCTGAATATGAACCAAGCTCGTTGCGTGGATTTATTTCCAGTATTAACAGAAATTTAAAACGTTTTAATTATGGCCACACAATAGTTAGCAGTGGAGAATTTGTGAAAGTGAGAGACATATTGAAGGCCAAACGACAACTGAAACGAAGTGGCTTAGGCAATCGAGAAATGAAGGCGGAGCCAATAAGTGACAATGAAACTGACATTTTGTGGCAAAGCGGTCAACTGGGTTCTTCGACACCCGAATCTATAATAAACTCCTTGTGGTTTTTAAACACTATTCACTTTGGTTTACGGGGCTCAGATGAGCACCGTAAAATGTGTTGGGGGATGTTAGTTTGCACAAGGACCCAAATGGACAGGAATATTTACAGTTTATAGAATGACAAACAAAAAATCGCCCTGGTGATGTAACTTTGATTTACCAGAACTTTAGGTGTCCTGTGAATATTTATAAAAAGTACTCTCTTTTAAGGCCCTCTGGTTACAGTGACGAAAGGGACCCTTTTTATATAGCAACACATACTAAACAAGATATTATTTATGGATGTCGGTGATCAGTGGTTTAAAAGACAGCCGATTGGAATAAATAAACTTACCTCCATCATGAAGCGCATGGCAAAAGCAGCTGGTCTGTCACCGGAAAAGAAACTTACAAATCACAGTGCTCGCAAACATCTTGTCCAGAAACTTTGTGAAAATAACATCCCTGCTCACCAGATTATGCAAATCACAGGACACAAGAATATCCAGTCAATTAACAACTACAGCCATATCAATGAACAACAACACAAACAAATTTCTCGTGTGTTATCTAACTCCCATCTTCAAAATGAAAATAGGCCTCAATATCCTAAATCCATGGACTGGACACAGATGTAGTTTATCAAAACCAATCAATTTCAAACACAAATTCCATTGGTCGAAACACACAGTTTGCGGGTAGACTACAGAATATGTTCACAGGCAACATTTATGGTGGGCACTTTGAAATACACATTCATAACCCAGTCCCAGAAACATCATCAGCCCAACCGCTCAGAAACGTAGGCGCATCATTGTGTCCGACAGCGACTCGGATTAAAGTTTATAAAATATAGAAATTGCAAATCCCTTCTTTGGATTTGCTTCTCATATTGTTGACAATTGAATTACTAATGAGGGTTTTGTTGCAGTCTGTTTATTAAATGTCAACAAGACCGTTTGTTTTCAGAACTATTTTGTAAAGCGGACGTATTGAACGCATTCAGTTAACATGGAGAAAGTAGGTTAATTTTCCTTTTCCATGTACGGGAACACAGACTCGTTAAAAATAAATCGGTTCAAGTTCGTTTGTGTGTGTCATGTGATAAAAAGAAATTCGTTTCTCTTTGACATAAGATTTATGAAACTCGTTTCGACAATTTTATTTTAGCTCGCCAGAGGCTCGCTAAAATAAAATTGTCTACACTCGTTTCATAAATCTTATATCAAAGAGAAACTCATTACAGATCCTCTATTTATGGCATAAATCACACCTGGTCATGTTCTTAGGTTGTATCCTAATACATAAATGCTTACCCCATTCAAATACCTGAAAAATGAATTGACACGAGCATAATAAATAAAGAGACTATACAATGGAATTTCGCAAATGTATTTTCCAAAATCATTTATTTGCAATTGGAAGCACCGCGATTACAAACTACCGATAGATGGCGCGAGAGTACTACTGGTTAGAAACGCAGATTGATTTATGTTTACACTTTACAACGCACACACAACAGCAGAAAGCCCAGTGTTCAAAATATTGATAAAACGACTGTTCCCTCAATAATGCCACATAATTGTTGTGTCCCATTATGTGGGAATGTTATTGGTGTTTACATGTTTAAAAAAAAACAATTTACACGAAAGATGAATAAAAGCTTTGATAAGAAATGTCTCGAGTCGAATCAGTCGTCAAAACGCTGGATGCCGGGCAGACATGCAAAAATTGAAACAGGGGGACTCGTCTGCAAAGACCACTTTTTACCTTCGGATATTCTCTACTTCACCTCCACTCTGTATTTATTACAAACGCGTTTGGTGCAAAACTCGAATCATTTTCACGGGGTATTACAAAATTATGTTGCGTGAAAGAAAGGCTAATTATCGGTAATAATTTGAGTCCGATATGCCCTTACTCACGTTACTGAAACACACGTATGGAATTAAGCTATTCACTTGGGCATTCCTCAGTGACACCTGGAGACCTGCCTTTTGAGTATGGAGGTGTTCTCATAATGAACTTTGTAGTATAAAATTATCTGTCTAATAACTCATTTTTAGACATATTTTAAATGTGACAAGAGGTGTTTTGGGATCACCAATATTTGTAACTCTAACAACTGTTTGTGTTACAGTTACTGAGTTAGCTCTTTTGACGTTTTGTCACAGTTTTATTTGTTCATGCAGTTTGTTTTGTAACAATATATTGGTGAATTTCAGCCAAGATCTGTCCCTCAATAATTTATTACGAAACAAGCTTTGTGAGTAAGTGACTGATTTATATTATTTTACTTGTCCAACAAATCCTTCTGGGACGACTCGTTCCAAAACTCGTTTGCCCTAGGATTATTCATCCCAAGTAGATTATCCTAAGTGGGATGACCATTTTGTCCCATGATAAATAACAGAAAACTTATAAAATATTTATTTATTGGGATTTATCGACACTTTCGACAGTCAGGGTCCCTTTGTGTCAGACAGTTTTAAGGGTGGAGAACGTCCGAGTACCCGGAAAGAACCACCAAGCAGCTGTCAAGCTTCCCAATATTACTAACTCCACACAAGCAGGGTTAGCATTGGTTGAAGACGATTGCACCATCGACGTGCAGTACACCTTAGTACACAACGCCACCGTGCCCCCATGTTGACAATGGGGGTGAAGTGTCTTGCTTAAGGATACACGGCAATTGCTGCATGTGGGATTCGAACCGAGGACCTCTCGGCTTGCAGCAGACTTATAAAAACAGTGTAAACAAGTGTTTGACCACCGAGGTGGTATTAGTCCCCTAGGGCGTTTTTGTGACATAAGGTGTTTTTGTCACATAAGACACTAGAGTATATAAGCATCTCTGCATTTCAGGTTAGTAGTTTAAGAAGTACAAAGGCCGCCAGTAATGGTCCAGCCCAGTGAAAAGAAGGTCGAGTCCAGCTCTCGGTGGTACATTATTTTTGCCTGGACCGGTCCGATCATTACAATAACCTTAAATGAAGGGAAAGGTGATGAAATCTTACTTTTGGTAATACCAAAAAGGGAAGATATTAAAACATTTTCCTGCATTTAAGGTATTTTATAATGATTGAATTGGTATACGCATTTGTGTTACAGAAAGTATCAAGTTACTGAATTCTGCTGGGGAAGCTTGGTAACTCGGGGCGTGTGACATTGTATGCACATTGTGGAAATGTTTGGTGAATTTTGAACTGTTTTCTTATGTCCATCTTTGTAGAGAAGTTAAAGAACAAATAAAAGCTTGCAAGTTGTGATCTTGACTTGCTGGTGAATATGAAGTTCACGTTTCCGTTATCCTCCACATGCTCTCTTATTGGGTTAAGAACTTAAAGATAGATAGTGCAAATGACATTGGAGCATTTGCTCTATCTATCCTTACATTGCTAACCAAATCAGATAGCATGTGGAGGATAGCAGAAACGTGAACTACTGACTGTACAATATCAACACTGATTATGTTTTAACAGTTTTGTTCTCAGAACAGACACTTGACATATTCCAAATAAACTGGTCAATTTCCAACATGCAGGTATGCGTACCGCTATTGGATGTGGTAACTTTGGGCTAGATATTGCAAACTATAGGCTTAGCTTTAGCTGGCAAAATTTAACTCCAAGCCACTATATCCAATAATGGTATTACGCTATATCGTGACCTATGCTCAGTAAATGGGAAATGTTTATGAGGGTTAGTTGACATAGTAATTCGCTATCTTGCCTGACACAAGTCATTGTCAGTGGCAATATGCATACCGAATATGTCGGATTTTGACAAAAATGTCGAGAACATGGCAACTGTACAAGCAGTCTCTGCTCTGAAGTCGGTGGAATCAAAAGACAGAGGCGGCACTCAATGTCGTTTGATGTCACCGACATCAAAGAATGTATCTGAAGGTCTATAATTATGTGATCTCACACCAAGTGACCAGACAATTTCAAAAATGTGTATTGACTGGTGACTGGAACTTCAGATTTCCATAGCATATTACCCCAGTGTTACAATGAGGGAACCACCAATGTCTTTAATTCTGCAGACCGGGCCAGTACTGAACTGCCATGGATGGACTGACACAAAGTGGTCGAATTATAGCGGTCCAGTCCAGTCTTCAGTCCGGCCCTGGACCACGAACCGTACCGGTTTTTCATGGTCCTGTCCGCATCCATATTATTGACTATATATATTGAATTCAGTCGCAGATGGTCTCGGAGCTTCAGCTAGTAAGACAAAATGAAATAAAGGAATTATACATGGATATTGAAACAGATGGACGAAGTGTAAACATAAAACCACCTTACATTTCACAAGATTTATGTACTAACTCTTTCATCGCTGAAACTGAGATTGTTTTCATGGATCACAGGTGTGGCCATTACGGATAGCAGAAGACACCTTTCACAATCAAACATCTGCATTTCTCGTGATATGACATCAATTATTTGAACAAAACATGCTCAGCACCAATCATTGTTTGACTTTTTTGCTGACAATATTATGAAATTAAGTCATGGATGCTATATAAAGATTTGATAACAATCTCAAAAAGAATTTAAATGCCATGAAAATTGTGGTGAAAGAGTTGAAAAAGGAAACATAGCAAAACTTTAAGCAAACACGTTACGTTTTAAATTGTGGAATACATATTTACCATAGAGTATCTATATCTGTTGTTTGAAGTAATTATAATCTGTCAAAACAAATATCACTGGAGTGTTTGTTTGTTTTAGCAAACCAATCAACGTGGCTATAGCTTCATGCTGTGACACTTCACGTGACTTTAGAAAAAAACGTTTCCTACAGATCTGAGTTTGTCTCGGGCAGTATCAGCTTCCTTGCATGCATTTCGCATTAAATCGGACATTGATCTTTCTGGTTTACACATATATATATATGATGTGATATAGGCGACACATGCATAAGCATCAGATATATATTGGATATCTATATCTGTTCTGAGTGCTTTTAATATGACAGGATTGTATGGATTGACAAAGGTCTCTTGTGGAGTGCGTTTGAAAACAATTGTAGTTTTCTTCATAGCAATTTCAAGAGAACGTTCATAAATGGAGAAGATCATTCAAAGTTATATCAGTCCCAGTATGGTGCAATGCATCCATACCTTTTAAAATTACATCTCTGGCTTGTTGGATTTCATTTTCTGTAGTTTTAGCAGATAGTGATCTTGCAATAACAGTGGTTTCTGAAGGTAGCTTTGGGAAATGAAATCGACATGTAACATTCTTTTTGTTTTTACATGTTCTTGTGTGATGGTGTGTTTGTCTGGACAGAACTAAATCTCTCAATTCAGAATCAACATCCTCATTAGGGACTGAGCAAGAAATATACTTGTTTATGAATGCAACAACTTGGTCATCAGTGCCTTTATCTATTAGTGGTGCACCAAGAACATGCACTGCAGAATGAAAATGTGTTACGCCTCGTGCTTGCACTTCTTTTCGGATGTCATAATTTAATATTTGCCCAACCGGATGAACTCCTGATAAAATAACATTTTTCCAGAGTTTTCGAAAGATGACATCAATATGTCTGACAAACTGTAACAGGATTCCTTGCAAGCCAGTTGCATTTTTCTTGTGCATTCATTTTATTTTGAATGTATTCAGTGTCTAATTCCTCTCCATATTGCTTTGCAACAATTTTAATATGTTCTGGCCATTGGAAATCGGCTACAGATCCAGAAATGAAAAATGTATATGTTCCAAAGTATTGAATTTTGGCCAACATACCTTGCTGCATTTCTCGCCAATACTGTGGAGATCCACGGACGTTTTTGAATGTAGCATATAATTCATCATTTGTAAAATGTTGTTTCAGATTTTCAGGATTATTTAAATGTAAGATCTGATTGTCGACTTGTTTTCATTGTCATGCAAGTACTATCTGAACTGTTACAGATTCTATCCAGTGAAGACACTGAAATGTGTATTATAAACTTTAAGAAAATCTGTGATCTTTTGACAAGAGACGAGCATTAACATATTTTTTCGGTGTCAAAGGAACTGTTCTGTTTTCATGAAAGGTATTCGATCCAGTTGGGAACAGTGTGGGAAATGCTACTGTCTCCCAATGCTTTTGGTGAAAGGCAGATGTTGGTATCTGTCCTTCTACGGGGCTATATTTAATATTTCATGAGATTTCAGCAGTGGACCCGATTCTGGATATAGACATGTCACTGAATTTAGTGATATTTTGTAATTTAAAGATTGTACTATTTCTGGGGGATTACTGTTGTCAACTTCATCTTCTGAGTTAGTAATTTCCTCCTCCTCTGTCATATTATCTTGATATGGTTCTCTTTCTGTGGATATTTCATAGTCTCTATTCTCATTGCTATTAGTTGCAAACAAACTGTGTTCATTGATGGGAATACTTTCCATTTTGTCATCAAGACATGTTACAGCATTCCACATTTGTTCATCCTGTGACATACTGTTTTGTTCCCATTCATTATTCTGTATTACATTGGCATAGTGCTTGTTGTTATGTTGTAGATATAAAAATGCTTTGTTAATATGAGAAGGTCGTATGTACTGAGTTGAAAAAGAATGTTTGTCTGAAAGACGACGCTTCAAATTCAAAGAAATAATGTTAGAGTGTGATGTTTGCCTTGGTAATGACATTGCTACTTTGTCAATATTAGATGGTACTAAAACAACTTGTCCTTTCAAGCCATGCTGAGGCCCTTTTGGAAGTTGAACAATTTGCATGAAAGGTATAATTCTACTGAGTAAATGTCTTTCTAAACTACATAAAGTTTGTAGTTCTACAGGGATAGTGTCAGATTGTAAGCTGTTTGATATTGCTTGTGGAGGCAGCCTTCCTTGTTTGAGTGATTTTTGACATGTACAACAAATCCATTTTGCTTGTTCTGATGTAGTAGTAGTATTAGTCAAATTGGCTTCCTTATTAATAGTCACAGAAGATCTGTATAGAAAACGATGCAAGAAGTGCCAAAATATGTGGGCCCACCTTCAATACTTTCAAAAAATGTTTTAGCACATTCTGAACAGCAGGGTGTGTTGGAGGGCTTATTCCTGGAATGTACGAGTCCAGAACCTTCAGCATTTCTCTTTTATTATTGAGGTATTTTGTTTGATGCTGTCCTTTGTTGATTTCTTTAGTAACTTTTTTTTTATCTGAAGGCATGTTTGCACGCATCTGTCGGTGTTCAACTTTAATTTGTTTAGTAACTTTCTTTTTATCTGAAGGAATGTTAGCACGCATCTGTCGTTGTTGAACTTTAACAATTTCTTTAGTAATTTTCTTTTTATCTGAAGGCATGTTAGCACGCACCTGTCGGTGTCGAACTTTATCAATTTGTTCAGTAACTTTCTTTTATCTGAAGGCATGTCAGCACGCATCTGTCGGTGTTGAACTTTATTAATTTCTTTAGTAATTTTCTTTTCATCTGAAGGCATGTTAGCACGCATCTGTCGGTGTCGAACTTTATCAATTTGTTCAGTAACTGTCTTTTATCTGAAGGCATGTTAGCACACATCTGTCGGTGTTCAACTTTATCAATTTGCTGAGTAACTTTCTTTTTATCTGAAGGCATGTTAGCACGCATCTGTCGGTGTTGTATTTTATCAATTTCTCTAATAATTTTTTTGTTATCTGAAGGCATGTCGGCACGCGCCTGTCTGTGTCGCATTTTATCAATATGTTTAGTAATTTCCTTCTTATCTGAAGACATGTTAGCATGTATTTGCTTTTGTTGCACTTTAATAAGTTTCTTTTCAATTTCATTTTTCTCTTTGGATTGAAGGTTATTTTCATGAGAGTTTGGAAGCTCAGATTCTGATGCCGCTAAAACTTTTCTTGCACAGTTCTTATTACCACCAGCGGTGATCTCTTTCTATCTTCTTGTGTATTACTATTAAACTGTGAAGCTACACTGTTGAGGTTTGTTTCAGACAATCTATGAGATCCAGAACAGGAGTTTTGTTTATTCTCAAGTTTTTGTGTTTGTCGTAACAACTGCATAGATCTACATTTCTTTGCTTTTTGTATTTGCTGCTTTTGATGCTTTGACAAACTTTGGCCCGTTAGTATAAGAGTTTACTGTTTTAATATATAATTGCGGCAAATAATGTTGTGCCATAAAATACTGTTCTATCAATTTGCAATTTAAATTTTCTGTATTATTTGCAGTCGAGTTACAAGATTTTTTTCTCTGACACTTTTCTGGGGGTTCAGATTCTGATACAGCCGAAGCTGTTATTGCAAGCCTCTTGTTACCGCTTGTTTGTGTTACCGTGTGCAGTAACATTTGAGAACTAGTACAAGTGTTGGTATAAGCTGAATGTCCTTTTGTGTGGAATAATTTGTATTCTAAATAATGCAATGTATTTTCACATCAAAGTATATTGTCGCAGAACTGGGAACACAAATTACCAATACTGAAACTGTATAAGGAAGATGGTGGTATGAGACCACTGCAGTGAAGCTGTGACTTTAACATTTGTGACACATAATCAAGAATGCATATTTTCAGTTCTCCGCTCATAACATGATCTGGATGTAATCCATGAAATGCTTCATCATGAAGAGTATCTTTCTGTACACCTGACATTGTTTCACGATGTTATTGACTATTGTTGACTATTTTCTTATTTGGCTCTCACATTGAAATAAACATCATTGCACAAACTTGAAAATAGATTTTCATTCAGTTAGCGTAGTATATATTTGGAGGGAGGCCTACACATACATAGGTTAACCTCTGAAAAGGTAATTCCAAAGTTCAAAAGTTGAATTCAAATACAAGTTCAATTATCATTTATGATTTATTGATGTTTATGTCATTGTCACTATCTGGGATATATCATAACACAGCATAAGTATAAGTTTGGCAATCGTTTATGCTTATGTTGCCCACTGAGGGATTGCACCCTAGTGGCGTTGGTTACCAAGTCTTATTTCAGCAGTGGGGCAAAACAAATGTACCTCATTAGATATGCAGACATTCACTTCCTCGGCCTCCTATGGGGGTGGGGGGGGGGGGGGGGGGCGGGGGGTGGGTGTATATACAAGTTCAATAAACCTCAACTCTCTGCTCTCTGACGTCAAATTATCAAAATTTCAAGCAGCAAATGTTTCGCATAATGCAACTAGGAATTTAATAATAAATTCAATATTATTTGACGGAGCTGTTTGTGCTCTGACAATCAAGCTTGAATTCGTTAAATTCCTAGTTGCATTATTTGCCATATTTATGTACTAGTTTTGCTATCTTACACAGAGACATCGATTATAATATATTGGAAGAATAGATCACTGTGCATTGGCTGTAGGTTGCAGATATTAATTCAAAAGGGAGTGTTTTTAGCATGAAATTAATAGGAATTGCTCTGAAATCTGATAGCTGCATATACAGCAGCTATATTTCCTTCTAGCATCCATGTATACAAAATTCTTGTGAACTTTGGAATAACCTTCATAACATTTAAACAAATTCAATCATAACAAGGTCCTTTTTTCAAATAAATTAATATACTTTTGTTTATAATAGCCTTTTCCCAACACCTTTTGAGCAAAATGATACACATATTGATGATTACAATGCTGTTGGACAGGAATTTAAACTGGAATGGCGATATATGAAATTGTGACTCTCATCAAATAATTTATAATTTAGCTTTCTGCTGTTGGTCTTAAAACAAAATAATGACACTCATTGCTACTACTGGTGTCAAAACCCAAACAAAACATTAGCAACAAAACTCACTGCTGCTACTGGTTGCAAACCATAACAAAAAGACACCGAACACTAAAAAGTTTCCAAAAGATCTGCTGTAAAATATTGTTCTGAATGTCAATAAGTGGTCTGAATGTTTTGCCTTCCCTTAAATGTTTTTATTTTTGCAAGTGTCCCATGAATCAGACTTTACAGATTCATCTAAGTGTGGATGTTTTTGTAAGTCTACACACAGAGAAGTACATACACAGCAAAAACACTACTCGAAAAGATTACTTCCACTGTCAGTGCTTTGGGATGGTATTGCATCCCACATTATCACTCTGGTGGTCATTTGCTTGATCCAGTAGAGGGAGTTGTGGAGGAGACGAAGTCTGTTCGTTTTCTAGAAAAGGATCATCAAGGAAGCTCAACATTTCCTGGCTGAAATCCAGTTGAGTTTGGGGATTTTTTTGTTGCCGTGTCATGCACTCTCATTCTAGTTGGGTTTCATTTAATTTTCTCTTGGCTATTGCATTATCTTTCTTAAAATAGGCAAGTTTCCCCTTTGTTTCTTGCAATTTGGCATCATGTTTTTTTTGGCTTCTGCAACTATAGTATCCATCTTTGTTCTAATGTTATTGGTGGTTTTAATTACTTCATAAAGCATTTCATCAGACATACCAGCTACTTTCATTTTAAAACATGATCCTGTTATTTCTAATGCAAGCTTCTTAACTAGCAAACATTCCTCATTAATGGTATCCATGTTCTACAAATATAGATCAGAAATAAATTTACGACAAATGATGGACAGCGACTGCCGACAAGAAATAAATAAACTTACTAGCATATCCTGCTGAGAAATCACTGTATTAATCAATGAAAACCAGTTCCAGTGTAACCTACTGGTAGCTTAAAATTAACAGTACTTGTGATAAACCAATCCTAGTGATGAAGAAGGCTTCATTGCAGCCTTCTTCATCATTACGATCATTGGTCAGTACATGCGTTGATTTTCACCCAAACCGTCTCCTGGCTGAACTGTCCCCAGATAGGCAGGCCAGGTTCAGTCAGCAGGAGTATCAGACCTGGGGACGAGTTGGGTGCAATAACTGAGGACGGTTCGGCCTGGGGACGATTCGGGTTTCATGACATCAAGTCAGCAAGAGTATCAGACCTGTGGTAAGGTTTGGGTAAAATAATTGAGGACGGTTCAGCCTGGGGACAGTACGATTCGGGTTTCATGACCACAGTCAGTAGGAGTATCAGACCTGGGGGCAGTTTTGATAAAATAATTGGGGACGGTTCGACTTGGGGACAATTCGAGTTTCGAGACAACGGTCAACATGAGTGTCAGACCTGGGGGTGGTTTGGATAAAATACAGGTTATCAGACAGGATTTCAAATGTGAATTGAATCTAAAAATTGAGAATTGAGAGAAGTGCAGCTTGAACCATGTTGGAGGGAGGGGTGGTAACATAAAAATAGAGAAAAAGGCTGAAAAAAACACATCAAAAATGGCCGCCATTCCGCCATCTTGGATTTTGAAAAAAAAATATTGAGCGTGCATCATCCCCTCAGAACCATTTATCCACGTACCAAATATGGAAGGTGTAGCTAAAGCATGAGCGGAGAACTGAAAATATGCATTCTTGATTATGTGTCACAAATGTTAAAGGCATAGCTTAACTGCAGTGGTCTCATACCACCATCTTCCTTATACAGTTTCAGTAAAACAGACAGACAGACAGACAGACGGGCAGACGAACAGACAGACAGATCTTAGATTCGGAAAAAAACATACTGAGCGTGCATAATCCCCTCATAACACTTTATCCATGTACCATATATGAAAGGTGTAGCTTGAACCATGTTGGAGTGAGGGGTGTTAACATAAAATAGAGAAAAAAGCTTAAAAAACATAACAAAAATGGCCGCCATGCCGCCTCTTGGATTTTGAAAACAAAATATTGAACGTGCATCACCCCCTCCCAACTCTCTATCCATGTGCCAAATATGCAAAGAGCAGCTTGAACAATGTTGTAGGAAGGGGTGGTAACATGAAAATAGAGAAAAAAACACAACAAAAATGGCCGCATTCCGCCATCTTGGATTTTGAAAAAAAAAATTTAAGCGTGCATCATCCAATCAGAACCATTTATCCATGTACCAAATATGAAAGGTGTAGCTTAAAGCATGTTGGAGGGAGAGGTGCTAATATAAAAACAGACAGACATACAGACAGACGGACAGACGGACAGACGGGCGGAGTGCAATCCTATAGTTCCCTTACGGTTCCCGTAGGGGACTAATAAAAATCACTCTGCACTAGTATTGCAGGAGTTAAGTTATGGATAATGAAATTCACTACAACACGAACTAAAACATTTCAACAATATTTATGTGTTCAAAAAATTATGCAAAGTGGAAATGTTAAACAAATACAGTTAGGCATGACAGTGTCATGTTTTCAAGAAAAGAAGAACTCAACAATGTCAAGACAATAACATTTATTCAATACATATACCAATATAAAAAACACATTCTTATAAGAAATAATAAGAAAACAATGAACATATAGGAACATATGTAAAAGATTCTTTTTTCCGGCATCCTTTTCCCCAAATCTGATAAAAATCCCAAAAGTGATAAAAGATAAAACCGGGATAAATAGGTGTACTGCAAAGCAATTTAAATATAATCCCCGGGGCATTTTTCCATATTAGTTTACACTTCAAGCATCTCCCTTCAACAAATGTTTTCTTACCACTGTACTGTTGACATTAACATTTCATTTAATAATGTTCTATCCTATTAAAAATGATATAAACGCAACAGCCATATCACTTTGTATTTATTACTGATGTAACTTGTCATATTTGTTGAGTGAACAGTTCATTCATTCATCCATTTATTCATTTATTCATTCATTCAAGACTTATTGAACAAAGTGCCGAACAAATTGGAGTCGGTAGGGATAACACTTTTTTCTATCTGTTGATGTTCGTCCTTCACTCTCCTTTACCAATTACCAGAGTAGGAATGTATATGTGGTTAATTAAAATTTCCCTTCTTCTTACTATCAACTCCCAGCCCCTTCACCTCTTCCATCTTTGTCCCGTAACTCAACCAATGAAAGTATTTAAAATGACAGGTATGTATGGATGAATATTTAAAATAATTTCTAAAAGTAAATCAATTTTTTAATTGAAAAAACTAATAATAAAAGCTCAAAATATTTTTTCCGGTGCAGGTCAAAATGTCCTGCCCCAAGTAGTTTGTACAGGTCATATTAATTTGGTGCAGGTCATTTTCAACAAGTTGCTTTACACATTGTAATTAGACATATGGTGACTACAAAATGAGGAAATGACTTGCTACTTCGCAATGGAATTTAACTTTATACCGAATTACCAGTGTTTTTTTAAACTCAGATTCTAAAATTGAGCAGAATATTGAATCGGTCAAAATGTCCTATGGATTTCAAAGAGTGTAGGTCAAAGTAAGTTTGGTGCCGGTCACTATCCATGTTCCACCACTTATTTCAAGCCTTGCTGATAATTTATTTTATGTTGAAATTTATTTAGAATTAAGCGTAGACATTTGATTAATAGGTATATCCAGTTCAGGGAAACCTTAACATGTTTGAGCCTGGATTCTAAGCTTACACCTACTTTGGTTTGTGTTACACCCACTTTCAAGTCCTCATACTCTTGGCATTAAGTTGAAAATGATGATTGACTTAGTTGCATATATCTGTAAATGACTGTAATGTACTAACAATGGTACTACATGTAATTACTAATTACTTTAAAACTACTTTTAAACAATATATTGCACCCCTCCCCACACTACAATGTAGGGTATGTGACCCTTCACTCCATCCCCTCCCGCTCCTGGGTGTTTTTGCCAAATTACCCAACCAACACATGAATAAATACAAATGAACTGACAGACATGGCAGAATCTTATGCCACTTACTTTTATAGTATATAAGTTACAATTTGGGCAGTAAGGTTTAGGAAAGTGCCTATACATGTAGGTATGCTGCAACCTGTGTACTCACACCAAAGTATGGGGAAGATGCTAAAATGTTTCTCTGTTTGGGAGAAGGGACAAACTGACTGGTACATACAATTAAGTCACCCATCATTGCCAAGAGTATCAGGACTTGAAGTTGGGTGTAACACAAACCAAAGTAAGTGTTAGCTTAGAACCCAGTCCCCAAGCATGTTCAGGTATCATTAAACACCATATATCAGGAATAAATTGTTTGAAAGCAGTTAGTACCATTGTCAATACAGTTACTGGTACAAGCAATTAAGTCAATCCCTCATTATTATGAGTATCAAGACTTGAAGTTGGGTGTCACAAACCAAAGTACAATACATGGAGGGTTTATTATCACTAAATCACATGCAGAGTCGAATTTTCACCCAAGCAATAATTGGAAGTTTGTTGCAAAGCATAACAAGCACAAGCAAAGTTCCTTCAGCCAATGGGCCTCCGGTTTAAACACAGAGGTGCATTGGCTGAAACATTGCTTGTGTTTTTTGTCCATATGTTCATAATTTGAAAGAGATACTTTGGGTTTATAACTCCACTCCATGGGTGATTACAATCTAATCTCCACATACTGTAAGTGTTAGCTTAGAACCCAGTCCCGAATTATGGTCATGTTTCCTTAAAATGCATATATCTGTAAATGAATAATTAAAAATACAAAACATTATTTATTATTACACGCAACATTATATCTTCATATCTTAATAAATTTAAACAGATATTTTCAGTTATCAAAAAATGAGGTGTTGTTATTTGTAGATATTTTTAAGTCCTGATACAGGCAAAAAAGAGTCAGAAGTTTATTGAACAACTTTTTGTGCCATGCCGCGTTATGCGGTACAGGTGTGTGCATATATGTAGAGAGTGTGATTCGAAACTGAATATCTTCTTTGCAATTTTATGCCCCAAGTCAGTAAAAACTAAAGCTGTTTTTCCTTCAATTAAACATTTGTACAGAAGTTTTTAAAAATATTTATTGAATTCAATTGGTGGTAGGCTCATTGAACACTCCTTGCAGGGATACACAGAAGTCGGAATAGGATGAAAATTTCAAACCGACCTGTCACCGAGCGGATATATTGCAACTGCTGTGGCTTTTCATTCCCAGTTTGTCTCTGGGGTGGGGGTTTGGTATCTTATTGGCCTTTTTACCCTATTCCTTACTGCAATAATAAATTTGCTTTTTACTATTTTCTTTTCTTTATTCATCTTGCTGTGTTCAATATTTTTCTTGTCTGTGAAGTGTCAGTAGGGGTGGGACAGAATACATAGGTTAGATTATCCCCCACCCAGCTCTGAAAATTGTTCTCTCCTAAAAATTTCCCAATTTGTGAGTCTGACAATTAGATTATATTGGGGATGACTCTTCGGAAACATTGATTTGTGCCAAATAAAATGTTCTTGTTCTTCAAATGTCAGGTAGGGGGAAGACACACAGTTCACATTATCTCCCCACCTCATGAAATTAAAAAAAAAAAAAATATTGGACATATGAGTCTTGAAATGGGACTGCAGTGCGGAACACTCGCCCAAAAGATTGATTTTTGTATAAAAATTGATTTTTGTATAAAAATTGATTTTTGTATATAAGAAAAATTCTCGACCTTGTAGTGTCAGGTGGGGTGTGTGGATTAGCATACACACAGAGATCTTTTTCCCAGGAATATCCGACATAAGTCTTGGATTAGATTGAGGAAAACCATTCAGAAACATTGGTTTGAGAAAAAAATATTTCTTGTCCTTGAAGACCCAGGTGGGGAAGATCCACTTGTCATGTTACATGTATTTGTTACCTCGAATTCCTAAAATGTTGTGTGCAAAGATATTTTAGATGATAGTCATAAAATAGATTATATTTTAAAAAAATACATGTATTTCAAAAATAAAGATTGCAGCAGAAAAACATTTGTGAGTTCAAAATTTGTAAAAAGTGTGTGTGTGTGTGTGTGTGTGTGTGTGTGTGTTTGTGCGTTTGTCTTACCAACTTGACGAGGTAACTAGACAAAAGAGTTCGCGTGTTTCGCCTTACTGAGGTACAAAAGACAAAAGAAACCCTTTACCTCGGTTGTTTTCCCAGAACTGTACCTGCAAAACGAGGTAGAAACCGTTAGTCCACACAAAGGACAAACAATGGGGTACCTCGGTATGTAGGGTAGACAAGACTGTGTGTGTGTGTGTGTGTGTGTGTGTGCGTTTGTCTTACCAACTTGACGAGGTAACTAGACAAAAGAGTTTGCGTGTTTCGCCTTACCGAGGTACAAAAGACAAAAGAAACCCTTTACCTCGGTTGTTTTCCCAGAACTGTACCGGCAAAACGAGGTTGAAACCGTTAGTCCACACAAAGGACAGACAATGGGGTACCTCGGTATGTAGGGAAAACAAGACTGTGTGTGTGTGTGTGTGTGTGTGTGTGTGTGTGTGTGTGTGTGTGTGTGTGTGTGTGTGTGTGTGTGTGTGTGTGTGCGGGGGGGGGGGGGGGGGGGTAATCAGGGTGTGTGAAGTTGAATTAGTTCATCCGGAGGGGGGGGGGGGTGTATAAATTGGTATACCGGGAAATTAAAATTTTGTATTTGAGTTCTATGTTCTACGATGACTCCCAATTCCCAATACCTGTGTGAATAAAAAAGAGCCCATGTGTGGAATTCAATCAATGCTCAATGGCCATACTGTACATAAAACAGTGTTCATCTTATACTGATTGATTGTGATTTGCTTTGTACATTGTAAATACATACATTACATGTATAACTAACACAATGTCTCCAATTTTAAGCACACCGAGAAAAAGCTTGCAGCTAAATTTATTCATCAAAAGTAATAGATTCAACATTTCTACACTTAAAATGCATTCTTCTTTTCTTATGGACACTTTTGATGTATAACATGACCCATTTCTACATAAAATGACAAAGTACTGTGGAATTGAAGTACCGTCTAATTACCAATAACAATTCGTGTCAGATATGTTCTTAACACGGCTAAGGGAATCTAAGAGCTAAGTTTGTATTTCAAACGTAATGTTTTCAACACATCTTCAATTAATTTGAATTTTTGTTTTAAATACAGGCACTTGTGGTGTGTAACATGAATATTTATAATTAATCGGATGACGACTGAGAACTAATATCTCAATGACTGGGCGAAATTAGGTTACACTACACGACACAATGTCCTAACAAACCTCAAGACACTCGGCTCGTTATCAAATCTGTCTTTCAGCCGGTTATAATGGCTCCTCTGTTGTCAAGTTCAATTTTCGGAAGTTTAACGGTGTAATTCCCGTGATTCGGCAAATTCATCGAAAAATATTTCAGCTTTTGTGATAATAATAGTGCGTGTATTTTCATGAACAAAAATAACTTCCTCTGGTCAAATCGAAAGTATAGTATAACCTATAGAACCCACGCGCCAGCTGTCGACAGTCGACGTGGTACGCCGCATTAAATGACACATACGTATAATGACTCTTTTGTTTGCATCACGTCAATATTGTATTGTCTTCATTCATCATATTGAGGTATGAGTCACTGAAACTGGCTAATTTTCAAATTGGGAGCCCAAAATATACTTACTCTCCTATGTTATTGATTTCCAGTTATTCCCTTCTTGTCACTAAAAATATTCTTTGTGCGATAATATCTGTGTAACGTTCCTTGACTGTATCAAGGCGCCACCTGCAATGCTTTAGCATTGCAGACAACACCTTGCAGCATTCGAGGGAGGGATATTCATGATGATGGCATGCCTTTGGTATCAGGAAGTAATGAACATATTTCCATATAGTGGAGGAGTTTGTTCCACGTATCGAAAACAACAGTCTTTCATTTACGAAAAGTTTGAATTGTATATATAGTGCTTGAAGAATCAATGAATTGTGATTGTGGCATCTTCTTCTGAGATCGTTCCAATGAGGGGTCATAAGCATTGTTTTGGGGCGAGAACTTGAAACCATACTAACATTTGAATGGCGAATTTTGTAAATGGGGCTGACCGGATAGGCTGCTAGGTTGGACAAAGAGTTAACTTTATTGAATTGAGAGGTAATATCAATGTAAGTTTTATATCTCTAGGCATCTTAGAATTCTGTAAAACAGTCCCATTTACCGGTGAATACACGCACGACTGTGCCCCCAAACTTGCACACACAGAAAAACGCCCTATAATCCTATCCTGTACTCGATCTCTCTCTCACAGACACATACATGCTGCATTCGTACACTTAAACACACCAGATAAACCCACATACATACAGAAAAAGAAATCAAACAAGATTTATTTATTTTTATTTTGGTCGTTTAGACACAAAATTATGACCTTCAAAGTATAATTATTGTAAGCATCGGCTATGTCGTGTTGCATTCAGATGGGCAGTGGTATTCTAATGCGTCTAAAAATAAACCACTGCTCGGTTTCTCGCCAAGGTTGTTTACATATGGTCCGATTAAAAATCTCACGCAGTGAATCACGAAATTCATTTTAACACATCTATACAATTTGTGAAATATCTTTGTAGTAATATCGACTTGAGCTTTCAAAGATGTTTCTTTATTTTAAATATCAGAAAAAAGCGTTTGTCGAGGAGAGTCGCTTGCATGAATGGAAATGACAATCTTCCTGGCTTCCTTGACAAGACACTTTGAATTTCTTTCACCTGAGGGAGAAAGTCCTCCAGCAATAGAAAGCAAACTTAGGGCATCAACAAGCTCTGAAGGCACATGTCAAATTATGTGATGAATTCGGCGCTGTGTTTAAATTCAACCATCTGGAATATTTAAGTTGTTAGGAAACGCTAACCTATTGTTCGCTTTTCTGACCAATTGAAATATTTCATCCGATTGAATCTAAGATATTTCATAAACATTCATTTTCTTTGAGTCAACGCAAGAATTGTTTCGCAATCGAGACTCAATTTAATCGAATCTTTATTCTCTATTGACTTTACAAATAATATGAAAATACTTGTTTTCTAAATAACTATGAATGAAGACTCAGCATTGCTGTTGTTTTATGATTTCGCCGCGTCGTCCCACCAATTATGTTAATTTGCTGGGGCTTTAAAGGTGGGTGAACTAAATACTTATTGATTGGGAATATCAATAAATGATCACGAATAATATCTGTATAACTTTGTGTGTAAAGAGACATTACGTTAAATCAACGGTGGCATGCGTTCAAACTCCACAAGAAAGTGAGTAAACGAACAGCCAATAACAGTTTTGGATTCCTTACAGAATTTGGTGTATTGAGAGTATGTGCCTGTACAATCCATAAACGTCGCCGTACAATGTGTTTCTAATTCCAATTGGCACCCAAGGCATAGCTTATGGCTCTTCATTGGAAGGAGGTGTTTGATGCCTCATAAGCAATGTTTTTGTTAGAGTATTAATGAAGACATTTAGTCACTCTAACGGTTTTTTAACAATATCGTCTTTAGTCGTGTTAAGAGAAGATATCACAGAAATTTTGCAACTGGCGAACACATTTAGGAATCGACCGCAAATGCCAAGCGAGATCAGTAATAACTCAGTCTGACTGCTTTACAGGTGTGTAGGAGTAAACTTTTGAACTGTGTGGTATCTTCCATGTCAATTTCAATACCACAGGTACAGGGCTTCCGATTCCATTACTTACCTGGCGTTAACTGGCGCTAGCAATTCAGACTTTCTAAATAGTCAGGTAGTCGATTGCACCTACTGCGCAAGCGCAATACTACAATTAAAACTGCTAGTCCTGTAACGAGCTATGCGCTTATTTTGACATAATTTCGCCTGGGAATTACGCGAAAATTTGCAATCAAATGGCATGTAAAGCACAGAAGATTCTCCGGTTTATCATTAGATAGCACATGTTTCCGCCAATGAACCTCCGGGTTAAACCCGGAGGTCCATTGTCTGAAACTGTGCCTGTGGATAGGGCATATATACAGAATTAGATAGCCTTACTATTGTCCTAGCACGCAGGTCAACGCGCAGAGTGATGTGCTATTTGTGGGCAATTCGTGACAGGACTTCTAGTTTAACTGTAAATGAAACAAACCTGCTTCCACTTCCATAAGCTGTCCTTAAACATATTCAGGATGTTAACAAAATTAATTAATTGTCCCTTCTTTGAAAATCCACGATGGTGACCAAAATGGCTACCCAAAATGGAGTCTTTTTAAAAATAAGCCATATATTGATGATTTATTCTAATAAAGGTATTATTAAAACAGTCAGTTATGTATGTCTGGATATATGAGACTAATTGATAACATTTTGAGAAATTTCCAACATTCGCCAATGGGAAGCTGTCGTCTTCTTTTCTTCTCGAGTTTGGACATATCACTGAGGACAAATGAGTGGAGTTCAAATGAGTTATTCCGGGATTGCATTCAAGATAGCAAGCTGCCAATATGGCCGACATTTTTGTGATATGAATAGCCAGTCAGCAAAAGTCCGTAAATCATATTTGCTATTTATCGCAGTATAACAAATATCATTTATTGGGAAATAAACAGGACCTTCATAAAGTTGCGTTTGACCACAGGCCCAGTCACTTACATGTTTAAAATGAAATTCAGTAATATGAGTGGTAACATTAAAATATATTAATTTTTGACAAAAATATATGAGACGATACCTGCCTAGAGGCAATGATAGAAATCTATGGTTTTTCCTTAAGGCATTTTGTACTCCATTTTTGGACCCGAAAACAACAAGAATTGTAGATATGCACATTTTGCTGGAACATTATTGTATTTTTCTGCAACAAGCATTCAATGTAAACCGTTTGAAGAGCTCAGTGACAGGAGCGTGAGGACACTCACGAAAAACAAAAACTGCTGGTGTCGCTTGGGCTGCAGGTAGGGATGGGGACATGGTACATAGTAGGTGCCATAAATCCCCCAATAACGAGAATATAAAGTCGCTTGATCATAAAAGAGGATAGGGAAATTCGATTAGATCGAACTTATCTTTCTTTACACAGCACTAGTATCTCACCCGGCGAAAAAGAAAATCGAGAACATTGAATGAGAGATGCAGTTTCCGTTTGTTTTTGTTATCCATCTTGATTTTGTAATACTCTATTTAGGTTGAGGGCCAATCCTAATTTTATTTAAAACGATATCTGAAGAAACGGCGGTGGAATCAAATACATGTACACCTCAAATACATGAAAATTATACTAAACCTCCACTTAATCCTAAGAACAGACGACACTTTATAAAAACATTTCTCGAATAAGTATAAATTTCCATGTTTTGTCTCAAAACTTAGTTTATATCCCTCATTGAGCTAGTTCCAATGAGGATCATAAGCTATACTTTTGAGACAAATAAATGAAAAAAATAATAGAATTTGAATGTCCGATTTTAGACGTTACGTTGGATAAAGGCTTAAGCGACGTGATGAGAAAATAAAATATTAAAATAAGTAAAAAGAAAATCCCGGCCAAACGACTCTACCTTTTTATTTCATGTAACGTGAACCAAACCAATATTTTTTCGCTTTATGAACTTTATAGTATTGTAAATAACCGCAACCACACCCTCCCTGAAATTAATTTTAAATGTATTCGAGCGGGGACGGCAAACATGACGGAAATGATCAAAGGTTTTCAGAGTTAACCATTCTGAGGTCAACAACAACTGTCCCATTTCATTTTCAAAGACGTTTGCCAAAATATTTTTTTTAACAATTAGTTTCAAGTACTTGTGTCTTCATTTCCTAGAAAGCACTTTTGTTACAGACCTGTTATATGAATTCCCCATCTACAACAACGCTAAACCATGCGAAACGGAAATCGTTGAGAGACTATTTTTATAAGGAAGCGAAATTTCACTGGAATTTTCTACAAATCGAGCACTGCAATTACAATCTGAATCGCTAGAGAATCCCCCCCCCCCCCCCCCCCCCCGCCACACCGAGTTCCAAAGTGTTTTATGTGCCACTAGGTACATATAACACATTGGAACTCAGAGGACCAAACGGTAATACGGTTTCCCCTCGCAAATGTGGTTGGCGGTATAATGTGTTCTTTTTGTTGATAGTTGTCAAATGAATTGTTGAGTGTCTTTCTAATAATTGTTTTTATAGACGTGAAGACGTGTAATAAACACAGAACAACACGCGTGTGTGAATGGGTTAATCGATATGGCACTTGTGCAGCCGCTCGTTCTACCATTCCGCTCTGGTACTCGGGACATATTGGTTAACCCTTTCACAGACACGTTTCGTTCTTTGTATTTACTAAAAGAATTCCAGTCAGTTTCTATCGGGCGCGTTGTATTCCGTGAGCCGAACGTCCATGAATATTCCAAGGCTGTTCTAAGTTTATGTTTAAAACCCTTGACAGGGAAAACTTTTGGAAATATTACAGTACTGTAGCAGCTGTGGTTAATTTATTTTTTTTAAATAAATTTCTGGTATTATAAATAATTTAAAGCTAAATTTAGTTTCAAAACAAATATTCAATGTTACAAAATAGGAATAATTATCCGGATAATCAAAACACAAATTCATAATTGTTTTTATTTAAAATTTATTGTTGAGGAATTATATAATATGACTGGAAAATTTCGTTATTATATAATCAGCTAATAGTCCTGTTAATTAATGTAGCTTGCATATCAATCAGACATCTTCATCATTAGTAATGACGAGACTATCTAATCGTAACCCCGTTGTGTTTAACCTTGATTAAAGTTTATCTCATTTCGGTATTTGTGTATTAAATCACTTTTTGGAAATGGTGATCTATAAATAGGGTAGCGAAAGTCATCTTACAATTGTACCTTGGAAATGCTCCGTGTTACGATAGGGCTTGTAATGCTGTTAATCTTTGACAAAATACGCATTGTAAGTTCATTTATTAACATTGACCTTTTAAAATCCAGCCTTTATTACGCAAGACGTCATGGAAAATATGCTGGCGTCAGCATTGTCTCCCAAGTAGTAATGAATGGTCCCCTGAACTCCAACCTCTGCATTTCGGGCGTAGTCAGCGTCTAACCATTACTCTGTTCTTACTGGTTGTAACTGTGTCACACATGCAACGTCAGAAAGATATACGAACGCCATGTGACTCCCCCGATGTTGAACGTAGTTTCGAAGGTCAGTTGGTATAAAAGGAGAACGTTCGAGTGACGGAGATTCTCGCGCAGTATCTCGCCGGAAAACCTGAACAATCGAACAATTGTGAAAGCTTCCGACAGCACAAATAGTGAATTAATCCTTGAATAAAGGTGTCAACTTAACGGATTAATCAACTGATTTGCATAAAAGCGATTACTACTTCATCCACAAATTAGTATACACCAAATACAAATTCGTAGTAGCCGTATCAGATGTTTTTACACACTAGCTCGCTGATTACCTGTCAGCTATAAACAGAAACATTACTACTACACAATAATCATTTTACTCCAATTTGTTTACGTCGCAATGCTCCAGTACACCTTTATAAACTTGCCTTGACCCCAGTTCCGGCACAGGCCCGTCGGATCTGTGTGGAGGCAGGGGATAGAGAATCTCGGGTTTATGTATCGTTCTAAACTGACTGCGTTTATATTTTTGAAGCCCACGATAGGTAGTTTATTAAAGTACATCTAGTAGCTAAAATACCTTCCAAACCTTTAACACAAAAATGGTCAGAACATCAGACACGACATTTACATGTACCAACACATTACAGTGGTAGCACCGACAACACTTTTATAATAAATATATGTGTTCCTTGTTCTATACCTTTTAAGATTTATTACTTTTTGTCCTTCTTCGTAGTTGAGGTAGAGTCTCAATTCTGTGTCGTTTTTAAAAGTGCATCATGTAGTGTCAGAGTACCTTATAGGGCACGTACACGTACGTAGTCTGAGCTCTTGCAGTTTTGTGATTCATCTTGGGATACATGTACATCGAGTAATTTTATGTTGGCAGTCTGTGCCCATGCACTCTCGCAACTGAACACCAATTTCTTTGCTGTATCTCCTGTTGAGTATCGTAAGGTAGATATGGCCCAAGCCAAAGGGGTATCCCATGACGTAGCTAAAGCCACCCACAGACTTGTTGTAGTTTACCATTAGAGAGCCTGCTGACTCACGGAAAACACAGAAGATACTGAACATCAAAGAGCCTTTTACCAGCTGAATGTCCAATCAGATGACGGAACAAATGAACTTAAAACAGAGAGTGATACAGCTGTGACCCAAGGTTAAGTGTGACCTAAATCCGAAACTTTTCAGCACTTGCCGTATACAGAAACTGTAACATACTGCTACTATGACTGGAAACGTACACGGAGTCCGGAAATTACTATACACTCTACCACTATGAACTAACATCCATTTGAAACCCCAGAGTAACTTGGGTTAGGGAACAGCGAGGCGGGAGCTTTTGTATACTTGGTCTACTTGAATGCTGGCTCGGCTGTAACGGGAAGTCCCCAAAGAGTTATTTGCGACCTGAGAAAAGCATTTATCATGCTAGTAATTGTTATTGACCAATCAGCTTTAATATCTAGTGACCGTACATGAGACTGTGTATCATCGAGCTGACCGTATATAGAGCGTATATACGGTCAATTCCGACATTTTGTTTTTGACATCCAACGCTCGCTTTTACGTTTTTCCTAATTTCGCGTGATCAACGATCAACAAATAATTTCGCGTGTGTGCCTGTTGAGCAACGTACAACTATAGTACGTTTCTTCCAGTCTTTGAGAATTTTAATAAACAAATGTAAATAAATACAATAAATAAAGCACTAAAACGACATGTATAGAAGCCATCTGGCACTGTCTGAGGCGAATGATGAATGAAACTGTTCCCACTTACCTTCTTGAAAGAATTGTTAATCCATTTGCTCCAGTTGTTTTATTTTTCCATTACTTAACACTGAATTAAAGTTGTAAATTGTTAATATAAATTCCTGTTTATTGATAAGAAAACTCCGTTGTTTCGGCGCCTGCTGCTAGCGTGACCTTCACATGACGTAAAACCGGGAAATTCCCTGATAATGATAACAGAACATTTGCGCTAGGAATCTGGGTACACTTATGGTTGTGTCCCTTTCAAAGGACTGGCATAATAAATACGTTATGGGGCTTTCAGTGGGGGATAAGGTGTGATATAAGGCTCAGCAAGATCAATATTGATCTCACTTCGCCTTATATCACACCATATCCGCCCACTGAAAGCCCCGTAACTTATATTATAAGGACTGTAGTTATCGAAGGAGTCTCATTTTTAGATAACTGTCTGAAGGAAGTACATTTACTACCACCACAGGCTTGCTTATTTTCATTGCCAGTACTCCTTCTGCGGGGATTAGCTACTGCAGCTAGTAATTTTTCTTACTTCCATTACAGAAGACTGGGCCATACCCAACATGTGGGCACGGGCAGCGTTTCGAAACTCGCAAAGCCTTGTACCATTAGACTTAAAGAAATAAACACAAAATAAAAGAGAAATGAATAAACACGGTCTTTCTACGTGGGCTGCTACTAACCCCATGGACATACCTCGCCGACCTCTTGAGAAGTGTTCCGTATCTTGTTTTAGGCATACGCCACACCAACCAGCCGCGTGTACCAGAGCAACAGTGGGGGCAGCAAGTCGGCGCAGTGAGCCGCGGGAGTAGTATATCTAATGTTTTCATATTCTCGCGACCAGATCACGTTCTGATCTGAAAGAGGCCGTTTTGTGTAAACAGTTCTGTACAACTAACCGAAAAGGGAAAACGTGGGATTCATGAATCTACATGTAGGCAATATATGAAATGTTGTTTTCCCGTTTTCCGACCCATTTGGGAAAAAATAGCCGATCTGAAATTCGAAGATAGGATTCCCGGCGAAGTTCAACAAAAATACATTTAAATGAATATAAGTTTATGACAATACGGCCATGAACTAAGACTATGTAGTTGGGGTATTGCAAGGAGAGGGCATACATGTAGCTGCACTGGTTGTCATTCTACAGATTTCCACAGATTCAGGTGGTAGTTTCGGAAGTGTACCGATAAGGTTAGTTGGTAGCGTGAACTCCATTAGTCATTAACATACCAGGAAATAAATGCAAATACATGTTTCCATGGTGAATCCCAATATGTGTGTAGTATGTGTAGTGCCACATATGTGCATTCCAATGTCATTAATACTGTTTGTTTGTTGTTTAACGACATTTTCAAAGACCATGAACGTCGGGTCGGACAGTTTTACTGATGGAGGTAGCCTGATCACCCGGCTAGATGCAACGAACAACAGAGAGTAGTTGTCGGACTCTCCAACTCACTAAAGAGACACAAGCAAGGTGGGCATCGACTGAAGACAAGTGTACCGTCCTCGCACCCTACGAATTGGTAAACAGTGCCACGGTGCCCCGACATGAGCAGTCGGGACGGAGTAAATCGTAAATCCAGTGTTCTAACCACTGAACTACCACACTCGCTCCAATGGCAGCCAAAGCATGTTTCGATAGTGGGGGCGTGTGGCAAGTAGGGAACAGGTTCTCCTTAAAAAAGGAGGTAGACGGGGGCGGGTAGGTTCCTAGCATCATGTAATTGCATGCAGGTGCCGCATACAACTTCCTTGGGCATAAGCAGTTAGACAGTGTTTGTTTGAGTTTTTTTCTGGAGGAGGTGGAGTGGTTTCTCCACCCAGGTGTGTGTGTGTGTGGGGGGGGGGGGGCGGGGGGGGGGCGGGGTAACCCTACTCTTTTTTGGACATCGAAAATGAAGAAGCGAGAGTATTATCGCTCCTTCGTTTATTTTCGACGTCAAAAAATAAAAAAATAAAAAAGAGACAGTGTCAGGGTGTGTGTCAGGGTGGGAGAATGGAGGCAGGGCGGCAAAGGTGGGGAAAGAGAAGCAGATTGAGTGTGTGTTTAAGGCGGCGCATGGAGTATTCTTCCTGGACGATCACTATTTTGGCCTAGTCAACCACAAGCTGTACGATATTTATAATGTATATATATTACGCAAAGGGTGAGTTGGTAATCGAGCTCTCGCCGGCCGAAGATCATATATGCACTTACTTGTTGGTCAAGTTGAAGTTGAAACCAACTCATGAACAACAGTGAATAGTCAACTCGGCAGGCTATGTGTCAGATCGTCCGGTTTCTATTGGTCTAGGACACACGTGCAAAAAAATACGCACTGGCGCAATGGAGGATAGAAGTCTACTTTTAGGTGAAGGAGGGGGGCGAATGCCCATCTATGCTCCCTCCACATAGCGTCGCCACTAAAAGCCTAACCCGAAAACCCATTCCATATTCTGCACAATGGGTGTCTCTGCTACTCCCAAATCCAAATGGTGTGTAACCAGTGGATTTCCATGAATATGAACTTTACGTAACTTAACCCTTTCTACGACGTGTGTCTGAATGGGATTGTTCGGGTAGAATATTATTTACAACAAAATGAGCGAATCTGTTGTTTTTTTAAGTTTTTTTTGCGGGGGGTGGGGGTGGGGGGGGCAGTAATAATTTAGTTAAACAGCCCGTCAAATTATTACTGAATTCCCTCATTGTTACATGTTTATCTGGTCGTCTTATCATTGGAGAATAAATATTCTTTCACGAAATTATGCAAACCGGATTGAAATTGTTAAAAGTGACGTAACGTTATTAACCCTTTGAACCCCAGCGGCCTTTTGCGGGTCCAGAAACAAGACATGTCATACTTTTATTTAGTAGGATGGCTGTTGAGTTAAAGTGCGGGGTAGACCAATCAATATTTTCAACGTGCAGCTCCAAGGCTGCACGTTGAAAATATTAATTGATCTATCCCCAAATAATAAATATGGACCCTTTCAGTTGCTTCCATTGAACTGACATGGAAGATACCAACAGGGTTCTAAGGGGTTACTAAAGCCAACTAGCTGTGAATATAGTTGACGCTGACATTCTCTGTTATCCATTAATCACCAGTTGGTTTCGGGGGATGTGTTAATGTTCCAGACAATCATTTATTCGGTTAAAAAGTGGGACGACATTTTTTATCAAATTTCAGTGCAAACAAGCATTCTGATATGACGTGTGTCAGCTGATAAAGACAGAAAACCAAACAATTACGCAAAGCGCATGTTGAGTTCCGCAGTTTGAAAATTGAAGATACTATTCAGTGTTGGTTTAACGAAGTGAAAAGGTGTGTCACTGCAGTGTAGGCAAAGTTAAGAAACGGATATGATTTTAGACATCTTGACAAACAATCTTGCAACAGTTGGTGTATTTTGTGTTTTGTTCACTCTAACGTGGTTGTTACTGAGGACAAAACGACCACCTGGAGTACCACCTGGACCAACACCGTTACCGATTATTGGTAATTCAATTCTTATCAATTCTGACAGAAGAAAAGTTTTCCAGACATTACGAGAACGGTACGGAGATGTTTTCACTGTGTTCTTTGGAGAACAACTCTTTGTGGTGGTCAACGGTTATGAGGCACTGAAAGAAGTGTTTATCAAGAATGCCGACCAGTTTTCGGACAGACCGAGCCAGGAGTCCGTTTTTTTCTTACCAGAATTTATCCGCAAGTCACAAGGTAAAAGATTAGCGAAGCATGCGGAGTCAAAATTCTGCTGTTTCAGAAACGGGACAAACTCAAAATGAACGGTTCTCCTTATCAGCTAATATTTCGACATAGCGTGATGATAGTGATTTAAATCTTGTCCACGGACAAAGACAAACAGTAAATAAATTGAGCCCAATGCCTATTATGCAACATAAAATCGCGAGGAATAATTTTGACGCAACATCAAGTTGCCTCAATATTATAATCCCAGTGCTTGTGTCACTGAACAAAGTGTTTGTATTCGTTGTACACAAGTCTCAGATTGGGGGAATTACTCGGTGTTGAAATTTCAATCTAAGATTACCGAAGTGGTAGTGTGTGTGCCCCATTATCCCTAGGTTGCAGAATCCCATACAGGATTTCATATGTGACGTTATAACCCTGTAACCTGAAACGGAGTTTATATGGCTCGAATTCTTCCCGAGACTTGATATCCTAACACATACTATAAGATCTTTAATGTGGGGTGTCGTCCCATTTTATAACAGGTACTTACTCTCCCAATTCTGGATCTGTTCTACCTATAATATTTATAAACGGTATTTTATTCGTCATGAAATGGTTTGGTAAACAGGCATCTTAATCTTCATTGCAGTGTAATATCTGGCCTCTTCTCCCGCCAACATTATAATACCCTGGAATGATAGGGTCGTTTCTTCTAAGAATGTTTTTCAGTACATGTACAGATCCACAGCTTCTCACATTTATATCCATATCATTCCAGAGTCTTTTAGCAGACGGAAAAAAGAGTCATAAAAAAGTTTAGCCCGACATTGTATTTCACGTAGGTTGTTTGATGAACGAAGTGGATAATTTGCATATTCCGACACTTGGGGCAGAATCATTGCCGTGAGATAAATAGACAGAACGCGATGTGTGTTCATCGCGTTCTGTGTTTATTACACAACCCATGCATTAAAATTCATTTAAATAAACAAATAATAAGGAGGTTCTTTTAACTGATTTAACTCCAAAGGTGAAGAGTCTGTTTGTTTTTATTGAAGCTGTGCTGATCAAATGGATCGATAAAAAATCAAAACAACCTTTTCGGAACCAGTGTTTATTGGAATTCGTATTACTGTTTCTCTTCCGCTGGTGCCCATTCACACCTAACCATTTGGTGGATATTACTGTTAATACAAATATAAGTACAAATTTGTGCAGATATGCAAAACAGCTGGGAGAAACATGTTTAAAAGAAGTTCGAAGCATGTCAAGATGTACGAAGATTTACCGAAATAAAATTCACCAATTTAGATGTAACGGTTCCATAAAACGAGACGGTCGCGGAACTGGGCTAATCTTCTGGTTGGAAATGATTGTGTTTTTTAAAAATGTTATCTCATTTTTGGTTAACTAATTTTTTGTGAACCGACTTTATTTTGCTTTGGACGTTTTTATTTTCACATTGTGCGACAGACTGTTGATAATTGTTTAACGAAATTTGGAAACTTTTCGAAGCGTAACTAATGACTCGAAGGGAAAGGAACAAGAAGAAAGGTGCTGGGAAAAAAAGTTCCGGCTTGTACATCATCCATTGAATACAGAATCATTTATGTCATAGCGGCTGTTCCGTTAAATACAGGGGTTTAAAGTTGAATGGATGTGTAATAATGATACCTATTAAACGACACGCGTCAGCTCTAGTTTACTTACCTAATCTGACTTCCCCGTATGTGCTTGTGGCTTAATGCACAATATGTATACACATCACACGCGGGCACATGGGCAGGTGGTATATGTGCTGATATGTCATTGTGTGCAATTACTCGAAAGGGTAACTCCATATACAACATATAGGCACATTGTTACTCACTGTGCACTTGCACACACGAATGAAGACGTAAACCAGGGCAGATAGACGTCATAACATGGGCAGAACAGAGGGAATATGGCCTGGGAGAGGCAGTAAATGGGGATTCCGAATGAGCCAAATAAACAAGTGTCGGAAAGAAGATCCTGCAATATAGGTGGGGGTATGTGTACAAACACTGCTACAGGCAGATTATTAATTATCACTTGATCGCATCGAGGAACGCTCGTTCCCACGTGGAAAGGTCGAACTAGCTATTACATTCAGCAAGTGGCGGGGCAGCGGAATAGAAACGAGGAGTGTGGATGGGGTGGGAGGAATTTACCCCACATTCTGTCTGAAAAATGCCACTTTACAAGTCTCAAATGTGATGAATCACATTATGTTGAAATTTGAAACCAAGAAGAAAGGTTATTAATCCCCAGCCCCTTTACACACACATTGATGTCAAAATTATGAAAATTCAAGCAGTATTTTTTTCTCATGATACAACTAGTATTTAAACCAACCCAGTCCTTTTTTGACAGACCTTAACAAGCTCTGTCAAACAAGACTGAATTGGTTAAATTCCCAGCTGCATATGCTCAAATTTTGCTTCCAGAAAATATGATATTTTGACATCTGTTTTCAGAGGGTTAGTTATCGTTTCACCTTCCCCCAAATGGTACATTGCCTCCTGCGCCATTCCTTAAATACATCCGGACGGTGCTGAATTTTTTTCTCCCCACTGTTACGTGGTGTACATTTTCAAGCGCTTTGGGAATTTGCTACCTTATTGTCCTAGTACAGGTAAGATGCGAAGAAGCGGTACTCTTGTGTCTCCCGAAACTTGGTCACGAACCAATCACAGTAAACAATCGAATAGACTCACTGGTTGGCATCTGCTTCGTCAGTGTCTGATTTGAACACACACTAATTAAAATCCAAAATGCTTTTGAGAATAGGATTCAATGTGACCACGGCTCCATCTCGTACCGCAATCCGAACATTTCTAGTCACCCCGTCAAATTCAAATCCTACTTTATTGTGACACGGCAATAATAATTCCTTAACACCACTGATACCCCATATCACATCAGATGGTTTTGAATAACGAACTTCTTTCAGAGTGAGCCGATAGTGTTCTTTTGGAGTCCAGAATACAGTGAAGAAAGACTGTTCTCCACGAAGAGTGAACCAAGTGTTTGGATACTGGATCTCTGCCAAACCCAACTCCCATTCACCTATGAGATTCGCTGGTTGTGATAACAGGGTTGTGTGCGAAGTCAACGTGTTTTCGTGAAACACGCTGATGGAACTGTTACTTGGTAGAGTCAAATAAAACACCACGTTTCCTTGATAGTCGAATTAGGTAACAAATATCCTATACTACTGCTTATGGGAGCGATCCACTTATTGTCTGTGTTCTGAAGGGTTGTTTTAATGACACTGGTGATATGTATGATGCACAGTATGATTATTTGCGAAGAGTAAGTGGTCTCACGTCTGGGGTCTCTTTTTTCCAAACAGATGCAAATATTCGTGCGATCCTTCTTCCATTTGAGTAAACCGCGTGTTCACTTCCTTTTATAGGCGAGTTGACGCTTGCGTATCCACGAGTTAAACGAAGCAGGTATCCCAACCACTTCACTAAGAATTCCCTGTTCCTATGTCGACTACGTTTCTTAACCCGTTGAACCCCAGAGGCCGTTTGTCTAGCCCAATAATATGATACTTCATAATTTCATTAAGTTGGTTGACTTTTGAATGAAGATGTGGTGTAGACCAATCAATATTTTCAAAGTGCAGCCCCAAGGCTGCACGTTTAAATATTAATTGGTCTACCCCAAAATAAAAAATATGGACTCTTTTCGTTGCTGCCATTGAACTAATATGGAAGATTCGACTAGAATTCGAGGGGTTAAGTACGCATTGACTCGCAGAAACTCTTCAATATAGAAAGGTTGGTGTTTCAAACATCTCTTCATATTCAGCTGACACAGACAATGGGTTCTTACATGAAACATTCTCATATCAAATATACAGTATCTTTATTGACTTTTGACAAAACCTTGTCAAAGCATGTGATGTTTCATTCCTCCAATGTCATCATAAGGGACACATCACGTTGCAGTTCAGTTAACTTGGATGGTCCACTTTACAGCCATGACAGATCTCTTTCCCAATAGTTCCAGCCAATTCGTCAATGCATTGTACAGATGCTATACAAGGCCCATGTTGAATTCTCCCTCTACGTAAATCATAACTGATTTCTCCTACCGAACAGGGCCCCCGAGAGTTTCTTCAGTGTCTTTTTCCTTTCTCTTCTCCTCCTCTGGTAGTTCTTTAAAAAACAGTTTGTTAACTTCAGCATCGACCTCTTCTATGTAGCTCTTGAGTGCATGCCATCCGTCCATATATATTGCCTTTCTGGTCTTGTTCCTTCAAAAAATATACTTCAGCTTCTTCTCGAGACGTTCCGTGAATGCTATCGAACCATACGCCGAAGTATCAAAATGTTCTCGGAGAAAAGTCTTTAGAGCGTGGTACGTCTTTTTCAGCCTTTGTCACTCACATCCCCAAATTTCTTTTTCGTCATAATCAAGGCTTTGGAGTTACTGGGTGGTTCCCTCGGACTTTCCCCTGAGTTGTATCATAGACTTCCCCGTTCTGCATTGTGAATGGATAATATGCGGTCCTTCATGTTAAAATAACACTCGTGGAAGTGTCAGAAACAGGGGTGGAACTGTTTCATAGTTTTAGTGTCTTTAAAACAACCAACTGCAGGTAATTGACGTTTACAAATCTGCTGTTCTGTATCAGTGCATTCGTGTCGGATGTGGACACCGTCCCTGGCAGACATAAACTCTAGCCACTGATGGGCCATCCTACTATACTTATAGGAGTATTCTGTTTTAATGTCGGTTTCTTCTTTCCGTCGGATGCAGCAACCTGTTGGCATTTCTAGCATCATTGACCATAAGTACAAAGCAGTGGTATCATAGCTAACAATTCCCCCACAACCTTTTACTGATGAGCCATATTTAAAAGATCTGAAGCTGGTAACATTCTTCTGACAACGACTGAATATTATTGAAGCCCCCTAGAGCAATGTTCCTTGTGAGATGGCGAATATCGATGATGTTCTCGAAGGATATACCTTGTCGATGGTACTGAACAAATATTTCCGCGTCAGTCCCGGAAAACTAACCCCATCCTCAAACATATCGACCCCCCTTTCTAAGTAAAACTGGGATTGCTTCTCAAAAGCCTCTAAAAAAGGGTTTCCTGTCTATATTGTTATACCAGATAAGGAAGTCCAAAGATATCTTTTTCCCATAGTCCCCTCAAACTTGCCGATTGTAGGCATATTTCTCAACACAGATGTTTTACCCGTTCAAAGAGCAATAAAAGGAAACAGGGGGGGGGGGGGATGGGTTACGTCGGGAGTGTTTTCAATACAGCCAATCCATTCATAGGGGAGAATTCCTTTAATAACCGAACAAACAAATGCCTTGCGAAATTTGTCTTAACTAAAACCAGGGGCCAAATAATAGCAAATTTCCAAACATTTCAAGTGACCCGTTTCCAAAATCATGTAGTTATTAGCTCACCGAAGGGGACCTTAACTTATCACTTACCGTCCGTCGTCGACCGTCGTCGTCCGTCGTGAACTTTATATTATCGACTTCTCCTCCCAAACGACTGGAACAAATTGAACCAAATTTGGCGTGCATGTTCCTTATCATATGTCAATTCAAGTTTGTATGAATAAACTTTTCGCGTCCACAGGGTGCACCACAAGGGACATTACTCTGATAGCACCCATAATTTTTTTTATATTTGGTATATAACATCTCTATTGGGGTCAGATTCAAGTTTGTTCAAATCAGGTTCCTGAGTTAGTATTTGGGCTCTCTATTGAAGCCCAAAGTTTAACTTCGTACAATGTGAGGAAATTTCTTTAAAAATCTTCTTCTTCAGCTCCACCAGTCAGAATCCTTTCATGTTTGGTATACAAAATCTATAGGGGGGGGGGGGGGGGGCAGAAAGCTCCACCAGTCAGAATCCTTTCATGTTTGGTATACAACATATATAGGGGGGGGGCAGAATCAAGTTTGTTCAAATCGAGTCCCTGGGTTTATATTCTCTATTGGGGTCAGATTCAAGTTTGTTCAAATCAGGTTCCTGAGTTAGTATTTGGGCTCCCTATGAGAGCCTGAATTTTAACTTAGTGAAATATGAGGAAATTTCTTTAAAAATCTTCTTCTTCAGATCCCCCAGTCAGAATGCTTTCATATCTGGTATACAACATCAGTAGGGGTGGGGGGTGGGGGTGGGGGTGGGGGGAGAGTCAGATTCAAGCTTGTACAAATCGGGTCCCTGAGTGAGTATTTGGGCTTTCTATTGGAGCCCAAAGTTTAACTTCGTGCAATTCGAGGAAATTTGCAACTCATTCCAGACGTGTTCGATTGGATTGAGTTCAGGGGATCTTGCTGGCCTGTCCATACGCTCAATCGGTACTCCCCGATAGCATGGGCAACAAGAGGACGGGCATTATCGTCCACCAGAATGAATCTACCACCCACTGCACCTGCATACAATTTGAGGAGGACATCCAGGATCTCATCAATATACTGTTGTGCAGTCAATGTACTACGTTCAAGGACACTGAGCTCTGTACATCCATCCCAGCTGATGCCGCCCAGACCATGATTGATCTTCCACCGTAGCGGTCACGCTCAGCAATGTTGGTTGCATGAAGTCCATCTCCTGGTCTTCTACATACCCTAGAACGCCTATCTGTGTAGTCTAGGCAGTACCCTGACTCATCTGTAAAACGAACAGGTCGCCAATCTTCTCTGGTCCATCCAACGTGGCCCATGGTCCATTCATATCGTGCCTGGCGGTGGTTCTGGGTCACCGGAATGCGAATACATGGTCTTCTCGATCAGAGACCACCTTCGTGCAACCTTGCTCGGATAGTCTGCGTCGAAACATTTATCCCGGATGTATTCTGAAGGTCACTGCGAAGCTGAGTTGCTGTGGCAAAGCGGTTCCAACGGACATGAATGATCAAAAACCGGTCTTCAGCTGCAGATATTGCCCAGTCTCTGCCACCACCATGCCGTCTTACTGGTGTGCTTTACTGCTGAAATCTTGCTCAGGCTCTGGTGATCACCGTATGGTGCACACCAAGGGCTTCACCAACCTGACGATGGGTAGCCCCTTGCTTCACCATCTCTACAGTCCGCCACATTTCTGCTTCAGACAAATGTCTTCTTACATTTGCATTTGCCATATTCAATCATTAAATTACAAGGGTATGTGTTGAAATGAATATTGAATACCTTACACATGTCATGTACATGTGGACAGTACACGAAAACATCATAAAAATCAAGGGGTACATGCTTTCCATGACTTTCACGAAATGTCTGCCTGTCAAGAGAGCTAATGTAAACACTGGGGACCATCTCAATACATTCCTCAATCATATCCACCAAAATATCGCAAATATGTCAAGCAAATTTCACAATGATATTTCAAATATTTGGTGCTTAGCAAACTTTGAGTAGTGTAGTTTCAACTAAATTCTGTGTATCACCATCAGTAATAAAACAATTAGGGGTGTCAAAAGCAGGCACATTACTACATATACTAACACTGATGGGTTTGAAAGACAAGTGTATCACAAAGGTGAGGGGAAACATTTTGTCAAAATGGCATCCGAAAGCAATTGTATCCATATAAGGATACGACCGTTAGTGGTCTGGAAGAGCAATACCTTCTTGTTTAACTTTTCAAAAATGGTCATGGGCGTGTGATAGATACCACCAATATACTTACTTATAGGTCATATCATCAGTACAAGTTGTCTTGCGTACACTAGGACGAAAACCGGTCTAATTAGCCACACTTAGGATAATGAAATGACTTACAATGTTGATTAATGTCAGAGATATTACTGAAATGCTGTTGATACTCAAGTTATCCTTGGGCATATCTGTGTATTTACTATACAGTGTCTGGGTTGCAGTGCTCAGAGTGTAGTGCTCATTTCCACTCACAAGGGCTAAACAGCAAAATAAACAAAGGTTGTCCTTGCAAACAAAAAGGTTATTTTGATATTTCACAAGGGCAACAACCAAATGATTTTCTATAATATACTTGGGAAGTTTTTTAGAGTTCCGGCAGATAGGGGGATCTTTTTATCTTGTTTATATCTAAAAAGTTACATTTGTCAGTCGATGGACAATCCATTTGTGGCTTCGTCTTGGTTGCTTATATTGTTCAAAATTGTCTTCGTGTTCGGTGTCTTCGAAGAAATTTCCAAACTCTACTGCATCTGGTGGTCTACCTGGAATCCGTGCATTGTTTTGAGTAGGGTGTTAAAATCTACCGTTTCGTTGCTGCCTATAATTAAACCGTAGCTTAAATTTATTTTAAATGTATATTTCTGAGACTCACAGATGGTTTCAGAGAATTATTTAATGATAGATAAGTCCGCGGTGTCTAATCTGTAATTATATATATCCTGAATTTTCCTATTTTCGATGAGGTGGAGTACAATGGCATTCGAGTTCCTACGGTAAATTTCCAAAATTGATTCACCAGTTTAGCCAAAAGGTGTTCATCAAAAATCATTAGGGTCTATGGGTCTAAAGCAGTACGGGATTTTTTCAGGGTCATTCTCGGTCTTTCAAGATTGTTTTTCTTAGGAAGAGTGATAGGGAGATGGCGATGTTCCTATGCCTATTAAAGTGCATAATACGTGTAAATTCCTGTCCACAGTCTAAACAAGTACAAATATCTAAGCAGGTTTTCTTACGCTATTCTAAATTTTCTTTCCTAATAAATTTCTTAAAGCAGTTGTTGCAGTCAAATGTCAGACCTTTTGCGTGAGCTGTGATCCTATGACAGTTCCTGTGGCAGATATCCGTGGATGTTTTCCCACAATTATCGCCAGAAAATCCAGATGTCTCCGTAATCCTTTGAACAATGAATCCTTAACTGATACACAAAACATTATCACACAAAACTTTTAAATAACCTGAGTACACAAAAGTGGTCCTTTTCCGTCACAAAATGAAATGGAATGAGCCCGAAGTCACACCATCCTCGAATTTATCAATACGTGACGTACATGAAAGAAACCACCATGCAGTTTTAATCCATTTCTTTTATCATAGAACAACATTTGTGTTTGTTTCCCGTAGGATTATAGGTTAAAGTCGGAAAAGTAAGAAATTAACATAGAAAGTAATGGAAAAGAAACACAATGGAAATATCGAAATCTGACTTTGGTTGATTTACTTTGATCTCATTTGATTTGATCAGTTCAGAAACATCTTGAGCCTCATTAAACTAAAGAATTATACATGATGTAGTGAGGGGTTAGTTAATGAACTTTCCAAAAATAGATCAGTAGCAGCAATGTGGTGGGAGCAGCGGTGACAGTGGCAGATGTTACTAAACTAGATCGGTGAGCGTAGGAATCTGTGAAATATAGACCCACACTGAAATTAAGGGAAACTAAAGGGACGAAGTGGTTATACAGGGAGTTAGTTAATGAACTTACTGAATAGTAGATTATTAAACGTAGCAACTTATAAAAATATAGTTTTACATTGAAATTAACTGAAACCAAAGGGACTAAGTTAGGGGGCTAGTTAATGAATATACTCACTATAGACTATTAAGCATAGGATCTCATAAAAATATATTTCCACAATGAAATTGAGGAAAACTAAAGGTGCCAAGTGGTTAGTTGGGAGATTATTTAATGAACTTACTAAATATAGATTAGTAAGCGTGGGAACTCATAGAAATATAGTTTCACATTGAAATCAAAAGAAACTGAAGGGACCAAGTGGTTCGTGAGGGGGGGGGGGGGATGCGGCCAAATATTGATCAGTGTGTGTCGGAACTTTTAAAAATGTAGTTCCATGTCAGAATTAAGAGAATAGACAGACAAAAATGGTGATTATGGGAACAATCTGAGCCATATAAACAGTTGTCTGGTTGTTTGTGATTATTAGATTTACACTTTTACAATATAATGTGCCTTATAGCACAGGGTGCTACTACTATAAAGAGGATTCTATGGAAATCCGAACAATATAATGTGATTTTGGGTTGTTTTTGGGGTGAATTGGGGAAATTGTCGGTTTGTTTGTGGTGATTCTAGGATAAACTGAGGATTTGGGGAAAATCCATACTAGTAAAGGTACGCTTATACAAAGGGATGCAACTTATAGCAAGACATGCTACTCTTTTTAGTAGGATTCTGTGGAATCAGAACTAAATGAAAATCTGTAACGGTGGTTTGGAGTGGTTTTTGGTGATTTGAAGGTCACGTCAATCTGGGTAGTTAGATTTACTCCAATTCAATTGAATACATTTCCAGAATATACTACATGCATATTGTAGAACATTGGATCACATCCCAACTACGTGTCACTATAAAAAAAGACAATGTGGCGCCCTCCTGTAAACAAAGTGGACGACAGAAGCAAGTTTCACCTTAACAACACGCGTTGCGCATGCTTACTGACGCAACGTATCACTATGTGGCTAATGTCACTTGGTGGCCACACAAGCGAACTACCATGAAACCAAACACGGCGTAACTGACAGACGTGACTATGACTTCACTTTCTTGTTCCACCACTTGGTCCACTCCAAAAGTCCCGATCGCTCGTGTTACCCCTTCCCATTTGGCGACAGCTCTACCTCCCAAACTTTATCACCTAACACTATAATAACATCACAGTCAACAAGAGAAACCGCCGAGGGCATGATATGTGCAGTTTCATCCAAATTGACAACTCCTTTTACTGCAAAATCTTTTTTTTCCACACGACTTTTAAGGCACATCTCCTTCATCCACACTCATGGAATTTAGCAAACTTTTTGATATCCAGCATAAAAATTGTTAGTCTTAACTTTTTTGAATTTCCACCTGTATCCAAAACACTGCCCAATTTACGCGTTTCGCTTGATCTTTTAATATCGACGCCAGTTTAAAACCATCTTATTTCAACTTTTGTAAAACTTTTCTCTGACAAAAGCCATATCTAAAAATTGTGGTATACCGACCTAGGAAATTGTCAACGGTTATTATCGATTTCACGAGTAACCCTTTTCACACCAAAGTCACACAAAATTAAAGTTCATCCGATTTTTATAACATTTTAGTATGTTTTATAGCGCAAAAAATAAATGTTTAGGCCGTTTCAATTAACCTCATGTTTAAAGGTTTAACATCATTTCAAGTTTTTCCCTGTCCCCTCCCAACTAGTGACAGCCATTCCCCTTAAACTACCGAACACTGCACAATAATAATATAACACGCAGCAAGAGAAATAGTGGAGGGCATGTTGTGTGCAGTTTCATACAAATTTCCGGAAATTGTTAACGCTAATGAGATTATTGACGACGGAAATCGGAAAACGTCACTATTACATTTTACTGCATAAGTTCAAACACCGGAAATGTTAGTACCCACGGTCCTGATTAACAGGTTGAAAAAAGATTGAAAATCAGACATCAACTTCCGGAGATATGACGTCAATACCGATAGGTGTTTGGAGACAGGCCTAGACCTCAAACTACATCACATAGTACTATAATAATATCACATCCGATATGAGGGTAAGTTGTGTGCAGTTTCAGTCAAATTGCCGAAAAAAATGTTAACGCTATGTCTTTATTGGAGATCGAAGTCAGATATCACGTCAAAAGGAGGTGCAGAGGGTCCAACATTAACATGCGTCGGAATCTTTTACATGTTCGCACGTTGTACAGCACCAAAAATAAGAGAGCGCTGTTTTTTCGAGGTATAGCGATTTTTTTTCAACATTTCCAGAAGTGTTAACGAGGCGTTTGTTTAATTAACTTTAAAAAATCATCATGGTAGTGACCTACTCGTTGATGGACGTATTTCTTTGGATAACTTCTGGAAATTAGCTTCCGATTTCTAAATAATCTCGTTCACTGTTGAAACACATTTCAAGAAAAAACAAAACAAAAACAAAAAAACATCCCCAAACAGAAAAATAAAACAGCGTTTTCACCATCATTTGATGTTCTGTAACTTTTTTTATATTCGTTATATCAACAGTGTGCGCATCGTGACAAATCTTACAGACACTATTCTTTCCATAGTGTAGGAGGGAGGTTAGATTGTTAATTTTTTTTCCTCGTGAAGACCTGCAAATTAATGTAAAAACACATTTGCAACCAGAGTGGACACTTGATATAGGAAGGTGATACTGATATATACTCTGACGGATTATCTCAGAACTAGTTGCTTCCCATTATCTGGCTGTAAAAAGCCAAGTTTCCGAGAACTGTCTATTATTTTCGTTTATTAAAAGTAACAAAAGGAAATTTGGCGTTATTTTCTACTGATGTCAAGGGAATTTTCTCAACAATTACTTGCTTCTAAATTTTACCTTCCTTGCGCTTCTAATAAATTCAAGGGCGATAACTTTTTCGGAAGTCGATTTCATGAAGATATAAATCAGGGGTGTCATGGCAATATAAAACAGCTTGGAAAGTAGTTATAACAACTTGTTAACTCTCTATGACGAGCTACCAGGATGTTATTTAAGCGAACATATTATTCACAATATTTTCTCAAACGGGAACGAACCATGATCAGCCCCCTAGATCCTCTACAAAGAACAAATGCAGTTTCGTCAGCGCATTTCCTGCCTTCCCCAAACGGGTTATAATCTTCGTCACTCAAATTCCTGACCATCGCCAACCAACACATTCAGACTGCTTCTTCCGTCCAAGAGTGATAATTTACACCTAATGTGAATGAACGTTGAGACAATGAAAATTATGGAACTGTTCTCTGAGTCAGAGAGAAAAATAGGGGCGCCCTTTAAAATCCGTGCCTCTGCAACCATAACTTTCTCGCTACCTCCTGTCACATGTACAATACGGTCGAGACAATACATACCCTCTACTAATTGGTCATCTTCGAGGCACCACTAGTAATAGCTTTCCTTTAACTTGGCTGAGAGGTCAAAATTGAACACTCTCATTTAAGATGAGAGGGCAAGCTCGTCGGGATGATTCCATCAAGTCAAAAGCCATGCTTTGGACGAAAGCACATATTCTTAGCTATTCATTTTTCGACAAGTGTTGTCATCTAGCCGTGTTGGGATAAAAGACAAACAAGGCACGCGCGAAGAACAACTTGCCTCCAGGAAAAGACCCGATTTCATTCCTTTCATAATCACGGTAGGGAGACCGGACTTTTGTCGCTTTATAAATTAACAGACTGTGTGTCCAATTTTCGAAATTATGGAGTAAGCGATGTGCAAGTCTAAAGGGTGCGAGGGAAGCAGGGGCGCTGTCGCTATCTCCGGAAAATATATTTGTTGTCACCGTGGGTGAGCTAAAATCATATAAACCGGAAAATATAGCTATTTCATGTATCTCATATTTTCCTTGATCCGGATTCACCGCGATGCCATGTTGTAAATAAAACAACGTAAAATGAATCCTCAGGAAAAGTCGAGTTTTGTGTACAAAACTTACTTGAAACCCTAGTTTTTGAAACCTCCCACCAATCATCCAAACGGGATGATGCACAGAAATGTTGCAAAATTAGTTGAGTTTCGTTATTCACTGATGACACTCACAAACTGATCATTCTACCCCTAATTGTCGGCAATGGTGATCTCCCTAAGAGTAAAACTGCAAAAAATGTGTAGTTGCCGTGTAGATTGAGTGATGAAAAAATCATCGCGTACCCAAACTGTTGGGAGTGGGCGCAAATTCTTTCATGGATAGTGTATGCAAGTCATCTGTTTTCTAAATGATCGACATCGTTTAAAAAATAGATGACTTCTGATCACACAATGCATTAAGCGATCTTGACAGCAATGTGCACGGATTTTGAATCTTGAAGTGCTTAAAAGTGGATTATCAAAAATAACGGAGATACTCATTGATAGTGGTGAATAATCCTAGATCTGTTATTGCAAAGCTGGTGTTGCGGTAAGAAAACGGATCCTCCAAAATATTCTGACGCTCATGAAATAATTATTCGAAATGTTTCAATCGGATCAATGATCATACTGAGAACTTCATCCCAGAAACATACACAGAATGTCACGATATGTGAATGCGTTCGTCAATAAGGATTAGAACGGGGGATGAAACCTCGAGTTCAATCTTTCCGCGATGGCATGAGTGTCGTATAGACGAACGCATTCACACATCGTGGGGTGCTGTGCTTATTACACACTTCTATGATAATTATAATTCTCTAAATTTATCGTGAAATATTCGGTCTTATTTGGAGAATTTGACAGTTCTGACGTCTGTTTGAAATGAAAGCAATCAAAATAGGGTGTTATTAGCAAACATGTGTGACAGATCGATACGTAAACAGAAAATATACACGAAAATAGTGTCCATATTGGTTATTTGTTCGTATTTTTAAAAAATTAGCTTTTGTTATTTCTGAGATATTCGCATCAAAGTCACAACGTGAGTGTTTTAAAAATCACACCCCATTTATTTTTCGTTAATTTTGGTGGATCAGTATAAAAACTTACATCTGCAATTGACCATTCGATTTCTCTGTTGTCACCACAGCTTCCAAATTGATCGGGGTCAAAATGCGACGTTTAGATTGGCCGTTTACGAAAATTGGCGGAGTTTAGTTCTTTTGAAGGATCCATGACGTCAAGTGGAAAAATAGTCCGTCAGCAGAAATGTATATGGAACAGGTGTTCCGTACGGATTTGCAAATATGGAACTGAAGGAAAGTAAGGGCGTATAATAAAATGCAGAGTTCATGTACACTATAGCAAAACTCGCCCGGTTATTACACATTAGCAACGGGTATATGAGTGTGTTAACGGCAATGAAATACCAGCCGCTTATTTCACCCGTATGAATGCGAACCTATCTTTTACTCGCATTTTCTTGATCCATTTAAATGCATATGGACTCCTTTCTGTATTTGTTTGTGTTAAGAATAGCGGAATTGAGGGGTGATGTTTCACCCAAACTATATTGGGGACGTGATAACCGTTACTTATTCCCAGTCCCTTATTCGACATTCGTTATCAATCGATATTATATATAAGGTCGAATAAGGAACTGGGAATAAGTAATAAACTGTCACGTCCGTACTATAGCGTGAATTCGATGAGGTTGGTTTCTACATAAAGGGGAGGGGGTTAATGCCTCAGATAATGGTCGTCTCCTCAATCTAGCATCAAAAATCTGTCATCAATGTACGATCTGAATCCTCCATGCCCATATGATCAGCAGAATCGTACGACACAGGACGTGTTTGGAGTGTGCAATGAATCGGGCTCTTCATTGTAATTCCTATTAAGCAATAGTGCAACATGCGTGATGTATTTGAAACGGCCAGAACAATCGAGGTAACTCGTGTTGTTCAATTCAAGCTTATGCACTAACGGTAATGCATTCATTAAAAGGTACGGCATATAATGATATTCCTCAGCGCATAACTACAAATTACTTTCAAATATTACACCTGCAGTTTGTTTTAATATATTATGTAGACACGAAATACGGCTTTCAGTTAGGCCTGCAAAAATGTTTTAAGTCAGGTGACCCATAAAGTAAAATCTAGTTGAGAGTAAAGATCAAGGGGGTATTATATTTTAACTCAGTCCGAGGTTACAAATAATTATATTTCTGTTTAAATCTTCAGAATAACTCATTCCCAATGAAACCAAGAACATTAAGGTTGGATTAGTAGATCCTCAGATATGACAATTTGAAAATAACAGGTCTCTCCATTTTTCTAAAAAATATGCCAAATCTGACCTGGCCATATCTTACTAAACAGAACACACGGAATACTCAATTTTTAAACGTTAACTATCATGCCTTTTTAGTGGGTGTCAGTGACTGAGTGATGTGCGTGGTTTCGTATAGTTTCGCTCAGAAGTTGGTGCCGAAGGAAACCCTCTCGGCGTGTGTCGAACCCCGCTATGCCATTGTAAATAAAGCCACCGTCCTGTCTTGACTCTGTGGCATTCGGGGAATATGAAAAACAGACGTTTTCGCTGATTTCCATGTAGTGATGCAATTATAGAATTAAGTGATGCAATTATATAATGAAAACGTGAGTATTCCATGCGTTCTGTACTGGCCTCGCGTATGCTTGGTTAACTAGCAGCATTTCATCTTAGGGTCTGTCGGTGGCCGAATGGTGTGCGTGGTTTAGTATAGTATAGTTTAGTTTCGCTATGTGGTTGGTGCCGACAGAAACTCTATCAGCGTGGGTTTGAACCCTCTATGTGCCATTGTAAATAAAGCCATCGTCCTGCCTTGATTCTATGGCACTCGGGGAAATTTGAACAAGAAACATTTTCGCTGATTTCCATGTAGAACTGTATGTGGAATTAAGTGATGCAAATATATGATGAAAACTTGAGTATTCCATGTGTTCTGTACTGGCCTCGTGTATGGTTGGTTAACTAGCACCATTTGCTTTTAGGGTCTGCCGGTGGACGAATGTTGTGCGTGGTTTAGTATAGGTGAATTGTTGGCGTAATAAAGTATGGTGCCATACCATTCTCTCGTTGGGCAATAAGCAACCAATCGAGAGAAGAGAACTGATGGGTCAACGACGACTTTGATTATTCAGCTTTATGCCCGGGGACAGATGTTCTAGAGTACGGGCTGCCCACAACTCTTGATGGAAACCTCAGAAACGTTTTCATTGTCAAGTTTGTTGTGGATTTTCACTCCTTTCGATTCAATTTCGTCGTTTCTGTTTAAGTAACCGAGGGGAAAACTCCAAGCAGTTGCCTGCCATCCTATGACTCGACAGTCGAATACATACAACATACTGCTACGGTTACTTGGTGAAGATGGACAAAAAGTGGTGCATATGAAATGTAATATCTTAGAAATAATATACAGGTCGGATGCTAGGGTATGTGATCATTTCATACTCAAACGAGAATATGACAACTGTCACAAATCTTCTCAGTGAGGCAATTTTGGTTGCCCCCTAGAATAAAATAGGGCACTGTAGTCCCAGAGACACCCCCGCAAAGGGTACAAAAATGATTGTCTCTAAACGCGCCTCCTCTCCCCTCACTACTGAATGATGAAATGGTGCCTGAGATAAAAGACGTTTCTTCATAGACATCATGACAACGATGAAAAAGGAAGTTATGTGCAATGTACTGCATCAAGAACAGTATCTCTGATACTGGTCCCCAAACAAGTGGTTCGCACTTCATTACTGGTCCCCAATTAGCGACTACAATGGTCATTGAATAACCAGTAGACGTCATTATGTGGTTTGCCAATAGGTCGCGTATCCCACTACATGGAAAGGGTGATTGGGCAAACGAGGTAACCCTGTATCAGCTTATGGACACGATCGATGTGGGATACAATCTGGTTGTTTAATCTCAACTGAGAGACAAAACTGGTTAATTTTGCCTGTTGAGCGGAGGAGGTTAGGAATTAAGCAATGTACATTGCAGCTTGCATAACCTGAGTACTATGCAGAATGCTAACAGAACGAGGTCAAGGGGTACTCATAACAGGGTCTGGAATACGAAGATGGTACGCAAAAAAATGACCGCCAAAAAATTGTTTCTGTTTGAAACTGAAGTCTCTTCCACGCTTCAGGTACACATATAAACCAACGGAACACATCCACAGGCTTTCATATCATGGCATCCCGCCCGTAGTGGGACATGGTATAAGGTGTTAGATGCACAGTCAAGACATGGTATGTGTTGAAAGCAAACGTAACAATGAGGTATACAGAGTATGGTTGGAAGCAGACAGACCTGCCATCCCAATGAAAGAAAAGGCAAAGCAGAAAAAAATGTTTCTGAAGGCCACCGCAATGAAAAAAAAAAAAGGATACACCCCTAAACAAAAGAACACATCCACGGGCTATCACGGCATGACATTTCATCCTTAGTGCAGCATGGTATAAGGCATTATATGGTTAACTAATATTAAGCCAGCACAAACCGAAATGGTTATAGATTTCTCTCCTTTGCTAGCATGGAACCCAGTGCAATACAGCAATCCACTACTTATTTAATCCTTTACCTAACATGAAAAGCAGACGACACTTGCAAATAAAATTCTTGAATAACTAATGTTTTTCATTTTTTGTCTCAAAAACATAGGTTATGACCCCTCTTTGGAACGAGATCGACGAGCGAGCTCGTTCCAAAGAGGGATTATAAGCTATGTTTTTGAGACAAAAATGAAAATATAATAAAAATTAACTGTCGATTTTTGTGAATAGCGCTGGCCGGTTTTGGCCGTTACGTTGGGTAAAGGTTTGAAGGTTGATCGACCCCATAGCAACTATATGCCCATTTATAAAGTAAGATATTGGACTTCCTCTTTCACAATATTCGATGGAACACGTGTCACCCTGAGAGCACGTGTTGTGTATGCACTCTAAAAAATCACACCACTGTTAAGTCAAGTTTCACTATGGCCGCTCCGCGTCGCTCCATGACAACTAACGAGGCAGTCAAAGAATTGACTATCTTCTAAGTCATCCAGAAAGATGTGAAGTGTTTTTGAAATACTACTGTCAACTTGAGAAAGAATGACTCGGGTTTCATGCATGTTATTATTATTATTATTATTATTATTATTATTATTATTATTATTATTATTATTATAGTTCTCAAAATGCATACATGTTTTACGTCGAAAAAAATCAGTTTCTCATGATAGAAGCATATTAAAAAAAAAATAAATGCCAAAGTTTTAATTGAACACTGATACTTTGTGGGAAGATTTTTGGATCTAATATCAACTCTATCAGTTTTAGAAAAATATAAGTCTTTTAAAAACAAATATGTCTGTGAATTTTGTTGACCATAAAACATATGGTTTGATGTTAAATGTGTATACTCGGTGGTTGTCATCTGGCTAACATCTTCCTTCTCCTATCAAAACTCTGCGAAACTATTTGACTGGATATTGAAATTTTAGTTTACACGCAACAAAGAGACAAAGTAGGGGAGCACTGGAATATTATTCTTAATCATGGTTCTTGGTATGTCCAGCAAGGCAGTTCTTCCTCGGGGCATTTCTATTTTTTGAATACGCAATGTTAATGATATTCCTTTTTAACGAACTGCTCTAAAGTCAGGGCAGCTTCTGCAGTGTTTTTGCTTCTGAATCTAATAATATCATCATCATCATCATCATCATCATCATCCGTAGCAGCAGCAGCAGATGCTGCAGAACTAGTTGTAGTAGCAGTGAGATAGTGGTATTAGTAATTGTAGTGTAGTGGACGCGATGGTAAGTTTTGTCATAACTGGAGTGATCGTGTTCATACTAGCAGTGGTAGTAAGTGTGTCAAAATACATTTGGCGACAATTCTTTCACATCAGTACAATCAAAAACTAGTACAGCATGAAGAAATAATATTCTTGTGCTTTCAGGCATTTTCAGAGCAAGTGGTGATTTGTGGCGCAAGAACAGAAGATTTGCGTTATCTACGCTCAGGAATTTTGGAATGGGGAAAAACATGCTACAGACATCCATTCAGAAGGAAGCGAGTAATTTAATCCTAGCTATTGAGAGTTTGAATGGAAAGCCATTCGATATGTCAAATCTTATACGTAGCGCAGTGTCTAACATAATTTGCTCGATTGTCTTTGGAAAACGTTTCGAATACGATGATGGGCACTTTCTACGTTATCTAAACGCTTTATCTGGAGTCACATCTGTTGGCGGTAATCAGAGCTTACTGTTCAGGATCCCACTTTTGAGAAACTTACCAGGAGATATAACGGGTCTGAAACGTGTCACAAAAAACTTTGCAGAGGTTATGGAATTTGTTAAAACATCAATCAATGAACACCTGCAAGTTTACGATGAACGAAACATTAACAGTTTTATAGACGCTTATATTAAACAAGAAAAACTGGACGCAACGGAGTTTTCTTCTGAAGACATTTATGGTTGGTACTCAAGTATGTTTATTACTTTCGGATGATTTTCAACGAAACCTATTTGAGTTAGTTTGTTAATAAAAGATAAAATAATTGTCACGTAAAAATAGTATGCTACCTGGTCCACATTACATTTTCCAACTGTTCTACATGGGCATATGTAGTGACGTTGAATTTGCCATATTAATGATCCGAAGGAGATTTTTTCCTTTAGGAATGGGACAATATATATTGTCCATTGAAAGCATAAAGATGCGGCCTGAAATACTTAAGCACTGAAGTTAACTTAGCCATAAGAGATTATTTGTTACTTTTTCATATTTTTATTCGGATCTTAGGTTCTTAATTACAATCAAAAGCAGTTTTTCCATGGATTAATTTTACAAAGAATTGTTGTACATGACACAAAAAAATAGCAAAAGTTTGTTATTCTTTTATAGTGAGGGATTAGAGAAGATCAAATTTGTCTTTAACAATTTAGATTACAAAGTAATAAATAGTAATAACAATAAATCTTCGGCATCCCGCTGTATGTCGCGGACCCCTAACATGGATGCCTACATTAACCCAGTCCCCCGCCCGTGTATTGCTTCCCCCCTCCCTCCTAATCTCTCTGCATTCAGTCAAAAACAGTTTTATAATTCCCCCACCCCTCATTGGCGCTTTCTCGAGATGCCCAACTAAAAAAGTTAGCCTTTCCCCATGTTGTTCCTCATTAATTATCCTAATATTTCCATCCCAATGAGTCTTATTCTAGTAGGCCAATATTTAGGTCATTCTAAAATATTCCAGGGTCAGTTTCCCAAGGAGTCGTATTCTGCTAGTTTCCCAATGACTCTTGTTCCACAAAGGAGTCTTGTTCTACGTGGGTGGACAAGGCATTAAACTCTTAACACAGAGCAAACGATACTGTGAATGCACTCGATGAAATACACTATTAGATTTTAGAACTTCGAACACAAACATCTCTAGCGGTGTTATAGTCAATTGTCAAGGAAATATGGTTGACTGGCCACTTTTCCACCTTCATGCCGAACTGCAGAAAAAGTCCCATTCCAAAACCTGTTAAAGACCATATCAATAATATAGATCCATTGCTCTGACAATCTGTTTATGCAAAACTATGGAAAGAATGAGCCATGTCCGACTTGTCTGGTTTTTGCATTCTAATTAATCTAATTACGAATTATCGGTGTTGTTTCAGAAAACTAGATAAGTACTGTGGCTCATGTGGCTCGATTTAACGAATTTGCCACGGAAGAACATGTGGTCGCAATATTCAGTAACTTTGAAAAGACATATCATAAAACATGGAAGTATAGGATTTAAAAGACCCTTTTCAAAATTGGGTTGAAGGGATGTATGCCACTTTTTATAGAAATCTTTTTAAGGAATGGTCCGTTCCTTGTTTGTGTAGGGCCTTCATTATCAACACGAGCAGGCAGTGAAAGTTTTTCAGGGTAGTATTCTATGTTACAATTTGCTTCGGTAACAATCAATACTATTATTGTAGCAATTGAGAACATTGTAGATTCCTTATTGTACACTGGCGACTGTTTCAATCTGCTTTCGCAGAAAAGACATGAATGCCCTCGAACGCACACTGAAGCTGTGTTTGAATACAATTCAGAAGTATGCAGTATAAAATGGTTCAAGTCTTTCCAAGAGCGAAACAAAATTGTGTTCAACTCTGTAAATCCCAAAAGCATCACCTTGAACCGGAGTTTTCAGCAGTTGGGAGTACCATAAAAATTGCTAAAGTGGTCGAATTCCTGTTTTGGTTCTCTGTCAATAAATTGAATTCTTCGTCTCAAATGTAAAATCAACGAGTAGGTGTAAAATGGCTCTAAAATGTTTTGACGGTGATTGGAGTGCTGACCAGAAGAATCTGTTGCTCCATCTCTAATATCAAAACTAGCTTTTGGTTATATGGTTTACCGTTCGTCCTATTCGTAAAATCACTGGATGTAATCTACAATAGAAGTATTAGAACTGGACTTCTCATATCGACACTGGAAGTACAACGACATAGATTCAATACGCGTCGAAGCAGGGGAGCCTTCTCACGAAAAGAGCAGAGTTACACTTTCACTGCAACAAGTTTTCAATCTGTATGCAAGCCAACCGCCCTCCGCTTATGATTATGCATCGAATCCACGAAATATTGACACGTCCATTTACTGTACTATCCAATTCTATACAAAACTACCCCATACGACTAACTAGTTACCCAATACTCCCTGATACTTGCCCAGTATTACTGCACACTACACAATACTAACCACTACTTATTGCAAAACTACCCAATACATATCAACGAAGTCCCCTTCTGCCTGATGCTACCCTGCACTACCCATTACTTTTCCAATGTTAATCGCCGAAATCCTCTGATCTTGCAAACATTGAAGATGCGTTTGTACAGAGCAATCAAGCCTTGTATGTCAATTGTAAGGCGCTCTGTGCCCACCTGCTAGAAAACTATGAATTTTTGTTTGGAGAGCTGGTATTGCGCACTTTATCGACGCATATTTTTATTTGCCCATATGATCATTTCTTGAACTTTGAACTTTAAACGCCTGTTATATATTTTTAAACAGCACCATACTTCGATAAGACTTACGTATTGCGTTGAATTCGATTTAAATACCACCTAGTTCTTTCGTGCCAGTGCCTATTTTAGGTTCCATATTTATAAAATACACTTTGAACTCCCTAATTCACGATATAGACATGTTATGATCTAGTAATGAATCACATGATATCTATAATTGTTAAAGATTGATATTCTGTAAGAAAGGATGACAAATGAAAAATAACTCCCCACCCCTCTCCTCATGAAAAATGAGGTTTTGATTTCCTTCAAACATTCCCAGAACCGAGATAATGGATGTTCAAATGTTGCCAAAAAGTATGGTAACGAATACACAAGAAAACACTCTATAACAGTGGAGTCACAGGACAACTAGTTGCCATGGTGTCAAGTTTGTTGAGAGAGAGAGAGAGAGAGAGAGAGAGAGAGAGAGAGAGAGATTTTCCGGAATTCTGTGTCGTTATTTCTTAGTTCAAGAAAGAAAACTTTTGTCTTGGACACATTCTTCATAATACGCAGTGTACTTCGGAATGGAATCCGAATGAATAGCAAGATTCTTCCTCATTGTGTTCGATACAACACAATAATTATTCCATGACATGTCATTTACAAAAATAGTGGTTCTCGATGACATATAATGCACTCGCCTCCGGTGCGGAGACTATTCTTCTTAGGGGACTACTATTTTGGCATATTCAACTCCAAACCATGAGCTATCCATATTATAGACCTTTCTCACAATGAACTACGACTGATAAGAATTACGAATAAGGTACCCTGCCACTGGAATCTGTGTTCTTCCTATCAGTTGTCGTTTTCCCTAGTTACGATCACGGGTTCTCACCAAAACTAGTTGATAATATCATAACAGCAAAAAGTTTGAGAGCGTTTCTCAGTCCCTTACTGTGAGAGTTCACTCAAGATTGTGTCCATGCACTGTAGTGTCCTTAAAGTGCAAGTGGTGAGAAGTTTTGAAAGGTACGGTATGAAAACAATTCGTCTTCTATCAGTCATTCGTAATTCTGATCAGTCGTCGTTCAATATACGAAAGCTGTCTAATGTAACACACAGCCCTACTGCGAGACGAAGACTTATAAATATAAAAAAAATCGCCGTGGGGGTGGGGCCTGGTACCTCTCATCCCACATAATGTACGTCCCTGATTATTGCATACACTTCCCGAACAGACGTGAACAATTTAAACAGGGAGTTGTCGAATAAAGGGACAAAAAGGTGCTGCGGTCTGTATTTCCCGGAAAACATACCATGCGTTACCCCGTCAGTTAATCTACTACTCCAATTAATCACAACTTTTGGAAGATGCCCAGAGATTGACAATTGCTATTAAATACATTTAATATATGCATTAGCCCTTCCGGTTATCAAGGTTATTCATCAAAAATGGAAATGCATGGTCCACCATCAACAGAAATACCACCGAGAGTACGTAAATGCATTTAAGTAACTTTTGTGTGATTTTTTGGGTCATATAATATATATAATCGTTAACCAGTGCCAAGTTTATATCGGAATTTACAAAACTCGTCCAGTAAATTTGGTCCACAGAGGGCTTTACTGTATTCGTATTGTAAATTGCGATTCAAGTTGGGGAGTCGTTGGAGATCCCCCCCATTTAATAATCTAGTGTGCTGTGATTTGAACTGAATGTAGGCAGATACGTCACCGATCCTGAGTATTCTAAGACTGGTCAGATAAGTTTCGATACAAAAAATCAAACATATTTGTTTCATTATCCAACCTCTGGTAATTTTGTAGAAAAAGATCCACCAAGTGATTAATTGTGTGGGATGATCAATTACGCGCCAACGGGAGGGGATATTTTCTGATGCATAGAAACTACGACTAACTAATTCATCTTGCGCAACGCCGCACTCCCAAAGACAGTAAATATTTAAAACATCGTCTGTTGCGCATGGCCGTTTCACAGAAAACAGCACCGGTGAAATTAAAGATAAATCATCGAAATTAAATTTAGTCAGGACTGTTGACAACAGTAAGATAGATTCAAATATGTTTCAGATATCTGGCCAATGAACTGCAATTTTTGAATTTGAGAATAATAATTTTTCTTCAAATCTTCAAAAAGTTCTACCTTGATGGACGAATGTCTGCCGGAAGGCGTTATGCAGAAACTTGACTTGATGAGATGGAATGGGTGGGATAAATACATCAAATAATGTATGGATGGTGTGGGGTACGTATACGTATTCTACGGCCAGGCTGCGCCACGCCCTAATGTCATTTCTACTGACCCCATTCCTCCCTATACCACACCAGTGGGCAAGTTCGTAGCACACAACTCGGAAGCTACAATCCTGAGTAGAGATGTTTGCAGTCAATATATTGAAAGTAAACGGCAAAGGAGATTTTCGAGCCGGGAATTGTGATGAGAATTTCATTTAGGCAGCAAAGTTTCAGGAAGTACGAAGTAAGAAGAGGGCGGATTCTCTCTCACGGGTTATTGTTTTGAGTAATTTATAATATCATATTTCTATTCAGGTGAGCTTACAAGGGTGATATTCGACCTTTTTCTAGCCGGTACAGAAACTACTGCCACTTCTTTAAGGTGGGCAATTCTATACTATTTGAATTATCCTGCAATACAACACAAGGCGTGGACACAAGTGTCAATTGCTATTGGTAGTGAACGTTCACCAGGAGTGGAAGACAGGAAACAAATGCCGTATCTAGAGGCCACAATATTTGAAGTTCTGCGCCACGCCAACATCGTTCCGTTGAGTGTATTTCACGCTGTCAGTGAGGACACTAAACTGAGAGGATATCATATTCCAAAGGGAAGTTTAGCTATCGTCAACCTTGACTCGGTCATGACAGATCCCAACTTATGGAAAAATCCAGAACAGTTTGACCCTGACCGATTTATGGAATCAGAATCATTGAAGAACTTTGAGTATTTTATACCGTTCAGTTTAGGTAGGTACGATATACGCAATGTGATTCTTTTAACAATTTTAAACCACATCAAGCGCACAAAAGATGCTCAATGAAAGTTTATTTGGGCGGGTGGGTGAGGGCACAGATATCTAATACATCTGCTGATTGAGCGACTCTGGTCGAACAGGAAAAGTTTGATAGATGACTAGTATGCTGTGACTATAATTGTGAAATCCTTCGGCTCAGAATCATAAACTACTTTTACCTTTTTCATGTAATTTTGTAATGCAGCGCAATATTATGTTCTTTCGAAATTTAAATTGTATCCCAAATAGAAGTTACGATAATAATAATCACAGATGCTTACCTAAGTACTATGTAGGATTTCTCAGGGACGCTGGGATGGATTGGGGTGCAAACACCCCCTGTTCTTAATCGGGGAAGTGAACAGTTAAAACTTGAAGTCCTGTCACGAAATGAGCACAAATAGCAAAATAGCAAAACACTAAAATCTACGCTTTATTCTACGCGTTATGACCATAGTAAGGATGTCATTCGATATGGCAATTGCGCGCAATTCCTACGCGCAATTAAGCCTAGATAAGCGCACAGTTCGTGATAGGACTTCTAGTTTTAACTGTAGGTGGAAGTGGATAAATGGACTTTTGAGAGGAGTATTCACCCTGAATAAATCCTCCCAGTCTATTTGAAGCCAAATCGCAAGCCATAGATGCTCGCCAGCCTCATCCTACCCGGGCTCTGATGTTAAACAAACATGCACTTGAAGGAATATAATATGTATTCCGGTGAGTACACAAAGCAATATGAGTGGACAAACAAGGGAGGACTTCAACGGGATTACGTACGTCAAAGTTATGAGTTGGAGATATCTACCCAAGATATCTATAAATTTGTGTATGAAAAGATTGTTCCAACCGGTGGCACGATCCTCACCCTTGGAAACAAAGACGGTGAGATTTATTACTGACCTGCAGAATTTACCCCAGGCGAAATACGTTTGTCACAATGGTCCTGTTAATAGCACGAATAATCCTTCCTGATATTTCTCCAGCTACAACCTCACGTAATGTCGAATGAATATCTCCGAAAGCGAAACAAAAGATACAAATGTTGCTCCCACCAAGGATCGAACTCGCATGTTAATATTTGTATAAATTGAAAGATTCAGCTTGGGTACGAGAACAAGAGTTTTCAGAGCGAGAATTCACGTGTTTTGACGTGTTTTATTTTTCAAAAGCAATCCATGTCACATGAAGTTGTATTAATTAATCTTCTCTTGGCATATTCACATTTAAAACCAGAACCTATAAAATATGTCTGGTTTTCCATGGACAAAATTCGGCGATGTATGTCATTCAGATTTTGAAGAGTATTTTCGAATACGTTTTTTCATTAACTCTCCCAGACAGCGAGACGACAAGAAAGTATTGCATAACACCATTTATTTTACGTTAAACGATAGATTATCGAAGAAATTGTGGAAGGATAGAAATCCCCCACTGTGAAGATAGAAATTTCACTTTCACGGTATCAATCAAAATCGATGCTCCCAAGGCATCACTTCAAGTTAAATATGAGTCAAATTATTACTGGAAATGATCAATTTGTGCTAAAAACGTACAATGAAAAGTAAATCTAGTGTTTTTGAGTGATACCGATCATAGCAATAATTCAACACGTATTCACCTTGGATTGATGAATGAAACCCACTAGTCTAAACATAGCCTGAAAGTCCATAATATAAGTTTTTGGTTTGGTACGTCCTTTCAAAGGACTTACCAAACCAAAAACTTATATTACTGACTTTCAGGCCATGTTTGGACTAGAAACCCGCCAGATGAATTAGATTGTAAGACTCTATCTGTTCCAAGTATCAATCAAATCACTTCCTTGTTTCAACGATCCAATGCGCTGTTTACTTCCATGCATCAGTTCAAGGTTGAAACGAGGGGAATTACCAGATTCTTATAAAAAGCGAATAAAAAGAAAATCTAGTATTTTTGAGTGGATACCGAAAATTGTCTCATTTGTGTTTGAGACGAATGGAAATTTCGCTCACGAAAAATAAACATTTGTCTAGGTCACTCGAGAGATAATTTTCGGTATCCACTCAAAAACACTAGATACCCTCTATATATCTCGCATAAAGGTAGACTTTACACGCATTTTATCCAGTCGGTGAATGCATATGTTATATGCCCAATTTGCTGGTTAGCGGGCGTGAATATATGTAATCATACGGCGAGGGAGCATTTAATTGTATGGCTACGCCGTCAGTAGGAGTATGATAATACGCTCTCGGAAAGGGATGTGCAGCAGTTGATTTGGGTGTATGGAACCAAACAGAGAGAGAGAGAGAGAGAGAGGGGGTGGGGGGGGGGGGAGAATTAATAAAATATAAATATATGTACGTACACTCACACCACTAGGGTCTTGCTATTTTGAGGGCAGTTCAAACCGCGTTAGGGTACTTGGGACGCGTATTAACCCTGTTTGATCGTTCTGATGGTATTGGCTTTAACCCCAAGCGAGATACAACCTGACAATCTTAGAGCTGTCGGCCATAGGTTGTTTGGGGATGTAGGATGTAGGACTGCCAGCAATCTAGAAACTTGGGTACGCATTACCCCAAGAGTTCCGACTCGTTTTTTGAGATGGTTATTTTAAAAAACAAATTCCAGATTTCAGCCATTTGTTAGGCGAATTTCAATTCTTTGACCAGTAAAAGGTCAAATTTCTGTGAAGTAATATTGTCGTCTGTGAGGGCTTCAAAATACAAATCGGTTACAGTGGAAAATTTAGCATCTGCCAAGGTGCAAATCGCCTTTTTAGCCAACCGCCGGCTAAATAATTTTCCCAAAATACCAAGAAGGACATAAATTCCTGAGTTCGCTTCGGGAATAATCCAACTCCACCCCCCCCCCCCCCCACACCCCCTCGCTGATACCTCTTCTGGAGAGAACATATGTGGTCCCGTTCGGTCATGTGACGAGCTTTTATTTCACCCATTTCCTGGATGCGGTAACTATTTTCTTCACCAATTAGTTCTGAATATAAACTTATAGTTGTTCAAGCTATTATAAACCATGCCGAAGTACCTCTACATAATCATCAATCAGTTGTAACTTAGTATACCGCAAACGCTTTAACTTTATTGGTCCAATGTGAACGGTATTGGCAGTGTTATCAAAACCCTAACATCCGTCATTTTGTGTTCTACGTCATTCAGAGAGACCTTAACGCTATTCTTGTTGAAGATGGATGGTGGCAACTTTTATTTGCATGTCGACGACCTAACTTTAGACCTAGCCCTTATAGTAGGGAAACAAAATGATGTCCCCAGAACCATCTCAATAACTACCGTGGTTCAAGGCTTGATTATGACACCAAATTCTAATAGTAGCTTTAGAATGCGTGGTTTTCGTTTCCAGTACCCACTACATATCCATCTCCAGACTGATGAACATAAATGGCTGTCTTACGAAGTGGGTCATAAGAGCCTAACGCAGTCCCACTGTTCTGGAGCTTACGCAGCCTGTACTTCTACCCAAGCTGAGAGTACGGTTGAGCGACCTTCAAGTTGAGTTCCCACCTGCCTGCATCTGTGATATGGTCTCTATAAATAGCCCGTCGTCTGTCGTATCTCAAAAGGAGTTTATAGTGTTTCCATTTGTCCTCACCCTCCATATCCAAATCCAAATCAACAAGGAAGGTCAGTAAATGGAGAGGGAGGTTGGTGATAAAATGGCTGGAACAGGAAAAGCAACCTCTTTTCACTTGTAAACCCCACCAGAGAGCTGAAATGCATAAAGTGTTTTCTCTGTTCTCGGATCCCTGAAACCTGATGTATCTCGGCTAGCTGAAGGGTTGCGCACGGCCTCCATACACGTGTACCTGGTCTTCCACTATCTGCCATTTTCTCGAGTAAGCAGTGTCACTAATAAGTAGTCTATATCTAGTTTTTGTCCCTATATCTCGTCTTTTGATTGGTGAGGCCTTGGACAAATAGCCATGACAAGGGTGCACCCAACATCCAAGGTATATGGAGCGTGCAAATCCCAAGGTATAAGCGCACGCGTAACATCGGGGGTATATGGTTTAAACGAAAGTTTTCCGCGTTTGTTCACATGAATATAAATATCGAACCAAAAAGCCTGAAAATAGTCACAAATATCATCAGATGTGCGACAATTCAGTCATATTTTGTCGTTATAAATTAAATACTCGAATCGTTAAAAAGAAACGACTTGAGAAAAATATAATAAGAGCAAATAATTCGTCCCCTGAGTACCAATGTGTTTTATGTGCCAGTGGGCACATAGAACACATTGCAACTCAGGAGCCGATATGTCAACAAAATACTGTTCACTCACTTCCTTAACGACCCAAGGGATGTGACTCTATCTGTTGCCTTTTGCATTTGTAAAAACAAAACAATTGTGGACCGTCAGAAGGGCGTGCCCAATTTATTTCGACCATGTTTCTATTGAGTTTCAAACGGGACAAAAACGTTATCTCCGCCAACATGTATGGTATATGGAGATTTAATACCCGAATGCCTCATTTAAATACCTCGCCTGCGCCTCGGTGTTTAAAAAACGACTTCCGGGTATTAAATCTCCATATACGTTGTCGTAGATAACTTATAGCGTCCGCCTTTATCTAAAGTTTTAATCGTGAGCTGCTTGAAGGAGTTTGAATCGAGCTTGTCGTATTAGAACTGTGGGAAGGTCTCCGTTCCACCACTGCCACATCTTACATTCTCGATCGCCATAGCTCTGAGTAGTTAACTGGGTTGTTCATTGAGAATATTGTTTGTGGTACTCTGAAAAATGGACGCAGAGCTCACAATATATTATAAGACTCGGAAGTTTGTCCCCCATCCGGATACTGTTTGCTTGTATTACGTCCTTGGCAAACTGTAACGTATGCCCATGTGATTTTAATTTCAACGGCACACTGAATGATTTGCTTCGCAGACGGCCAGAAGGTTTACTGAGGATCAGATCAGTTCCGACGTTTTGCAATACTTTCTCATTCAGCTCACAAACATTGTAGTAGTCGGGTCTTCTTATAAATTCCGCTTTGGGTCCTTACCATCGACCGCAACTCTGCTATAATCATCAAGCCCTGACGAGGGCATCCTATGAAATTCTGACAGAATCAACTAAACTTTGTTGCTTACTGTGAAACAAGCGGATGAGGAGTCTCAGAACCCTATCATCTGGAGGACGCTACAGACCTGTTCGCTCGAAGCGTTTGGTTATTAACGCTCTGAACTCCAGGTTAACCCCAAGCCCATATGACTTTTTCCTTTTCCACCGCTCCACAAGTTTCTTTGTGGCCTCAGGGGTAGCAAGCTGCTCAGCAGGAAGGGTGTTGGGTATGCCTACCTCTTGGCCCAAGAAAATGTTTCATTGCCCATCTCTTCAGTGGGAGACGCAATCATGTCCTTGTCGGGAATAAGGTCGTCGCGGTTGAATGTGAGGTTACCAAATTCTATGTCATCCATGAGGCAATTCTTTGAATTCGGATGAATCTAAATGGATGGCCGTCGGAGCCCGGGTTGATGGACCTCTTGGCTTGAGATTTGGCTGCTAGTAATCAAAGAACTATAGCTGTGACGAGTCTGCATTATTATTTAGTCAACAATAATCACTGATTGTGTTGGTAAAGTCATCAAAGATTCTGTAAAAGTCTTGATTGAGAAATATTTCTTACGTTGATTCAAATAAAATAAAAGTTTATGGTATTTATTATATTCAATGGTCTGGAAGATTTAAGTTGGTTGGAAAAATGAACGGTAGGATTGCTTGCTGCGACCAACTGAAATATTCCAGACAAGTGAATCTAAACATAGGTGATGGACTATTAAGTGCTGTACTGAATCCGGGCTAATGATAAATTCCTTACAGTGGCTGAGAGCTAAGCTTGGGCGGTAGTATTCTTGACTAGCACAAATTTCTTCTCAGACCTAGCACTGTGGCTGGGGTGTGAGTGGAAGTGGTGGTTGCGCAAGATACGAATGTACAGGACGAAGGGAGTGGGTACCGATTGCTTAAACTTTTTCTTTAAGATCATGCAAATTTCCATCTAACCCAACATTTTTTTTTAGTTCTGAACAACATAGATAAATTTAGATATATTCTTCTAAGCAAGGACAAAACACAGTCGCTACTACGCAACGCTCTTCTGGTGTAGATTATAGGTTAATGTCAGAATGAAAAGGGAGTTGACATACGTGTGGGTAGTTATCGGAAAGTGAAAAGTAAAGGAAATTCCAATAGTGACTATAATCATGTCAGATGCGTTCAGATGTTTGTTGGCATTTGCCCTGGAAGAGGCGCCCATGATAACCCCACCCACCGAATTGTCTCTAATTGTCACTGCTTTGACGGAAGATGGAGTGTATAATCTGATAGATCCAGTGTTCTTTTCTATTCGGATAAAATTTTAACTGGAAGTCTATGGAAAGTCTTGATGTTCGCGATACATGATTCATCCATGGTCAAATCGCATTTTGCGTTTTTTATACCTAAATGGTTGAGGGACAAATGGAACACTGAGAAAAAATAAAATACGTCCAACAAAAATTTAACATTACCTTGTGTATGAGTATGCAGAGCGCACACCGTTGGGGAGAGGCCATCTCCAAGTGACCTACGTGGGAAGATACTCATTCCATGTAAAGGCAATGATGCATCCCTAAAACGTTTCATTATCAACAATTAAATGAGAGCCTAATCCAAATAAACACAGGCAAATAAACAATTTTTTCCTCGTGGGTCTACAGAATCATCTTTTTACTCCTTCACATTCCCCATCACAACATTAGAAGTTGTGATGGTGAATTGACGTAACATAGTCTGATGTTTGCGGCTCGGAACAAAATTTTCGAGCCGCAAACCCCAGACCATGTTACTTCAATTCATCATAATAACTTGTATGTTCCAATATGACCGTAGACATGGTCCAAAAAACAACACTTCAAATCGTACACTGATTTATAATTTAAACAGCATTTCATTCACAAAATGATCTCCTGCGAGTATGAAAGATCTACAAAAATGAACCGATTTGCAATCCACTCCGTTGACAGAATAATTACTAAACGAGCAACGTCATTTCAAATATTTCGCGTCGTTACGTCAGATAGTAACATATGGTACTGGAGCCGTAAACAAAGACAAATTTAGCGAGCTCTCGGCTAGTCAGAGAAAGTTTAGTCTTACTGGAACAACACATCAAGCGAGACTTGAAAAGTTTTATTATCCGGAAATATTTAAGACTTGTATTTAATAGTGCAACAAGAGGCATCGAAAATTTGGGGAGGGGGGGGGGGGGCACCGAGATACAACAGTTATCCTTATGGATAAAGTCACTCTTTGGGACCCCTGGATGAAGGAAATCCTTGATGAAGTAGCCGAAAATCTTTACGAGCTGAGATATTTTATCCACACCTGATCATCCTAGTGGTTTATATCCTGGCAACTAAATGCTTATAGCATTCAAATGTCTGAAAAAGTACTTACCAGGGTGATATTAAATAAAGAGAGACTATACAATGGAATTTCGCATATGCATTTTCCAAAATCTTCTATTTGCAATTAAATGACACATACGTATGGTGACTCTTTTGTGTACACCATTTCATTATTGTATTTTCTTCATTCATCATATTGAGGTATGAGTCATTGAACTGGCTAACCTTCAACTTGTGAGCCAAAAATATACCATCTACATCTACATGTTACTGATCGCCCCTTTGTTTCCCTCTTGTCACTAAAATATTGTTAGTGCGATTATATTTATGTATCGTCCCTTGAGTGCATCAAGGCGCCATCTGCGATGATGTAGCTTTGCAGATGACGCCTTGCTGCATGCAAGGGACGATATAGTCATGATGAAGCCACGCCTCTCGTGTCAGGAAGTAATGAACACAGTTCCATGTATTGAGAGAGTATATTCGACTCATCGAAAATTTATTTAATTTATGAATATATTGAATTGTATGTATAGTTCTTGAAGAATAAATGAATTGTGGTTGTGGCAACTTCTTCTGTTTGACATGAGCAAGCTACGGCACAACGGATTGTTTTGTAAACAAGAGCAGCTGGACAGACAGGAGTCGTGGCCGCCATAAAAATGTCATCTAATAGTTCAGACACGGCTGCTGATTCTGTCACCATCGTTGGCCCGAGTTTCTCTTCCTCGCTTCCAGTTCATGACCAAACCTTGTTGTTGCCACCAGAATCGTGTGCGCGTTTGCATTTGAATATCCGGCAGACACAGGGAAGCAAACGAAGGGGCAGTCGAGCCGTTCTTCGTTGGCGGAAGCTGTGTAACGGTGATTCCATCGTTTGCATTTACACACATCAGCCCGACCAAGGAGTCCCTATTGCTCTATGCTACAAATAAATTATATTCAGTCTGCACCTGGATTGTTTTTCAATACAACATAGTTTCCTAAAGATGTCATGTACTTGCTTGGTTGGTTGAACCTTTCCTGACCCTAATCATCATTCCGAAAGCCTCCTTTCCTTCATCAACAGAGCCGCTCACAGTGTCATATCCTGTCATGCAATCTGGAGGTAATCAAATGCGAAGCTGGGCGTTGGTGAAGATTTAGATGCCATGGAGCGGAACGAATGTGTTATGTTTGATTTCCGGCCATAATGTGTATTTCAGCATTCTTGGTGGAAGGACGGCGATGAAGAAAGACAAGGACGTTAGTGTCCCGAATACAGACAACTACAACATTGGCTCCAGTATATGTGGCTGTGACTGCATGGGTGATGATTCTGGAGTCAAGTTCTCACTGCACCGATTTGATTTAACATTTTATTGTCGTTCGATGATGATTGACAAAAAGATTAAAACACAAGTTATTGCAACATATATAAGTTCCTCTCCTTTTTGTGTTTGGAGATCTCTCAGCCGTCGCCAACAGATACGAGGAATTATACCCTCTCGTGCCTTCCTCTCGATCTGTTTGTGACGATCCTTCTATTTACATATTCAGCTTTTCCGTACATTCTGTTTTGTGCGATTTCTTCAGTCATATGAACCTCCTGACGTTTCTGACCCTACGTTATTGGTAAGAATTTAGCAATGTTATTATTATTAATTGCCTTTGATTGGTATAGCCAAATAAAACATTAAAATAACACATGGCAGAAAACAAACGTGTCACATTCAAACTGGTTATAATATGGAGCAGATACCCATGCTTAATGATGTCCTTCGTATCGATCCTGCCATATTTTGCTTGGAGTTACTTGTTATGTTCTAGTAGTTTCTCCATTATCTAATATGTTTCTGTTATTAATAATCTGTACTTTCAGTAGCGCTGAAGGCATGCCTCTGTATGCACTCCAACAGTTATTGAAAACACACAGGGTGCTGAATAAACACGCTGGGACGAACGGATAGGGTGTCAAGACTGTATGGGAAAATATGCGTGCTTTAGGAAGGTCGCCCCAGAAATTAGCAAACCCTAACTGTAACGTGATATCAGAATGTAACCAGAGATTTAAATGAGATTAAAATATATATACGGTGTGACAGGTAGACAGCCTTCGGGAGTTACAGGTAGACAGCCATTCTGGCTATGCCATCTCTGAACGGTATAGATTAAGTATAATTATCTAATTATCTATTTGTATTCTGTAGTTAAATATGTTATTGCATGTAGACTAAACCGTTAAATAAAATATCGATCGATCTTTCATCCCCTGTGTGATACTGTAGATAAACTACCTAACCCTTTACCCAACAGGAATAGAAACGGGCACTTACGAAAGAAATTCTCGGATAGCTAAGCATTTTCATTTTGTGACTCAAAAACATAGCTTATGTCACCTCACTGGAGCGAGCTCAACGAGCTCGTTCAATGAGGGATCATAAGCTATGTTTAGGGGCATAAAAAAGTCATAATAACATTTGAATGGCAAATTTTGTGAATGGCGCATGTTGGATAGACAAATGGGCTAACTTTATAGAATCGAGATGTAACATCAGTCTATATTTCTAAGCATCTTAACATTCTGGATAACAAGCCCATTTCACCGATTAATACACGCACGACCGTTTCCTCACACTCGCACACACAAAAACATGCCCCATCATCCTATTCTGCACGCTCTTTGTCTCCCACACGCATGTAATCGTACATTTAAACATCGTAGACAAACCAACTACACCTACACACAGAAAAAAAGTCATACAAGATTTATTTATTTCAATTTTGATCGCTTAGACACCAGATTATGACCTTCAAAGGAAAATTATTGTAAACATCGATGATGTTGTTTTGCATTTAGATAGGCGGCGGTATTCTGATGGATCTAAACAATAAACCACATGTCAGTTTCGCGCTTAAGTAATGTAGGTATGGTCCTATTCAAAATCTCACCCAACGAATAACAAAAGAAATTCATTGTAATACATATATATATAATACTAGCAGGGTTACCCGGCGTTGGTCGGGCTGAGGAGAGTATTCTCCCTTAATCTATACTATATTTTAGAATGTCTGTGCCCCTCTACACCCCATCCCCTCCCCACCGCACCCCGGCACTATTTTAAACCTCACCATTAGATTCATGGTAAAAAAAATCCCTATTAGATCCCTTTGAAGACCAATATCGGTGAGAAAAATTTTGGTCATAAGTTTGGTGCCCCTCTACACCCCACCCCCACCCCCGCCCTTTTTAAACCTCACCATTAGATTATATATCGGAAAAAGAAATTTGACAGACAGACAGACAGACAGACAGACAGACAGACAAACATTCTAAGATATAGTATATATACAGTACGTGGATAGTGTAATATCAATAAATCACCTGCAGATTGGAGATTCCACCCAAGCAATAATTGCAGATTTGTTGCAAAGCATAACAAGCACAAGCAAAGTTTCAGCCAATGGACCTCCGGGTTAAACCCGGAGGTCCATTGGCTGAAACATTGCTTGTGAGTTTAGTTGATATATACAAAATTGGAGAGTTATAGTTTGGGGGATAACTCCACTCCGCGGGTGATTTAGTTACAATCCACTCTCCACGTACTGTATATGTGAAATATCTTTCTAGAAATATCGACTTGAGCTTTCAATAATGTTTCTTTGTTTTCAATTTCAGGGAAAAGAGTTTGTCTGGGAGAGTCACTTGCACGAACGGAAATGACAATCTTCCTGGCTGCCTTGACGAGACACTTCGAATTTCTTCCACCTGAGGGAGACTGTCCTCCACCAATAGAAGGCAAACTTGGGGCGACATTCTCCCCAAATCCTTATATGGTCCAAGCTGTTAAACGTCTTACAGAATAATCGTGTAGACACCTATCAAATTCTATAATGAATTCGACGCTGTTATGACACCGAACCAGTCTAGCCATTAATAGTCGATCGCCTATGTTTAAAGTCAATTGTCTGGAATATTGCAGTTGTTAGGAAAGGGTAACCTATGGTTCTCTTTTCGGACCAACTGAAATATTTCATCCGACTGAATCTAAAAAAACATCATAAACATTCATTTTTTTTTATTCAACGCAAGAAATGTTTCGCAATCGAGACTCGATTTAATCGAATCTCTATTTTCTAATGACTTTAGATATGATATTAAAATACTTATTTTCTCAACTCTCTTCCCGACACAGACGATATCAAAATTTATTATTTTAAATATCATTTTTTCAAATTTTTCAAAAAATTTCAACAAAACCATATTATGTCACCCCTCGGTGGAACGAGCGGGCGGATGCGGGCAAATCGTTGGGTAAAGGGTTAATAATTATGTATGAAGCCTTACAACAGCTGTTGTTTTGTGATTTCGCCGCGTAGTTCCACCAATTGTGTTAATTTCTTGGGGCGTTCAAGGCGAATTAAATACTTATTGACTGGAATATCTATAAATGGAGCACGTAGAATATCTGTATAACGTTATGAGTAAAGAGACATCACATTAAAATCAACGGTAGCCTGCGTGCAAACTCAACAAAAAGTGTGCAAACAAACAACCTATAACAATATTGGATTTCTTGAAGAATTTGGTGTATTTGGGACGGTACTATTCACAAAAGTTAATCCATAGCCACTTTGTATACTCCATACAGGTTGGTGGACATTCAAGCGAACTCAAGCAACTTATATCCTTACAGAAGCGAACCATTAGAATTATAATTAACAAAAATATAATCACACCGACTCATTATTTAAGAGCGAAAATATGTTAAATTTAGTGACTTATATGGATTTTATGTGACGTTATTCATGCATGATTGGGTAAGTGGTAATCTTCCACGAAGTTTCTCTCATTTTTTCAAACAAGACAATCTAGTATAAGCTTGAAACAACCGGGTCAACTGCAAGTGACTTTACCAAGGACGGAGTTTCTTGGCACAGTTCCCCAAACACTCCTTCCCGGAAATGAGGAACGATCTCAGCCAAGAACTCAGACCAACCATATCAAGATACATATTTAAAAAGACTATTTACCAGGTCTAGTTTTGAGTCATACCAGACGTCAGTGAGTTGCTTTAATGCAATGTGTCCAGAGTGTAACATTTGCTAGATAAGACGTACTCAGTCTAGAGTATATATTAGCCAGTGCAAAGACAATATCTAGCTTCGCCTTCCCAAAACCTCCCCCAAGACCCAGTTGCAATATAATCCGAAACAAGCATAATTAACGATTTGGGTAGCATATGTTAATCACTTGTTTCACTAATCCCTATAGGGCCGAGGATTACATGTTTGGTTGAACTAGCATTTTCAACATCAGTTGTTATGCAGAATTTGATATGAATATCAATTATTCTTCATTGGTAATGAAATGACAGGCTATGTGAGATTTCACAATAAAACTCTGTCTTAAAGACGAAGTTTGAGCATGTATATGAATCAATATCAAACACGTCAAAATTTCAGAAATGAGAAATTATAAAAATGAAGTCTGCAATATTGTATTTTTCTTGTTATCGTTCGAAATTGTAGGCACTCACGTTGTATCGAAATCACATTTTTGCAGGCTCAAACATGCATCGTTATGAATTATGATGTTTTGATCGAGGACAGTCTCATCATTGTGTCTCTACCGTAACGATAGCATCAGCAGGAATTCCCGTTTCTCATATTGGCAGTAAAGGAAATGTCATCTCGGAAACACGGTTTCTTGTGGTAGCACACGGCTTGAAGGGTGACGTAACGCCCGAGTTGAGCGTTTTGTTGAGATAAACCTCCTTGAACTCTATTCGAACTCAATAAACGATTTACCCCAGAACATCAGAATTTATTTACCCCAGTACCTTGCTGATACAAATTTGATCAAAGCATCATATAATCAGCCTTATGATGACCAAAAAGAAAAAAAACTAAATGTGTATTGTCTCTGATTCTATCTCTGAACTCAAAAACAACAAACGTTACACCATAGACATAATTATATGTTACACGAGAGACATGTATGGTTACTGGATGGACAATTTCTCAATGTAGTGGGACTCAAACAGGCAATAATCATTCCAAATAACACCTGAGGTTTGGGAATCGACGCACACCTTGAGTTGCCGGACTTCTTGAAATTCACACAAATGTGGATTTGCCATTTCAAATTTATGGTTGACGCATGAGGATCAATATAATATGTAACAGAAAAGACAACGGCGTAATGGGAGGGACAATCGCAAACAACGCTACGATCCACGGAATAGTGATGGAAGGTCTACATCTTGAACACTAACGATAATGCCTCATTCTGTTCTCGGCGGGGGAAAATATGATCAGACAGGCCGAGTTTCTACTTTTGAAACACCCCACGGCTCCTGTTACATTTTCGAAATTGAACGTCACACCGTGGACGTGTTAGATTAAACGAATCACGTTAATGCATGCGTGTCCATGAGTGTTCTGACACAAAAACTGATGTGACTACATTACCATTTGTCATATGGAAAGATATGACCTTCTTCCGTCCTAAGTTGGGAAATTATGAATAAACACGACCATAACATCGAACATTGTTCCAAAACACGGAAATAGTCGGTCAATAGTCCGAATTTGCAATTTCGTATCTTGAATTCTATAAACGAAATTGTACAAAGTCGAGTGGGTGAACTTGATAAGGTGCTCCTGTTTCACTCACATCCATGTATGTACTGTTTGATCGACAAAATCCAAAATACAAATTTGCAAAACGAACTAGTGGCCATTACTTGAGAAGAAAATCCTGTTGAGGGATGAGAGATACCAACAATTATTACAGAGGTACAAATCAGCCATTAGCATTCTCCGGAGAGGAATTCCACAACTCCTGGTTCACTCTGAAATGTGTATATGACCCAGAAATGCGCGATGATTGGGGAATAACAACCATTGCTTCTTGGCAGTCATACCACATGATAGTCGTGCACTTCCGGGGCCAAAGGAACTTGTTGCAATTTTTTGAACCGTCTCGCTTCATACACTTTATAAGCAATTCTTTTTCGGAAACTTCACAGACAAATCAAGGATACAGGCTTTTCTCATATTTAACCAGTTGTTTGCAAATTCAGACGGTTCAACACATCTACCATCAATCATATCTGAGTCCACATCTACTTCACGACCTTGGCCAACTTCGTAACTGACTCTCGCAACATCTGTCTCATCAACCCTCAATTGATTCATTCCTATCCATCAACATATCCCTGCTTTCTGTAGCGTACGCATCCGAACTACTACATCGTTCCGTACAACCATCACTCTCCCCTCTCACACTTCCAACACTATCTGACTCTTTCTCCCCAACACTCGCGTCAACTAGCACCCCCGCCCCACCCCCCCCCCCCCCTCCGCCCTCTGCTTCACAGGCACTCGCACATATAACACCACCGCCTTCAACACAATCTGACTTTCTATGTTTCTCATATGCTTTAGTTGTTAAACTACCGTGTAAATCCCCAATCGTTTACTGACTAGATGGTGGGGATACACTTTGCTACATAATAGTCATTTTTGTGCATGTATTGGGGCTTGGGTACCATCATTGTTGTGCTTTGTATTATTCTTTCCTCCGTGTAACGGTTTTCTTCCATCGTGTAACAACTATGCCGCTACATAATGGACCCGTCACAGGAGAGAAATATTGATCATTTGATCACACCCAGAAAATGAATTCTCCGTCAGTATATGGCGAAAATGGGATGGCAAAAGTATGCATCCTCGCTATCAAAACATTCATCTCATCTCAACACCGCGCAAATATAAAGCATTTAGACTAAGACGCGTTATTTGAAAGACGTACTTTAAAAATATGGATGAGGGTTGTCCTAACTTTCTTTCCCATTTCACTATATGTTTGCTATTCTTCGCAATGCGTCACTCTTTTCTCGTAAGTGCAGAAGCGTCACGTTTTTCTCGTAGGAACGACGGAATGACTGCTCAGCGGGATCCCTCATTATTTCAGCCCAACACGAGTTCGTTACAGTAGAGACACAAAATTCGGGGGCAAACTTTGGCGTAATCTTCCTTTGCAACATATTCGTTTCTCGGTCGTCCAACGTTTGTGACAATATGTGAGGTAAATAATTACGTATGTAAGGTATATTTCTCTCCGTTGATGGGCACAAATAAAAAGAAGCCGGGCGAGAAATCCTTTTAACTGGATTCGGGACAGAACATTTTCGGCTATTTTGGCTATACATCACCCTAATATACACCGAAAACCTTCTGATTGGTGTCTCGAGCTTATGTATTTGATTGAGGTAGCAATGGTTTATCAAATGAGAGAAGAATATGATGCGCCAGTTTGAAAATGTGTTAACCCGTCTCTGGGATACAAAGTTTTGTCATTCTTTATATAGACTCATATATGTCCAACCGTTTTCATGGGAAACAACGGTGTGATAAGTTATGTTCATATCAGTGTTATTGACGGTCAGTTCTCTCCAATTCTGCCTACGAATTTACACTGGACTGCCTCTAGTGTTACTTCTGATATTGACGCGATTTATTTATTTATTTATTGATGTTTAAGGTCACATATTTATGCACAATGGCTAATCATGTCCGTGACAGTTTTACGGGTGGAGGAAGCCGCAGTACCCGGAGAGAACCACCGAGCAACGACGAGCAGCTGCCAGCTCCCCAACATCGTTACTCCGCACTGCAGCACAGGCAGGGTTAGATTGGTTGAAGACATGCGTACCATCGACGTGCAGTACGCCTTAGTACACGGAGTCATCGTGCCCCCACATGGGCAATGGGGGTGAAGTGTCTTGCCCAAGGATACAACGCGATTGCCGCAGGTGGGATTCGAACCGAGTACCTCTCGGCTTGCAGCCTGCACCTCTACCTAATGGGCCACCGCGCCCCCTATTGACGCGATCTTTTGACTATCTGTAATTCTTACTTTCATTTCCTTCCTTTGTTGCTTTTTCCTACTTTACTACTTATTTGCTTATATTTATTCTGGAGGTCAACGGGAAGACAGCTAATCTGGCAACGCTGTACCTCAACAATATATATGTGAGAATGTTGAAACGTGATTGCTATGAAATTATTGAATATTCATATAGATGCATATTGTTAAATAAATTCAGTTCAGTTCAAGTCAGTATCCGTTCAATTTGTTTTTATTTCCCATTTTGCATACACTGCATACCTCACGGCCCTTCACTGGAATGAGCTGTTTGATGCCTCATCAGCATGATTTTGGTAGAAAAATAATGAAAATAATTTATTTATTTATTGGGGTTTAACGACACTTTCGACTGCAAGTGTCACCTCGTGTCGAACAGTTTTACTGGTGGAGGAAGACGGAGTACCCGGAGAGAACGACCGAGCAACGGCGAGCAACTTTCAGGCTCCCCAACATACTAACTCCACACAAGCAGGGTTAACAATGGTTGAAGACAAGAGCACCATCGACGTGCAGTGCGCCTTAGTACACAGAGCCGCCGTGCCCCCACGTGGGTAATGGTAGTGAATTGTCTTGCCCAAGGACACAACGCGGTTGCCGCAGGTGGGATTCGAACCGAGGACCTCTCGGCTTGCAGTCTGCACCTCTACCCACTGAGCCATGTTAGTCACTCTATAGACTTTTTATTTACAAATATCGTCTGGTAGTCATGTTAGGACAAGAGATAACGAAAATTTGGCAATTGGCGAAAGAATTTTGGAACCGACACCAAATGCTAAGCAGGATAAGTAATAACTCAGTCCCACTGCCTTCGGGCGTGCAGTAACCCCTTGAAAACCGTGGCATCTTCCATGTCAGTACAATACTTCCAATATTTCTTAATAACTTTGATCCTTATGTGCCCGGTCATTTTGTTAATAATACAAAATTGCTCAACTTAAAAACTGTTTTCTAATGCACGATCTGCTGTCGAGAAATTCTTATATTTCTGCAAGGGGCGACAGGAAGACAGCTAAATTTGCTTTGTCGCTTCCTTGCAGTATATCAAAGTATGTTAAAATGAATTGTTTAGTTTACCTAGTGTACTTTATATGTAACAGATATACGGTGAGTAAAGGTGAATTAATACCACATGTATTGAGCTTCCAATCCCATTACTTACCTGGCTTTAACTGACGCTAAGAATGCAGACTTCCTAAGTAGTCGTGTAAATGAGTGCACCTGCTGTGCACAAACAGTTGTACAGTTAAAACTGCAAGTCCAATGACGAACTATGCACTTAGTTTGACATAATTTCGCTTAGGAATTGTGTGAAATCTCCCTATTGAATGACATGTAAAGCACGACCGATTCTCCAAGTTATCAATAGATAGCACAAGCGATGTTTCTGACAATGAACCTTCGGGTCAAATCCGATAACAGTCTCTTGTTGATACACTTGTTGATATAATTCATATTTAGAAACTTTCGTTGTTTTGCGTGATTATATTGGCACCACACAATGGATTAAAAAGCATTATAAAAATTATACTCTCTTCTTCTCTACATAAGACGAGTACAACAAGCTGATCTGACATTGGGTACCGGCAATGCGATCGCTCCATAACTGTTTTAAAATCTGTCTTGAAAAAAAGTTTTCCAAGGGTAAAACGGCTCGGCAACAATGTGGACGGGCTTTCCTTTTTAATTGTTTCTGCAGGAACTGTAAGTACACAGTATACCCTAATTTAAAGTATCATTGTCACATTTGCGGGATAAGGTGCTCACCGTTTATAAACTCCTAGTCATTTGTCATTAACCCTGTACCCAACGTAATGACCAAAAAACACCCAGCGCTATTCTCAAAAATCGTCAGTTAATTTTCATTATTTTTTTTATTTTTTTCTCAAAAACATAGGTTAGGATCCCTAATTGGAACGAGCTCGTCGAGCTCGTTCCACTGAGAGGTCATAACCTATGTTTTTGAGAAAAAAAAATGCAAAAATTAGTTGGTCAAGAAGTTTTTTTTTTGCAAGTGTCGTCTGCTTTTTATGTTAGGTAAAGGGTTAAGCCACATCTACCACCAATGAATACCACACACTCTCACTTCCACCACCGGGAGAGATAACAATTATAACCAACCACCTTTCCTCGTCCCAACTCATATATGACACATGCCAGGATGGTATATATACACCAGGATCTTGATTGCGTATTTGGTGTCAGGAATGATCTAGATGAATATCATCTCCTTTGGCCTTTCAGTTTGTTTTGAGAGATGTTTCACAGAGCATGGCTGCCTCTTATTACACTAAAAACATCACTATGCACTATTCAGATGAACCCGAGTGTAACCATTCACAATAAACATTTTACAAATGTCTCGAGAGCACATCGTACTCAGCTAACAATATTTACCACCACCAACTACAACTACCTTATCGACCCCAAGAATGTGGCACTTGATGACACCAATGTTAATTTTCAAGATTTCTGTCATAGAACATTTTACCAATCCTTTTTATGCATCGACACATATTCCCAACGTAATTTCATTTCCATTGTTAATACTAGCTTCAACAATAACAATATCAGTTAAGCACTTCAATACTAGGTAGTGCCCCTGTTGGCTCAAATTGCTGCTTGTAACGTCCCGACATTCTTTCATAAAGTTGTGTACACAAATAAATGTCTGCTAACAGAGAAGCAAACTGATATTCGACCTTTGGTTTTATAAATATTGCTGCTGGGCCGCAGAACTGTATTCAGGTTACGAATGTTTTTAAATGTGACAACTTTCTTGAAACAAAAAAAAAACCCATCCAATTAGAGTTAAAATGTCGCTGTTTCAAAATTATATTTAATACTTAGAACGTTGACATTTTATGCATCAAATCCCAATACCATTTGCTGGCATAGATCCACAGTTCTGTGTCTTCTGGTAGGATTCTTCACAGAATGCATGGTTGCGGCGGTAGTGTGTTTACTAGATACACAATATGGTGGTAGGGTTGGTATGTATCGACAAGTCAAAATAACTTTTCTCCCAGATCATTTAAATGCCTTCCAGATCCACTCTTTCTTAATGTTTTAAACCACCTGCAAGAATTCGGATACATTTTGCAAACAATCACAAAGTACAATGCTCTAGTGGTGTAGATTATAGGTTAATGTCTTAAAAAGTGAGGTGATTTATGGGTGGATGGTTATCGGAAAGTGGAAAAAATATGCACAGCGCTTAATGTCCTAACACATCTATAAACACTGCAAACTAGTCGCTGTTCTCCACGTTATCTCATAATCTTATATGAGTGGACGAAACTCTTTCACACTACGTAGGAGAGTTATAGTGTTGCCCATTGCAGTTAATCCACTTATGACTTTCACCTGGGTCAACCCACTTTGTATCTGTACTGTGACGTTTATAATAAAAAAATGATCTAAATGTATTCAATAACAAGATGAATGAAAAACACAACAATAGCCTGTTGGGGTGTATTATCCCAGGGATAAAAAACTTAAATAGAAATGTTTGGTCAAACACATTATTTCCAAATGCAACAAAATACTGCATTTTGATTAGCTGAGGGGTATGGTGTAACATGCAATCCACAGTAGCTTTTTTTACACCGTGGTTAACCACGGTGTAAAAACAAGAATACACAATAGCAGGGTATATGGCTAAAAAAGTACCCATTTTTAATTATTAATTCATACCTTCTGCTCAGGTATATTAGAATCAAAATAAAAATTCAGGAAATTTAATATTTATGTATAATAAACATATTACAGATATGGATTTCATTGGAACTGCCCCATTGAGCCTGTTCCAATGACATCCATATTTGTCTGATTTTATTAAGAAACTTACAAAGTACAAATTTTCTGTAGTTTCTCCACAATTTAGGTTAAAGTATTAAGTACACCAAAATTCTTGGAAATAAATCCGTTGTCCTTGTGTTTTCCAGGGTGTATGGGAATGTACACCGGTCTGGGAACTCATACACCCTTCGGCTTTGCCTCAGGGTGTATGAGTTCCCAAACCGGTGTAAATTCCCATACACCCTGGTAAACATAAAGATAACGAATATTATCACGTTTCTAGGGGTATCCTTACAGGCTGACACGATGGCATGAGTGGTCGAGTGTAAAAATGGCGAGAGTTATGTACTCTCGAATTTACATATCAGCCTTGGACTGGGCACTTTCAACGTGTGGGCAATATATGCACGGACGGAATAATATTACACTCCAAACATTAATTATAGAAGTAATCATAAAAAAATAATTTATGAAGGACCGGGTACAACACGGTGCTTCATTAATTAACATTTTGCTGCTGATGGTTTTTATTTCTCAGAAAACGCATGCGTGGACATCATTGTTAACGCGTGGATTACGACCAGTCCACGGTGACTGTACTGTACCTTCTATCTTGTGCGATTGCTATAGCTGAAGGACCTCTTGATCTTTCCGGTCCTGTATTATTTGTACTTGGGTTTAGCAGTTTTATTATATTTGTGTGTGTTTGTGTGTGTAACCGCAAAAAAGGATATCACATGTTGCAGAACACAAGACTGTAGTTTACAACGTTTACACCGTGGCATTTCCAAACTTGTTATAGTACCGGTCAGTTAACCAGGTTTAAAAATTTTCGGAAAATCATTTCTGAGAGGGGATATCTTTTGCAATATAATTTTGAATAACATTATTTGGGACTTCCCAGCAGTTTGCTCATAATTCTAAACAATGTTGTTGTCAATAATCTCCACCTTCCGAAGTTTTAAAGACCTATATCAATATACATTCCGACAGTGACCGAGGTCACAAACCGTTTAGAGGATACACTGGTGGATCGGGGTGGTAGGTGCAAACAATGGACGAAATATGCTTGCATGAAGAGGGTTGGTCCTGGAACTGGCCACACAATCCAAAACTAGTTCTCAGTATGAAACACAGGACCTGATTAAAATATATATTGTGTGATATTTCAGGTATTCGTAAATCTCTTAACGTTAATGCAGAACTATCAAATTGTCAACCTACATATTTCCAACATAAAGCACCCAGAAAATTAACCAATTCAATCTTGTTATTGAGCTCTGTCAAACATGCATGTGTGAATTGCTTAACCCTTTAACAAACTGTCCCCGTAATTTATAAATTGAGAAGTTGAAAAAATATTATCTTGCAAAGAATTTCAACAACACTGTATCATGTAACCCCTCATTGGAACGAGCTCGACGAGCTCGTTCCATTGAGGGGTTACGTGATATAGTTTTTGTCGAAATGTTTTGAAAAATTAGAAAAAATATTAATTAAAATAAAGATTTTGATATCGTGTAGGTTGGGTAAAAGGTTAAATGCTGTTGTATAATGTTGCTTGAAATTTCTGTATTTTGACATGAGTGTGGAAAGGGTGAACTTTACAAAATTGTGAAGTAACATGGATCGAAGATCTTCATTTCCTGTCAGCGTTTTGAACATTCGTAAAATCAGCTGACTGCAACGATGAATACAGACACAACCATGCCCTCACACTCACACACACAGAGAAATATATACCCTTACCCTCTGCCACACACACTCTCTCTCTCACACAAATACATATTTTTATACACTTAAACACCCCCAAAATCCAACTTGGACGCGCAGAAAGAAGACATCTTGCGATATTTTCTTTATCACCTAGTCGTTAAGACAATAAAAATGACTCTCGTTGGGATAATGACAATTGTAAATAATGATCATGTCGTGTTGGATTTAAATATGCAATGGAAATCTAATTGACCTCAAAAGGGAAGCGCGGTGGCTCAGTTCTTAAGGAACTGAACTTTAAACTGAAAGGTCCAGGGTTAGATCCCCGCCAGGGGTAACTGTGTTGCGTGTTTTGGGCAGAGCGCTTAATCCCGACTGCCCACGTGGGGACATGGTGGCACTGTGTACTGAGGCTTACTGCGCGTGGATAGTGCACATGTCTTCAACTAATACTAACCGTACTTGTGCAGAGTTAGTACTTTGGGGAATCTTACAATTTATAACCGCTGCTCGGTGGTTCTCTCTGGGTACTCCGGTTTCCTCCACCCGTAAAGCTGTCCTACACGAGGTGAGCCTGGCTGTTGAAAGTGTCTTTAAACAACATAAAAGATTGACGTTAAAACTAATTCACTAAAACGGTGTAGACATGATCCGATTCAAAATGTCACGCTTTGTATCAAAATTCATTGTAACATAAATGACAATGTCGATTTGAGCTGTGAAAGATGGCTTCAAAATATTCAGTCAGCCTTACTTTCTTTTAAGTTTCAGGTAAAATGGATTGCCTGAGCGAGTGCCTTGCACGAATGGAATTCACAATCTCCCTGGTTGCCTTGACGAGACACTTCGACTTTCTTCTACCTGAGGGCGAGAGCCCGCCATCTATACAAGGTAAATTTGGGGCAACATTCGCTCCTTATCCTTATATGGCCCGTGCTGTTAAACGCCTTACAGACTGACCCTGTTTTCGCTTGTAAAACTAACATTTAGCCCTTTCAACTTCTGCACACTGTTTTGAAAAACTCTTCACCTAACGTCACTTCCAACAGTTTTCCCTAAACTCGCCGTTCAAATTTAATTTTTTCCCAATTTTTGACACCAAAACAATATCTTATGACCTTCCATGACCTGTAAAGGGCTGGTTGAGGCCTCATAAGCAATGTCGTCTGCTGGTCGTTTCAGGAAAATAAATAATGGAAATTGGGCAATCGACCAACACATATTTCACTTGACAGCAACTGCTAAGGTGGAGAAGCAATAATTCAATTTTACTACCTTATGGGCCTTCAAGATTGAATATTGGATTAAATTATCACTGAACATTGCTACAAAAGCAAAGTTAGAGCATTCAGTTTCTGGTGCTAGTTTCATCTGGTTTAGCCGTATGTATTCTATTCATGATATTTCGTCCATTGTACAACGATTGTTGTATCATTCTATTGTTATCCCCGATAGAATACAGACAAAATTTGTTAGCAAAACCTAGCGTGAAGTCCGGCGTACGGCATGTAAGAAAGTTTCTGATTGGTCGTTACGCATTCCCCTTGAAGACGAAGGGATTCGCTTTAGCAAATGGAATTCTACATTGATCAGTGGAAATGCTTCAACACACACACACAAAAACAACAGCGTCATGCAAAAAGTGAACAGATCGCCGGCGGTGATGTTTGGCTTTAAAAACCTAAGCACCGTCCACATAATTCAGGTTTACTCATGGTGTAAATACGGAACACAAATCAGGTAAAGTATAGTGACAGTCGGGACTGTCATTGATTCCATCTGTGTAACGTATATGTTCAATGTCACGCATTTCGTTGTTTAGGCCAAGTGTCCGTGTCTTTTGGGTAATTCGTCATACATCACAATCGCTAAAATCTTACAGATGTCTACCTGTGTGACTGCGCTATTTTAATCAGTTTGTTACATATTCACATCAGTTAAACTCAAATCCCGATGAAGAAGTTCCATAAGCTTGTATATTATCATTTTATTTCACCATCGTAAAGCACATTTCTTTTGAATCTCGGACATGTTTCGCAATGTATTGTGGGACTGGGAAATTTCTGACCTATTTCTAGTTCATCTGTACTGTCTTGACAATCTTGTATTTACAGGTATATTTCACCAACTCGTTACGTTTTAAAAGTTAATCCTCGTGTAATTTGAATGAATTCGGAAGGTATTGCTGCTTGGTTATACCAGCATCGGTATTTGCTCCGTGCATGAACTTTTGCAGTGTTGACGTCCCCTTCGTGTGCTGAATATCTGCCACGTTCTGCAGGGTTCAAAGTGCAGCCTTTGCGGAATTTGACAGATGTTACGTCACTGGCGGAATTTTAACACTATAAAAGCAGAAGGCAGAATTTAATCGGGGCTGATATTCCGTGGGGAAGTGGCACATCCGTGGAAGATCATTTCTTGCGTTGTAAGTGCAAAACACTTATATTTTTTCCATTCAATTTCTATCTTTGATGTTATGAAGTCTAAGAGTCACTCATAATATTTTATTTTATTTTTATTCATGTAGGCTGGATAATGATAGACGAGGTCAAGCCTATGGGGGCAGAGGCATTTTTTCTGCCAAGCGGCATATTCTTATTATTTGTATACAAAAACTTTTAAGATTGTTCACGTGAGCCCTTGAGATTGAATTATTTTAAGTTTGGTAGTATTATAGCACCCCACTCCCATCTTTCTTTGGAACCTGAAGCGCATAGCTAAAATAGCCAGTGCTTACTAGATTTCAAAACACTAAAGCTAAAATAGTTTTTGTTATAAACTAACCTCAAGCCCCCCCCCCCCCTTTTTTTTTACTAGTCCTATACCATCACCCCTTATGTTCAGCAGTTAAGCTTATTGGAACACATAGCTAAAGTAGCCAGTATTCAGTGTAGTTAAGTATTCTATCTGGATAATAATTAATAGTACATTACTGATTATTCCCCTATTCTATGTGTTAAAACATAAATAATAATATAAGTTATAAACGCCAATGCTTACCAAGCATTTAGTTGTCAGTTATTAATCCAGTTATTTATTTAAAATAGTGATAGACTCGAGCATTTTTACTCGTGTCTACCATTAGGAGATACCCGGCAAGTTGCATGTTGGTTGGCCCAGGGTGCCCTTTTAAATGTACCAAGTACAAGTATCCCTAGCCTTTTTATTGCTACGTCACGGTCAATTATGAACAATTTTATAAAATAACTATCAATGGTATGCGGTGTGTGTGTATAATAAAATTACAATAGTGTAGTTAGACAATAAAACTTCAGATTGTTGCTACACACATTTAGGAAATAGAAAGTAGAGGGATAAAAAAATATATTTCCTGAGCATTGTTTCAGCCATCAGAAAGTGAACCTCATTTTACAATTCTAGATTTTATAAACCTATACTCTGTTATGTCATTCCTTTGCTCACCAAAGTTTGATGTGCGGCATTTTGCTGGAGGGATCTCTTTTGGGGTTCTCTCCGGCAGAGTGCTGCACCTCAAACTACAGTGATGTGGGAGATGTGTATCACAAGCTAGTAATTTTCGAGTGGCAGAAAATGGTATTTCAGTTTAAATGTTTAATTTGTAACTCGCTGTAGGGAAGAAATAGTTTCTTCCCATAAATTTGGTTAAAGATTTTCGCTATAAAGCAGATTATCACATAGTGGGTCAAGGTTCTGCTTCATGGCGGAAGGATCCCATTTAGCGATCTTTCCATATTGGCGCAGTATACTGAGGGGCTATGTAGAACGTTGTCATTGAACAACAATAATTTTTACTATAAATAATTGAGCGGCGGTCATATGGTCTATTACTTGCGTGTGTCAATAATTAGTCAATTAGTGATAAGATTTTGTTCGGTAATGTAACATTTCACAGTCTACCATAGCTATGTATGTGTGTTTCTATGGATAGAACCTGTGTGGGTCAAGCTGGAGTCTTGGCAAATAATATATAAAAACGTAGTCAGGGACTACAGGGATTGGTGGAGATCGTCCTGATGATGAAATGTCTGTAATTGAGTCATCTTTGGGTCAATTCTTACAATGTTTAGTAATTGGCCTATCTGTTGGTTGATCACTGAGGAGGCATGACAGGTGTTGACTGTCACGGTCCTTTGGGTCCAGACCATAGCTTTGCCATTACAGTTTGCTGACAGGAATCAACGATCCTTGTTGAAGGCTTTCCTATATTTCATCAGCGCTTCGGGCGCCCATGGAACACCCCCAAAACTCCACCTCGGGTCAAACCCACCTCCCTACTCTACACTGGTTGCGTTCTGTCTTTAGCCAGGTGGAAGTATATCATGACCAGGTCGCAATCTAATCGAGAAGGATGCCACTGTTGTTATCGCGGTACTTTATATACTCTGGCTATATATGTATATATGGGAATACGGTTGTCCATTGGTTAGAGCACTGGAGTTTAAACCGAGCGAGAGGTGAACGATTGGATCCTGACTCGCATCATCTACGCTGTATCATTGGGCAAGACACTTAATCCCGATTTCCCATAATGTGGGCACCGTGGCGCTGTTTCTAATGCGCTGCTAACCCCTCTTCCGATGGGTTAGTAAGTTGGAAGCCCGAGAGTGTCAGTCTTCACATACCTCAAAACTTATGTTTCGACCAGTAACTATTCATGCACGAGTTTATACCAAGAAAAGAACGATGAGACATCCGAGAAAGCCCGTCCAGTACAAAAGAAAATTTCAAAACGTACCGCACAGACATTAACGCGGCGCTCGAGCGAAAAACCTGCACGAAGTTTTCGTGGGCCGGTGACATCCATGATCCACACTGAACTTGGTAACATATTGATGTGTAAAATCACGCGTATCCAATAACATTTCCCGAAAATATCAACATCAGTTTGGATATCCCCAACTTTTTTTGAATAGTATATTTTCTTAGTCAAAAAAGAAAGTACAATAGAAACGAATGTGAAAAATAGCATAAAGGGTGAAATATAATAGTTCTAATGTTGCATGTTTGTGGACAAGAAGTCGTGCTAAGAGTTTAATGACATTTGTTGCTGTGCACCCAACCGCATACAATTTTGCTACGGATTTCAAAATAGCAAGTGCTACCTGAGAATGTCAAATTGAATGGGTGACCGACGATTTTCTTTGTGTTATGTTGTCCTAGAGAGCCTGGGTTATTGAGAAAACGCACTAATTTTTGTCTTCCGACATTTTAAAAAATGCCAAAGATAACCGAAAATCATCAGAGGTTGGGTGCAATTGGTATGCATGAGGTTGGGATACCTCCAGATTAGCTCGCTGCTGAGTTCGGAGTCACTGTGGCCACTATATACCGTCTCATTTGAAGGTAGAGAAACACTGGATCTACTGCCGACCGACTGCGTCGGTTCCTTCTGGCAACGACGACAGCAGCAATTACTTCTGGTAGAACTAAAAAGAGAATCAGTGCACAAGCTGTCCGCAACCGACTCGCTGAACACGGCATGCGAAGTAGGCGTCCATATCTTGGACCAATCCTTACCAAATGTCATCGTACCGTCAGAATGGAGAGGATAGGTCAACATGTTCGCTAGACTCAGCAGCGTTAGAGCACAGTTCTTTTTAGAGATGAATCACGATTTTGTCTACGGCGCGCTAATGGTTGAGCAAGTGTATCGCCGACGAGGAGAACGGTTTTCTGATGCTTGGTCGCGGGAATGCGACCGTTTTGGTGGGGATAGGTGCGATGGTTTGGACAGACATTTCCTTGCACCATCGAACGCAGTGGATCTTCATCGATGGTAATGTGAATGGACATAGGTAAAGAGGTCTTACCGCTGTTGTTGTCCCGTTGTTCAACGCTAACGTCGGATTGCAGTTATTCCAACAAGACAATGCCCGATGTCACCTGGCACATATCTGTCGTGACTTTCTTGAGGAGCACAGCATCGAACTTCTTCCCTGCCCCACCCCCCCCCCACCCCCCAACACTTTCGCCAGATTTGTTGCCAATCGAGCATCTTTGGGATCACTTGGATCGTCGGGTACGACTTCATGATCTTCAGACATTAGGCGATTTACGTAATGTTCTAAGGCAGGAGTGGAACGCAATACCACAGGTTGACACCCAGAGACTTATCACGTCCATGCACCGTCGATGTCTTGCCATCCAAGAGGCAACGGTGGACATACACGCTAGTGAATGCATGCGTGAACTTTATTTCACTCCATGTCTGAATTGCGACGTCCTGACGTGACGCTGGCAACAGTAAGAACATGCAATTATGCAAATTCATACAGCTAGTCTCGAAATATGAATTTACAATAATTTGTTTGTGATTAAATTCGATAATACTAAAATAAAATGCTCCTCAAAGTTTATTATACTTTCTTTTTTGACTGAGTATATACATATATATATATACTGCTCAAAGTTTGCTAAGCACCAAGTATATCTAACTACCTGTTTTACGTTTTAGTTGAAATATTGTTATGAAAAATGTTTATATTTGTTATTTAATTACATATTTAATGATTTAAGAACAGAAATTAAGATTTTGTTTGTATTTGACATTATCTTTTAGCTTTTGAATACGATAACCATGGGAAATGGATCTTATTGGTAAAGGAGGAAATTTTTCAAATTTGCCAAAAAGATGACGGAGCGAACTGGTATGGGTTCAGTATCGAGTATGAGACCCATTACGGTTAAATACAGGTGATAACACATTCTCATGCTCCCAATCAGGTTCCGGGTGGTTCTATGTGGGATGTTGTTCCATTCTTGGACCAGCATAGCACCAAGCTCCTGGACACTTCTTGGCTGGACTGGACGGGCTGAAATTGCAAGCTGCAACTCATTCCAGACATGTTCGATTGGATTGCGGTCATGGGATCTTGCTGGCCAGTCCATACGCTCAATCCCCTCCCTCTGTCGGTACTCCCGGACAGCAGGGGCAACATGAGGACGGGCATTATCGTCCATCAGAAATCTATCACCCACTGCACCTACATACAATCTGACATCCAGGATCTTATCAATATACCGCTATGCAGTCAACGTTCCACGGTCAAGGGCATAGAGCTGTGTACGCCCATCCCAGCTGATGCCGCACCAGACCATTATTGACACTTCACCATTGTGGTGATGCTCAGCAATTTTGGCTGCATGGAATCGCTCTCCTGGTTTTCTCCATACCTTAGAACGCCCATCTGTGTAGTCTAGGCAGTACCTTGACTCATCTGTAAAAAGAACAATCTTCTCTGGTCCATCCAACATGGTCCATGGCCCAATCATATGGTGCCTAACGGTGGTTCTGAGACGCGGAATGCGAATACACGGTCTTCTCGATCGGAGACCACCTTCGAGCAACATTACCCAGATAGTCTGCGTCAAAACATTTACCCCGGATGCATTCTGAAGGTCACTGCGAAGCTGGGTTGCTGTGGCAAAGCGGTTCCTATGGGCCTGAATGATCAAAAGCAGGTCTTCAGCTGCAGATATTGCCCTGTTTCTGCCACCACCATGCCGTCTGACTGGTGTGCCATACTGCTGAAATCTTGCACAGGCTCAGGTGATCAGCGTATGGTGCACACCACGGGCTTCACCAACCTGACTATGGGTAGCTTCTTGCTCCACCATCCCTACAGCCCGCCACATTTCTTCTTCAGACAAATGTCTTCTTACATTTGCATTCGCCATATTCAATAATTAAATCATAAGGGTTTGTGTTGAAATGAAGATTGAATACCCTACACATGTCATGTACATGCAGACATTACACGAAAGCATCATGAAAATCAAGGGGTACATGCCTTCCATGACTGTCACGACACGTCTGTCTGTCAATAGAGCTAATGTAAACACTGGGGACCATCTCAATACATCCCGCAATCATATCCATCAAAAATGTCGCAAATAAGTCACAAGCAAATTTCACAATGATGTGTCAAATATGTGGTGCTTAGCAAACTTTGAGTAGCGTATATATAGCAGATGTCAAGCAGGAATTCCACCAGGTATAGTCCTAGCTCCGCGTCAAAGGGTTGAAAACTGTAAAGGTTGTTTCCATTGGAGTCGATCTTGGGTCTGCGGTAACCAATCGCCTAGGCATAAATGCTTTGCCACCATACCAACTGAGCCAACGGTAACCCCAAAACAGTTGCAATTGACTGAGCCAGTATGTTAGTTCACATTTACAACCGTCAAATTGTCGCATTGTTCTGAAGATTACTCCCTTCTAAACTTATATGCAGGTCGATTTATTACCTGGCAAGTGGCTGCCTAGCCCCTAATCGTGAACCCACTTGGAAAATCACAGTTTCACATCATCGTAGGGTGACAACAAGTAAAGATATGTTCCGCGTTGCAGGTTGTCCTCCGTAAGATATGTCTTACGCACAAAATAACCATGTCATATATTTTTTTCGGTGGCGACAAGTAAAGATATGTTCCGCGTTTCACGTTGTGCTCTTTATACAAGTGTTAATTATGCACAAAAATATCGTATTATATCTTCCTGGGGTTGCAACAAGTAAACATATATTCCGCGTACAATTTTTTCTCAGCTTTAGAATTACGAGCCATCTATCATTTATCTCAACCTCGCCCTGGTAACAGAGGCTGAGGCAAGTTCGCATGCACTATTCATGCATCCAACCACTCCTTTACCCGAATCATTCAAACGCGTTAATCTCCATATTCAAGTATATTGCATGCAAAATCACTGTATCATATCCCGCCCCAAACCCCATTCACGTCAAAAAGACACCATGACCGCCAATGAAAAATAGTATCTGTTTATACCTTCCTTGCGTGGTAACAAGACCCCTTCCCACCCCATCCTTCCAGTGTGTGTAAATGTCTTTCCTCCATACTTTTCAGTATATATTGTCACACCATTGATCCTGCATATGACCACCACCCCTGTTATAATGTCTAAACTGAGGATTTGAGGCTAGTGCGTCTACGCAGCCCACCCCCCCCCCCCCCCCCCACACACACACATATGCATGAAATATGCACCCACATACAGGCCATCACCATAATCTCACAACATATACCAGCTTTGTTCAGCATCAACGCATCTTTATTTGTAATTGCTCTTCGCACTAAGTTATATATGGCCCTCCCAGTTTGTTAATCAAGATGCTTCACGACCCCCTCCTGTAAGCTGTATTTTGTTGGTTAATTTGTTCAATTCCAATAATCTTAAGATTGTTTTCTTTGAGAGTTTTCTTGGGCTTTTTTACATGTTAATGTACATTCATCGCGTGGGACGCTTGGATAAGTTTCTTTCCTATGCAGTTTTCTGGAGGGTTGGAGTATACCGTCCAGTTTGTTCAAGAAATATGGGGAGTCGAGTATGTAAGATGGTAACGACTAACATGCTGTTTTAGTTCAGACTCCATCACTTCTGCTATTTTTTTCTGTTGGGTGGTGTATACCCAAAATTATTATTCTTAAAGGGGCTCCATTTTTATTCATTTTAGAGTTACATTTTAGTCTTCCAGTCTGTGGTTGCTTAGGTATCATGTACGTTGTTACTTATTTGTCTATCAGTTTGCTCTGAGAACACTACACGGCGACGGATTGTTGGCTGTGTTTTCATGTGAGTTGAGTACATTCCCGACGTCTTTGTTCGAGTCTCCTGACATTCTGAGAGAGGCAGACAAGTCGGTGTTATCCGTTCAATATTCAAGCCAGATGCCCATTTAGACCTCAACTCTGTTCAATATGTTTTAGACTGTGGAATGCTGTTGCATTGGCTTCTGTGGGCTAGGGCAAAACCTTCGGACAAATTATCCGGGGCAACTGTGGTTTTTGATGGCTAAATAAGTGGTGCTTCAACAAAGGATAATACACACCCCGGACGACTTGGATCGAGGGGGTGTGTAGAGATCATCATCGACTCCAAAAATCATTTTAGTTTAAACAATATTTATTTCAAATAATTGCATACAAAAATATAACGGGCGTGGATTCGACAATAAGCTTAAAGCTTTTACAAGGTCATTTCCACTCAATAAAACATAACTTATAAACTCTCGAGATGGCTTTTACAGTATGTTACAATCCAGATATTAAATTGTAGCACATTGTGCAGTTGGTAATCATGGTTATGATGCATTGATCATTTATGCAATGTACCGGTTAAATTAGATATTGTATTAAACAATACAGTAAAGAAAAGAGAAGAATTGCTCCAAACCCAACACGAGCACGGGACAACACTCAACATGGGACTGCCTTAAGTAATAGCCTCAAAATGCTGTGTTTGCTCCCTGTTTACACCGAGCTATATGAGTGGCAGATAGCAATGTTTAATAGTTCAAGGTGGGAGTTGGCTGATCAGAAATAGGCTGGTAGCCGTCACCGCCCTCATATTGGGCCCGAAGTCAAGGAAGAAGTTCATAGGATGGTACTACAGAAGAGTGGACGTGAGTTGATAGAAGATTTGGGAACGGCTATTCAGTGAGAGAAGAAGTATGGGAAAAACTTCCGGATCGTAATTAGATTATTTGCTACTAGAGACGAGAAGGGTTCTTTAGCAATGGAAATGTTCTAGTTCATCAGTTATTGCAGTTTGGGGCCAGTTATTGCAAAATCATCTGGCGATCCTTTTCTGTTCGCATGACGGCCCCACAGTACAGAAGAAAGGGATAACAGCATAGTTAATGATCCGTTAGGTTAGGATGTAGAAGGGGTGCTAGCTGCCAACCTCTGTCTCCCGGCTCGAGTCTCCAAGGCACTAACACGAGCACAGTGGCGAATGGAACCGCAGAAGGCGTCATGGATACCGAAGTGCCCATGATCACGCAAGGAGGTAATTACGAGTATTTAATTGTGCGACGACAGCTTCGGGCGAGGGTATAGCTGACCTATACACTCCCACCAAGTCGTCGCCGGTCAATTATCACGAAGCACGTTTGTTCACTGATGAGGTTATTTAAACCTTGCCGTATCTTGTATAAATTTCTGGACGTTTTCGAACACTATACAGTTGTCCCTGTTACTAAGAGAAGCAGACCCATAGAGTAAAATATTGCAATATTGCAATCGAGTGGGAAGGGTAGTGACCCCAGGGTCGAGCGTCGAATCATGTTATAATTCGGGCAGTAGAGTAGAAAGTGTTCAGTGGACTCACACTGCCCACATGAGCAGTTCGGTGTGTCCTTTAAGTGGTTCATGTGCAAGTGGTCGTTGAGATTAATGCAACCTACAATGGTATATTTGTGCCTTACGTGATATTAAAAAAGAAAAATATGGTGGGGGTCTAATGGTATCTTGATTCAAGTAATTCCTAAAATCGACCAGTGAGCAATTGTTTCCGATTCCCATTGGGAGATCATTCCATAACTTCGTTGTCGATGGGAAGAACGATGTTTGATATTGTTTGGTGCGACAGAAGGGGACGCGAATGTTCTGGGACTGCCGGGTATTTACGTTTAGGTTCATGCAGGCAGGAGGGGGAATTCTATTGGAAATATAGGGTGGTACAAGATTATGTCACATTTTGAAATATTGGATCAATTTATGCTTTTCACGCCTTTTCTGCAGCACCTCCCACCCCGTTTCCGCGTATAATAATGCTTTGCTAGCACTCAGGGTTGCCCCTGTTACGACCCGCGCGGCGGCAATGTGGATGCCCTCTAAATTCGTCACGTCGTTTTCTGTGCAGTTGTCCCAAACTGTATCCGCATATTCGAGTAAGGGTCTCACAAAAGCAAAGTATACTTTCTCCAAGGTGCGGCTGTTTAGAATAAATTTGTTTTTTCTCAACAACTCTATTCATCACCAGGCTTTGCCTCTTATATATTTTATGTGGTCATTCCATGTACATTTGGAGTTGAGAATTACACCTAAGTGTTTGGGTTCATCAACGTCTTTAATGGCAACTCCTTGGGAGGATGGTAGGGAATGGTAGGGAATATTTATTTTCCGGGATATGGTCATGGATTCGGTTTTCGTTGGATTAAAATCAACTATCCATGATTGCGCCCAGTGATTAATTTTTATCAGATCACTGTTTAAGACAAGATATGCTTGGTGGGGATTATCGACAATTAAATACAAGGCGGTATCATCAGCAAATAAGCATATACTGCTAGTTAGGCCTGAGGTGATGTCGTTGATATAGATTAAGAAAAGCAAGGGACCTTCTATAGAGCCCTGGGGAACTCCCGCAGGCACATGTTTCCAGGAAGACGAATCGGAGTTTACGACAACTCTCTGCAAGCGATCACTCAGGTATGATTCGAAAAAGTCGAGAAGTTCACAACTTATGCCTATTTTGTTCAATTTATAGATTAAGCCTTTATGCCATACTTTATTGAAGGCTTTGCTTACATCACAAAATACAACTCTTACATACTTACCTTCATCGAGTGCACCACTGAACGCATCATATATATCCGTAAGCTGTAGTACTGTGGAGTCACCAGGTGTAAACCCGGATTGGAGAGGACTGAGTAATCTATTTTCCTCTAAAAACTTCCAAATTTTATTCAAAATGCATCTTTCAAAACTCTTTCCTACACAACTAAGTAAGGATATTGGTCGATAATTTGAAAGGAGATTAGAAGGTTCAAAAATCATTTTGAGTATTAAGAAGGAGACGTTTCTCGCTAATAGTATAAACAAGCAAGCATTCGTCACATTGTTCAGTGGATATCTTGCAGGGCGGAATAAGTACAATGCATGCCAATGGTGACTCAGATATCCTGTTAGTTCGAACTGTGATTAACATGGCACGACAAGCACCTGTGTGTCTCACAGGAGATGATACTGATCTTCTCGTTCACCTATGCTACCATAATATATTTATATGCAAGTAGATATATCTTGCATCGAGGTCTAGCTCAAAACAGAACAAAGGTGTTTGGAATATAAAGAAACAAAGGAGAGTTTTAGTGCCGAAAATGCCCACTATTCTTTTACTGGTTGTGATACCTCATCAGCGATTTTTGGTGTTTGCACAGCTACTGCTATCAAACTATTTAGATCCAGTTCGCACATTAGAGGTGAAGCTGGGTATTTTGTACACATCCTTGTGATGTGAATAAAGATGAAATAATCTTAGCTGGCCAGTCTGCATTCATTTCGCTATGTAAAGGTGTGGCGACTGGAAACTTGGACAGTTTGCGTGGGTGCAACTTCACAGATACGGTATCCAAATCGGTGTCGGTTGTCGACCCCAAAATACTCCCATCAATTAAGAGTTCTCCTCAATATCATAGCATGAAAACGTACCTCCAAATGTGTAAAATGGAGAGGTGATGATTCGTTGATAGCCACAAACTGGGGAAGGTCTATGAAGGAAAACGTTCTGCAACTTTTGAAAACAAACAAACCTCCCGAAAGTCTTATGAAATTGTTCACTGTAACTGCAAACCTAGCTGTAAGTCGACACAGTGCAGTAACAAAAAGGTCGCATACAATGTACAATGATGTGTGGATCGTACAGAGGTATGAGCTGTGACAATACGCAGCAGCCAACAGTGCACGAAGACTGAAAGTTTGGGTTTATCTGTTTTGAGTTATTCTATTTGTGATTTTCTTGATAGGAGAGAAATATCTCCTTTCTCTGGGTTAGCAATGTGAGGTATCTGTAAACATAGTGTGTCCTGATACACCCAAAGACATTTTTTTGTGTTTTTGTTGGTTTATAATGTCAACTATAATAATTTCCATATCCATCCGCTCGGATGATCCCAACGCTTGGGACATTCTAAGGCGATCATTTTGACACTGTTATGTTCGGTTTCTTGTTTCATATTCTGAGCGAAGGACATATTGATAATTATGTTGTCATCTGATTCCTATTATTGCAGCCTGCATGGTAGATATTTGCATCCAAATGTTCATTTGAAGAACATCACAATATTTGGATTTGTGCGACCTTCTTATGCCATTATTGGATATAAAAGTGAGATTTTCTGGGTGTTTCTGGTTGATGTAAACCTCAGTATGAATATGCATACTGAGCAGTCATCTCGAATACAAAGAACCCCTTCGCTCACAAAACATCGTAGCGGATTAACCTCTTTTGGGGCATTTGCAATCTACGTGAACCTTATAAAACTTGTAATTGTTGGTGTTCTACGATTGACGCTTGCTATATGAGGATGACCCGCCGAAGTGATAGTATAGCATACTTTGTCAGATGCGCACAAAGTCTCATCTCTATATCAGAAAACATACACAAAATATGAAAAAATCGATTCAATGTCAAATGTATCTCTAGTTATTGTAAAACATATATATATTGTAATGGAGCCCATCTTCTAACGATTCATTAAATCGTGATGCCAGCAAAACGACTTGATCCATTTTTTACAATCTGCAACCATCTTGAATTTGTTTAAAAACTCGCGCGAGCTCAAGCTCGGATTTCTTTTCTATTGCTGGGAAAGGTTCGTAGATTCGAAAAATATTAAAACCAATTCTGTAAAAAAAATTTTCCAAGTTAGCCGATTTATATAATGTTTTATAATCTGCATATTTTTGTCTTGGCTGGAGTCTGAGATATCAAATCGAATATTTAAGAATTTATGTTCCAATAAGACTAAAGTCCTCGCTCTCTGATTGGGAAGGAACCCTCTTAGTTTTTCTATGTTTATGGCTCGGGTGGCGTATGTTACCGTCGGATATCACCAAGTGAAATCTTTGAAAAGGTGACAACAATGGGAAGAGATTCAAAGTGCATTCTGCCTATAAAATCGTATTTTTCGACTGCAGAATCATTCTATGTTGTATAAAAAGGTAACGTCGAGGTTATTCCATCTCACTTCAAATCGTGATTTGAACTGACATCATGAACTTGTTCATGTCATGATTTGAACTGAGATGGAGTAACTTCGACCTTTATATAAGTTATTGATTTTTTTGTTGCCCAGTGACGTCGTGGGGTATACGAGAGGCTGTCTTGTTCATTCAAGTTGCCTTCTTCATTTCACAATGTTGGTTTTGGGCAATGGGCGGGGTTTTGTTTGGAACATATACCTTATTGGGATGAACTGACGGTAACATGGTTTGAGGTTTGCCGCCCTGAGCGCATGTTCAACCTCGACGCTTCGCGTATCGGTTGAACATAAGCTCCGAGCAGCAAACCTCAGACCAAGTTACCGTCAATTCATCACAATGACTTATAATGCAACACATACAGTGGGTCATATGAATGGCTGACTCAGTAACTTATTCGAACTGTTCGTGGGCCAGCATGATCAATTTGAAGCACGGAACGGGCTATTTAAATAAGCATTTGCTGAACACATGTACCACCACAACACCATGCATTTAAATACAACTGAATATCTAAGAACTTTCAGTGTGAAATCGAATATTCCAACTACATCACCAAGGCATGTCTTCATTTATGCCTTGTTGATGTAACTGTTGATGAACTTAAGGTGCAATATCTAGCGGCAATCTGTTGAACAAAAACAGGAGAACCGCATTATCTACAGTTGAAACTAGAAGTCCTGTCACGAACTGTGCGCTTATCTAGGCTTAATTGTCCATAGGAATTGTGCGCGCAATTACCATATCGAATGGCATTCAAAACAGACCAGGGTCTCCTGGTTACTCATAGCAAACACAGGCAATGTTTCTGCCAATAGACCTCCGGGTAACCCGTAGGTCCATTGGCTAAAACACTGCTTGTGCACATGCCATATGAACAGAATTTGATGGCCTTACTATGGTCATAACGAGTAGATTAACGCGCAGATCGACGTGCTATTTGTGCGCATTTCATGACAGGACTTCTAGTTTTAACTGTACTCTTAAAGATTTTGGAATGGAGAAGAATATATTACAGAAAACTATTCAGGAAGAATTTTTTTAATCTGACACGGGCTATTGAGAGTTTGAATGGAAGGCGTTCGACACCTCACATCTAAAGATCCATTTAGGCGATACATCTTAGACGTACGTCCAGCATTCATGTGTCCGTCGCATGAGTTTTGGGACGCTGGGGTCAATCGGTTTAGATAGTGCGTTTTGTCGATGGGTCCAGGACGCGAACTCAGTCGTCGGCAGGCTGTCATGGGAAGAACACGTTCGAGCCGACTGAATAAAATTGCTTTACTGTCTCTTCTTGTGGCAGGAATAAAAACATGATTATGTACACAGAAGAAGGCGAACTTGTTGGGTGAGAAGTTAGACTGCATGTAGAGACCAACTTGGAACTACTTATACGTATTACTACACATTATTGATGTCATTATATTGTACTAAGGGCCGTAGTAGCAACAATACGTAGTAAATACGTAGTGATACGTAGTAATATGTAGTCTTGAAACGTAGTAGTATGTGGAGTATCCAACATAAAGCACGTGACCTGTTCGCACCTACCTGATTGATTGCGTTCGATGCAAGCGACAGACGTAAGCAAACAATGCATCGTGTGTACAAGGCCTTAATACACAACGCATTGACGAACATAATTTGCTGCATTTTCCTGGGACAGCACGACGAAAGCGACGATGGACATTTTTAGCAAATTCTAAACCGCTTATCCGAACTTGTAGCCTTTGGCAGATTGGGATCTGAATTATTTAGCTTCCGTTTCTAGAGAAAACTGCCTGGAGATATAACGAAACTGAAACGTTTCACGGAAAACTTCTCAGAGGTAATGGACTTAATTAAAACATTGATCATCGCACGACTTGGTGTACGGAAACAATATTAACAGTTTTATAGATGCCTATATTAAAGACCCTGTCACATCTTTGCGATTTTTTTACAAATGTCTACGATTAGCCACAAATTCAAATTTTCACGATTGAATCGGCTTCTTTCATGACCTTACATGACCTTCACGGGATCTTCACACGACCCTGTACGGTTTATCACGACTGTGTAAGAATTTACTAAGATTTTCAAAGCCGATTCAGTACGAATGGATAGGGTCTTGTAAGGTGTGGTCGCACGACACCGGTACGAACTAGTAAGATGATGCAAGACCTATCAAGAATCCTTGACAGTCAGAACAGAATGATTTCTGAGCCACTGATTGCCGGGATTTATACCCTTTTTGTCAGGAATTGTGGTGAAACGTGTGGGTTCGTGGAACTTCCTACTGCATCATACTGGCATCGTATCAAAATCGTCCCAAATATTGAAACTTCGTAGAGATTCTTAGTGTGGCCTTACTGGTTCTTACTGGTATCGTGATAAATTTTGGCGCGTCGTACTATAATCTTGAGAAAGTCGTACAGAGTCTTGGCGGAGTTGAACGAAACTCGTAGATCTTACTAGTGTTCGTGGTGAATATTGACGCAACCGTACTGGGTAAGTGCGCACGAACACCGGTGAACACTCAAGAATGTCCCGTACGGCTTAGTACGGTCTAGTACAACAGCGGTACGACGCAGTACGGAACTGAAAAATCGCACGACGGAGTACGAAAATTTTAAACATTTTAAAGAATGACTACGGATCAGTACTGATTTCAGTACGGATATCCACGATTGCCCAAGATGTTTTTATTTCGGAGTAGATCGTGTCAAAGAATCGCAAAGATGTGACACGGTCATAAACAGGGAAAAACTGGATACGATGGAAATTTCTCCTGAAGACATTTACGGTCGGTAGGTCAAAAATAATCTCCTCAATCATGCACCATTCTGGTACTAAAAAGCTGTACAGTATAGCTGCACTCCCCGAAGTACTAACTCTGCACAAGCAGGTGCTATGGCCTCTTATTATAATTTCAAAATTGATATATCCTTATTAAAATAAAAAAGAAATGATATGTCTTTGGTTATTAATTATACACAATTACCAGAATTTACTTTTGTGAAAGACAAGATTCTACTGGATTATTTTAAAACTATATGTGTAGCCAATAATTATCTGATATTAATTCCATTTGAATTTCGCTGAGTCCTTTAAGAATTTATTGAAGACTTGTGTATTTTTGAGTGCACATTTTATTACAATTTATTGGTTACTGTTTCTGCAGACATATTCTTGGACATTATAATACCAGCAAGAAAGTTTTTCATCACTGGATTACCGGATTCCATTATTGATCTTTATTTTAGACCAACTGATAAGTATTCCTGTTCTTATTTTTCTGTAAATCTAATAGTGTAAAAGAGTTTGTATCATTTTCGACTCAAATAGTTTTTGTTATGAAATTTTCGAACAGTTAACTTCGCGTTATTTTTGTTGATTCTCAGATTTCTTTCTCTTACTAGTATTGTTTATTTTTACACCGTATCACAGGGTTAGCAGCGGTTGAAGGCAAGTGCACCAACAACGCGTAGTAAGTCTTACTGCACACCGACACCTTGCCGCCACGAAGGCAATTGGAATTAGGTGTCTCGCCAAACGACACGACGCAGTGATCACTGGTCAGGATGGAATCATCGACTGTCAAAGTTTCTATTCGGCTGAAGTTCAATGTTGTACCCACGGAGTCACCCTGATCCCCTCACACTCCCAATGGCGTAGTCGGGGGAGGGGGGCTAGGACGGACACGTGCCCCCCCCCAAATCTAGCGGTGCCCCCCTCCCCCCCCCCCCCAAATGTTTTCCGCCAGTAGTTGTTTCCAGTTTTGCTACCGTCAAAAAGAAGACAATTTTCACCCCAAAACCCACCAGAATGCAGGATTTGAAACTTAGATTTTGAAACTTTCCTGGGTGGAAGACCCCCCTCCCCCCCCCCCCCCCACACACACACCCCACTCAAGATGCTCGCACCTTCGGTGCTCGCATCAGATTCCTTCGGCATATGATCGCTATGCCCCCAGTATAATGAGTACGAACTCATTGCCCATTTTCAAATAACGATTGCGAACTTTGGCTGGGAAGAAACAAATTGAAAATTACAAATTTGTGTAATTATTTCCAAGAAGACAGCGTCAGGCCTCTTCATAATAGAAATTGAAGGGGATGGGAAAAAGGTTTCCTTTCCAGAACTCAGGTCGATTGGCGAACAGCTCCCCTGAAAATAAAAACATTACAACAAAGACATTTGATTTAATACTACGAATGTCAAGTGTGGTTGAGAGTAGATTAGATTACTGTCTTTTGTAGCGATTTTCATACTGAGTATTATGCAGAGAACGCGGAGCCGGAACCCCGATCACTATTTTGGTCAACACTGCTCAAAATATTTGGAAAATAGTACTCGAAGTGAGCTGGGACAACTGTCACAGTGTCACCCTACTTGATGGGTTTATATATAGTTTAGACACTTAATTGCTTGGTATTCTACTTTTCATCCCGATTAGAGGTTATTACTTCCTTAGACTGATAGTGACCGAGATATCAACCCGAGGTAATTCCATATCAACGTGAGACCGAAATTCGATGGCAGATGTGAAGTTACCGAGTCGGCCGACATGAAACTAAACAAGTAGTCGCCTGGGTGCTAGAATGTTCTATTTCCCATAGGGGACATAGAACATTCTAGCACTCAGGCGACGATTAGTGATAACCTCTTTGTTTATTAAGCCAAATCAAATAATTGCAAAATGTTATGAAATCTGTTAGAGTGTTCTGACAGTATTATTGTTTCTCGCTGGTTTCATATCTCGGAGGTTTTCTCTTCTCGTTCAGCGGGGAAGCAGCGACGTTCAGATAGCTGAACTATCTTTTCTCACTTCGACAAATCTCCCTCCGCTTACGACTCTGAATCTTTGTTTGCGTTGAATTTTCTGCATAACACTCTTCTTTTTTCCGTCATCCACTTAACCTTTGAGACTTTAATTATCGTGAAGTTCAAACGTCACTAGGAATTCAGTTTCTTCGACGTTTTTCAGAATGCGAAATGGAACGTCGGAAAATACAAATAACAAGATATTTTTCACATTAGTGATTATCTGGTTAAGGGCTAGATTATTTTTGGTCTGAATTTGTTATTCAAAACATGTTTTATCACAAATTATTGGAGCCTGCCCAGAGACACTCTCCAATAATTTGTAATAAAACAAATTGATCTAAACAAAATATTATTTGTATTTAACTGAATATGAAATATAAGCAAGGAAAGTGTTGACTTTTGTTCTGGCATCCTCATTCTTTGAAAGCCTTGATAGTGGGTTTTAGCACTCAGCCAGTTAAGAAGTCTTGACAGCAGGATTATATTAGCATTTTAAACTGCGATAACATTTGGCTCAACGGTTAACACTGAACACTATTCGGGAGAAAATAGGAATTGAGGTTAAAACTTTAAAAAATCAAAAAATAACAAAACAAATGGCCACCGTGTATCAATGCGCTGTTTGAATTCGTGTGTCATAAGGCGTACAAAGTATCAAAGGGTTAATCTCTACTTATTGCTCATCATTAGTTCCCTACTATAGAAAACTACACCCTTTTGCCTCGTAACGCCAATTCTGCTGATTGATTGCTTTCGACCAATAACGTCGAACGGCTTCGCTGTATACAAAATGACTGCGCCTAGCAACGAATCAAATGGGACAACTGTAGCTTGGTTCATATCGGCCGAGATAGGTCTCATCTCTGCCGAGTTTGAACTCATATCAGCCGAACTCGATAATGGGCAGTTCTGGAAAAGAAGATCATATCTAATAAATAATACCCCAGTACTTATGGAATTGTCGATTATCCGAATCAGTATCGCCGTCGGTGTACTGACCACCCCAAATATCAGCAATTTTCATATGACGTTCTAAGAGAGGGTCCAGAAACCCTGGCTTACATTTCAGTCCCCCACATTCAAAGTCGCTCTGTGGCCTCTGTTAAATATTGCATGCGGAAGGAATTGACTGTGGTTCCGGAAAGATCAACATCAGGCAGTAGCGGGCAGTTCAAGAGCTAAGATGGCCCATGCCCTTGCGTTTTAGAGCATCAGACATCTAAGCATTCGAAACACAGCGACGTACCCTCTGACACTGATCGAGATTTTCAGAGTCAGATTATTCGAACCAGGGACAACGACAGAATACTGAAAATGACGACACGGTCGCCATGCTTTAAAAAAATGGACACTGCTATTGCTTTGATTTAATTCAACAATCCCCGATCGTAGTGAGCACAGGAAATTATTATTAAATTCCGCGTTCGTACTACACTTGTGACGATAGGCGCATAGTTGCCGAATGACACTTATCATTCCCGGAAATCTAGTACGCTGCTACTGTTTGTATCGCATGGTTCAGGAGTAACTTGAAAACATCATAACTTACAAAATTACGCATACTCCTAAGTGGGACACAAAGAACTCGCCAACTTCGGGCATATTGCTTCAGTAACTGAATGCAAGTGTATCATCAATTGACTGTGCGCATTACTACATACGCCCACTCGGGAATTTGTGATTTAGAGTATTACCTAAGAAAACTTCGCAGATGGAGGTGGTCAGGATGGAACCCACGCCGTTTGATGTGACGTCCAAGGCTCTAACCAATGAGCCACTCATACTGCAGACGCTCTATTATGCTACTTTCTGTAGTTCAAAGGCAATGTTTCCCTCATTTTGGAATGATTGTAAATATTTATTTTACAGTCTGTCGATTTTCAAATCTGAACTGATACAGATTTGATTTTAACTATAAATTCGGAGGTTCTAGTACAAGGGGAACGCTGAATGGAGATTACGTCATGGAAAGCTCTGGAACGTAATAACATGACGTCATCATAATAATAATATATACATTTATGTAACGCCCAAATTATAGTTCAGAAAATATAGATCCATATTCTAAGGCGCTGTACATGTTACTGGGCTCGTGCAAATATACAAACGGAATATATACAGTATCTTACAGTCCAGAACGTCACTTATAGGCTTTTTGAAACAGGTATGTTTTGAGATCTTTCTTGAAAAGGTTGACATTTGACAGTCTTTTTAGATGTTCTGGTAAATTATTCCACAAGTGAGGGCCAGAAAATGAGAATGACCTATCTCCAAATGTCTTACACCTATGTTTTGGAACATGTAGCAGCATTTTACCATCGGACCTCCGGTTATATTGACACACATTCTTGGTATTAAGGAGTTCTTCTAAGTAGGCTGGTGACATGTTGTTTTGTGTCTTAAAAACTAATAATAAAGTTTTGAAAATTATTCTGTACTTGACTGGCAGCCAGTGCATATTCCTCAAAAAAGGAGTGATGTGTTGAGATCGTGATACCCTACATACCACTCGGGCTGATGCATTTAGTACCATCGGCATGCGAGAGTACTGATATTGTGGAAGGTTGAACAGTAAGGCGTTACAATAATCCAAATGTGAAGTTACACAGGCATGAACTAGGGTTTTTGTTGAGTCTTTGGTGAGGAACTGTCTTATCTGTTAAACTTTGTATAGACCTCTGAAAGCCTTATTGCACACATTTGTAACATGTCAGTCCATAGACATGGTAGAGTCGAAGAAGGCACCAAGATTACGTACACTGTAACTTGCACTGATGGCGGAATCTCGTACCTTCACTGAATTGATGTCAACTTTAGTGAGTTGTTGTCGTGAACCAGTTATTAGGAATTTAGTCTTGTCATCATTTATCATTAATTTGTTTGAAACCATCCATGTACGAATGTCCGAAATACATGATTCAATAGTTTCTAGAGCTTTAGTTTGATCCTTGATTGATGGTCGAAAAGAGAAATAGACCTGTGTGTCATCAGCATAACCATGGACGTCAGGCAGGTGAGATTCAATGATGGTGAACATTTTTGAAATATAGAATAGAAACAGAACAGGACCAAGGCAACTGCCCTGTGGGACTCCACATTCAAGATGGAAGTCTTTTGACAGATTACCGTTTATTGATACACGCCGCTGTCTATTCTTGAGGTATGATGATAGCCAGCTAGCAGCAACACCATTAAATCCAAAATCAGAATTCATTGTCTCTAGCAGAGTTTTATGACAAACAGTGTCAAAAGCAGCACTAAGGTCTAAAAAAACAAGCAATGTTACCCTTCCAGACTCCATATTAAGGAGGATGTCATTCTGAACCTTGAGTAATGCCGTTTCAGTCGAGTGAAAGTTTCTGAATCCAGACGTGTTGGCCGGTAATGGAGCATGCATGTCACTATGTAACATTAGTTGGTCAATTGCGGCTTTTTCACACAGCTTAGAGACGAAGGGTAAGTTACTCACTGGTCGGAAGTTTTTAAACACATGTTCCGCACCTTGTTTCTTCAGAAGAGGATTAACAATTGCTATTGTCCACGCATCAGGCACATATTCTTCTAGCAGAGACATGTTGATCATTTTTGTGATTACAGGAGCCAAAGAGTCTACACATGATTTGACAATAGATATTGGCATTGGGTCGAGTTGAGATGAGGCATTTGAGGATTCTTTTATTAATTTGGTTACCTCGTGGATTTCTAAAGGTCGAAAAGTTGTAGGCTCTTTTTCTGATGGTCTCTGTTTAATGTCAATTTTGTCTACATTTATGTTCTTAATTTTTTCCTGAATTAATTTTATTTTTTTGATGAAGAATTCGCCAAAATGATCAGCTAGCTTTGGTGGATCATCATGTGGTGGAAACGACACACTTTGGTTTTCTGTACACAGACTTTGGACAACTTTCAACAGTTGTTTGCTGTCACCATTACAAGCTTCAACACATGTTGTGTAGTGAGATTTTCTGGCATCTTTTAGTTTGATGGAGAACTGATTACGAATAGTCTTATATGCTGATTCCTCATTGTAAGACTTAGATCTTTCCCGCTCTTGCTTTCGACGATTAGCTTTCAGATTTCTCAGTTCATTGGTAAACCAGGGTATACTTGCCGAATAATTAATGTTTTTGTTTTCAGAGGGGCATGCTCATCCAGCAGACAAGACAATGCGTTGTTGTATAATTTTGCCAGATCATCCAGGTTAGCACACTGAAAATTACACAAATCTGATTTTTCGATATCACATTTAAGCTTGTTAATGTCAATTTGATTGAATTTTCGGAGTGTTACTTCTTTACGTGTCAGTGATGGTTTTCGAACACCTGGTGTGCACTCAACAAATGAATGGTCAGATAATCTGAATGGGATTAATGGCTCGGAAAGCTGAAAGTCATTAGTTCATCTTGTGATGTTGAGGTCAAGAGTGTGTCCAGAGATATGTGTAGACCCAGTAACATGTTGTTGTAAACCAAATGTTTCTAAGGGGTTCATAAACTTGTTAGCATCACTGTCATTGTTGTTATCCATATGTATATTAAAATCACCGATAACAAGGAGTTTTTCAGAACACATAACAATGGATTCAAGGTACACAGAAAATTCTTCAAAGAAAACACTGGTCGAGATAGGATGATTTTTGGAGTAAGGTGTTCGATATACACCCACAGTTCGGATGTTGGTGTCAGCCCAGCATAGAGTCCATTCGGCATATTCAAAAGAGGATTTATCTCCTTGGGTTGATGTTTTAATTTGTATATTTTCTCGCACATGAGACCAATTCCACCTCCAGTCCTAGCATTAATCCTAGGGGCACTCTTGAAAATATATCCTTCACGGGAAAGTCCTGAAACAATTACACTGTCCTGATCAGTTGGCCAAGTCTCAGTAACCAAACAGAAATCCATTTTGTTATTGACGATGTGTTCTACAAAATCAGGGATCGTATTCCTCACCGATCTGGCATTTACAGTTGAAAAGTTTACACTTGAGGTAATCGAGAAATGAATAGTAGTATCTGTGCTGATTACATGAATGTTGTTGGTATTCACACCCGAGTTAATAGGCTTTGGTCTTATTGCTTGTTTGTTTGTGTTGAATTTTTAATCCCTTTAGTTGGTATTCTTTATCTGAGCTGTTGTTGGTAAAACAAAATTCAGGTTTTAGTATTCTTTGTTTTTTTTCTAGGCTTTAAAAACATATGATTTAGGCCTGTGCTTGAAATGATCCATTGTGTTGTTGATTGAACGGAGCTCATATGAGGTGTAATTAAACAAACACATTTTAAATGTCAGTAATTGAAACTCATGAATCTAATGGCATCAGGTGTGAGGTAACTGTCTCCTATTAGCAGTGAATAGAATGGCAAATAGGTTTCACAGTCCAATCCGGTTCAGAACAATAGGTGACATAATCCGGGTTAACTCTACACATGAAGAAAGAATTCAAACTGGAGAAATATTCAGTATATTTCAGAGTTTAGTTTGTTAAAAAACACAAATATGTTGAAAGATTTTTTCTTCAAAGTCACATCAAAACAATACACAACTGATAAGGAATATGGACAGCAATTGTCAGCAGATAAATCCAAAAATGTCCAGTAGAAAACCAGGAAACAGCTCAAAAAAGTGTGACCACACTTGGTGGCAATACAAATAAAGTTCTTCAATCATAAAAAAATCAATTCATAGGCCCTAAATGGTTGCCCAACTACACGTGAACAAGTCAAGAATGGGAGGAACATTGTTCGATAAATTGGTTATTACCACCAAATGGGTTCCGAGATGGTAAAATAAATTTGTCATCATCACTATGTGTTGATCGAAAAACTTGTATCAAGCCTCGAAGGTGTCCCTATTAAGTATCGTGACCACCCTACAGTACAGTCGCCGTGGACTGGTCGTAATCCACGCTTGGGCAGTAATGTCCACGCATGCGTTTACCACAAAATCTTTGCCAGCAAAATTTTAATTAATGAAGCGCCGGGTACAACCCGGTGCTTCATTAATTTTTTGTTGATTATTCCTATAATTAGTGTTTGGAATCTAATATTATTGCGTCCGTGGAAATATTGCCCACTCGTGGAAAGTGACCAGCCCACGACGCCCGTACTGTAATATGAACACCATCTCGGCTTGATACAAGTTTCTAGATCAACTCATAGTGGTGATAACATATATAACTCATTAATTTTCAAGTATCAACCAACCCTCAACCAAACATGACGGTCGAATCCGGCTAATGCTATTCATAATAATCTCCATTAAAATTATATTTTTTTTGTCAGTTTTTGCCTCCAAGACATGGCCAATTTTGGAACGTTGAATGAAATGCCGAAAGCTCTATAATAATGGGTGCTCTAGTGATTTTTTTGGTGTGTGTGTGGGGGGGGGGGGGGGGGTATTTGAAAAACCGTTGTGTGGGATTCCAGGAACCTCCGCTAGTCATACCCAGGACCCTCCGGTCGTTGCCCTGAAGGAAAGTGGGAGTAAAGGGAAACGACGGAGGGTAGCGGTTAGGACTAGCACCCCTCCCCCCACACCCCAATAATTTTTTCCACAATTTAGTGGTTTAAGAGCGAACCTGAGGCATTTGTAACGTGTGTAGCCCCTATAATGGAGACCAATGGGGTCCGATGGTGTTTTTTAGGGGGCAGAGAAAACTTAAGCCCTCCACCACCCCCCCCCCCCCCCCCCATTAGCCACTCGTATTTATTAATTCATGAAGTTCTTCGCAAGTGACGCCTGATTTTAAACTAAGAATTTCCGGAGTTCGACCACCTATGTCTTGAGGATCAAATGCCGTGCGCATTTCATGGACGATTTAGATAGGGTTTTGTGGTATAAAAGACCCAGTAAATTAATACTCCGTGCACATATCCGTTGCGAAAGTCTCGACAAACCCCATCAATGGACATTCTTCGTTGACGCTGGGGACTTCCCCGTCACGTGGCCGAATTATGAGATGTTCATCTCCGTTCACTTGCAGTTACTCGTGATTTATACCAAACAGTAGGTATCCTCTGTCTTCCTGACTTTTTTGTCAATGTGTATTTTACCACTTCATTACTTTTACAAAATATAATTTTAAAATTGCAAAGCACAATCCACTGTTGCGAAATCCAGTCTAAAGAAGTAGAATTATGCTGGGCAAAGTGAAAAATCGGTGGACAGGTTAAAATTGTATAGCATAAAGAGATAGGAAAGTTTTTGTTGCACTAATACACACAACAGGTTTTGTGACAATCACTGAGAATCACAAACCTTGTTATTAATAATAACACTTTGGCCAGCCGCTGATTTGTCGCGGTTCTCGGACGAGAAGGCCATGGTTACCCCTGTACTCCCAACTGCCTCCCTATTCCCACGCTTCTCCTCTCCTCCCAGCACTCGGAGACGAACTGCTTGATGATATCCCTTGTCCCATTCTTCCCAATCTCTCCGATTAGCATATTAACCCTCTCCTTTGAGTCTCCCTCTAACCACATGACCTTCATTCTCCCATCCCACTTCCCCATTATACTCCCAGTGAATCTCATTCTTTTAGACTGATACTTTGGGCATTCTAGAAGAAAGTGTTCCAGGGTCTCCACCATGTCCAAGTTACACATCTGGCACTCCCTTTCACCGTCTTTCCCAATTTCCCCCCTCAGCTCCAGGGATCGCGACCTCAGCTTGAACAACAGTGACCCCCAAAGGTGCCATCAAGGTACTCTTCAAAACCTGGCTTCTCTTTATCACGCAGGCCACCCAAAGACCTCTTTGATTTGACCCCCTCTCGCCAATTACGGTTACAATCCTCCATGACCCTTTCTCTGACGATTTTTTTACCCTGGTTTGCCCCAACGTCCAGGTCCGAGATCTCCAATGAGTAGTTCTCTACTAGCTCCCTCACTTGGACCATCCACCCCGTTTTGATATTTGAGTTGAAAATTCTCAGGAACATTACTTTACACCATCGGCTGTCGGGGAGATTTACCAAATAATTAAGATAACCGAGCTTCAACAGGTCTATCCTGTCCTTGACCCTCATCCACCCAAGCTCACCCCTGATTTACACGCCCGGTTCTCGAATATGCTGACACAGTTTGGGACAACTGCCTTCTGACTGAGGCAGCTGAACTAGAAAAAATTCAGCTCGAGGCAGCGAGAATAGTCACGGGCGCAACGCGTAGCACTAGCAAAGCGTTGCTATATGCCGAAACTGGATGGGAAACGTTGCAGACCCGCCGAAATAAACATAAGCTGAAACAATATTTTAAAATGTACCACCATCTCGTGCCTGAATATCTTTCGAATCTAATGCCTCGACAGTCTTCAGAATCCCACAATTATAATTTGCGCAACAATTCTGATCTCACCATCCCTTTTTGTCGAACTAGCTCACATCAAAATTCCTTTATTCCAGCAACTACCAGACTCTGGAATTCTATTCCCTCAACCATCCGTGAAAACAACTCATTGAGTCAATTTGTTTCATTTATTAACAGCGACAGAATTCTAGTACCGAGTTTTTTTATCACCACAAATCTCGTAAATCCCAGATATATCATTGCCGATTACGTTTGGGTTGCAGCAACCTAAACGAACACCTGTTTAACAATCATTTGACCAGTTCACCCCTATGTGGTTGTGGGGAACGTGAAACAGTCCAACATTTCCTTCTTGAGTGTCCCCTTTATCAGAACATAAGGAGCATTACCCTTGATACCTTGCCCTACACAGCAGACATAGACAGTCTCTTATATGGGGGATTTCAGTACAATATTGACACAAATCGGTCAATATTTGAATGCCTTCATAAATTTATCGAAGCAACCGGTAGATTTGGTCGATAGTGAACTGAACTCACTAACAGTTAGGTATGGGGACTTTCTAATACTCACCTTTCTATTATGGTGGAGGACGGGTGTTTGCTGGGGTGCCCTCGGGATGGGGATTCCAACCGCCGATTCTTCAGCTGATAGTTTTCCTGCCTTGTTATATTGTTTTGTATACATTAACTAAATAGCCGGATGGAGTCCACGTCCCGGGGCCGTCTGGGTTGTGGTCCGCTCGTCACATACTGTTAGTACCCTTTCTGTGACTTGTTTCCAGACGATTGTTCGATAGCTACACAGCATACGGCCTACCCCTTCAGCCCGAACTACAGTACTTTCTTTCCCTTCTATTTCTGTTGTCTTATGTACCCTTCTTACTCACTTTTGGTTCTCTCATCTTTTTAATGCAGAAAGGAATATATCACACATAGCGATATGTGTCAGTGGATTGAGTGTTTCGCCATGAATTGCTATTCTGTAAATTAGTGTCATATATTGTTTGGAAACAGCTTACATAAGCATTGAGCTTGCTGCTGGATCCATTTTCATGTTATATGCTATTCTTCATTAATGTTTTGATTCTGTATTGTATTCCTTAACTGAAATAAAATACTGTTCATTCATTCACCCCTGATTGCTTCCAGAGCTTCCAGAGCTGCGGCATTACTCGACCCAGTTATCCATCGGCCTGCATCGTTCTGCAGGATTTCCAAGCTCTTTACGGCCGTCTCTTCCGTACCGTATGTTATACTTGGCAGCCCCACCATTTCCCAAATGGTTTTCCCCACGAAAACCTTATTGAAACTGTTTCTCCCTATAAGTTTCATTTGGTTAAGGATTCGTTTCCCCTTCAGAATCAATTTATTTGTGTGGTTCCGGTAGATGCCTCTTCCTGTAATGTTTATATTTACCCCCAAATACTCGTAATCACCTGTCTCTCCCACACTGAGAAGTTTGCTGCTCCCTTCCGGAATGCAGAACTCACCCACTCTCCACCTTAATTAATACCTGTCGATCATAGTACCCATTTTTTTAAGTCGAACACCAGATGCGCTTGTAGGTGTAAGATTCAATGGGCAAGATACTGTCAAAGTGTCGTTAAAACAATTGACAAAGATGAGGAGAAGACATCTATAACGTTCATTATACCCAGTTAAACCATAATAATAATAACACTTTGGCCAGCCGCTGATTTGTCGCGGTTCTCGGACGAGAAGGCCTTGGTTACCCCTGTACTCCCAACTGCCTCCCTATTCCCACGCTTTTCCTCTCTTCCCAACACTGGGAGACGAACAGTTTGATGACATCCATTGCCCCATTCTTCCCAATCTCTTCTATTAGCATATTAACCCTCTTCTTTGAGTGTCCCCCTAACCAAATGTCCTTCATTCTCCCACCCAACTTCCCCAATATACTCCCAGTGAATCTTATTCTGTTGGACTGGTACTTTGGGCATTCTAGAAGAAAGTGTTCCAAGGTCTCCACCATGCCCAAATTAAACATCTGACATTCCTTTTCACTGTTTTTCCCAATTTTCCCCTCAGCTCCAGGGACCGCGACCTCAGTTTGAATAACAGTGACCCCCCCCCCCCCAAAAAAAAGGTGCCATCAAGATACTCTTCACAACCTGGCTTCTCTTTATCACGCAGGCCATCCAAAGACCTCTTTGATTTGACCCCCTCTCGCCAATTACGGTTACAATCCTCCATGACCCTTTCTCTGACGATTGTTTTACCCTGGTTTGCCCCAACGTCCAGGTCCGAGATATCCAATGAGTAGTTCTCTACTAGCTCCCTCACTTGGCCCATCCACCCCGTCTTGATATTTGAGATGGAAATTCAAAAATGTTTGGAAGAAATGATGACTTTCGGACGTTTTGGTATGTTACGTTGTCAAGTTTGATGGGATGTCATTCCTCTACCGGTGAGGAATTTTAACTTAGCACTTAACTGTCAAACTGTTCCATTTTTCTGTTGTGTCATGCCTGATTTGCAGAAATGGACCATGGCTTGATATTTAGTCTGCTCTATTCAGTATTAACTAGAACTAGCTAAGCTATCACGTACTCATCTATCAGAACATCCTCCAGACTGACAACTATTGCAGCTTGGAAATTCCTATTAGAAGTATGGGAACGGACTGGTGAAGGCTCTTCGTTGACTTATTTTGAAAAGGGTATCTAATAATCACCTGATTTGCACGAGAACTGCGCGAGGTCTCGTGTTGCCTAATCCGGGCGTAGACCAGCAGGATTGCATAATTTCGATCAAGGCCAGTCACATGCCACTGGTATGAAAGAGCGAGTCGAAGCCCAGATCTCGGGTCAGCGCTCACAGCCGACAGGCGTATGCTTATCAGAATCTTGTTGGTAAATTTAAGGTATGCAGATTGTGACTGCCTGCAGAAATAAATACCGTCACTCTACATGTAGGTAAACGAACTTTGTTGATGTTCCAGTAGTAATTGTAATTACTGAATATTGGCGAAGAAATTGTATAGACTAACAGAATAAATTTACACAGATAAGAGTTGGAGTGTTCCAATTTAATTACTTGCTTGCTGAACCTCCCATTAGCTGAAACTTTCAATATTTGCCAGATAGCCGAATCAACAGACGGTACACGGCTAAATTGGGCCACCTCATAATACCATATTCCGAAAATTTAAAGGACGTTGTTGAAGCCCGGACGATTCAAATCCATTAGACGATCACTGTGGCGATACCCAACTATGCCACATTCACTCATTGTAAGATGTTGTTTCGTGATGTCAAATCTGATCTTTCGCCACAGCACAACATGAGAAGTAAAACTGATGACTGTACATAATTGTTTATCCCTTTACCCAACGGAGACGATATCAAAATTTGTTGTTTTAATTATTTTTTGTTACACTTTTTCAAAACTTTTCTCAAAACAGGTGCTTTGGCATAAAATTTAGAACAAGTCATGTAGACAATGCACATTACCTTCGCAGTGGTTTCTAATCAAGGTTTGGCTGCATCTAGAAAGAGCCAAGACTTGGCTTAAAACCGCTGCTGGGATACTTGACTAACAAGATGTGGTATGTAGTAGCAATTCCGGAAACCTACCCAGACCCTAATGGACTCGCAATGTTTCCATTAGATTTATTATGCGAACCAGCTTTTTGGAATATTTTAGCTTACCAAGACTTTTCTAAGTGGGTATTTAGCGCTCACCTTATTTTCGAATCTGGCAGGCCATGGAGGGCGAGGGCGGTCTCCCGCCTCGAAAGTCAGTAAGTAAAACAATGAGATCAAATTTAAGGAGAGAGCTGGTTCTAACGTACATGATCTTGAATAACTTTCCAGAATACGTTTTTTATTCTGGTTTGCAACTAACAAGAACAATAGTCGACCTTTTCGTCGAGGAAACAGAAACAATGACCACGTCTCTGAGGTAGGAAATTATATACTATTTGAATTACCCAGGTGTACAAAACAAAGCATGGACACAAGTGGTAAATGCCGTGAAACCGGAAGGTTAACTGGGAATGAAGGCAGGAGTCGCATGTCATGTTTAGAGGCCACAAAATACAGCGTTCTGTGCCATTATAACACTGCCCACTGAGTTAATGCACGCACTCGGCGAAGACATTAAACTGAGAGGAAATCATATTCTAAAGGGAACTATTGCTATCGGCAACACTGACTCTTTCGTGATAGGACCTCATCTATAGACAAACCCTGGTCAATCTGACCCGGATCGATTTTTGGAATCGTTGAAGATGGTTGAGTATTTCATTTCATTCGTCTCAGATGAGAGAGATGAATGCAGTTGTCATATGGAAAGCCGAAACAATATAGTGTCAGACGAACACTGACAATGGAAAACATCCTCTATGAGTTGCCTCTCCTTTGATCTTTTTTATACATAGATAGTAAAAATCTGTAACTTTATTAACCCTTTACCTAACCTGAAAAGCAGACGACCCTTGCAAACATAATTCTTGAATAACTAATTTTTTTCATTTTTTGTCTCAAAAACATAGGTTATGACCCTTCGTTGGAACGAGCTCGACGAGCTCGTTCCAACGAGGGGTCATAACCTATGTTTTTGAGACAAAAAATGAAAAAAATAATGAAAATTAATTGGAGATTTTTGAGAATAGCGCTGGCCGGTTTTGGCCGTTACGTTGGGTAAAGGGTTAACCCTTTTCATGCTGGTAAGTACATTTTTTACGCAAAGCAAATCTCAGCAGGCCGTGAGTTTACGACACAATAAACATCTAACTCGACAGGAAGATTAGCGATAATTTCATACAGTCCTACAGGGCTGTAGAATTAAATTGTTAACGAACATCCCCACAAACGCACGTGAGATTAGGCCATTTCGCTTTTTACGGTAGTGTTTAAACGATAGCTTGCAGGATGTCAGGTTTGAAAGTGCTAACAGTGAATGACAAATGGCGATAAATTCTAACTTGAATCGACATGTAAGTAACAGAATTTGTCAGAACTCTGCATTTCCCCCAAAATCTATGTTGAGGCTGACCACTTCAGGTTAATGACACCCCAGAAATTTATTTAGTAATTTATTTTTATTAAGGTCATTTTCAGTGCGGACAGCAATAACGCGACCAAAGCACAATGATAAGGTCACGTCTAGCTCAAAGGTTATTCCAATGCTGTCCATTTTAGAGGACTTATTCCTTAATCGACGGAAATTAGGTCCAATTATACCAGTTAACCTCTTACCTAACGAATCGTCCCCATTTGCCCGCATAAATTTCAAATTATACGTTTGAAAAGAAAAAAATCAACAAAACCACATCATGTGACCCCCTCATCGAGCGCGTTCCAATGAGCGGGTCATGTGATAGTGTTTTTTTTAAAAAAAAGATTTGAAAAATAATAGTTAAAATAATAAATTTTGATATTGTCTGTATCCACGTGGTACCGGCAGCGTTACCTTTTTTTCATAAATAGAGGATATCTAGTGTTTTTGAGTGGACACCGAAAATTATCTCACTTGTGACCGATACAAATGTTTAGTTTTCGCGAGCGCTTGCGGTATCCACTCAAAAACACTAGATTTTCTTTTTATCATACGCTTTTTTATAAGAATCTGATAATTCCACTCGTTTTAACCGTGAATTGATGCATGAAAAGTAAACAGTGCATTGAATCATTGACACGCAGAAGTGATTTGATCGATACTCGGAACAGATAGCGTCTTGCGATCTGATTCAGTTGGCGAATTGCTAGTCCAAACATGGCCTGAAAGTCCATAATATAAGTTTTTGGTTTGGTACGTCCTTTGAAAGGACGTACCAAACCAAAAACTTATATTACGGACTTTCAGGCCATGCTTGGACTAGCGGGTTTCATTCACCAATTCAAGGTGAAAACGTGTTGAATTATTGCTGTAAATAATCGGTATCCACTCAAAAACACTAGATTTTCTTTTCATTATACGTTTCTGGAACAAATTGATCATTTCAGGTGATAATTTGACTCGTATTCACCTTGAAGTGATTCTTTGAAAGCCGCCATTTTGATTGATACCGTGAAAGTGAAAATTTCTATATCTTCACAGTGGAGAATACGATTTCTATCCTTCCGCAATTTCTTCGATATTCTATCGTTTAGCGTATAATTAATTGTGATATCGTCTCTGTTTTGTAAAAATGTTTGACATAACTTCTTTACTGCAGTAACCACGCACTGTCCTACTTAATGGATTTTCCACATGGTACCGGCAGCGTTACCTTTTTTCATAAAAGAAACTTATACCATGGTTCGGGCCATCTTTGATCATGCTCTTTTATAAACGCCATATCAATCAACTCCATGCACACTTCTAACTACTTTGTGCGCCGTAGCCTATTAGTTAAAGCATTGACGGTCGACGGCTCGATCCTGACTCGCTCCATCTGGGTTTTGTCCATGGGAAAGATATTTACTCCTGACTGCCCACTGTAACGCTGTGTACTAAGCCATACTACATGCCGATGGTGCACTTGCCTTCAGTTGCTGCTAACTTTGCTTTTGCCCGGTTTATAAGTTAAAAAGAGTTTGACAGTCATCGGCCACGTCTCGTCCTTCTTTCCAGATACTCGGACTTCGTCCACTACGTAAAATTGTGAGGCACGATTTGACTTTGGCAGTTGAAAATGTCGTTAGAACTCGATAAACGAACAAACAAATAAACAAACTTTAAACTTCTACAAGTCTTGCAACTTTACTGTTGGACATTTAAACGTGTACGAAGTATTAACATTCTAAAATATGGATAAATTATTTATACGCACGGTGAAGTAATTTAGAGGTTGAGAGAATGCGGCCATTGCATGTGCCCAAGAAAGGACTGGTCAACCAACTCGGTAGGACAAGCCTTGAAATTTCGAGATAGACCAGTAGGTCAACGGGCGGATTGACTGTCCGTGGAAAGACGAGTAATATAATGAACAGCTAAACTGCAGAAGACATCAGCAAGGATTCTAATCTGTTGCAATAAAGAACGGGCGGACTGAATTATTACGAGTATTCCATATCAACACATTAAGGATTCACCCTTAAAGTTAGGCTATGAGTTGTAATGTATGTGACTAGTTGTTTCTGGTTCTTTTCACAAAGTCCGAAGTTTCTCTTCCCCTATTTCAATCATCCGAAGGTTGAAATATCCCTTCTATCATTTCGACGAATCTCCGCTTACAACTCGTGAATCTCAGTTAGGGCTGAATTTTCTGTACATCACTTTTTCGTTCTTCTCTTCATCCACATAATCCTTATTATTGCTCTCATTAATTCCTCATCATACAAAAGACTCAACTTCAAACACTTTATTGTGCCTGGTGACGCCACTTTTGCTGACTAAATTCGTCGCAACCAGAATGGTTGCGCCTAGTAACTTTCCAATGGATACAACTGGAGCTTGGTTCATATCGGCCGAGTTTGAAGCCATATCAGCCGAGCAATGAGCAATTTTAGGAAAGAAAGGAAAAAAAAACCGTTTCTAATATAAAAAAAAAAACATTAACACTCTCACACACGTTAACTCACCTTGAAACCATCAATATATTAACAGGGTTAAAGGAACTGCGCCCCTTTACCATAAAACTACGGCTGTGTGTCTTCATTCCTAATGGTAATGTCTTAAAACATTCGGTTAATTCAGGTCTCGACTGAGCGACATTTCTTCCGTTGATTCAAAGAAAAGAATGTTTATGGTATTTATTTATATTCAATCGCCTGGAATATATCAGATTGTCTATACTATTAAAAAAATAGGGGATATCCAAACGGATGTTGATATTTTCGAAAAATGGTATTGGATACGCGTGATTGGACACATCTCTAAATATGTTACCAAGCTTAGTGTGGATCATGAAAGTCACCGGCCCAGGAGCGCCGCGTTAATGTCTGTGGGGTAAGTTTTGAAATTTTCATTTGTACTGGACGGGTTTTTATCGGGGGCTCGTCGTTCTTTTCTTGGTATAAACTCGTTCAATAGTTTCTGGTCGAAACGTAACTTTTGAGGTATGCGAAGACTGAAATGTACTGAACGTTTACGTGCCGTTGGCATTTTGGAAGTTGGCAACAGACAGACTGCAGTGGCTCAAATTCTCGACGTTACTCAATCGGTGATTAGCAGGTTGTGGTCACGCTACCGTCAGACAGGCAATGTTGATGACAGACCTCGGCCAGGTCGTCCAAGGGCGATAACTGCTAACCAGGATCGTTTCATCCGAACCACAGCATTACGTATCCGCCGTCAAAGGGCATCAGATATTGGACAGCAGCTGCACCGAGCGACAGATGTGCGAGGCAGTGGTCCGACTATCCGAAATCGCCTACACAGATGGAATTTGTACGCTCGACAACCTCGAATAATTCCACGTTTGACTGAATCACATCGCAACAAGGCGTAATTGGTGTGGAGCACGACAGCGCTGGGACAATCGTCGATGGAGTAACGTCATGTTTTCCGATGAATCGAAGTTCACTCTCGACTTCCACGACAGGCGAAACAGAGTGTGGCGGCGGCAGGACGAACGATACAATGACGTGCCCGTAAGACAGCACGATTGTTTTGATGGTGGATCGGTTATGGTGTGGGGAGGCATAATCATGACAAACAAAAATCATTACATGTCATCTAAGGGCGTGTCACAGGGCAGTACTACCGTGACAACATGTTAGTTGCTCATGTGGTGCCATTTGCGCGACGTCACGGCCGTAGATTCATTTTCCAAGATGACAATGCAAGAGCACACCGGGCCCGTGTCTCAACAGAGTTCCCCCCGGAGCAGAACATCACTACACTACCTTGGCCAGCACTAAGGTCAGACCTTTTACCAATCACCAATCGAGCACGTCTGGGATATGCTTGGCAACGCCAACAGCCCCTACCAATGTACAGGAACTCGCCGCTGCACTGCAGGAAGAGAGGAATAACATCAGTCAAGCTGATATTGGGCGCATAGTGAGGAATATGCCACGTCGGATCCGTGCTTGTCTCGCGAACAGAGGAGGATTTACAAGGTATTGTGGTCTTGGATTGAATGTGGTAAATTCTCTGACTGACCGTACATGTCTTCTACAGGCCAGTGCATGGAATGTGTGCTTGTCAGACACCCAACTATCTCTGAAATCATTAACCAGATGTCACAGTGTAATACCTCAACTGTCTTTTTGATGAAAATATAAATATATTTCTTCATATATCTCACTTTTATCAAATATCCCATACTTTTTTGAATAGTGTATATCAGTTGGTCTGAAAAGACGAGTGAATCTAAACATAGGCGTTGAACTATTTAAGGGATAGACTGGTTCTAGATCATAACGGCGTCGAATTCCTTATAGCCTTTGACTGGTGGCTTGAAAGATTACAACCAACGATGGTATCAAAGTATAGGACAGGGTATCGGTGGCACACAACACACTGCACAATAAATTAATCTTAAAAATGATAAGCTGATAAAATGAAAAGTCCCCTTGAAAAACTAGGTCGATGTGTTGCACAAACTCAGACCGGGTAGCAGTGCACAACAAACAGAAATACCGCCATCTCGAAATAAGGAAAGCAAGTGTCACTACAAGAATGGTTTGGCGTGAGGAAATTTTCCAGAACAGATTTTGATTCAAAATCAGCCTCGGGTTTCGCCCCAATGTTTTTCTAGGTTTTAGGTAGATTCAAACCCCGATTGTCCACATGAGGGCACGATGATGCCGTGTACTAAGGCATGCTACACGTCAATGGTGCGCATGTCTTCAACCAATCTAACCCTGCCCGTGCTGCAGTGCGGAGTTACGATGTTGGGGATCTGGTATCTGCTCGTCGTTGCTCGGTGGTTCTCTCCGGGTACTCCGGCTTCCTCCACCCTTAAAACTGTCACGGTCATGATTAGCCATTGTGCAGAAGTATATGACCTTAAACACCATTAAATAAATAGGTAGATTAAAACTCTGGCGCATTACGTTAGCCATGAAGGTAATTAATAGAAACGGGTTTCCATTTTAAATTCAACTTTCACGTCATCGACTTTTACAGTTTTAAAAAAAATCCGAGAAAGTATTCTATCAACGTCTTGTTCATGCGTTCAATTTCAGGTACAAAGAGTGTGTTTGGGTGAGTTTCTCGCCAGGATGGAGTTGACAATCGTCCTGGCAACCCTGACAAGGCACTTCGAATTACTTCCGTCAGAAGGAGAGGGACCGCCTCCAATGGAAGGCGTACTTGGAACAACTTTCATATCAAACCCCTACATGGTCCGTGCTGTTTAACGCTCTATGTATGAACTCTGCCTTGAATCCTCTGTTGTCGAAGGATTTCAAAAGAATTGATCACTTATACAACTATATTATGATCACGGATAGAACGTGGTACCAAGAAATTCGCCATCTACATGGCGTATAAAGAACCCCAACGTGGCACCTATAGGATTAATAAAAAAACCTCGAATTGGGCACAAACATCATTCGGACTGCACCCCCCCCCCCCCCCCGAATTCGATAATAGTTCAAAGTTCGAATAGAAACACAGAATTATCCGAATTCTGGCCTGCCTTCTATTAGAATTTCGTTTTCTGCTATTCCGACAGTGTTTGTGCACAATTTAAGATGTTCTATTCATCTTGTGGATGACGAATTTCCATCTTGAACAGTTGTCGTTTCGCGTAGAGCCAATATGTTCGAAACGTCAGCTTATATCATCTCTGTCAAACGAAGAAGTATTTTTTCGGCCTTCCGGTTTCCGTTTAGCAGATCCAATTACCGTTTCATTTTCCAAAGTGCTTCATATGCATTTCCAACGCAGAGATCACTGCAAAAAATTACCTGAAAAATTATGCTAGAAATACTGGCAACCAGTTACCGTAACTTCTGTCGTAACTTTATGGTATGACCCTTTCTGTCTAAAGTTTCTTTATGTACGGTTGGGCAAAGTTTTTTTTAGAATTATCGCATTCAACTCTTTTATTCGTGCTTTTGAAGAATGACATCGTACTTGTCGACGAATACTTTATTCCAAAAGTCAGTTTTGAATTAGACCAATTAATATCTTTAACCTGCAGGTGAAAAATATTATTTAGTGTAGTGTATATGGCAAATCAACAGGCTCTACGTGTAATTAGGAGAAACCAAATATCAATTCCTAGGTTTTACTCCAAGATCGAACAAAAAGTTCATAAGTATAGTAGTTTAATATAGTATTGTCGCTGTAATACTTCACAGAAGAAGTATCGGTAACTGGTTTCCAGTACTTTTACCGCACGTTTAACGGTAATTTTGTATAGTGTATATGGGGTCCTGCGAATATTCAGTATTCGAAACAATATTCGATTCGACGGCAGTATTCGATTCGAATTAGATTCGGCAATCTGTATCGAATATCTATCGAATATCTCCGATCATCCATGCAATCTTTCTCTCTGTCGGAATGCACCGGATATCGGCGGGAGGAAAGCGTGTTTTAAAAATAGGCACACGTCAGCTTAAAAACAGATACATCAGCTTAAAAACAGATACCATTTCACGCAACTCAACATTCAGTGCCGGCGACGAATGTATCCGTCTCTCGTACTCCCTATTTCATGCGTCGCCGACAAAAGAAATAGACAGCGCGGGCCAACATGGTTATGTTCCGGACTAAAACACGATGTTGTTTTTCCCCGGTAGCGCTACGAGTAACCATTCTGATAAATTCGATTCGATTCGATTCGCGAATAGCGAGCAGTATTTGATTCGGTCTTCGATCCGAATTCGAATATTCGCAGGGCTCCGAGCGTATAGAAATAAATTACTACTAAAACAATACCCATTTAGAGCATTGGAAGTGATACGCAAACCACTGTATCAGCGATCTTCCCCGTAGCCTTCTTGGAAACACCCTTTAATTCCGAGATGACGCGAATCCTGATTGCAGTAATCTTTCGAATACCTGATATTTCAATACTTCTTATTCTTATTTAACTGAAATTAAATTAAGGTTTGTTAGTTTTGATCTGTTTTGTTACAAATAATTACCGCTGAACAAATTTTGAATCTAGCTCTCTAATACTTCCCTATAGAAAATCAAAAACAAAGCATCGAAATTAATTAAGGCTACTACAAGCCGTTGTTGGCACTGTTTCATTAATTCGCGCTGGACGATTGCTGTGACAGGGGCACATTAAGAGATTATTTAAACATCGAAGAGTATCTGAAAGAATTAACTAAGGCGCCAAGATGCTAATTTCCTTGGGATCGTTTCAGTAATTCACGCTGGGGTGATTCATGTAACAACGCCAAATCAAGCGTGAATCAACTCTACTAAAGCTAACTGAGTGGCAGTGTCGAATAGATGCTTTGGTTCAAGTTAATATTATGAAAAGAAAACACGACATCCATATTTTAGCAGAACCGAAATTCGACATATTTCGTTTCAGATTAAGATCACTCACAAATATGGGGCCCAGGAAATGTCAAATTTCGCGTGGAATCGAAACAGGGAGAAAATTTCAAACCGAATTTCTAATCGACACCCACCGCGCCTTCTAACAAACGTATTGTCAGTTTTGACTCGAGAACTGTTGTACACAACGGCGTCTTGATTGCTTTTGGCAAATCTATCGAAAAAGCGGAATATTTCACAACGGAATCAATGTATTTTCGGAGGCGAATCCCCTTGAACTCTTCTATCATTAGATCCTCTGTACAGGTGACTTGATGATAGAAGAAAAGTTCAAGAGAGACACTTGGAATTCTGAAAACATTTTGGCGATTCGAAACTTTCGGAATCCGCCTACTTGAATCTAATCTCATCGAATGAGAGGAATGACCTTCCATTCCTTCACGGGATATGCAGTGATAGAAGAGAAAAAAATTTTTTAAAGGATTTTGAGAACATATCGACGATTCAAAAAAATTCCGAATCCGCGCGACGAAAATCGAATCGAATCATCTGGCCGATTTCTAATCGCATCAAATTCCGAAACTCCACGAGGCCCTACCCCAACCTTTCATTACATTCATGGAGATGTATTTATTACATGTCCAAAGTGACAGTAGCAACTGTTAAATCTATAGTTTACTATTTAAACAGTGTTTTTCGTACACAGAGATTATTCTTTGTTTCTTTACCCATCAGCAAAAACTGAAATCGACTATTGATTTTTAACATAAAATTCCCTTATCTGAGACGTCCGCTGTTGCCACGCATTGTTGGGCAAAAGAATGTATTAGAAGTGCCAGAAATGTGTGGACGTTACGAATTCATGCTTCGAAAACTTGAAACTTATGACGAAAGTAAATCAAGCTTTTCATCCCGTATTTCTCGAATTTGTCTTAGACTGTCATTCACAGACCCCCCCCCCCCCCCCAAAAAAAAGAAAAAAAAAAGAAAAAAAGATGGAATGGCGATTAAGATAATACTTCCCATACCTCAGACTAGGAATTGATATATAAAATACCATGAACTGCCACTGACGATTCAAATTTTCAGTCCTTACAGTTTAAAATTTTGCATAGAGTTCGACACTTTATAAGATAAGATTATCAAAGACAGAATTCTGAAGCTTTTGCAACAATACAAAAGAAATAATTAAACACCTATTTTTAATATTCTTTTCTCCAAAACAATAAATTGGTGGAACGAGTTAGAACAGAAATGTAACATAACTTTCCGTTTAACCTCAGAGGGTATTATTCTGCACTCGAATAACCAAAATACATCCTCGTTATGTAATAGATAAACCACACTTTTTGTGATGTATGGCGAGATAATTGTACAGTTTGCAGGTGTCCTGTGGTATTGGACGAGGCCGTAGGCACAAGACTCCTGCAAACTGTACAATTATCTCGCCAAACATCACAAAAAAGTGTGGTATATCTATTTTAATCCACAGCCCTTTCCCATTAAGGAATGTCAACAAAAAAATTTGGCTTAATTTATTTTAAGTGAAAATATGGTCAAAATGCGTTTTACAATTACGTATCGCCCCCCAAAATTAAATGGATATATCTCATTGTTACTTATCTGAAACGTCCGCTGAATATACAATAGATATGTTAAGTGTAAGTGTGACAGTACGATTGATATAAACTGAACACGCATCACATCGTCGTCCGTGCGAGTGCGAGTGATTGTGTGAACAATGTGATATCCCAATTGCAAATTTAATAATATTCGCGAGTTAACGACTGTCTTTATCTTTTTTTTAAACACTGGGAGGTTGGAGTGTTGTCTATAATCAACGGTTAGAAGATGTTTAAACTAATTCTCAAATGTTGTCTTAAAAACATAACTTATTGCCCCTCATTGGAACGAGCTCAATAAGGTCGTTCGAATGATGGACCATAATCTATATTTCTAAGACAACAATTCAAAACATAATAACAGTTTAATGAAGATGTAATGGTTATAGCGCTGTGTGGTGTTTGGCGTTAAGTTGGGTAAAGAGTTAACATGTTTCTTCACCGGGACGAAACAATCTTCATCTATTTGGTGAATTGGTCAGAAAAGTAGCAAACAATGCGTTTTCTTTCTCAGAATAGAATGTTTTAGTTCCAAAAATAGCATTGGCACCATGTCAGACGCGGAGGTTCGTAGGCCACCAATAACAAATATCAGTGTGCTAGTTCCCTTCTATGGCCGTTCCTCCGAGTGCACAATGCTTCTTACACACCTTGGGTGGATGAGGATCAAGGACAGGATAGACCTGTTGAAACTCGGTTATCTTAATTATTTGGTGAATCTCCCCGACAGCCGATGGTGTAAAGTAATGTTCCTGCGAATTTTCAACTCAAATATCAAAACGGGGTGGATGGTCCAAGTGAGGGAGCTAGTAGAGAACTATTCATTGGAGATCTCGGACCTGGACGTTGGGGCAAACCGGGTAAAAAATCGTCAGAGAAAGGGTCATGGAGGATTGTAACCGTAATTGGCGAGAGGGGGTCAAATCAAAGAGGTCTTTGGGTGGCCTGCGTGATAAAGAGAGGCCAGGTTTTGAAGAGTACCTTGATGGCACCTTTGGGGGGTCACTGCTGTTCAAGCTGAGGTCGCGATCCCTGGAGCTGAGGGGAAAAATTGGGAAAGACGGTGAAAGGGAGTGCCAGATGTGTAACTTGGGCATGGTGGAGACCCTGGAACACTTCCTGCTAGAATGCCCAAAGTATCAGTCTAAAAGAATGAGATTCACTGGGAGTATAATGGGGAAGTGGGATGGGAGAATGAAGGACATGTGGTTAGGGGGAGACTCAAAGGAGAGGGTTAATGTGCTAATCGGAGAGATTGGGAAGAATGGGGCAAGGGATGTCATCAAGCAGTTCGTCTCCGAATGTTGGGAGGAGAGGAGAAGCGTGGGAACAGGGAGGCAGTTGGGAGTTCAGGGGTAACCAAGGCCTTCTCGTCCGAGAACCGCGACAAATCAGCGGCTGGCCAAAGTGTTATTATTATTACACCTGTTGTAAACAATCACTCTCCCCCCCCCCCCCCCCCACCACACGCACACTCCCATAACCGAGCGAATCAATTTTTTTCTGAATGTGTGAAAATTAACGATAAAGCGCTATAAATAGGACTGGAAGAGTTTCCTCTCTTCAGTGTTTGAAACACTCGCGACAATGTCTTTCTGTGTTAATCAATCTCACTTAACTCAACAAACAATGGTCTTTTGTCCAGATATTTGTACCGTCCAAATATCTGAAACGATACAAATATCTGGGCTTATCACCTTTTACAGTACATTATGCCGATATATTTGTACGATAAAACATCAACAGAACAAAGGAAAAGTGACGTAGCTGTGGATTAAGGATGTTTGTATTCTTCTTTTTAAACGGTTTATTTCTCCATGTAGATCGAAAGGGTGCTCCCCTACCCGTAACAGCTAAACATTTACACACATCTTAAATTAATGTCGTTACATATATAGCATGTAAAGCATCAGCCATTCAATAGTGGTGGAATTCATTGTTTGTTGTAGTTTAACATGTATTTTTTTATTTCTCCGTCCTTATCCCTGGTGTATCTTCTATGTCAGTTCAATGGTAGCAATTCCAAGACTCGTGTTCTTTATATGGGGGTAGCTCAGAAGCGCCTTGTCCCAAAGGTGACCTCAAATAAGTAGTAAGTAACTTCATCTTATACCTCAATGTCCACTTCCATTATTTCCATAAAGTCTTCTGATATCATTTCTGAATTGCTGTATCCATTTATACAATACAAGGTTATATCTATATATGTCCGAGTTTAAATGCCATTAAAAAGGTAAAGTTTATAACTATATATGACTGAGTGTAATATCTACTTTCTATACAGAATACCATATTCTATCTGCTAACTGTATACAAATCTTATTTTATCAGAATAAAAAAAAAATGAGAAAAAAACAACCTTGTGATACAGGGAAAATGAATGAGATTCGAACACGTATTTACGATACCTTTTTTTGAATGCTGTTCCTTGTAAACTACTGTGATTATAAAATAGACAGAGAATTTCAAACAATTCGTAACTGGATCGCTATCCGGTTGACATTCTCGCTCCACTTTCCCCCACGGCACTATAGAATCTCACCTGTCGAAAAGGAAATGAGAGAAAATTGAACTTCAGCTGCTATTTTCATTTGTTTTTCTTAATATATTGATTAGGTCTTGGTTTTTGCACTTTTTGTCAAATCCACTGGTGTTAATGGGTCGCGGCAAGATCGCGATCTGCTCGACTATCGGCTACTGTTGTGATCACGGTTTTGAACTCAGAAGGCTGCAGCACTTCTCGACAAACTAGATGAAGGAGGGCTTTCGTCCATTGGCATTTATCAATGCATCAGATTTGACAGAAATTTACATCTTCACAATTGCTACGATAACATAAGGTTCCGCCCCACAGTTTCGTACTTCTGAATTTTGAAATAAAAGGCTTATCCTGAATCTGACCCTACATAAATTAGGTCTGTATTTTTAGTATTAGGTATTTGAAAGCATGAGACCACTTGTTGGCAAGTAGACTTTAATGTTTTGGTCATTGGATGGAAGTCTGATGCATAGTGTCATGACAACATGGGATTTCTGTGAAACAGTGGCTCAGAAAATGAGGCCAACTTTTTAGACGTCATTTTTACACGGGATTGTTTACAGGTGTGTAGCCAAAAAATGAGACGGAAACATAGAATTTTGTTTCTCTTTTTGGTAATTGGAGATGATGTGCTCCAGGCCTGGGTAGGCGTTGAAGATGGGAAAATTCTGCTTTTGTAGCTGCCGAGTGCCTGAAAATGGCTGGTTTTGGCAATTTTTCATTCAAATTTTCGGGTCGGGGGTTCATGTTGTACTGGAAGTTATGCCTCCCACAATTATATGTATCCGTTTTATCTTATCAGGCTGTATTCACTAGGTTCAGCCAATTTAGAAAATGTATACATATCAGGGGTAGTGCAAATGAGTTTGGCTTCATTGGCAGTGGAATAGAACACATGGCAAACCATTTTTGAAAATGCCTTGGAGCTGAACCTTAAGAGCGTAATTTCAGAGCTTCAACCAGGAAGTTCTGTTTGGTGAGTTTGACATGAAAAGATATCATTTTTTGTGAATATAATGGTATTTTCTTATCTATCTGGAGATGCAAGTGATTGCAAACAATCAAGTAAGGCTCAATAAATAAAAGTGGGGACCAACACGATGTCAATTTCGAGAATATTATTCGTTTCCCAATTTCACAGTAAATTGAGTATTTGTTGTTGTTTGGAATTTTGTCAAGTTTGTTAAAAAGGAAGCGACACATGGATAGGATATTGCACTGCTTGCTTTGTTCCCATCCACAATATCTTATTTTTTGTACAAACTACATGAGTAAAGATGACCACTGGTCAGCACTCATGCAGTCTGAAAGTGAAAAGTGTTTTTTTGTAGGGCAGTGTCACATGGCGTGTGTGTGTGTGTCAGGAGTCTGTTTGACATGTACCTGTGCACACACAAAAAAATCTGTTTTGTTTTGCCTTGTTATCTACTGACATAGGGTGAGTGTGTGGACCCCTACCCCCCACCACTTCCATCCCCTAGCCTGGCTTCGTCCGCCCGCCCGCCCCTCCTCCTCTCTCTCCCCCTAAACTGCAATCCAGGCAGATTTGATGTCAATGCACTTCATAATTTGTGCATGTTCTAACAGAAAAAAATAATTATCCAACATGCTGGCTCCAAGCAGCATAATATCAATCTCTGTGACCTGGTTCCCTGTCTTAGGTTACCTCACTGTAGTGTGAGGTCTTACCCGTCTCTGGGAACCAGATCAATTGTCTGATACCCCTCAGCATTCTCCCTGCCCCCCCCCCCCCCCCTGTTTTTTTTTGTTTTTCTTTTCTGCTTCTTAAATGATTTGTTTATTTATTTATTTATTTATTTATTTTTTTGGGGGGGGTGGTGGTTTGAGTGGGATCAAGCCTGAAAAGGAAGAGAGAGAGAGAGGAGGAGACTAAAAATAAACCTGCTACCACTACTAGGAAACTGACTTTTCAGTAATATTTTTTTCTTTTGTTTTTATTCCAGATATACTGCAATTTTTTCCAAAAGCTATATTGGCCTTGGCATTTACTGCTCAAATATATCTTTCTGATTTCAGTAAAATTTTGTTAAGAATGTCTGAAGTATTCAGTACAGCCCTCACCGGTGAGGAAGTTCAAAGCTATTCTCGTGCCATTGAAAGAAACACTTTGGAAACAAGGACCTGTCATCTGTGGCAGGCTGCTACAGATAGGTATGGCTATGGCAGAGTATTTATTACTTTTCGAGGAAAAAGGAAGGGTTTGGCTCTTCATAGATTGGCATTTTTTTTTACAAAATCCAGAAACTCCACTGGACCCTTCCTTACATGTATCTCATCTGTGTCATATAAAAACATGCTTAAAATTTAGTCATCTGTCTCTTGAACCAGACAGTGTAAACAAATCTAGAAATGTTTGCAAAAATACAGGCGAGTGCCTCGGTCATAGGCGCTATGCTAGATGTGTGCTGTGAAGTAATTGTCTTTTGTAAACATTTGGAAGTTTAATAATTATCTTTTTTCAGTTTTTCAGTTCAGTTTTGCATTGATTCCATAAGCATGATCAGTTTGCGTGCCTTCATTACAATTTGCAAACAAAGAATTTTGAAGTAATTTTCTGTTACATTTGATTCTCCTATTAAGCAAACGGTTTTTTTAGCAATAGGAGTTGACTTTCTAACTTTATCAAGCTCTGTTCGGCGATCTCTTTTTGACATTTGGAATACAACTAGATCACTTCTATTAAATTTCGGACCAAAAGACTTTGCCAGTAATAATGAGGATCTACCAGTCTCAAATGTAGCTGAGAGAACTGCCGAATGACATAAAACATTTAAGTTTCTTGACCAAAGTGTACTTTTTGGGACATACGTGAAAATCCTGTGATGTATGTTTTCCTTTTTGTTTGTGTTTAAAAGGCGAGAAACTCTTTGAATTTTGTTTCTGTTTAGACATTTGTCTGAAGCAGTTTTGCGTGTTTCCTTGCCTCTGTTACACATATTCAAATGTTGGCCATAAGTCAAAAATGTTGGAGTGCTTGTTAGCAGATGAGCAAGACAGACAAGAGACTGTTTCCTACAGTTTTTGTGATTATTACTAAAACAGGGTAGTATGTTTTGCATTGCTGCATTAGTGCGATCCAAAAATACATGTTCAGGTGAAAAAGTTCTGTGTGCTCGAGTAATTTCTAAAAAACTCTTCTCCTTGTACTGGCTGCTAATTTCTGCTTGAATAGGTTTTTGTCATTGCCTGGCAAAATGGCTTTTCAGTGTTACTTTTTTCACATTTTTTGTACTGTCCGCATAAAATGAACAAAACATGTATACTGTCTTATAGGCCTGCCAATATGCACTGAATGAATGTTCTTTGACAGTTTTTTGAAGCTGGGAGCTTGCATCACAGGTTACAGACTGAATGTTTATTATCTTTGATGACTCAATTTTTGTCGAGATTATTTTGTGCCAGTTTTGATTCACTTGACGCACTAGAGTCTTCATTGCTGGACGTTTTTTGGCAGTTCCTATTTGTGTGCCTATATTTATGTTTTCAACAAAGCTTGTTTGCTGTTGAAAGTTTTAAAGATAGCTGCTTAGAGCTATTTAACTTTGTACCTACAGATACAGACTGTGTAGCTGCCTCACACCCTGCTTGTGGGCGGTTATTGAAGGCTGTGTCTAGAGCTATATCAACATTATCTTGTCCACTCAACTCAGTTACCTCCCTTATGAAAAGTTGATTTTTTAGCATTGACTGGTTGTTTATCTCTTCTACTTTATCAGAAAAATCATTGAGCCGTGAATAAAGCAATGACTGTGATGGGGGTATAATATTAAGGCATGATAAAATAAATGTCAGGTTAGAAAGGCCTGCTTTGGTCTTTATTGCTGAGAGTGTCAAGCAATCAGTTAGACTCCCATGTGCAGGGCCTCTTGCATTCTTTCTGGACTTTGTGAACAGTTCTCGTACTTGACCTTGCACGGAACAGTTTTTGCAACTGACCAATACACTAATGCAAAGGCCTTGCCTTCTATTAATTGATATGTTTAGTAATGGATTTGTACACCTAGAACACTTATTATGTAATTTCATGAAGGATGTCAGAGTGTCATTTAATTTACTTAGATTTATGACAATATTTTCATCTTTATCAGAGATGTGAGTGAAACACTGCTCGGTGAAATGTGATTTTTCTTCCTTTGCAGGTCGCAAACAGGAAGGTAGTGAGCCCATATTGTTACTGGTTGAGAATTTTGCTTCATTGTATGTGGTGAACATTGGTCTTTGAAATCTGTTGGCTGAAGAAGACACTCCAGCATAATCTGTATTAGGTGAGTGAGCACAGGCATCAATATCTATGAAATTTTTTCTAGATATGCATCCTTGAACCCCCCCCCCCCCCCCCTTCCCATGCCATGTTAAAATGTTTGAATGTATTTTTCCTCCCTTCTCCCTTTTTGGGCCTTCCTATTCTCTTATTTTTCCAATTATCCATCTTTTATCAAGTGCCTCACACACCTATCACTGTCTGTATGGGCAAAACAACAAAAACGAGCCTCATTTGCGTTTTCAGTTAAAGAAATTCAATTAGCATGTAACAGATAATATTAGGATTTACCTCAATTGAAATGCATAAAAAATAATCCACAAATCTTGAAAACACCATTTTGTGAGGTGAAAACAACAAACTCTATCTCTTTACATATTGGAAATAGAGAGAAATGTTTTTTGTGCATTCAACTGCAAATAGTCTCCAGATTCAAAAGCAGAAAACAGTTTCAAGGGGAGATCACCCACTGTTCACATTTAAGGTTCCGCTCCACAGTTTCGAACTTCTGCACAGGGGTGAATTTTGAAATAAAAGGCCTATCCTGAATCTGACCCCATATAAGTTAGGTCTGTATTTTTAGTATTAGGTATTTGAAAGCATGAGACCACTTGTTGGCAAGTAGACTTTAACGTTTTGATCATTGGATAGAAGCCTGATGCATAGTATCATGACAGCATGGGATTTCTGTGAAACAGTGGCTCAGAAAATGAGGCCAACTTTTCAGACGTCATTTTTACACGGGATTGTTTACAGGTGTGTAGCCAAAAAATGAGACGGAAACATAGAATTTTTTTTCTCTTTTTGGTAATTGGAGATGATGTGCTCCAGGCCTGGGTAGGTGTTGAAGCTGGAAAAATTCTGCTTTTGTGGCTGCCGAGTGCCTGAAAATGGCTGGTTTTTGGCAATTTTTCATTCAAATTTTCGGGTCGGGGCTTCATGTTGTCCTGGAAGTTATGCCTCCCACAATTATATGTATCCGTTTTATCTTATCAGGCTGTATTCACTGGGTTCAGCCAATTTAGAAAATGTATACATATCAGGGGTAATGCGAATGTGTTTGGCTTCATTGGCAGTGGAATAGAACACATGGCACACCATTTGTGAACCTTGAAAATTGTGGAGCGGAACCTTAAAAATCACAAAAAGAACGTTACACACTTGATTGTTGTTTGACGTCAAACAACAATGAAGTGTGTAACGTTATTTTTGTCCGACGTCAAACAACAATCAAGTGTGTAAGATTATTTTTGTGATTTTCATGTTATCGTCGAAATTGTGAAGGTGTAAATCTCGGTTTTATCTGATTGCATTGATAAAGGCCGATGGCCGAAAGCTCTGCGGAATGAGTACTCTTCGTGTCATTATACTAATGTCCCTAATTTGGCCAAAGGAAAACTACGGATCTAGATGAACTAAAATAGCCAGTAAGTTATTGGACTGAGACAGAGAGTACAGGGGACAGGAATCAATGATCCGGGATGGAGTTTCTCCTGTATAAAGGTCGTTCCTTCTGCCTCACCCTAGTCCTCCACGCGAGTTATGTTTTGTATTTATACCACGCTTATGCATAAATTAAGTAAATGAAGCTAACATTTTTAAAGAAACATCTCACCTTCGCCAGTCGGTTTTCTTGCTTGACGCTGTTTTGTTCCAAAACATTTAATTCACGCCAAAGCATCAATCAGATACATAACGACTAATTAGGTGCGTTACTACAGGACGTTCTTGCACGTAGGCCAGATTCCACATCCTTCAGTGTCTATATTTATCGGGTAACGTTGAATACACACAGAGGTCGTGGTGTAAAGACGATTATCTCTAAAACTCCGTGGGATGGATATCCCTGTCATTTGTTTTTGTGATCCATCTTTTTTTCTGCAAAACACTTTTTAGGTTGAGGACCGATCCTAATTTTTAATGCCCGACCCTAATCTTTTTATGGGCTCTTTGCAAACAAGTTATATCAACTTAACCCTTTACCTAACATGAAAAGCAGACGATACTTGAAAAAACAATTCTTGAATAACTAATTGTTTTCATTTGTTGTCTCAAAAGCATAGGTTGTGACCCCTCATTGGAACGAGCTCAACGAGCTCGTTCCAATGAGGGGTCATAACCTATGTTTTTGAAACAAGAATGAAGAAAAATAATGAAAATTAATTGGCGATTTTTTAGAATAGCGCTGGCCCGTTTTGACCGTTACGTTGGGTAAAGGATGAAAACGATATCTGCAGCGACATCAACTAAATGTACACAGCTAATATACGAAAAATAGTCTAGCCCTCCATCCAACGCTAAGAACAGACGACACTTGATAAAGAAATTTCTCGGATAATTATAAAGTTCCATGTTTTGTCTCAAAAACTGATAACTGATAACCTCCTTCCAATGAGGACCACAAGCTATGTTTTTGAGACAAACAAATGAAAAAAAATAGAATGTGAATGTGGTAAAGGCTTACGCGATTTTATGAGAAAGTAAAACATTAAAATAAGTAAACAGAAAATCCCACACAAACGACCCTTCCTTTTCATTTCCTGTAACATGAGACAAACCATTATTTTTTTGTGTTATGAACTTTCGACCCACTGGTATGCTAGTGTAGCGCGACACGAACGTAGTCTTAGCGAGAAGAACACCTCACATTTTTGTGGCCACAGTACTGTAAATAACCACAACTAAACCCTCCCTGAAATTAATTGTAAATGTATTCGAGCGGGGTCTGCAAACATGACGGAAATGGTTAATGATACCAGAGTTAACCATTCTGAAGGCTACAACAGCTGCCCATTTCATTTTCAAAGATGTTTGCCAACATATATTTTTTAACAATAAGTTCCAAGTATTTGTGTCATCATTTCCAAGAAAGGATATTTACTACCTGAATTTCAGTCAACTTCTATCGGGCTCGTTGTATTCCGTGAGCCGAAGGTCCAAGCATATTCCAAGGCTATTATAGGTTTATGTTTAGAACCCTTGATAGGGAAAACCGTTGGAAATAGTATAACACTATAGCAGTTTCGCCTAATTTATCTACCTTTAAATTTCGGGTTTATAAATAATTTAAAGCTAAATTTAGTTTCAAAACAAATAATCAATGTTACAAAATAGGAATAATTATCCAGATATTCAAAACTCAAATTCATAATTGTTTTTATTTAAAATTTATTGTTAAGGTGTTAAATACCATGGCAGGAAAATTTCGTTCTTAAATAGTCAGCTAATAGTAGTCTTAATTAATGTATCTTACTTAATAATCAGCCATCTTCATCGTTAGTAATGTCATGACTAATTGTACTAGATTCGTGACCTCGTTGTGTTTAACCTAAATTGAGGTTTATCTCATTTCGGTATTTGTGTATTAAACCACTTTTCGGAAATCATGATCTATAAATAGGGTAGCGAAAGTAATCTTGCAACTGTACCCTGGACATTCTCTGTGTTAGGATAGGGCTTTTAATGATGATAATTTTTGACAATTTGCAAGTTCATTTATTAAAACTAGCCTTTCAAAATCCAGCCATCATGACACAACGTTTCATGGAAAATATGTTGGCGTCAGCATTGTTTCTCGAGTGGTAATAGATGGTCCCCGGAACTCCAACTTCTGCATTTCGGGCGTAGTCTACGTCCATCCCCTCACTCCACTCTTATTGGTCGCAATTGTGTCACACATGCAACGTCAGAAAGATATACGAACTCCATTTGGTTCCCGCCTCCCCCAATGTTGAACGTTGTTTTGAATGTCAGTAGTATAAAAAGAGAACGTCCAAGTGGCAGAGGTTCTCACGTCGCCAAACACCGGCAAACCTAAACAATGGAACAATTGTAAAAGCATCCGACAGCACAAGAAGTGAATTAATCCTTGACTAAAGGAGTTAACTTAACGGGTTAGTCAACTGATTTGCATGAAAGCAATCTTTACTTATATCCACAAATCAGCACAAACCAAATACAAATCCGTGGTATCCGTAAAAGAGGTTTTTAAACACAATCTCGCTGATTGCCTGTCAACTATAAACAGAAACACTACCGACACACAATAATCGATTTGTTTACGTCGCAATGATCTAGAACAACTTTGTAAACTTGCTTTGACCACAGTTCACTCAGTCCAGTCGGATTTGGGGGTAGGTAGGGGATTGTGGATCTCATACGCCTCAGGGTGTATGCGTTCACAAACTGGTGTAAATTCCTATACACCCTGGAAAACACAAGGATAACTAATAGTGTCCCTTGTTATATACCTTTTGAGATTTATTACTTTTTGTCCCTCTTCATAGTTGAGATTTAGTCTCAATAGTGTGCAGTTTAAGAGGTGCATCGCGCAGTGTCAATATACGTTAACTGACATCTTGCCGCTTTGTGATTCAACTTGGGATATATGTACATCGAGTAACTTTTATTTTGGCACGATTGTGCCAATGCAAACACGCACCTGAACACTATTTTCGTTGCTGTATTTACTGCCGATTATTGTTAAGGAGAAATAACCCAGCCTAAGGGGGTGTCCTATGACGTAGCTAAAGCCACTCTCAAACCTGTTGCAGCTTACCTTAGATAGCCTGCTGACTTATACAAACCACAGATGATACTGAACATCAAACAATCTATTTACCAGCTGAAGGTCTAATCAGCTGGCGGAACAGATGAACTAAACACCGAGGGAGATACAGCTGTGACCCAAAGTACATAACAAGTGGTGAAAAGTACGGATTTAGATCGCACTTATGACCTAAATCCGTACTTTTCACCACTTGTTATGTACAGAAACTAATATTCTGCTACTATCTCTAGAAACCTATACAAAGTTTGGAAATTAGTGTACACTCTACAATTACGTACTAACACTCACTTGTAACCACAGGGTAACTTGAGATAGGGAACTGTGATGTGGGAGTTTTGTGTGCTTTGTCTACGTGAATGCTGGCTCGGCCGTAGCGTTAAGTTCCAAAGAGTTATTTGCGACTCGAGGAAAGCATTTATGAGGACTGCAATTATCGAAGGATTTTCATTTTTAGATCACTGCCTGAAGGAAGTACCATTTACCACCACCAGAGGATTGCTTATTTTCATTACCAGTTCTCCTGCGGGGATTAGCTTCTGCAACTAGTAATTTCTGTTGCTTACATTACAGAAGACTGGGTCATACTCAACATATGGGGGCGCGGGTAGCGCTTTTGGACTCGCAAAACCTTGTACTGTTAGATTTTAAAGAAATAAACACAAAATAAAAGAGAAATAAATAAACACGGTACTACTGACGCTGTGGACATGGCACGTCGACCTCTTCAGAAGTGTCCCATATCTTATTTTAGGCATACGAAACACCAATCAGCCGCGTCTAGCAACGCAACATCGGGGGCAGCACGTCGGCGCATTGAACCGAGAGAGTATATCGATTTCTTTTCATATTCTCACAGGAATCCTGTTAAGGTAATATCGACACATTAGTGTAAATGCGCTGCGACCAGATCGTGTTCTGATTCTAAATGTGAAAACAGTTCTGTACCACTATCCGAAAAGGGAAAACGTGGGATTCATGAATCTAGGCAAAATATACAACGTTTTTCCAGTTTGCCGACCTATTTGGAAAAAAATAACCGTTCTAAAATTAAAGGCTAGGTTTCCCGGCGATGTTGAACAAAAATACGCTTAAATGATTATAAGTGTATCACAAAAAGACCATGGACATAGATTATTAGGCTGGAGTATTGCAATGAGAGGACATAGCTAGACTGGTTGCCTTTCTTCAGATTTCCACAGATTCAGGTGGTAGTTTCGGCCGTTTGCCGATAGGGTTAGTTATTAGAGTGAAGTCTGTTAACTTACCAGGAAATAAACACAAATGTTTCCATGGTAAATTCCCGACATGTGTATAGTATGTGTGAAGCCATATCAGTTCATATAGTGCCTGTCCGTACATTTCAGTGTGTTTAGTAGTGATTGTTTGTTATTAAACGACACTTTCAACAGTCACGAACACATCGTGTAGGACAGTTTTACTGGTGTAGGTAGCCTGGAGAGATGCACCGAGGAACGGCGAGTAGGTGATACACGCCGGTTCAACCATCATCGTACATGTACGTGTACGTGTACATGTACACCTCCATAGGATTTAGTGTTAAAATCGTGTACGTGTACAAGATTTTTAACGTTTTTAGGGTGCTTTAGAATCCACTTTAAGTTCAAATAACACTGAATTGAATCCTAGACTTTTGAAATTTTTTGTACAGTACATGTACCATTTGATGTTTGAATCGGCAATGGATTTCTCCCATAGGATTCAGTGTTAAATTGCGAGCAAAAAACGTTTTGCCGATTCAAACATCATCCTCTCGCCGATTCTAACAATCCGCGTCCGCACACGATCTTAACGCTGAAAACCCTATGGAAGCGTAGACGGAGATGTACTCTGCGGATTTTGAGTCTGATGATGTTTGAATCGGCAAAACGTTTTTTTTGCTCCCAATTTAACACCGAATCCTATCCGCACACGATCATAACGCTGAAAACCCTACGGAGGCGTAGACGGAGATCGACTCTGCGGATTTTTGAGTCTGAAATCGACTCGCGTGAAAGAGGTGATGTTTGAATCGGCAAATGGATTTCTCTCATAGGATTCAGTGTTAAATTGCGAGCAAAGAGGTGATGTTTGAATCGGCAAACCCACTGTCGCGTTTCTCGAAGTGAGACTGGTGCACGTTATTGCGAGGTGATCTATGGAAATGTTTTGAACGAAGAGTGTTGTCGGTGTGTTAGAAATTCGCGAGCCCACTGTCACGTTTTTGATTGATATATATAGGGGAGAAAAAAATATAAATAAATAGTTATTTAAAAAAAATAAATATATCAAATCGAATAGATAATAAAAAAATACTTAAATCATGAGCGCTTCTCAGGATATTAGAGTAAGGTTTCTTTTTAAAATGCTGATGAGAGCCTACGCATTCTGCGTGAACGAACAACTAGGTCGTCTCTTGTTAGAACTATGCGTCGGATGTCGGGATCACCTAGACTTCGATCACGAGAATCATTCGTGTCTGTGGATGGAAAGGGAAGATATGGTCGTCAAGTATTTCGAACCGGCGTTCGAACGCATTCAAATCAATGAAGTGATCGCGTTTTGGAAGAGATTACTCTACTGTAAGAATCGAAGCAAGCCCACAGATTCGGAAGAACAGAAATTGGCGCGTAAAAGTCTAACTTTACGAGATAAGGGATGCATCATGAAATTATTGTTCAATGAAGCATACGTCTAAGTTTTCTCGTTGATATAAAATAAGGGAGAATAGAAAATAAAAATAAATACACACATAAATTTTTTATCTAATATTAGAAAGAAAAAAACAAAAATGAGAACCAGAAATAAATTGTATCCGGCGTTAGTGGACGACGAGGATGAGAAGCCGGTCGACGTTTTGCCGACGGCGCCGTCGCTAGAAGAAAGAGAAAGAGGAGAGGGGTATCGCATCGATCAAATCAGTAGAATCCAAGAGTATCTAACTCGAGAGAGAGATTCTCGTCGTTCCCTCAAGTAGAAGTATTCGCGTTTCGTGAAATTCGTCAACGCGATCGACACGACACTCATCACGATTTCCATGGGTTTACACGCGGCCGGCATCGGATTGTTGTCGACCGCGGTCGGCATTCCGATCGTGTTGACCGTAAAAGGAGTGGCTCTCGCCGCCGGATTGTTTAGCTCGCTCGGAAACTTTTTGAGTAGGAAATTATATCTGAAGGCGAGGAAACACGACAAGATTCGCGTCTTGGCCGACTCCAAGATCGACACGATATCCGAAATGATCTCTATGGCGTTGAAAGACGGTAGGATATCGGACGGTGAATACTTCGCGATATTGAGCGAGAAAACGAAATACGATGCCATGAAAGAAGCCGTGAGAATCAAGACTCGTCAGATCATCAAGGAAGAGATGAAGGATTCTCTCGTGGAAAAGGGGAGGAATGAGGCCAGGGAGGAATTCAGTAAGATGATAGAACTCAAGAGCAGCGATTGAAAAAAAAAAAAATATATATAATAAGAACAGAATTGATTCATTATTAAATTTATATATAAAATAAAAAAACGAAATTAATTTAAATAACTCTTAAAAAATGTATTGCGTAAAGTGTAAGAGAGTTACCGAGACGAGTAATTCTCGAGAAGTGCGAACTGAAAACGACAGACAGATGCTTCGCGGAATTTGCGACGTGTGTGGTTCTGTCAAGACACGATTCGTCAAAAAAAAGAACGCGAGCAAAGGTAAAGGCATCGTGAATAAAATGATCAATAATCCACCTTTCGAAATGCATCTGCCCGGTCACAGTTTCACGGGACCCGGAACGAAATTGAACAAGAGACTCAACGCCGATCTGACTCCCAAATCTTGGAGCAAACCTGTGAATAGGGTGGACGCGGCCGCGTATGATCACGATCTGTGCTACGTCGAACATCCCGACACCAAGACTCGCAACGACGTCTGCGATAAAAACATGTTGGGGAAATTGAGAGGCATATCGAATCCGACCAGGAGAGAGAAGATGGAACGTTCGCTGGTCGGCAATCTGATCGGTGCGAAACGTCGATTCGGATGGGGCGTTAAAAAAAAGCGCATCTGAAAAGAAGAAGAAACGATTATTGACGAGCGAATTGGCCGAGGAGTTACACAAACCCATAGTGCGTAAATTTCGAAAGAGAAGGGTGTTCGTGAAGGGTCTGGATGATATTTGGTCTGCCGACTTGGTCGACATGAGATCGTTTTCGAGGTGGAACGAGGGCGTCAAATATCTATTGACGGTCATCGACGTGTTTTCCAAATACGGTTGGATCAGAGCTTTGAAGAATAAATCGGGACCTTGCGTCGCCGAGGCTCTGAAGAGCGTGTTCGACTCGTCTTCTCGAAAACCGAGTAAATTGTGGGTGGATAAGGGAAAGGAATTCTACAACAAGCACGTTCATCGATTGGTAGACCTCTACTCGATCGAAAACGAAGAGAAAGCCAGCGTGGTGGAACGTTGGAATCGAACGATGAAGGAAAAGATGCACAGATACTTCACGGCGAATTCGACCAAGAAATACATATACGCTCTGAACGGTCTGGTCAAAGATTACAACAACACGCGACACAGATCGATCAAGATGACTCCCGCGGAAGCTAGCGATCCTCGAAACGAAAAACGGGTCTACGTGAATCTATATCATGAGAGATCTAAGATCAGGAAGAAGTCTAGAACGCCGAAATTTGCGGTCGGTGATCGAGTGAGAATCTACGCTTATAAGAAGCACTTCAAAAAGGGTTATACTCCTCGATGGACCTCGGAAATCTTCGTAATAATCAAAATATTTCACACCGATCCGGTGACTTACGAAATCGAAGCTTTGGATGGAGAAGAGATCATCGGAAAGTTTTACGAACAACAATTACAGAAGACGAAGTTTTGATGAAGAAAACAAATTTTTTTTTATTTACTCTCTTTAACATTTTCTTGTTTACACACATATATATAAGAGAGAAAAAAATAATTAAAAACTATTTTTTAGATAAAGAAAGCAAGTTAATTTATAAACAAAAAACTAAAAATCCTTTAAAATGACAAATATACTAGATATAGCACAAAGCATAGTGAAAGATGAAACTATTCAAGAATATGAGGTTCACGAATACGAACCGGTAACTGGAATGAGTTTGAACAATGCGGGAGAGATAAGAATCAACGTCGAAACTCAAGATTTATTCGTACATCCTAGCGAGAGTTACATAGTGGTGCAGGGACGTCTCACCAAGGAAGATGGGAGCGACTACGCCGACGACGACACGGTTACTCTAGCCAATAATGGCATCATGCATCTATTCTGTAACATAAAATACATGCTATCCGGACAAGAGATAGAATCTGTTTTTCATCCCGGTCAGGTCACCACGATGTTCGGACTCTTGACGTATCCTGATGATTTTTCGAAATCCAGAGGACTTAATCAGTTGTGGGTGAAAGACACCGTAGGCCCTGCTAGCGCAGGCGCCGCCTTGATATTCAACTACGTCGTCAAGACGTCCAGACCTAAAGGAACGTTTTCGTTCAGGATACCTTTGAAACACATCTTCGGATTTGCGGACGATTACAACAAGATCATGTACGAATTCAAACACAATCTGACGTTGATTCGAAAAGGAAACGACGACGCAATAGTGAGACTCACTGAGACCGATGTGGGTAAGATAACTCTACACAAGATATCGTGGTTCGTTCCACACGTGGAGCCTTCGATCGTGGAGAAAGCGCATCTCTACAAGATCATAGAATCCAAGAGTAAATTACCCGTGGGATTTGGAATGAGACAGTGCGACACGGCAAGCATTCCTCCCTCCACGAATCACTTTGATTGGAGATTGACGGTGAAATCCGCTTCCGAGAGACCGCGTTTCATCGTGGTTGCATTTCAGACCGATAGGGACGGGTCTCAGGAAAAGAATGTGTCGCTGTTCGATCACTGCCATTTGAGAAACATGCAAGTGTTTCTGAACGCCACGAGATATCCAGCAATCGATTACAATGCGTCGTTCGACAAGAACGATTTCTGCAGACTGTACGGCGACGCCGCTGATTTTAGAAAGAAGTATCACGGTCTAGACGAATTGATGAGCAACCCTAACATGTCTCCCGCCGAATACAAGTCGATGTATCCCATGTTCGTATTCGACGTCAGTAAACAGAGTAATGACTCAAGAGTAGCGTCTTAGACATTAAGATCAAGATGCAATTCGATAGGATGTGCCGAGAAAAACCGAAGCCTTCGCCCTGGTCCTGTCGGACAGAGAATTACAATTCGAATTGGATGGAAATAAGATGTCGATCATTCGATGAGAGACGAGTGTGAAAAAAAAAAAAAAAAAAAAAAAAAAATAAGTAATGAGTAATTATTAAAAACAAAAAACAAAAAAAAATAAATAAAGTAATGTGATCTAGAGAGATTGAACATCTTTCTAAATCTCTTTACTTTTTTTTTTGTTTTTTTTGTTTTTAATAATCACACAGTGATCAATTGTCTAGCATATTTGACTTTCTCCACCACCGAAATCAGGGTGCAGGCATCCGTCATGTTCACGGGATCCAGTAGATTTGTGAACGCGTGTCCACCCATGTCTAGTTTACCTTCCATGATGTCACCCTTTCTCCAGACCGAGTTGTCGTCCACGTACTTTCTGCTGACCGCGCTGGAATCGAATTCGGGATCGTGACTGAGTCCGAATAAATTCTTACCGTTCATGTTGATGCCACCCTCCATGGTTCCGCCAGATTGTTTGTTCAGGTAGAGATCGTTCACTTGCAATTCTAGGTATTCTTGTGATTGTATCACGGCAGAATCTACGTAGCCCTTGTTGACCGCGGTTGAGTCCGCATCCGTGTCGTTGATCTTTGACAGATTCAATATCTTGTTGAATCCCGCATTCAGATCCGATATCGTTTCTCATCTGTCAGACTTTCTCTGTTCCAGATCTACGTAGTGTTTGGTCGCCACGTCCTTGGGATTCGTGGGAGTGGCCACATTAATTATCTTGTTATAATTGGCGTTCAATTCCGACTGCATCGTTTTCTGAACGTATCTATTTCTCAGGTGTTCGCTGAATCTCGCGTGAGAGTCTTCCACGTATTTCTTGGTCGCGGCATCGGTGGGATCTATGGGATTCGCGACATTCACCAAACGTTTGGATTTCAGATCGAGATCGTCGGTCATGGTTTTATCCACGTAATTATCTAGCAGGATTTGTTCGAAATCGGCGTTCCCAGTGTCGACATATTTTTTAGTCGCAGCATCTGCGAGATCTATCAGCTCGGGAAGATTGTAGAGCTTCTTATCGTTCATGTTCAAAGGTTCTTCTCGAGGTTCGTATCTCTGAACGTAACGTTCGTCCAAGTTGGCAACGTCGTAACCATCGTCGACTTCGAACGTCTTCCTCTTCTTTCTTGGGTTGACTTTTTCGTTGTCACTTCTACAAAATTTATTGACTGGCATGTTGTTGTGGGATTTTTTGTTTTAGAAAAATATGTTCAAACGCAGTTTATTAAAAATGAACCATGTTATTTTATTTTTCGTTTTTATTCGATTAAAATTTTTTTAAAATAATTTTTTATCTTTATATATACTATAAAAAAAAAAAATCTTTCTCTAATGTAAATCATTGAGAATGTCTTGAAATCGATCTCCTTCAGACCATCTCTTGAGAACGTAGAGACACAGGTGACCACAAAACACTTGATGTGGTGATTGCACTTGTTCCGTGTTGTAATGAACCATGGATTTGTTGAAATAGTTCTTTATTTCTTTTGGCGGTGAGATTCCATAGCTGTCGAAATAATATTTTTTCTTCTTCCCGTTCTTCATCCACGCCACCCAGTGAGTGCCTTCACCCAATGAATCGTCTAGATTTAAAATTCCGCATTCCGATTGTCAAGGTCTTCTCTTCGGCAAGGCATCTCTGGAAAACATGCCTAGAAAATCTTTGATTTTAAAATCTTTTGCTGCATTCAACAGATTGATGTTGGATAGGGGTTCGTTAGGTAAGACAACACCTTCTACGGATATCTTTATTTTCTTATTCATAAATGCGTATATATTTTTTTTATTTATTTTATTATAATTTACTAAAAATGATGTTATTTTTTTTCTATTTTTTTCTTTTTCTTTTTAAACTAACACTCTCGATGTCTCTATCGATTTCTACAATTTTGAATTCGTCTAATTCCTCTTGATTTTCTGGAATCCAATCATTCACATTCATATCGTCTATAATTAGATCTAAAGTCCAATGTCCAAGTGCCAAAGTGCTTATTTTATTGTCTAATATGAATCTCTTATCATCGTCGGCCGTCAGCGAAATCTTGTTGACTATTTCGGTATACAAGTCGTGATTTTCACTTCGAATCGATTTCATAGTCTTATACACCGGACCACTTCCTAACAGACAATCTTTATACTCTTGGAAAGAGATGTTTTTCTTCACCACGCACGCTTTAACTCCTTTGCACTTCTTGATCTCTTCATCTTCTAGACGATAAGCATACAGTTTAGGTCTCAAGCCCACGAATTCGACGGTCTGTTTACCGCCACTCTCCTCCTTAAATTTACCCAACACCTTCTTGTTGTCGTTTGATTGAATGTTGGACGGATGATCGATGGGATAATTGCTCATGTCGAACTACTCAGCCACGTCCGGAGATATATCTCGGTAGACGTCTTTCGTCTCTATCTCGTAAACTAAACTGTCCATGTCGGTGAACAGTAGTTTGGCTTTATCACCAAATTTTCGTTTGACGTAATCGTAGTGAAACTCGTTCATCAATCGCATGCTGACATCTAAGATGATCGGTCCGAGATAATATGGTTTGTCGAATTTCAGGTGCGTCTTTTGCATGTGAATGGCCACTAGCTTTTCGTCAAATATGGTTCGGTGTTTGTAACTGGGTTTCGCCACTAATGTTTTAGCTCTTTTCTCAGACATGACGAGTCGAACGTCGGTTCTCTTCCTGATGTTTTCCATCGATTTACCGTACACGCAGTTGTTCATCAGTTTGAAGAAATCTTTTTCGAAATCGTTCTCGGCTCGAATTCTGAGATTCGTCTTGAGATCGATGTATTTTTTCATCCAAGGCTCTTCGTCGAATCGAATGATGCGATGTATGTCGACTAATTTCATCCCGTAATCGACGTATTGTTTCAAATTCTCACTGTAGACGACGTAGTTACATTTGTTAAATAAATTGGGAATGAGTTTTTCGTCATCTCCCTAGTTCGGTTCCATTCGTTTGGCAGCTAGCGGATAATCATTGTGTGGATCATGTAATTCTTCCGGATAGTTCAAATCGACTTCTAAAATGCAAGGATAGTCTCTCCATTTTTGCATCTCTTCCGGTTCCTTCACCCATTCGAAATTTCCAATTGGTAAAGGATGCCTCATAGCCCAACCGTACAGATTATTGGCGTCCGAATACTGTATGTATTTAGTAGACCGTTTCGAATCGAAACTTTCTTTCATGTAGGGATTGTTAGCTTCAGAATATCTGTGAGAGATCATCGAGATGCCACCTCTCGCAGCCCTTTCGAACATGAGTAACATGTTCACGTCGGACAATAATTCCAATTGGACTTTGGTGGTCTTCAACAGAGCGTCCCATGCTAGACCGGGTGCGGTGAAATACCAAGTGGGATCCAGATCGTAATTTCGACAACAGACGTCTCGAAAATTTTCGGACACGTCTGCCAAGAGCAGAATGTCGGTCTTCAGATAGAGATCGTGATAACCTCTCATGATTTTCATATCAAATGATTTCCACACGTTTTTAGCGTGTTCGTAATTCTCGTCGGAAATGTCGGATTCGTATAATTTCGAATAAAAATCTTCTTTCAAAGGTAGTGCGGTGTCTTTGAATCTCTTTAGATCGTTCATGTAATCGTAAGGATAGACTCCTTTCCTCAACATGATGTCTACTCGTTCTCCAAAATGTTCGCTCATGATTTTAAATTTATCCTTGCTCATATTATCGACTAATTTTTCCAGAGCGGTCGACATGAATTTAAAACTGTCGATGAAACATATGGCTCTATGAATGAATTTCGTTTTTTCTTCCAACGTCTCTGTCGATTACTCTTTTCTCCTCCATGAGCTTCCATTTCGTGAAGGAAATGTATCTTTCTTCACTGTTCGCGATGCAATTTAATTCTCCATGTGAGGTGCCGAGATTTTTCATGAAGAGATGACTGTCGTAACCCGAGAGATTGTGAAACATCACCGGATAGAAAACGGCGTCTCGATATTTTAAATTACACTTGCTGTGAGCCGGACCACGATACAGACCCGTGTAATGATCATGGTCTCTGACCTTCCTATTTTCCTTCGAATTCTCATCGAACGATTGTTTGCATATGTGACATTCGGCGGCTCTGTTATTTTCGTCCTGCTGCTCTCGCGTGATGACCATTTTTGTCGGAGTTTTGAATTTGTCGTATAACATTTGAAGTTTCCATTCTAACTCTTCCACAAACCTTTGAGCCACGTCGTCGTCTTCATACTGTTTCGTGTAGGTGAAGGGACCCATGTCATGTTGCGAGTCGAAAGCGCATTTCACGTAAATGCAATAGCCCGAAGGTATGTGTTTTTGATATCTTTTGACGTAACTTTGAAGAGCGTTGGCTTGACAGGAACTCATTTTCGTGGTGAAACATTCGAAATCGGCATACACGACGAATGGTACTTTTAACCTTCTATTGTGATTTTCAAACTTCACGATGGTGTTGGGTTTGGGCATTTCGACGGCGACACCTTGATTTTCGTTTCAATATTCCTGATGTTTCGCCAACAAGTCTTCACTGGGAAACATGTTCATGCAGTTGCAACATAAAGATACCTTATGTTCATGTTTATTATTTTTGGTTGAACAGTAATCTGCTAGGATGTTTAACCCAACAATAATGACGATTGTCACCATTCAAAATCATTAATAAAATAATCATCTTTTTTCTTCCGAGATATGAAGTCTGTCTGAGAGGATAGATCGTTCGTTTTTCCTCGTCATATCCCAGGACGTTCACTGCTATGTTGGGATTTTGAACCTTGAAACGTTGGATGTGTTTTAACCGCGTTGGAAAAGTCAGTCCGGTCCAATCGAGATTTTTAGAAGTCACCTCGTAAGAAGAAACTCTTTCGGTGTTCATTTTGACAGGGTATAAAGCGGAGGTGACTGCCCATTTAAAACACTGATCATCGTTATTTTTCACGTTGATCACGGCGTGTTTCTTAAACAGGAAATACGGTAATTTCACATAGGAAGACCCTCTCAACAAATCGTTTTTAGTTATGTGAATTTCGAGTTTCAACATCTCATCGAACGTTCAATTACTACCTTCATGTTGATAATTCGCGAGAGACATCAACATCTTGTCTTTCATCTTTTTGAAAACGTCTGATAAATCTGAACCTTGAAATACGGGTTCGACGTTAGATCTGAAATATGCATTTTTCACGATGCTCTCGCCGGACTTCATGTCAATTTTATTCATCATGCAATGGAGTATCATCTTAATTTTTAGTCCTACATTCATGTATTTGCGAAACAAATCCAATACTTTTTTCTTCACCCGTTCCATGAACAATTTCGGATTGATTTTCTTCAACGAGGGAACCACGTCGAAAGTTTTAAAAATGCCTTTGATCACACTCTCTCATTCCACGGACTTCAATTGAAATAGTTCCGTGGTGAGTCGTGCTAGATATTCTTCTCCTTTCCCTTCGTCTATTGCTCGTAAAAGTTCGCTCGATATATCTCGTTTGCCTAGAATCTGATGTGCATCACTCGTTTTCGTTTTTCTTTTCTTTTCTTTGGAAACTTGAAGTTCTTCAACGGCTTTTCGTTTAGTCGTCTTCTTATTTTTCACAATCGAAACGTTTTCAGTTTTTTTCGACGTCGGCATTTTGATTCCTTTTACTATCTTTTTCTTCTTCTCATTTTTCACAACTGATGCATTTTTTGACGTCGTTGCTATTGGCATTTTGATTCCTTTTACTATCTTTTTCTTCTTCTCATTTTTTCACAACCGATGCATTTTTTGACATCATTGCTATCGGCATTTCGATTCCTTTTACTATCTTTTTCTTCTTCTCATTTTTCACAACTAATGCATTTTTTGACATCGTTGCTATCGGCATTTTGTTTGTCTTTCTATCGTTTCGCAAATGTTTCTGTATGACTTCAATCTTTTTTGATTTAGTTCTGTGATTTCTGAAATGTGAAATTTTTAATAGTTTACAAATCTCGTTTAACTGAGATATGGTTTTCTCATTTAAATTTTCCAATTTTTTTTTATCTGTTTGTTTCATTTTGTAAGAATATATTTTTTCAAATTTTGTATTTTAAATAATTTGTTTAAAAAGTTTCGTTTTTCTTTAATATGAAAAACAAATAAAATATTTTTTGATGAAATTAATCAATTTTTTATGTTCCTTAACGTCCAAAAAAATGAATTAATACGAGAAAAAAGGATGTTAAAATTTAACTTATATATATAAAGAGAAAAAAAACTTTTTAAACAAATTATTTAAAATACAAAAATTTAAAATATACATTATTTGCAAGAATTCGTAAAACAAAAAAAACAAATAATCGATCATGACGACAACATCCACGACGGAATCTCGACATAAACATCGACGTTGTTTAATAAATTGTTATTCTCCAAAAAACCAAGAAGAAAAAATTGTTATTCATATTTACGCATTTCGAAAGAAAACGATATGATTTGCGATAGAAAATCAAATCGTAATACTATTAGCGAACAAAAATTAATTGACAATGTCGTTCGAACTATTAAAAAAGAAGGTTCAAGACAAATAGAACTCTTACGACTTTTACGCGAAGTCTCGCACGAGGTTCAAAACAAATTTCCACAAAGCAGACACGTGTTCATGTCATCCGATTCCTTCTCAATAGATGATGATAACTGCAAGATGCGAAGGTTAATTTTTAAACATTCGATGTCTTGCCCGTTCTAAAAACTCGTGAAAAAAAAATAAAATTAATACGAAAAAAAGGATGTTAAAATTTAACTTTTATATATATTTAAAGAGAAAAAAAACTTTTTAACAAATTATTTAAATACAAAAATTTAAAATATACATTATTTGCAAGAATTCGTGAAACAAAAAAAACAAATAATCGATTATGACAGCAACACCTAAAAGATGCGAATTGAAATTGAAACGAGTTGAAGCGTGTACGAAATTAGGTTTTAAAATCTATACATTACAACAACACGATCCCATGGAATTGAACGAGGTCGAGATGATGGGCTTAGAGCGCTACTACGACAAATATCATATGTGTTTAAAATTGGATGAAGCCATCCTCGATTTGTTTTGCGAGTACCAAAGCGATCTGGTGAATAATATCATCGTCACCGAAGACAGAAAATTCGACAAGGACGATTTGTTGTTGTTCTTGAGAAATTACATATATCCAATAATCTCACTCGAACTCTTGGACAAATCGGGTGGTGAGAGCGTGTTCACCGATGTAAAAAAAACTTAAAAGAGTAAAGATAAACATACAAGACATTTTCGTAAGTGAAAAAATGACGCATGTCAACATGCTAATAACGGACTTGGAAATATAAACAATAGAGAGATTGATTTTAGCAAAGAAGAAGGAAAAAAAGTAATGAGATCTAAAGGTGATCTCATTACTTTTTACAAAAAAATTTTTCACATTAAAGAAATTAAAATTAAAAACAACTTTTTTTTTATATATATATATATATATAAGGAGCAAAAAAAAACCAAAACTTTTTTTAAACAAATCATTAAAATACAAAATTTAAAATATACATTATTTGCAAGAATTCGTAAAAACAAAAAAACAAATAATCGATCATGAGGACAACAACACCTAAAAGATGTGAATTGAAATTGAAACGAGTCGAAACGAATAAGAAATTCGGTCATAAAATCTATAGATTACAATGACACGATCCCATCGAATTGAACGAGGTCGAGACGAAGGGCTTAGAGCACAAATACGACAAATATAAGATGCCTCTGAAATTGGACGAAGCCGCACTCGATTTGATTTACGAGTACCAAAGCGATCTGCAGAACATCGTCATCGCTGAAGATAGAGAATTCAACAAGGACGATTTGTCGTTGCCCTATGGAAATTACATATTCCCAAACATCTCATTCGAACTCGTGGAGAAATTGGGTGGTGAGAGCGAGTTGACCGATGTAAAAAAACTCAAAAGAGTAAAGATAAACATTCAACACGTTTTCGAAAAAGGAGAAGACACGAGTGTCAACATGCTAATAATGGACTTGGAAATATAAACAATAGAGTGATTGATTTTTAGCGAAGAAAAATTTAAAAAAAAAAAGTAATGAGATCATCTTTAGATCACATTACATTTTTTTTTGTTTTCCTTCTTCTTCACTATTACCATATATTGTAATAACGTTTCCTTTTCTCTCAATTTTCAGCGTTGATTCTTCTTTTTCTTTTTTTCTTTTTTTTTGTGATATGATACGTTCATAACAACATTTTTGTTTATCCAAATCATAATTATGAACGAATGTTGTGCATCTCTTGTTAACACTCGCATCATCACCATTCTCTTCAGAAGGTAGTGGTGATGGTGGAAAGCATCGTCTCATTCTCAACCGTCTATCTCGCGCTTTATCTATCTCTTTCATCAGTTCTTTCCTTAGATATCCATCATTAGCGTCTAACCATTTTTTTATTTTTTTGCTCTCTGGCTTGCGATGTTCGTCATTATCGTCAAATTGTTTCTCCACCTTTTCATCCAGGTGATAAATTCTCCACCTTGTCATCCTGATGATAAAATTATTTCTCCACATTTTTACTAATTTTAAATATATTATTTTATACTTTCTATGATTTTATATTTTATACAATTTTATATTATAATAACATATTCAAAATCGGTATATTCTTAAACGGCGAATTCTCACCGAGCAACAAACCCTTGCCGAGTCGCTCAACGTTCTGTCCACTCTTCAGATAGAGACCGTTTCCTCTCAGAGAGTTGCCACCTCTAACGGGTTCTAGATACAATCCTTTACCACTGTCGTCTATGTGGACGCGACACACGGCTCCCCCCCCCCTTCTTCAAAAACAGTCCGCTGCCACCCATTAATTTCTCAACTGCCGAACTAGCGAGTCCCGTGAGAGCTCCCACGCCGAGAGTCTTTCCGAGAAAGGGTAGTGCCTTTGCGGCGAAGGGTAATGCTTTTGCAGTGATTCCTGCCAATAGCGGTAGGAAACCACCTTTCATTCTCAAATTGTATCTCAATTGAGCGGGACTCAATCTCACCGCCAACCCTCTTCCATCGCGAATCGCTTTCTCCATCCTTTTGATTTGACTTCTGGTCCAGGCGATCAAATCCTGACCGCCTCTCGTCAGATCTTCGTGAGTGAATTTGAATCTCACCGCCTCGCCTCGAGTTGTTAACGCTCTCTTAAGTTTCTTCCTCTGTCCTGTGGATATGTTCACGTTTTTAACCACGTATTGTGTCATAATTCTGTTTTTTTAAATATATTTACTTCAATTGTTTCTTGTTTAATAATTATATTAAAATAATTTTGTAAAATTAATATTGCGTTTATTTTATTTTTGTTATCTATATATATACACAATTTTTTTTTTGCGTTTATATTTCTCTTATGTGAAATCGTATCGTCACTCTCTCTCCGCGAAGATCTAACAGTTCACCATTTTGATCCGTCAACGTGGTTTTGAGACTATACAACGTGTCTAAAATCACTGGTAGATAAACTAAATTTCGAGGTCGCTCCACGATCTTATAACCCGGCGACACGTTTGGAAAGAAGGAATAGATCGTCGGTTGAGCGCTACCATTCACGTAGCTTCCAGCAATCACGTCCACGTTCACCAGAATGCTATTGACTGCGAGAATGTCGACCGTATTTTCAGATGCCGCGTGGCCTCGATACATCTTTCGATCGAATCCCAACATCTTGCCTATAGAATCGTCCGTGTTGAAATCCACTCGAAAATTATCTTCCAAATCCAACATCGTCTGTAAGGTGTTAGGATTGGGAGCGAGTCTGATCTTGTTGCTTCCCTTTCCATCCGTCTTCATTCGCGTCTGAATGTAATCGTTCAAATCGTCTATGTCGTAACTCCCTTTGGGAATTCGAATCTCCAACCAATCCATTCCGTCGGAATACTTGAACGAGTTATTCTTTTCGGTGACGTTGGGAAAGGAATAATAAGTCTCCAGATTCACCAACGCCATCTCGTATCTTTTCTCTCTATTCAATTCGATGGAAGGTTCGAATTTCGTAGCGAATCGAGTCGAATCGCCACTCACCACGATTTGAATGGATTGTTTTGCAGCCGTATTCTCGGCTATTCGTTCTAACAATTCTCCATGTTCGAACATTATATTTAATTTTATTTTTTTTTATTCAAAACTAATTATTTGAAGATTTATTATTTTCTAAATTTTATTTTCACGCTCTAACTTATTATTATCATCAGAAACATAAAACCGATATTTTCCGCGATTAAATTCGCTTGTCAAATCGATCACGACGAAATTGTAAAGTCCACCATCCCAAACCCTCTTGCAGAATCTCCTGAATTCCGCCGCGCTCATGTCGTTTGCGACGTGATCGTCGTAGATGTGATTGAGATTCTTGAGATCTTGGCGAAAGAGACATAGCAAATTAGCGTTCTCCCTTATCGTCTGTCTGGGCAATCGAAAATAATTCTGCGACAGGTAGAAACAGTCCACGTTGCTGTGTCGACCCCTAACGTAATACGATTCGCATCGGTTCTGTCCCTCCAAAAGCAGATCGTCGAAAATCATGAGATTCTTATCTTCTGATTCCAGTTACCTCGGATCCGGAACGTCGCTAGCGTTCTCATAAAATCGACACTCGACGTTCGAAGATGCATTTCTCTTCATCAGCTCCATCGCCGCACCGTCCAGAATGGTCGAAAGTGGAGCTTCGCTCTTGTCGAATTCCTCCCTACTGTCAAAGATTCTGGCTATGACGTCCTTGGGCAATCTACGATCCATGCACTCTCGAAGCAATCTGTATTCGGGTTGAAACAAGCTCTTGCCAAACATGAACAATCTGTCGTAATCCAACCAGTTGGGTCGGGACAACAGATTCATCAACAGATTGGTCTTTCCACAATTCGATTTTCCCACTATCAAACCTCTTATGCTTTTGGGAAAGAACTCGTTATTCGACCTCTTGGTCGCGGCGTCGTTCCAAGACATATCTTTAATGTTCATCTTTGTTTTATTTTGTTTGTTTGTTATTTTAGATTCTTTTCAAACGCAAATTTTTTATGTTTTTCAAACTCTGTTTTAATGTTATTATTTATTTATATCACACCGTCGCGAGTTCTCTTCAATCCGGATCCACTCGTCATTTTGGCTAAATCTTGTATGGGTACCACAGCATCCTTAAAATCTTTCCAACTTTTCGGCGTTCGCTCTAACGCAGCTCGCTTCGCCGGCGGACTGATCAACTTGTCGATCAACGCGTCGGCTGCCCTCTTGCCAGCCACTGAAGCTATCCTACCACTGGCTTCGGAAGCGGCTTTCTTACCAGCATCCAAAGCCGTCTTCTTACCGACCTCAAACGCGGTCGATGCGAGTTTTCTACCCGCATCGCTCGTGAACGCTCGCATTATAGAATCGACGATGCCAGAAGCGCCTTGAACGTAAGTTCTGACGTATCCCCTGTTCTTTATCACCAACATATTTTATTTTTATGATATATTTTTGTTTTTTTCACTGGTAAATCGTTTTGTTGTTTAAATACTTTTATTATTCTAGTGTAAAAATTTACTGTTTTATTTTTGTTTGTTTGTTTGTTTCTCTCTACTTATTATATACACATCAATCCTTCAATTCGTTCATCAGCCTTTTATAATGGTTTTTATTCAAAACCTTCTGTCTTAACAATTCGTCAGATATAGTAACTATCTGATTATCTAATCCTGTGTTACTAGTCCGTCTGCTCGCCATCAACAAACTCAATCTCTGAGACAGAGCGTCAGAATCGCTCGGAAGAAAAGTGGTTTTCACCCCTTTGCCAGTCACCGATTCGATGAACTTCTTGTTCATATCCCATATGGGTTTCACCACTTTCGTCCACTTGTAACCTCTGTTGGCTTTGGGTCTCGTCTCTCTGGCGTCGTTGTTTCTCTTCATGGCGTGGGTCTGGACCAGGATGTCGTCGTAATTGTCGAAATCCTGTTCCGTGTAATCGCTGGGCCTGTCGTAAAGGAGCAATCTGCGCAGACCATCAGTCAATTCGTATCTGTTCGAACCGACGATCAATTCATCATCGCCAATATCTACTTCCGTGTCTCCTACAAAAATCCTTCCCTTCGAATCCTTATAAAATCCATACAACTGATCTCTCTTACCGCCATCATCATCAGACGATGCGACGCTACTAGTGGTGATAGTCGAAGCTGTATCATCGCTCTCGCTCAAATCTGTTTGAATTCCCGTGGGAACGTAATCCGGTGTAGATTGAACGGAATACTGATTTCCAAAACTACCGGGCAACGAACCCATTCTCAAAGAACTCTCCTTTATGGGTCTCAATTCTTCGACTATCTCCTTCCTGCTTCGCTCTTGACCCTCCGTCACGGGTTTAAATATTTTTGTGGCTTCGCGTTTGAGTTCCATCTCACCAAGACGACTGCTTCTATCAGCAGACTGAATGCTCTTCTTAGCACGCTCAAACTCACCTAAAATCCGATCTCGATGTCTAGGATCCATCTGTAAAAACATCTTTCGTTTTTAATTGTTTTATTATTTTCAAAATTAAATGTTTAATTATATTTTTATGTTTTTAAGTAATAAAAATCTTTCCGTCTTTAATATAATAATCTGAAAATATTCACATCTCAACTGACTGTTAATTGAATTGGAGAAGTTTAAGAATACGTTTAAACAGTACATGACAAACCGGTTTCTGATTTAACGCATTTTGACAGTAGTTTTTACATTTTGTCAAAAGATTTCCATTCACACATCAAACAACCATTCACCCACTATCGAATTAAGAGAGAATCCCTTTGATGACTGTTAAAACAGTTTCAACACACAAAAGAAAACTGATTTTAACGCTGAGAAGTTATTCATTTTCAAATCTCTCTCTCTCTGATTGCTATCGTGAATATATTAAAAATTTTACTACTCAAAACCTAATTGAGCGGAAAATGCGTTTAAACATTCCGCGGGCTCGCGAATTTCTAACACACCGACAACACTCTTCGTTCAAAACATTTCCATAGATCACCTCGCAATAACGTGCGCCAGTCTCACTTCGAGAAACGCGACAGTGGGTTTGCCGATTTAAACATCACCTCTTTGCTCGCAGTTTAACACTGAATCCTATGAGAGAAATCCATTTGCCGATTCAAACATCACCTCTTTCACGCGAGTCGATTTCAGACTCAAAAATCCGCAGAGTCGATCTCCGTCTACGCCTCCGTAGGGTTTTCAGCGTTAAGTACATGTACGATGATGGTTGAACCGGCGTGTATCACCTACTAACGGCGAGTAGTTGTGGGACTCTCCGACTCACTGAAACGACCCGAGCAGGGTTAGCATCGACTGAAGACAAGTGTACTGTTGTCGTGCCCTACGCCTTAGTAAACTGCGTCAGGAGGCCCCACATGGACAATCGGGACGATGTCTCTTGTTCAACGACACAGCGCATATGACGCGGACTAGAACGGAATCGTCGACCTGTCAATCGTAAATGCAGTGTTCGGACGAATGAGCTACCACACTCGCTCCAGTATCGACAGCAGAAATGGTTCGATTGAAGGGGGGGGGGGGGGGTAGAGAACAGGTTCTCATAAAAGGACCATGTAGACGGGGCCGGGTAAGTCCGCAAGCGTACATGTAGGGTCCATGCATCAGGGCATTGTATTCAGGTACCGTAAACAATTTTCTAGAGAACGATGAGTTTGTTTGAGTTTTTTTTTTTGGAGGAGGTTGAAGGGTTTCTCCTCCCAGGAAAAAAAGAATTCTGCTTTCAAATGAAGGCTTCTGATGACATGGTTTGTGAGTGTTTGAGGGGGTGGGGATGGGGATAGACCTACTCTTTTTTGGACGTCGAAAGTGAAGAAGCGCGAGTATTTACCCTCCTTGATTTATTTTCGACGTGCAAAAATAAAAAAACAAACAGTGTGAGAATGTGTGTGGGAGAGCGATGGGGACGGAGAAGATGGGAAACAGGAGGGAGATTGCGTGTGTGTAAGGGGGAACGCGGAGTATTCTTCTACGAGGACCACTATTTTGGCTTTTTCAACTGCAAGCTGTGCGATATTTATAACGTATATATATTACGCTCTGGGTGAGTTGGTAATCGCGCTCTCGCCGGAGGAAGATCATCCATGCACTAAGTTGTTGGTCAAGTTGAAACCCAAGGACACAGAGAGAATTTTTCAGCCCATGATCAACATTTTCCAATTTCTATTGGTATAGAACACACGTTCAAAAAATACGCACGGGCACAATGGGGGTTCGAAGTCTACTTTTAGGTGGTGGGGGGGGGGGGGCGAATGCCCATTTAGGACACCCCCCCCCCCCCCCGTAGCGCCTCCACTAAACTCCTCATCCCAAACCCTATTACATATTCTGCATAACGGGTGTCTCTGCTACTCCCAAATCCAAATGAGGCGTAACCAGTGGGTTTCCATGAATATGAACTTTACTTAACTTAACCGTTTCTACGCTGTGTTTCTGAATGGGATTGTTCAGTAGAATATATTTTACAACAAAATGAGCGAATCTGTTGGGGGACAAATATTCCTGCACGGAAAAAATTATTCAGACGTTGAAATGGTTAAAAACGACGTAACGAATAAAGCCAACAAACTGTGCATTTAACTTTCTGTTATCAATTAATCACTGGTTGATTTCGACGGAAGTGTTTATGTTCCATGCAATCACTCATTCGGTTAAAAAGTGGGACGATTTTTTTTCTGTTTAAACAAGCATTCTAATATGAGGAGTGTCAGCTGATAAAGACAGTAAATAAAACAATTATGCAACGCGTATGTAGAGTTATGAACTTTGAAAACTGAAGATATTATTCAACGTTGGTTTAACTAAGTGAAAAGCTGTAACATTCCAGTGTAGGAAAAGTTAACAAATTGATATGATTTTAGATATTTTGACAAACAATCTTGCAACAGTTGGGGTATTTTGGATTCTGTTCATTCTCACATGGCTGGTGCTGAGGACAAAAAGACCATCGGGATTACCACCTGGTCCAACACCTTTACCTTTTATAGGTAATTCAATTTTTATCAATGCTGACCGAAGGAAAGTTTTCCAGACATTACGAGAAAGGTACGGAGATATTTTCACTGTGTTCTTTGGAGAACAATTGTTTGTGGTGGTCAACGGTTATGAGGCACTAAAGGAAGCATTCATCAAGAATGGCGACGTGTTTTCCAATAGACCGAGCCAGGAGTCATTGTCTTTCTTACCAGAATTTATCCGCAAGGCACAAGGTAAAATATTACTGTAGAGTCAAAACACAATAAAAAGTGACAAATTCAAAATGGACGGTTCTCCTTCTCAGCTAATATTTGGACATAGCGTGATGCCAGTGATTTAAATATTGTCCACAAACAAAGATAAACAGTAAATAAATTGGGTTCAGTGCTTATTATGCAACACACAATCGCGGGGTACAATTTTGACGCAACATTATAGTCCCTGTCATTGAACACAGTGTTTGTATTCGTTGTGCACAAGTCTCAGATCGGGGGAAGTAGTCTGTGTTGAAATTTGAAACGGAGATGGCATAAGTTGTAGTGTGTGTAACCCATTACACTCAAGTTGCAAGATTTCATATGTGATGTCATAACCACGTAACCTGGTTGTGTCATGTGCGGTTGTAGCAGTAGCAGACATGAACGACCATTTTTGAGGTTATTTATTTATTTATTTATTTATTTATTTATTTATTTAATGTGCGGTTGAAGCAGTAGCAGACGTGAACGACCATTTTTGAGGTCATTTATTTATTTATTTATTTATTTATTTATTTATTTATTTATTTATTGGTGTTTAAGGTCATATACTTATGCACAATGGCTAATCATGACCGTGACAGTTTTACGGATGGAGGAAGCCGGAGTACCCGGAGAGAACCACCGAGCAACGACGAGCAGCTGCCAGCTCCCAACATCGTAACTCCGAACCGCAGCACAGGCAGGGTTAGATTGGTTGAAGACATGCGTACCATCGACGTGCAGTACGCCCGAGTACTCGGTGTCATTGTGCCCCCATGTGGACAATCGGGGTTAAGTTCCTTGCCCAAGGACACAACACGGGAGTCCGAATCGGTCGTTCAGACGGTCACCCACCCAAGGACTAACCGGGCTCAACGTTGGTTAACTTCGGTGAGTTGACGAGAACCGGTTACCGCAACTCCACCGCGCCCCCTTTGAGGCCATTATCATGGTGATACGTGGTGTCGGTACACATGGTGTAGGGTGACGCGTATTTCCGCCTTCCATTTTGTATACCAGCGATCGCCTTCTTTGTTTCTCTGGTAGCGCATGTTCATTATGAGCCTAGAAGGTCTCCAACAGTATGCGGTGGTGGGGTTCGTGGGTATTTCCTGTGAACGTACATTTGTATGGGGGGACTACCAATTATCACACACTACCCGACAACTACTTAAAATCACTGAAAACGACCAAAGATCACCGAAACGGACTTTATATGGCTCGCATTCCTCCCCAGAATTGATACCCTGACTGACACACGGTGCTATAGTATCTTTGATAGTGTAGAGTGTCGTTTCTTTGTATGAAAGTACGACGAATCACCAGAACAATCGTTTCATACTCATCCCAGGCCTTAAGCCCCCAGTCCTGGGTCTGTTCTACCTATATTATAACTTCAATCTGCCCTAGTTAACTTGCCTAATCTGACTTCCCTGTATGTGCTTGTGTGTTAATGCACAATATGTATACACATCGCACCGGGGTACATGGGCACGTGGTATATGTGCTGATATGTTCTGTGTGCAGTTGGGCGGAAGCGTAACTCCACATACAGCATATATGCACATACCCGAGGATAGTGCACATTGTTACACAGCGTGCACTTGCACACAAGAATGAAACCAGAAGAGGAAACCCAATGTCGAACGTCATAATATAGACAGAACAGGTCCAGGAATGGAGGGAATAGGACCTGCAATATGCAGAAAATGGAGATTCCGAATGAGCCATGCAAACAGATGTCGGAAAGAAGATCCTGCAACCTAGCTGGGGGCATGTGGTTCACACACTGCTACTGGCAGACTATTAATGATCGTTTGATCGAATCGCGGAACGCTCGTTACAGTGTGGAAAGGTGGTAAGGTCGAAATAGATGTCACATTCCGCATGTGTGTGTGTGGGGGGTGGGGGTGGTTGGGTGGGGGGGGGGGGCAGCGGCATAGAAACGAGAAGTGTGGGTTGGATGGAAAGGACTTACCCACACCTCTTGTCTGAAAAATCTCATATTAGAAAAGTCTCAGATTGGAGAAATAACATTAGCGAAAGTAACAAGCTCTGTCAAATAAGACTAAATTGATTAAACAGCTAGCTGCAGTATGCTCAAATTTTGCTTCTTAACATTTTGGTATTTTGACATCTGTTTTCAGAGGGTCGCACCACGTCCATCGTGTAAAGGCCGTACGTGCTGGTACATGCTGCAGGTGAGGCAGTAGCCCTAGATAGAACCCTTCACTCGTTAACCACTCCCGCTTCCCTTCAGGTCATCCAAGCTCCCCACTCAAACAGTCTAGTTATCTGCGCAGAATTTCTCTGCGCATTTACAATGTCACATTGAGAACTACACCGGCCACATTCAGTTTAAATTTGTATGGATTTTCTTAGAAGGAGATTAATTTAAACCATGTACGGAAACATATTTCGTACATCGGCGATTTTATTTTTATAAATCGTTATAACGCCTTTGTTATATTCTCCGATAAAAAGACGTATCTTAAAATGAAATCAGCTTTTAGCCTACCAGCAGTTCGTCTAGGCCTGCCGTTGGGGTGACGGGTGGACGTCCACGTCCGAAAAATTCAAGTCTGTTCGATTTATTTGAAATTTTAGTATGTTGTAGAGCTCCAAAAATAACAAGAAAATACAGCAGTGCTGTGCAAAAAAGGACGATGATAATATGCCAAAGCAGTTTTACTGAAAAAAAACATCTCTAAAATAATAAGACTGAGTATCACAAATGTACTTTAAACATATTTTTATTTGCCATAACTATTGAGCAAAAAGGGATAGGACGACAAGTGCTTTTCACTTAGTAGAAACCTCCGCTCCCATAACATGAATAGAGAAAATGTTACAATGGCGAAACAAACAAGGTTTTGAAATTCATAAATGTAAAATAAACTATTTGAATGGGTTTATATATTTATATATGTGCGTATGTGTATAAATAATTATGAATACATAGCACTAAACAAAGACAGAAAAAGGAAGAAAGAAAGAAAGAAAAGCTGTTGATGTCCCTTTTGCATTCTGTATATCTCTCGATTTGAATCAATTAATATTCAAAGCCAAAGGCCGCTTGGGCGCTGTTCTGATTGGGATGTGTTAAAATAATAATAATAATAATAATAATAATAATAATAATAATAATAATAATAATAATAATAATCATCATCATTTCTTCGCCTACAGCTTTCTTCGTACTACAGCTTAGGGACGTGTCTCATTAGATCCATGCTGATTCACACAAAAGGTAGGGAAAGCGCCGCGTCAGCGACTCAGGCCACAAACAGCGCAACCGTGACTATCATCGTGACTGCACAATCTGTGTACCGATGCACTGGCTCAACGTCACCCCGATGACGCGTCCATTCTGTAACCCCTCCATGCGTATTCTATATTGAAGTGGATACCTTGAGTCAGCATTGTTTTACAAATATTACTAGATGGGAAACTCGTTGTCGAACCTCCCAGTGCTACAAATAAATTGTTGCACAAATTTAAAAATCAAAGTGTTAGTTTTGGTTTCTAACGCCGGATCACCGTACAGTAGATTATCCACCGAATTCAGAGTAATATTAAGATTTGATAAATTACCAATAAGAGCGTTACGAGCGTTTGAATAAGATGGACAGACAAGGAAATAATGTTCTGCGTCCTCAACAACAGTTATACAATGTGGACAATATGGACATTCAGAGATGTAATTGAGGAATTTATCACTTTTCAGATCACTACAACCGGTTCTAATTCCACTGTGAATGATATTGTGTTTTCTAGAACCATGCGAGAAATATGCAGGTGGTCTGCATACGGGGGGCGATATGAGTTTTTTGAATTCAGTAAGCGATGAGCAATTTCGCACTGAATGGGATAAATTGTTCCACGTTTCCGTGCAAGACGGAAAGAATGATCGTTTAAATAGCTCAGTTCGCATGCTGTAAGGCATAACATTTGACGAATTGCGGAGGTTATAAGACGATGTGTCACAAACCCGTGGTGGAAGAAGTTCATAGAGAAAATCTGGCGCATCGTTGTGTATGATTTTGTAAAAGATACACATCTTTTGAACGTGTCTTCTTGTGTCTAGATTATTCCACCCAACTTCTAACAAGAGGCGATCGCGTGATACTGATCGTGTCAGGCCCGATACGATTCGTGCGGCATCGCAGTGTATATCCTCAAGGCGCTTCATTAAATGTTGCGGAGCACCGCACCAAACAGGACTACCGTACTCTAATATTGGTAGTACGAAAGCATTATACATCTTTCCCAGGGTCTGTCGGTTAAAAATGTGCTTCCATTTTCTCAACTGAGAAAGTCTTGCACAAGCTTTTTTACAGATATCATCAATATGGGCTTCCCAACTTAAGTTGGATTGAATAGATAACCCCAAATGTTTGTGGACAGTAACAAAATCTAATGTTTCGCTGTTGAAAACAATATTTGGAAATATAACATCCCTGCTGAGTGTAAATAGTATTACGTTCGTTTTTTTAGTATTAAATGTGACCAACCACGTGTCAGCCCATTTGTTAATTTTTTTGAGTTCGGTGTTCATTTTAGACTGAATTCTATGAGTATCAGAAGATGACTCTGTCAGACAAGTATCGTCAGCGAACAGTCGAACAACAGACTCGATATAGTCGGCTATGTCGTTGATGTACACGAGAAATAAAAAAGGACCAAGAACGGAACCTTGTGGGACTCCAGCTTCTATTTCTTTATAATCCGATTTGCAGCCGTTAATTATCACTCTTTGCCTTCGGTTTGTAAGATAACTATGAAACCATCGTAGGAGTGGACCAGAAACACCATACTGCTTTAGTTTAAAAAATAATCCTTTGTGCCATACCCTGTCAAAAGCCTTGGAAATATCACAGAAAACGCCACAGGTTTGCATGTTTTTGTCTATTGCATTGCAAAGGTTGTGATAGACTTCTATTAATTGGAATACCGTACTATTGTTCGGCAAAAATCCAGATTGAAATTTATAAAATAACCTGTTATTAAGGAAATATTTATGAATATCTTTAAAAACAACTCGTTCCATGATTTTCCCAATACAGCATAATAAGGATATAGGCCTGTAATTTTTGGGGTCGTATTTGTCCCCCTTTTTAAAAAGTGGAATCACATCAGCTAATTTCCACTGGTCTGGGTAGGCACACTCTGATAGGGATTTCTCGTAAAGAAGGAAAAGCGGTCTACTGTCAGAAAACTTTGTTTCCTTCAACATTTTATGGCCTATTCCATCGTGACCATTTGACTTGTTGGTTTTCAAGCTTTTTAGAATGTCGATAATGTCCTGTTCAGAAAAAGATATGTTACCTATGGATTGTGAACATCTACGTATAAAGGGTGGGAGTTTTTTGGAATGTGAGTTTAATTCACTGTTAATAATAAAAGTCTCGTTTAGGAGGTTTGCTTTTTCTGTGTCATTTTCGATTATTTCACAGCCCTCATCAGATTCACGCTGGAGATAGGGGATGCCTGCAGAGCTGGAAAAGTTGTTCAAAAACTTCTTAACAACACGCCAAAACTGCCGAGGTTCCGTATCATGAAATAAGGAATCGTCAACTTTTTCCAAATACGCATTTTTGGCAAATTTTTTCATGTTGTTGACCTTGTTCTTTCATTTGTAATGCATTCTGGGTCCGTATATCGAATTTGGTCCAAATCGGCTCAGCAGTTAGCCCGTTGCTAAGGGCGCGCCACCCTTCAGCCATGACCCCAAAAACAAAGTTAAAAAAATTAAAATCTGACTTAACATAACGGAGATATGACGTAAACACCGTTGGCTGTATACCCCTCCCATTTGTCCACAGCCCAACCCTCCAAACAACAAAACATAGCACTTCTTTTATGTTACAGACGGCTGTCTCACTGGTCTGTAATCTGGTAATCTTCTTGGTAATCTGTTTCTTGCAAACACGCCCAAATAGAACCTCTCCAAGCAAGCATCCAATCGAAGGGTGTTCTGCAAATCCAAAGTATTCATATCGAGTAATCGAAAATCACATGGCTGTTCTTACCTACTTCTATGATATTCAGGAATTCTGTGTACACCAGTACGTTGGTCACACGATCGAATCGATGTTTTCGAGGTTTGACGGGAATCGATTGTCCATCCATGTACAAAGCCAGGGAACTGATATTGTAGTTCTTGAAGTTGTATGGATTCCTTGCAAAACTTTCATTGAAAACATCGCTGGCTATTCATTCCACCATGATGTGTTTCAGTACCTGTCCCAAAATTAAATTTTCCTGTGTGATGCGCAGATTTCCTTTTGGCATCGAAAACAATTTAGTTTCCACGCGGTCGATGTGACATTTTACCGGTTGCTTTAGCCACTGCTTTTTCGTGAGCCATTCTCACGAACGAATATGAAGTCTCTCTGTACGTACAAACATGGAAATATCTAGAATCGTGGTCTTGTATGTTTTGGCTTCGCCCACCAAGGCAAATTCTTGTTCGGATCTGTTCATTTTAACACAAATGTTAACACCGTTCAACAGGTAATGTGTTTGAAAACACCGTGTCCAAATGAAATCTTCCAGCCATGTCCACAACTCTACTTCTTTCTGTGAACTGCTTTCTAATAACACAATCTCTGTTTATTCTGCAAGAACTTCTATGTGTCCTTCCCTGTCCTTGTACCACAAAGCATTAGTCAATTGTGACTTCTTGGTAGCTGGTCCACATCTCAACAATGTTTCTATATAGGCTCTGCAGTGATAAGTATTGTTGGAAGGCGACACTAATTTATCGCCGATTTTACTGAGGATGGGGAATAAATTAAATTAACCAGTACCACTTTGGCATTGGATGCAATTGATACTCCCACTGAAATCTACAGCCGCCGTCGCCGCCGCCTTAACTTACAGGTATGTCGATGCTAGATTAGCAAGATTCGTATAATTTTTCGAGCCCGCAATGTTAAACTCGATCGGGCCACTGTTTCCTATAGTCGCCAATGATCTGTGTTCCAACCACTGTCCATATTCAACGCGTGTCAGCGTTGGTGGTATAGAAAACAACCCGAGTTCACTATTGACACACTCACCAGATTCTTTGTTGATGAGAGACATTATTCACCGGGAACGTCTTGGGTCTTGCCCGTTGGCTTTCCTTTTTTTCGTTTTGCCGGCACCGAGTGGTGCGCGCTTTTTTATACCCTTCCTTCAAGGTATCTTCGGCCCACCTACCGGTTCGCTCAAAGCACCCACACCAGCTTCTTTGTATCTTTCGATCGCCGTTTGTTCACATTTACCCATTCGATAACATTCTTGGCAAATGTCGCGCCTTTTTCACAAATTGTCTCCACGTGGTCCTGGCTGTAGCTTTCAATAAGGGTAACACACGACGTTCTCCAGTCCTTCCAATATACTGCCCAAACCATAACGTCTCTGTATCTGAGCTCCATACAAAAACCTCACTGACCATTCCGAACTTGTGTCGAGTAATTATCTTCCTACAATTTGGAGTTACAACAATTTGTCATGTTTAATTGAAATGAGGGAGTCTAAGGTTTCGGAAATGAACTGTCACTGTTACCTTCCCAAACTGAAATGGTACCTTGGCTCCTGTGTAATCCCTCACAGTTAAAACTAGAAGTCCTGTCATGAACTGTGCCCTTATCTAGGCTTAATTGCGAGCAGGAATTGCACGCAATTGCCATATGGAATGGCATCCAAAGCACGGCAGGTTCTCCTGGTTACTCATGGCAAACACATGCAATGCTTCTGCCAATGGACCTCCGGGTTACCCGGAGGTCCATTGGTTGAAACATTACTTGTGCACAGGCCATATGTACAGAGTTTGATAACCTTACTATGGTCATAACGCGTAGATTAACGCGCAGATCGACGCGTTATTTGTGTGTATGTCATGACAGGACTTCTAGTTTTAACATACACATTAGGTAACAACTATCTTATGCGTTTGCTTAAGAGAGCGGTCCACAACTTATTGCCTGTTTTGTGAAGTGTTTTTTTTAAAGACACTGGTGATGATTATGATGCACAGTATGATTATTTGCAAAAAGTAAGTGATCTCACTCCTGGGGACTCTTTTTCCAAACAGAGGCCAATATGCGTTCGATCCTTCTTCCATTTAGGGAACCACGTGTTCACTTTCTTTTACAGGCGAGTTGGTGCTTACGTGTCCACGAGTTAAACGAAGCAGGGTATCTCAACCACTTCATTAATAATTATCTGTTCTTACATCGACCACGTTTCGTTAGTGCGCGTTGACTCGCTGAAGCTCTTCAATATAGAACGACCCTTTCAATATTTTCCCACAATCATCTTCTTAGACATATGTCACTTGATGACCCTTCTTGAAACTCTTCGGTTCAACTGGGAAAATGCCCTTTTTCAAAATTTCTCTTGACTTTACCGATTCTCATCCTGTCTCCGACTTGGCACTCTGGGAACTTTTGGAACTTATGTTTTATGGGTTCCCTGTAAGTATTTGACAAACTTCCTCTTAAACTCACAGCAACGGGAGTAACGCGATAATGAATGTGAATATAAGATCTCACCAAATTTTTGAAGTGGAAAAGTAGAAAAGTCAATGTGTCAATCTTTGTAAAATATTTACATATCTTAGTTTTCAAAGTTCTATTGAAACGTTCAACTATGGAACATGTTCTTTTCGCGTTACGTGTCTTTGAGAAATTTCTGAAATTTTCTGTTCAAAAAGTCTTTACCTTGATCGGTTTGCAATTTGGGTAAAAGCTCTCATAATTAAATCACCGATCATGTTCTTAATGGGTATGGACCAAGCATAATTGATGAATACATCTATACACGTCATCACGAATTAAGTGTCATTATTGTATTTACTAATATTCGCTACATCTACCAAGTCAGCTTGCTATTTAGCACCAGTACCACTAACAAGCACCTTCCTTCTTGCGAAGCGTGTAAGTATCTTGAGTCTCTAACAGTTTCACGAATTGTTTGGACTTCTTTTTAGTCGTTCTATGTAGTGCGTCCACGCCACCAAAAGTCCCATGGGCTTCGGGATGGTAGCACAATTCACTCATGACAGGCTTTTTTCCAAGTGACAACTCTATTTATACTATCTTTTCGGTTAACCCTTTACCTAACCTGAAAACGACACTTGCAAAAATAATTCTTGAATAACCAATTTTTTTCATTTTTTGTCTCAAAAACATAGGTTATGACCCCTCGTTGGAACGAGCTCGACGAGCTTGTTTCAACGATGGGTCATAACCTATGTTTTTGAGACAAAAAATGAAAAAAATAATGAAAATTAATTGGCGATTTTTGAGAATAGCGCTGGCCGCTTTTGTCCGTTACGTAAGGTAAAGGGTTAAGGTAAGCTCCTGCTTCGCCTCTGAATTAGTTTCAGAATTAGTCCCTGACTTCGTCTTAGACTGTCTCATAAAATCCCAACGATCCTTGTGAATAATCGATTCTTGGGGGTGTTACTTTATTTCAGGTTTTGTGCCAACACTTCCCAACCCTTGGGTTGAAAAAACTTCCGTCTTGTCTAAGAATACCGTTTAGAATATCCGTCATATTAGACTCTACCACAGATTGACCATTGTCGATCACTTCATCCTTGTTCATGTTTGGATCATTTTTGATCCGATTTAGTAATAACTTTGCCTTTCTCTTCATAGTTACAGGTACAGAATTTAAAATGTCGTGATCTTTAGTATTTTTCATGCCTTCGACTTTGACGGAACGAGGAGTCGCTGCCTTTTGCTGAAGTGTCAAGTATCGTTTCAAGACGTGGTTATAGTGTGTCGTTTTTCGTCGGTCGTGAGGAAAAGAGGCATCGATAATATCTCTCATTTCTTGATGAAAGGACTAAGCAACCATTTCAGTCGGTTGTATCGGAACGTCTTATTGACGTTCCAATAATTTGGGTTTCACCAAAGAAAGCTTCTTTGTGTATTCTATCACCCAGTCATAAACCTGTCCACACTCAGTAACACGGAAGAAAGAAGAGCACCCAGCAATCCCCCTTTCTGTAGGATCTATATTATTGTCAGACAGACCTTTGTTTGCCACTTCTCTCACTAACTGTTTCCTACGGACGAGTTTGGTTCAGAGTCAGAGGTACTGTCCCTTTCAAGATATTCGAGACACAGCCACACAGACAGATCAAACCTTTGTCAGTGTGTTCCAGTATGGATTTAACTAGCACAGGCTTTGATTTAATCAATAGCTTTAGAATCGCAATTTTACCCTTGAGACGGTAGGGCATGATTCTGACTCGAGTGCATACATGAGGCCACTTTTATACTTTTCGAAGATACACATACCGGATTTCCCCAGGAAAAAAATTGAGGTCTCATATTGTCGGGAGTGTCTTGTCTTTTATCGATTAAAAGGTAACCATATGGGACCGAAGTCGCCTCTTCAACAATTTTTCTTAGAAATTTGGAATGACCAGAATACATCTGTGATGCCAAGTGGGTGATCTGTGAACAATCATTATGATTTATAATCGAGATCATGTGTTAAAAGCTACAGTTCCGTGGGCTTTACTTTCATCGAATACATTTTGAATTATACACATGAATCTGATTTGACGGTGATGACTACTCTTTGTAAAATATCTAGACACTCGATCGTCAGCATCGAGTAACAGATCGTCCAAGATGACTAAACTATCAGATTTCACTTCTTGGGAAAGGCCCTCTACAAATTCTACTCGAGGCAAGGTATCGTGTAGTAGTATCCATTCTCTACAACAACAGATGATGTGACTGGAAATGAGTGCAATAAGTTTTGTAATGTTTTCAACACAAGACTTTCCACAACCAGAGGAACCACATACTAAACAAGTGAAAGGATTTTTCGAGCAAGAATTCATGTTGATATTGGAACCCAATATGGTCGTGGTTCCTGCCTTTTATGTGTTGTGAGGGGATCTCATCAGGTGCCTTTGGGGCTACCACGACTGAGTGACTGTAGGAAGTGCCAGTCTGCATTATGTACTTAACTTTGGACAGGCCAAGTTTATGGATTTTTGCCCTGAGAATCAAATAACTTGAGAGCATTACCATCCCCTACAGTCTTTCCTTTCATTTTAAAAAAAAAAGATTTCTTCTTTTTGTCTATAAGAGAATCAATCCACACCCTTTATGCAATGTATCACAGAGTTCATAATACAGACTCCCTGGTCAGTAGGGAATGGTGTTTCAAACATCTCTTCGAATGCAGCTTGCACTAATGGTGCGTTATTACATGATGTGTTATCTTGCAATACCAAATGTACAGTGTCTTTATTCACTGTTGACAAAGTCTGGTCAAAACATGTGATGATTCGTTCGTCTAATTCCAGCTTGACACACATCATATTGCAGTTGACTTGGATGGTCCACTTTAAGCAATAACAGTTCTCTGTGCCAACAGTTCCATTCATTTTCTTCAACACATTGTACATGTGCTATACAAAGTCCATGTCGAATTCTCCCTTTACGTAACTCATAATCGATTTGGCCGACCAAACAGGACCACGTGATTCCCCCGATATCTGCTTCCATTCTCTTCTTCTCTTCCTATTGTTCTCTTTCTCTGGTAGTTCTTTAAGAAGCAGTTTGTTAATTTCTGCATCGACCTTTTGTATGTGACTCTTATATGCATGACATTCATTCATAGATAGTGCAATTCCTGTCTTGGTTGGTATCCCTTCATAAAATCTTCAACTTCTTCTCGTTCTTCTCGACGCGTTTGGTTAACGCCAGTTAAGCATCCACCGAAGTATAAGAATTTTCCCGTAGAAAGATCTTTATAGTGGGGTCAGTCTTTTCCAGCTTTTGCCACTCACATTCCCAAATTTCTTTAACGTCATAACTGAGGCCTTGGTGTTGCTGGTTGGCTCCTTCGGTCTTTCCCCTGCGTTGTACCATAGACTTCCCCGGACTACATTATGAATGGCTAATGTACCTCCCTTCGTGTTAAAATAACACCCGTAGACGTGAAGAAAGAGCCGTGGAACTGTTTTACAGTTTTGGTGTCTTTACATCAACCATATACGGTAGCTGACGTTTACTAATCTGTTTTTACGTGGCACTCGAGCCACTGATGGTCCATCCTACTATACTTATGGGAGGACTGAGTTTAAAAGTCGGTTCCTTCTTTTCGCCGGATGTAGCATCATGTTGGCATATCTAGCATCAATGACCAAACCATAAGTATAAAGGATTGCCATCATAGCAGACAATTCCCCCGCAATCCTTTAATGAGGCGCAATATTTAAAAGATCTTAAGCTGGTAATATTCGTCTGCTGATAACCATTGAATAATATGGAAGGTCCCCTACACTAATATCCTTTTTGAGATGGCGAATATCCTTGTTCTTCTCGATGATGTTCTCGAAGGATATACCTTGTCGATGGTTCTTAACAAATATTTCAGCGTTACTCCTAGAACACGAATCCCATCCTTAAACATATCGATCCCCCTTTCCATGTAAAACTGGGATTGCTTCTCAAAAGCATCCAATAATGGTTTGACATCTCTATTGTTATACCAGAAAAGGAGGTCCCTACATGTCTTCACCCTAATGTCCCCTCATACTTGCTGGTAGGAGGCATATTCATCAACACTGATATGTTCCCCTTTTCAAAGAGCTATAAAAGGAAACAGTGGGGGGGGGGGGGGGGGTAAGTCGGGGGTGTTTTCAATACAGACAATCTGTTCACATGAGAGAAATCTTTATTTAAACAACAACCGAATGCCTTAAGAAATTTGTCATACGTTAAGCCAGGGGCCAAATAAGTGTAAATATCAAAAAATTTCAAGTGATCCGTTTTAAAAATCATAAAGTTATTACTTTTCTTGACGACAAAAGACCTGGGTCATGCTTTTTGAGGTACTCCATCAATTGTCGTTTAACCACGTTGACATCGGCATTTCCTTCATGTACTGGTCAAATTCGATAGCCGACTTCTCAAATGGATCCATCGAAAATAACTTAAGTATGAAACAAAGTACCCAAAGGAAATGTAATCACTGTCTTTCTTAAAATACGGCCAATCTATTATAGAGTGGATTCACACTTTTTAAAGTAAAATTTACAGCTGTGTTTTGAACAACGGTCATTGTTGTTCAGGCAGATTCAATCTCCAGAGCGGGGTGAGGCAGGCGATCCTCTTTCCCCCTGTCTGTTTATCCTCTGCGCGGAAATCGTAAACGCAGCACTTAAATCTAACCCCAATATCAATGGGACAAGGATAAGTGATCCTGAATTATTAATAAGTCACTATGCAGATGACTCCACACTTTTGCTCAGTGACGACGGATACTCCCTAAATACAGCGCTCGAAACAGTAAACCATTTTTCGGAATGCTCTGGACTGAAGATCTACTTCGACAAAACTCAAGCGATACGGACTGGGTCTGAAAGGAGTGGTGAAGAAATACACACAAATCAATGAATTCACTGGAACCACAATGAATCATTCACAATACTAGGAATCGAGTATAACTTGTTCAACGAAAACTACATTCTAAACAACCATCTGAACAAAAAGACAAAAATTGGAAAACATTTTAGTGACTGGTCTTTTCGTAATTTAAATCTAACTGGAAAAACTGTTTTTGTGAAAGCGCTCGTTTTGCCAATGTTAACACACTGTCTGTCAGTTTTGCCCGACGCACCAGGCGATCTGTTTTGTAAACTCCAATCTACATTTTGTAACTTTCTTTGGTCGAGCAAAATCGATAAGATAAAGCGAGCCGCGCTAATTAATACCTTGGAGAACGGTGGAATCGGATTCCCCCACTTAAAAACCTATAGCTACTCTTTTAAAGTTTCATGGATTGCTAAACTATTAGACCCAATAAATTTGCCTCGTGGAAAACTTTTATTTTAGAAGACTTTGGAAGTTCTGGCAGTTACAGGGTGTGGTACCTACATAATGAAGGTTTAAGGACAGTGGGAGAGCACACAAATTCTTTCTAAAAACTGTTTTGAATGCATGGTCTCTTTTGGATAGAGAGAATGCCACAGCCCTGAAGACATATTTTCCGAACCCCTCTTCTATAACAACCATGTTAAAATCAACAACAGATTATTTTTCAATAAAAATTGGTACGAGAATGGTATCTATGTTATAAATGATCTCCTGACAGAGGACAAATAGTTCTTAACTTTTACAAATAGTTCTTAACTTTTACAGATCTCTCCGAGCAATATAACCTCAAAACACCATTTACGGTCTATCTAGGAGTCATACATGCAATTCCCAAATGATGGAAACTAATTCTCCAGCAGCACAAGAAAATCCCAAGGATAAAAGCAATAACATCGAACAATTGAAGCAGTCTAAGAAAGTATGTCAAACCTTCTATCCCATATTCCTGAAACTTTCGGCCGTTTTCCAATTAAAAACGCAGAGAAAATAGAGTGAAAGTTTAAATTTACCCTTACAGTCTCGCGACTGGCATGAGATATATAAAAGTGCAATCATAATCACCGACGATTCATATTTGCAAAGTCTACAACTGAAAATTTTACACAGGATATTATGCACAAATTCTAAACTTCGCAAAATCAAACTATCGGAAACTGAACTATGTACTTGCTGTAACAACACAAAGGAAACTATACCTCACATATTTGTTGAATGCTCCTGCTCCAAAACAATCCTGTTAAACTTCCTAGACGATCTAAGGGGGACGCGTGGAATTATCTTCCCACTTAACGCAGAATATATTCTCTTGGGCTGCAGAAATAACGCCACAACAGAACCCATAATTGGTTTATGCAATCTCATCTTTAAGAAATATGTTTAAAAAAATGTTTATTCCTGCAACGTGAGAAATTGTCTGCCATGCTACACAAGCTACATTCAATTCATAGCCAATCTGGCTATGTCATTCCCCGTAGCACTTGTAAGTCATTTTATATTGGTAGATAAATTGCTAATATTGTTCTCTGTGAAACTATGATGCTTTAAATGTATTTGCATATAAATATATGCTTGTGCTGCAAATAAAGTTACAGTTCAGCAACTAAAAGGTTATAAAGACCTAGAACTGTCCTCAGTATATTGTCACTCACAGAAAAAGTCTCTTTGCTACGAACAAGAGGGGCCATTCTATCGCCTCTTGTGCGACTCTTTAAAACGTTGAAGACGGAAACAATACAATGATAACCTCTATTTCAGTATCTGTCTGCATTGACGAACATTCCAAAATGTCAGTTTGTCTCAACCGAGACCCCAAATCTGCTTGAGCAACATTTTTGAAAAAAGACAAACTTATCTACGCAGTATTTCCGTTCATTATTGACAACTATTCATTGTTTCCAGCTGTTAAATACTGTTACTGAGTTATATGTTTTGATCATGTCAACTTCATTTATACACTACCGTCTATATCTGAATAAAAAAGTATGAAAAATAAAAAAAAAACTTCGCAAATGTATGGGGGTTTAGACTCGTCTGTACCTTCCTGTACCAAAGCGTCGTGGATCATCTGCCTTGGATATGTGAATCTCTTACATGAGGGAGTAACGTTTCTCATACGTCCATTAGCTAACATGAATGAAAAGCAATTTTTTTCATTTTTTATCTCAAAAACATAGGTTATGACACCTCATTGGAACGAGCTGGGCGAGCTCGTTCCAAAGTGGTGCCATGACCTATGTTTTTGCAGACAAAATAATGAAAATTAATTGGGGATTTTTGTGAATAGCGCTGGCCTGTTTTGGCCGTTACGTTGGCTAAAGGGTTAAATTATTCATCATAGTTTTAACTAAAATCTGTACATCACCATCATTCATAAAACACTTGGTTGGTCAAAACCAGGGCATTACTACATACACAAACACTGAATGGTTTGTGTTGGACTACCCAGGCATGGATATCAGTAGAGGTAGCAGAAACGTTTTGTCAAAATTGCACTCGAAATCAAATGTATCCATATAGGGATACGACCGTAAGTGTTCTGGAAGAGCAATACCTTCTTCGTGCAACTTTTCATAAATGGTCATGCGCGTGTGGTATATACCACCAATATATTTATAGGTCACATTATCAGTAATACTGGTATGATTGGACTGGTAATATATACTACTCAAAGTTTGCTAAGCACCAAGTATATCCAACTACCTGTTTTACGTTTTAGTTGAAAAATTGTTATGAAAAGTGTTTATATTTGTTATTTAATTAAATCTTTAATGATTTAAGTACAGAAAGTATTATTTCATTTGTGTTTGATATTAATTTTTAGCTTTTGAATACGATAACTATGGAAAACGGATGGTAAAAGAGGAAATTTTTCAAATTTGCTGACGGAGCGAACTGGTATGGGTTGAGTGTCGAGTATTGAGACCCATTACTGTTAAATACAGTTTGACAACGCCTTCTCATGCTCCCAATCAGGTTCCTGATGGTTCTTTGTGGGATGTTGTTCCATTCTTGGACCAGCATGGAACCAAGCTCCGGGACACATCTTGGCTGGACTGAACGGGCTGAAATTGCAAGCTGCAACTCATTCCAGACATGTTCGATTGGATTGAGGCCATGGGATCTTGCTGGCCAGTCCATACGCTCAATCCCCTCCCTCTGTCGGTACTCCCGGACAGCATAGGCAACATGAGAACGGGCATTATCGTCCATTAGAATGAATCTATCACCCACTGCACCTGCATACAATCTGACGTGGGCATCCTGGATCTCATCAATATACCGCAGTGCAGTCAATGCACTGCGTTCAAGGACATAGAACTCTGTATGTCCATCCCAGCTGATGCCGCACCAGACCATTATTGATCCTCCACCATTGCGGTGATGTTCAGCAATGTTGGCTGCATGGAATCGCACTCCTGGTCTTTTCCAGACCCTAGAATACCCATCTGTGTAGTCTGGGCAGTACCTTGACTCATCTGTAAAAAGGACAGGTCGCCAATCTTCTCTGGTCCATCCAACGTGGTCCATGGTCCATTCATATCGTGCCTAGCGGTGGTTCTGGGAAAGCGGAATGCGAATACATAGTGTTCTCGATCGGAGACCACCTTTGTGCAACCTTGCCCGGATAGTCTGCGTCGAAACATTTACCCCGGATGCACTCTGAAGGTCACTGCGAAGCTGGGTTGCTGTGGCAAAGCAGTTCCTACGGGCCTGAATGATCAAATGAAAGTGTCAATGACACTGTAGCTCAACTAACTTGACAAGACATGTACATGTATAGTATGTGACACAGCAATGACAAACATTGTCAGAGTGGGTCTGACTAAACCCCAAAATATTTGTTCTCATAGCACAGTGATAACAAAGGCACCCCAAAACACACTCATTCCTATCCCAAGGTGAAAACAAAGGTACCCAAGATGTTTCGCGAAGATCAGTTCATAAATACGAGCTGTATAGAAGTTGTGACAAAAAAATGATTGGACCTAATTTCGGTACAAAATGGCTACTGGCAGCCATCTTGAATTTTGGACCGCACTCAGAAACACTCGTTCTCGTCCCAAGGTGATAACAAAGGTACCCAAGAAGTTTCGTGAAGATCGGTTGATAAATACAGCCTCTAGCCCGAGCCGTATTGACATGTGCACTTACAGTGTATAAGTAGCACTAAATAAATCACAATTCATCTAATTTGCATAATTTCTGCACGAGAAAAAAACCCGTACTGTATGTGATGTATTCCATTTTACTAAACATTCATACAAAAATTTATTCAAATCAGAACTTTCATACAGAAATTCTGTACAAAAGACTGATTGCACTAATTTTGGTACAAAATGGCTGCTGGTGGCCATCTGGAATTTCGGACCACACCCCAAAACACTCGTTCTCATCCCACGGTGATAACAAAGGTACGCAAGAAGTTTCGTAAAGATCGGTTCATAAATACGGCCTCTGGCCTGAGCCGTATAGAAGTTGTGTACAAAAAACTGACTAGACCTAATTTCGGTACAAACTGGCCACTGGCAGCCATCTTGAATCTCGGACCACACTCAGAAACACTCATTCTCATCCTAAGGTGATAGCAGAGGTACCCAAGAAGTTTCGTGAGGATCGGTTGATAAATACAGCCTCTAGCCTGAGCCATATTGACATGTGTATAAGTAGCACTGAAAAATTCAAAGTTCATCTAATTTGCATAATTTCTGCACGAGAAAAAACCCCGTGTTATATGTGATGTATCCCATGGTACTAAACATTCACACAAAAAATTATTCAAATCAGAGCTTTCATGTGGAAGTTCTGCGCAAAAATCTGATTGCCCCTAATTTTGAACAAAATGGCTGCCAGCGGCCATCTTGAATTTCGGACCGCACCCAACAACACTCGTTCTCGTCCCACGGTGATACCAAATGTACCCAAGAAGTTTCGTAAAGATCGGTTCATAAATGCGGCCTCTAGCCCGAGCCGTATTGGCATTTGCACTGACAGTGCTGAAAGTAACACTAAATACATCAAAGTTAGTCTAATTTGCATAATTTACGTACGAGAAAAAAAAACGTATTATATGTGATGTATCCCATGGTACAAAACATTCATACAAAAAATTATTCAAATCAGCGCTTTCATTTGGAAGTTCTGTGCAAAAAAACAGATTTCTGCATCGTCGGTACAAATTGGCGGCTGGCAGCCATCTTGAATTTCGGACCGGCCCCCAAAACACACGTTCTCGTCCCACGGTCATAACAAAGGTACCCAAGAAGTTTCGTAAAGATCGATTCATAAATACGGCCTCTAGCCCGAGACGTATGGAATTGTTGACGGACAGACGGACAGACGGGCAGACGGACAACTGGCCATGGCATAAGCTCAAATTTGGCTTCGCCAAAGTTAAGCTAAAAACGGTCTTCAGCTGCAGATGTTGCCCCGCCTCTGCCACCACTATGCCATATTACTGGTGTGCAATACTGCTGAAATCTTGGTCAGGCTCTGGTGATCACCTTATGGTTCATACCAAATGGTTCACCAACATGACGACGGGTAGCCCCTTGCTCCACCATCCCTACAGCCCGCCACATTTCTGCTTCAGACAAATGTCTTCTTACGTTTGCATTCGCCATATTCAATCATTAAATCATAAGAGTTTGTGTTGAAATGAAGATTGAATACACCACACATGTCATGTACATGTAGACAGTACACGAAAACATCATGGAAATCAAAGGGTACATGCCTTCCATGACTGTCACGAAACGTCTGCCTGTTAAGAGAGCTAATGTAAACACTGGGGGCCATCTCAATACATCCCCCAATTATATCCACCACAAATACCGCAAATAAGTCACAAGCAAATTTCACATTGATGTGTCAAATAATTTGTGGTGCTTAGCAAACTTTGAGTAGTCTATAATACTTGCAAACAATCAGCGGAAAAACGTGCTCTCTTCTTCATATAGATTACGGTTTGTCTTTGAGTGACAATAACCAATGGGACTTGCGTTAATTTTAAGTACGTTTATTTTCTGAAGTGGTGGGCAGAATTATATAATAACCACTTTTCTGCGAGTGTATCTATCTGTCCGTTCCGTGTGTCTGCTGTGTCCGTGCAACCGAGTTATGTTCACGGTATAACCTCACACGTTCGCGACAATCAGCTCTCGGACATACCATTTTAGCGGAAAGTGGGATCTACAGAGCAACCGCCCTAAGGATTAACATGTCTGTGACTCATGGAAAAGCTCACATCTTTTTCTTTGTATGCGAGTTTGCAGCAATGACCCCTTAATCAAGTCCGAAAACCAGTTCCATGCAATTTTATTTTTGACGAAGTTACGACCCCTGGTTCATCGATTTGTCACAATTTTCGATTTGTTTATGGCGTTAATTCCATCTGTATAAGTAAGTAAATGTTAAGCATCAAATAGAAATTCTTTATGGCTACATTCACCCACATCGAACCATTATTAATTGTGAATCTAGAGAATTTCCTGTCTAGCTATTATATAAAAGATTCGCTCAATAACCACTTGTTGGTTAGCAAATTTCTTTGAGAAAACACTCGTAGCCTACATGTCATGTAAAATATAACCATTTCGCCGCGACCGCTGGGCAACTCCTTACAAATGGAGTTAATTTCATGCAGCACTTAGCATGCATCATTGTATGTACATTTATATTTTCTATATATACATGCATTCACCGTTTTATCATCCATTCAATTGAATGTGTCAGACCACCAAAAACACATCAAATGACCAGTAATCTCCAAAGTATATTTTCTTGCAGCATCGTTAACCTTTGTTTAGCATCCGTTGTATTAATTGAAAACAAATCACTTGATTTTGCAGTAGTACTAGTTCTGTCGACCTCAACGAATATCACGGCGGGTAACAAAACTTTAGACGAGATTCAGAGTGGTACGGAATTTGATTTCGAGACTTTATGTAACAACGAATGCGCCGACATAAATGACGCTGACGATTCACCTTTTAAAGGCCATTCAGAATGTTGGTATTACCTACCTGATGAGTTTCAGTCGTCTTTTGGAAGCATTGGGCATACATTTTCATTATTCCATATCAATGTCCAAAGCCTAACTTCTCTCTGTGATTCCTTAATTGACCTTTTATTCTCTCTTCAGAAATCGGAGAACAAATTTGATGTCATAGCCAGGAGTGAAATATTTCAACCGCCTCCCAATATGTCATACAACTCAACTGGTTACCATAGCCTTTTGAAAAACGTAAGACCGAGTGGTGAGGACGGCCGGGTGGGGTAGGACTTGATATAAAAGATGATATTAGCTACAAAGTATGAGAAGATTTGACAATATTTATTCCGAATGTTATAGAATCTCTTTTTGTAAAAGTTAAATATGGCAAATCATCTCGACTAATTGGAGTTATCTATAGACCAAATACCCCCCCCCCCCCAAAAAAAAAAAAAAAAAAGCTAACTTGGACCTATTTCTAGTTAAGTTAAATTGTATTACAGGCGCACTCATCAGGGAAAAGAAACCGTCATACGCTGTCGGGGACATAAATGTAGATCTTAACAACATTAATTCCTGAATTATAATAAGTGACGTGTCTGACCACTTTGGCCCATTTCTGATCGAAATGAGCACAGGAAGATAGTTAACCCAGCTTCCGTATTAAGACGTAAAATCAATCAGGGGACCATTCAAAATTTTATTAATATTTTATCAGAGTATGACTTCACACCTGTTTTAGATTCATCGTGTCCCAATATAGCTGATGATACTTTTATGAATTTATTGTGTAATGCTTTTGAACAGGCATTCCCCTTCCAACAAATTCGGCTGAATAGTAAATTCGTAAAATGGCGCCCTAGATGTCCAGGGGTCTTCTAGTATCCTCAAACAACTAGATGAAATTTTATCACCGCAGATTAAAGGGTCCAAGTGAGCAGAATATAAGTAACTACGAAAAGCACTGTAAAATATACAATAAAGTTAAAAGACGAAGCAAAGCCCTATATTATAAACAAATATTACAGGAAAATCAAACTAATCTTCGTAATACGTGGAAAATTCTAAATGATGTAACAAAAAATGGCTAAATACGACTCATCAATGCCTGCTCATATAACCGAAGAGAACAAACGTATCAATAATCCAGTTAATATTACTCATGAATTTAATAATTCTTTTTATAAATATAGGAAACCAAACAAGATGTTGGACAGAAAGAGCTAATAATTATTTCACTGATACCATGTTTGGCAGCCACACTAACAATTTTATCATGAATCCAACTTCTGAACAAGAAGTGATTGACACTGTAAAATCCATGGAATCCAAAAAGAGGAGAGATCGCGACAACATCTCCCCTTTCATGGTTAAACATATAATTCACGTAATAGCGCCCCCGCTTGCTCAAATTGCTAACAGCTCAGCTCATTTGAACAGGATGTCTTCCCCGACAAAATGAAAATTGATAAAATGATTCCGATCTGCAAATCTAGCTATCCACATAACGTCAATAACTATCGGCCGGTGACCATTTTGCATACTTTCTCTAAAGTATTGGAGAAAATTATGTCTGATCGACATATTAATTTTTTAAACAGATTGGACATCCTAACCCCTCAGCAATATGGTTTTCGTAAAACCGTGCCACAATTCATCCCGTTCTCCAATTATTGAGTCATATTGCTGAGGAAAATCATAAAGGAAGTAAACATAAATCATTCGCTGTCTTTCTTGACCGCTCAAAGGCTTTCGAAAAAATAAATCACAGTATCTTATTAAGATGGAATATTATGGTATTCGTGGAGTCAACTTAGAATGGTTCAAGAGTTATTTGTCCAATAGGCAACAATGCGTCGCGCTCGGTGATAATGAGTCATCCACAATCCCAGTTACTTTACTGCCGACCTTGTTTCTGTTGTATGTTAATGACCTTTGTGAGGCTACATCCTTAAATCTAGTGTCATTTGTGGACGACTCAACTCTGCATTCGTCGGGGCCAGATATAAATATTCTTGTAAGTCATATTAACTTGAACTAGAAAAGATGTTTCGGTGGTGTTCGGCTAATTACCTCCTCCTCAATACTACAAAAAACAAATTTACCAAATTTATTATAAGGCTCACATTTCTAATTTGTGCACAAATATAGCTCGTGCAAACTATGTTCTTAACAAAGTAAAAACTATATTGCCACATGTTGCAATGAAAACATTGTACTATGCATTAGTGCACAGTCATTTGATTTATGGTGTCCATGTTTGGGGTAACTCGAGAGGTATAAATAAGTTGTTTTTAATGCAAAAACGTTCTATAAGAATTTTAAACAATTCACAATATAACTCTCACTTAGATCCTTTGTTTCTAAAAGACAAATTTTAAAGGTTAGCGATCGTTTTGTGCTCCACACGTCGCTGCTTCTGTTTGAGTGGTGAAATAATAACCTCTCCGTATCTTTTGGTAATATTTTTAGTGCCGTGGAAAATGAAAGTGGAAGATTCACCAGGCAATCCGGCATGCTTCTTGAAGAAAGATCTCGAACAAGATCTCTAGATACCCTCCCAACATTTGCTTACCCGAAAATTTGGAATAACACTGGATGAAATACTGCACAATATCCCACTTAGAGGCACATTAGAAAGGAGTTGACAAAAAAAAAATGGCTAAGATCGTATGATGTTAATGTAAACTGTAATAACCCACATTGTGTAGACTGCTTGGGTACTTAATTTATCTCTTCATCCTTTCTAATTATATGGCATTAACAGCTCGGGAATTTGGCTTTTCCAAAACCTTATTTTTCTCATACATTCTGAACTGGCAAAATCAAACAATAAGATACTTCGTTTTTTGTCTAATAGTTTTCGCTCTCTGATTCTGGGTTTCGTCATCAGCTTCCGATACAGGGTACCTACTCCTCAGATCACAAGTATTAATAATGCAAAAGACAAATCCCATATTGGAAGCATCCGTTGAAAAATCGACAGGATGAATAGTTATATATATGTACATGTACACATAGTTCATGCAGATAACTATCTCCAAGTTTATACTTCTTACTGTTGGCCTGACACAAGCTAAAGCTGTACAGCTAACAGTGTGTGGTCAGGTCGATAGCCAATCTGGATATGCCATCTCCCAATGGTATACACTGTTTTTGTATTTCTTTACAAACGCAATTGTTACTTATTTCTTTTTACCAATATTCTAAATGTGTTTAATGTATATTTTCTGTATTATGTTTTCTGTAAACTTTCAAAGTAAACCAATAGTAATAATAATAATAAAACGTTACATTAGTCAGTTGATGAACAATTCATTTAGGGTTTGGTTTTGGTTGCCGAGTCTGTTCCAAATTGTCTTCGTGTTCAGTGTCTTCGATGAAATTTCCAAAATCTACTGCATTTGAGTGGTCTATCTAGAATCCGAGCGTTGTTTTGAGTAAGGTGATAAAATCAATGTTCTACCGTTTCGTTGCTGCGTACAATGAAGCCGTAGCTTAAATTTCTTTTAAATTTACATATCTGAGACTCACAGATAGTTTTAGAGAATTCATTGTTCATGGTATATACATCCGTGATGTCCAAGGTCTCGTTACAGTTATTCAGGTGAAAACGATGACTTTTCAAGAAATGTGCTGCTTCTCATTAATACGGCCGAGGATATTTCGCATTTAAATTACCTCCCCTATTAACAATACTCACAATGTATACGGTTTCTGGATGCTCTGAATATGGCCTTTTTCTGGGGACAACTGTACACAACACAAATCTTACAATATCACTCAAATACACTCAGCTGAATGACACAGTTGATGGCTAAAACATGGCTCGAAATGGTCAAACTTTCTCATTTTGGGGATACATTTCCAATTTTCGTGCATCGATAGTGATAAAACTGTGTTATAGGAATGCCTCATTCCTCCACTGAAGGTTTTACAGCATAACATGATTAGTCTGACAAATAAAAAACATATGAGTTTCGTATTCATTTTTTCAGAAGGCTTTCTCAAATCAAATTTACACAAAAAGTTGTCCCATTTGTAAACTGCAAATTGTCAGGCCCCAAACAGGTCTGGGTTAGTCATTTAACACTTCCATCTGACCTTGACCCCCAATTGAAATGCACTTGACAGTACACAGTTTGAATCAAGACCATCAACAGATTAGTTTGGCCATATCACCATTAATGAGAATTATTTACTAAATCCAGACCACCACAAACTAAAACTATAGCTTAAAATAGCCATTTGGCTGTGGATATCCAATAACCTCGGAAAGGACCTTGTAATAAGAAATGAGACCTTAAGTGAAAAGTAAAAAAATTCTTCACACTCTCAGAAACAGTATATGTGTATCTGTATTTAATTCTGAGAAAAATTATGTATGGCACATATGAAAAAATTGTCAACTTATTGTCCTTAAGCCCCATGGACAGCGGCAGATGGAACACTTTGACAGCCAATTTTTTACGTTTCTTTACGCAGTAATGTTCAGTGAGAGAAGGCCTGTTCTTTCACATTTCTGACTCTGATAAAAGCTTTGTAGATTAAACTTTGCATCAGATGAAAGCATGTAACACCAGTGCTTCCCCTATTCTGTCAAGGCAGTATGCTTTAACCTGAGAGAAGGAAGCTAGTTTTCAGTTTAGATGGATGCACAGTTGTATCACCAAGGACAATAGCTATCATGGCAGCTGTGTTGGTATTTGGCCAACGATCAGACTAAACCAATGGTGATGGATTATTTATTTTTGATGTGCACAGTCACTTTCAGCACCACAAGCTACATCAGGATCACACATTAACTAATTAAATTAAAAACAAAACAGAAATTACATTCATTTGTAAACTACATCCTCCCTCAAAATACATATTTCAGTTCCCACCCACCCACCCTTGTCCACAGCATTATCAACACACGTTCCTCATTTGGCTAAGCATCATTGACTGATTCTATCAATTATAATATAATATAATCATAAAAGAAAACTTTCTATAAATCTCTTGTAATCACAATTTCCTGCAGAGCATAAATTGTGTTTGTCTAAGGGTTAAAAAATAGACCCATTTCAGTTCCTGACCTGATCCAAAAGACTGACATTTGAAGTATATGCTATTTGAAAGGAGCTGTGTAAATGTAACGATTAAGAATATTCAGTCCCAAATTATCTCTACTAAGTAGACCACACTCTAATAATTCCATGGGAAGTCTTAGAAAGAGTTCTCCATATGAATGTACCAGTGAACAGCATTGTCAAATACAATTTTGTTAAAAATCCTACATAATTCTCTTGATAATAGCATTATCGGACTTAAAATACCCCAAGAGGGAGAACTTTCCAGGAAATTATATCTGTACAGGGTACCACTGAAAAGAAATATGTTTTAATATTTCTTTTAGTTATCCTCCAACATATTCCCACTAATACAGTTGGCTGCTATGGAGACTGGAGGCCAGAAATTGCAATGAAAGCAAATACTGTTTTCTACTTAAGGTCTCGTTACAGTTATTCAGGTGAAAACGATGGCTTTTCAAGAAATGTGCAGCTTCTCATTAACACGGCCGAGGATATTTCGCATTTAAATTACCTCCCCTATTCACAATACTCACAATGTATACAGTTTCTGGAAGCCCTGAAAATGGCCTTTTCTGGAGACAACTGTACACAACAAAAATCTTACAATATCACTCAACTACACTCAGCTGAATGACACAGTTGACGGTTAAAAAAATGGCTCAAAACGGTCAAAATTTTCTCATTTGGGGGACAAATTTCCAATTTTCCTGCATCGATAGTGATAAAACTGTGTTATAGGAATTCCTCATTCCTCCACTGAGGATTTTACAGCATAACATGATCATTCTGACAAATAAAAAACATATGGGTTTCTTATTCATTTTTTCAGAAGGCTTTCTCAAAGCAAATTTACACAAAAATTGCCCCAATTGTAAACTGCAAATTGTCAGGTCCCAAACAGGTCTGGGTTAGTCATTTAACACTTCCATTTGACCTTGAGCCCCAATTGAAATGCACTTGACAGTACACTGTTTGAATCAAGACCATCAACAGATTATTTTGGTCATATCACCATCAATGAGAATTATTTACTAAAACTATAGCTCAAAATAGCCATTTGGATGTGGAGATCCAATAACCTCGGAAATGACCTTTTAATAGGAAACGAGACCTAATCTGTAATTATATATATCCCGAATTTTCCTATTTTCGATGGGGTGGATTTAATGGCATTCCAATTTCTACGGTAAATTTCTAAGATTTATTCATTAGTTTCAGCCAAAAGATATTTATCAAAATCAAAGGGGTCTATGTCCAAAACAGTACGGGATTTTTTCAGGGTCGTGGTCGGTCTTTCAAAATTTCTTTTCTTATAGAGGGTGACAAGGAGATGGGTGGTGTTCCTATGCCTATTAAAATGCAAAAGCTTGTTAAATCTCTGTCCACAGTCTAGACAAGTATAAATATCTAAGCAGGTTTTCTTATGCTTTTCTAAATTTTCTATCCTAATCAGTTTCTGAAAGCAGTTGTTACAGTCAAATGTCTTCCCTTGTCCGTGAGCTGCCCTCATGTGACAGTTCCTATTGCAGATATCCGTGAATGTTTTCCCATAATCCTCGCACGAGAATCCAGATGCCTCCACGATCCTCTGAATAATGAATTCATAACCCACACACAACATTATTACACAAAAACTTTTAAATAGCCTGAATATACAGGTCCTTTTCCACCAAGAGATTAAAATGGAATGAGCCCGAAGTCGCATTATCCCTGAATGTATTAATACGTGACGGGCGTGAGAGAAAGCACCTCACAGTTTTAATCCAATTTTCGATCCTCGATCAACATTTGTGTTTGTTCCCCGTAAGATCACAGATTAAAGTCGGAAAATTATTAAATTAACATAGAAAGTGATGGAAGAGGAACACAGTGGAAATATCGAAATCTGACTTTGGTTGATTTACTTTGATCGGATCTGATTTGGCTAGTTCAGAAACATCTTGATTCTCACTCAAATGAAGAATTAAAGATCATGTAGTAAGGAGTTAGTTAATGAAGTCATTAAAATAGATCGGTAGTAACGGTGGGGGAAGTGGGGCGCCAGTGGCAGATGTTACTAAACTAGATCGACGTGCGTATGAATATGTGAAATATAGAGCCACGTTGAAATTAAAGTTAACAAAAGAGACGAAGTAGTTAGGGAGTTAGTTAATGAACTTACTAAATACAGATTATTAAGCGTAGGAAGTTTATATTTCCACATTGAAATTGATGGAAACTAAAGGGACCAAGTGGTTAGTTAGGGGATGTTTTAATGAATTTATTAAATATAGATTATTAAGCGTAGGCACTGGTAGAAATATAGTTCCTCATTGAAATCAAGAGGAAGCTGAGGGGACCAGGTGGTTAGTGAGTGCGGGGTTGGAGGAGGGGAGGGGTCAGTCAATGCCGTTACTAAATACTTATCAGTGTGTGCAGGAACGTTTAAAAAAATGAACACAATAGAGTGATTTTGGGAGTTTTCTAGTGATTTGGGGAAAGTTTGTTAGTGGTAATTCCAGGATTTATCCGAGGAGTTGGGGGAAAATCCGTACAAGTAAAAACACTCTTATACAAAGGTATTAGCTTTATCGAACTACATGCTACTCTTATTGGTAGGATTCTGGGGAAACAGAACTAAATGAAGTCTGTTTCGGACACATTTCTAGAATATACCCCATTCCTATCGTAGGCCACTGGATCATATAACAACCACGTGCCGCCAAGAAAAACAAGATGGCGCCCTCCAGTAAACAAAATGGACGACAAAAACATGTGTCACCCTAACAACACGCGCTGCGCATGCCTACTGACGCAATGTATCACTATGTGGACGACATCACAGGATGGCCACGCAAACCGACTACCATAAAACTAAATACGACTTAAGTGGGTCACTTTCTAGGTCTACCATTAGATCCACTCAAAACGGCCCGACCCGTCACCCTTCTACTACTTATGTCAATACGAACAGGTGTTACCCCTTCCCATTTGGTGACAGTCATGCCACCCAAAATACACCACCTTCCACTATAATAATATCACAGTGGACAAGAGCAGTAGCTTAGGGCATGTTGTTCGCAGTTTCATCCATATTGACCACTCATTTCACTGCAAAATCTCTTGTTTTCTTCCACTCGACTTTTGGGGTACTTTCCCTTCACCCACACTCACGAAATGCAGCACATGTGTTGACAGATATCCGGCGTAAAAATTGTTAGTCTTGTTTTTTTGAATTTCCACCTGTATCCAATTAACGCGTTTTTCTTGATCTTTTAATATCGAGACCTGTATCAAGACTTCCTATTTCAACTTTTGTAAAACTGTTCTTTGACAAAAGCCGTATCTAAAAATGTGGTACACCGAACTGAGAAATTCTTAACGGTTATGTTCGGTTCCACGAGTAACTCTTTTCATACCGAAGTCACAAAAAAATAAATTTCGTCCGAATTTTACGACATTTTAGTATTTTGTAGAGCTCAAAAAATAAACGTTTTCGGATCTATCAATTAAAGTCATGTTAAACATAACATTGCACAATAATAATATAACACGCAGCAAGAGGAATAGTGGAGGGCATGTTGTGTGCAGTTTCATACAATTGCCGGAAAATTGTTAACTCTAATGAGATTATTGACGACCGAAGTCGAGAAACGTCAAAATAAAAGCATAAAATTCAAACAATGGAGCTTTTAGTACTCATGATCCTTATTAACAAGTTGAAAAAAACCCTGAAAATCAAACTTCACCTTCCGGCTTCCGGAGATATGACATCAATAGCGACAGGTGTTACCCCCTCCCATTTAGTGACAGCTCCAGCCCTCAAGCTAGATCACTTAGTACTATAATAATATCACAGCCTGTAAGAGGAATACTTGGGGGTACGTTGTGTGCAGCTTCATCGAAATTGTCGAAAAACCTGTTAACGCTGTGTCGTTATTCGAGATCGAAGTCGGATGTCACGTCATGTGGAGGGGCATAGGGTCCAACATTGAAATGCGTCGTCGGAATCTTTGACATTTCCGTATGTTGTGCAACTCCAAAAAGAAGAGATAGCTATTTTTCGACTTATGACAATTTTTCAACATTTCCAGACGGGTTAACAAGGTTTTTGTTTCATTAACTTAAAAAAATCATCTTGATGACTTCTGGAAATTAGCTTAAGATTTATGAATAAACTTGTTCTCTGTTGAAACCCATTTTAAAAAAATAAGAAAACGGCGTTTTCACCATCATTTGATATTAACTTTTGATATGTTTCTTATATCAACAGTGTGGGCATCCTGACTATTACAGATATTGTTCTTTCTATCGAGTATCAAGTCTATGGGGTGAGATTTGTTAATTGTTTTCCCCGGGGAAAATAAAAACCTGCAAACTACTGTAAAAACAATTCCCTAAAAGACCAACCAAGCCAAGTTTCCGAGAGTTGACTGTTGTTTGCGTTTATTACAATTATCAAAAGGAAATTTGGCGTTATTTTCTTCTAATGTCATACGTGTTTTCTCAACAATTACGTCTTTCTAAATTTGACGTTCCTCGCATGTCTAATAATTTCAAGGGCGATAACATTATCGTAGTAGTTATAACAACTTATTAACTCTCTATGGCGAGATTGCTGGATCTTATTTCAGTGAGTATATTATTCACAATGTTTGTTCAAACGGGGACAAGCCATGATCACCCCCCCCCCCCTCCCAATCGTCTACGAAGCTCGAATGCAGTTAGGCTCGCGAATTTCCCGCCTTCCCAAAACAAGGTGTAATCTTCACCATTCAATGCTCCTGACCCTCGCCAACCAACACATTCAGACTACTTCTCAGTCCAAGAGTGATAATTTACACCTAAAGTGAAGGAACTTCGAGACTATGAGAATTATGGAACTGCTCTCTGAGTCAGAGAGAAATATCGGGGCGCCCTTTAAAATCCGTGCCTCGGTAACCACAACGTTCTCGCTACCGCCTGTCATATTTACCACTCAGTCGAGATAATTCATACCCTCTAATATTTGGTCATCATCGAGACGCCACTAGGAATAGCTCTCCTTTAATTCGGCTGAGCAAGCGAAATGGAAAATTCTCATATAAGATGGTTGGGCAAGCTCGTCGAGCTCATTCCATTAAACCATAATCCATGGTTTGGACTCAAATCACATATTCTTAGTTATTCATATTTTTGACAGGCGTTGTTTTCTACCCCCCGTGTTGTGGTAAAAGACAAACAAGGCATGCGTGAAGAACTACTTGGCTCCTGGGGAAGACCCGATTTCATTCCTTTCAAAATCACGGTAGGAAGCCCGGACTTTTCTCGCTTCATAAATTAACTGGCAGTGTGTCCATTTTTCGAAATTATGGAGTATGCGATATCCAAGTCCTTATCTTAAGGGTGCGAGAAAGGCAGATATTTTTGTCACAGTGGTTGAGCATAAAATCATATAAACCGAAAATGTAGCTACATCATATATCTCCTTTGATCAGGGTTCATCGCTATGCTATGTTTTAAATAAGAAAACATGAAATGAATCTCCGAGAAAGGTCATGCTTTGTGTACGAAATGTACTTGAAACCCTAGTTTTTTGCAATTTCCTACCAGTCATCCCAGCGAATCGATACACAGAAATGTCGCAATATTAGCTGAGGTTCGCTATTCCCCGATGACACTCAGAAACTGATCCTTGTGCCCCAAGTTGTTGGCAGTAGTAATCTCCCCAACTGTAATACTGCAAACAAATGTGTAGTTGTCAAGTTATGTTGAATGATGAAAAAATCATCGCGTACGCAAACTGTTGGGACGCACTGCAAGTTAATTTCGGGGGTCGTGTTTGCAAGTCATCGGTTTTCCAAATGATTGACATCGTTTGAAAAATAGACGACTTTTGATTACACTTAGCATTAAGCGATCCTAACTGTTATGTGCACGAATTATGGTTCGTCAAGTGCATAAAAGTGGTCTATCAAAAAATAACGGAGACACTCATTGATATTGTTTAATAATCCTCGACCTGTTGTTGATAAGCTGGTGCTGTGGAAATAAAAACGCATCCTCCAAAATATTCTGACTCTCGTGAAATATTTGTGCGAAATGTTTCAATCGGACCACTGAACATATAAGAACCTCATTCCAGATACATAGCAGGAAGTCACGATGTGTGAATGCGATAGTCAATACGGCACGAGTACTAGCGCGGAAGGACGAGAACGGGAGGCGGAGACTCGAGTTCTATCCTTCCGCGATGTCATGAGTGTCGCATTGACGAATGCATTCACACATCGTGGGGTTCTGTGTCTATTACACGCCTCTATGATAATTATCATTCTCTAAATTTATCGTGAAATATTCGATATTTGTAGAATGTGACAGTTCTGACGTCTACTTGAAATAAACAAAAGTAGGGTGTCGTTGTCTAACACATGTGACTGAGGGATACGTAAACAGACAAATGCAAACGGAAATTGTGTCCATGCAGGTTATTTATTCGTATTTTTTAAGAAATTAGCTGCCGTTATTTGAGAGATATACGCTTCAAAGTCAAAACGTGGGTGTCGTAAAATAACTCCCCATTTATTTTTCGTTAATTTTGGTATATTTGAATAAAAAACATACATCTACAAATGACCATTCGATTTATTTGCTGTTACCAAGCTTCTGAATTGATCTGGGTCAGAACGCGACGTTTCGATTGGCCGATTACAAAAATGGGCGGAGTTTAGTTCTTTTGAATGAACCATGACGTCGAGTGGAAAAATAGTCCGTCAACGGAAATGCATATGGAACACGTGTTCGGTACGGATTTGTAAATTTGGAACAAAAGTTCGCCCAGTTATAACACATTAGCAACGGACAAATCAGTGTGTTAACGGTAATGAAATATTGTTTTTTTTGCGTTTCCCTTTCAAACCCAGCTGCTTATTAATTTTACCCATATGAACGCGAACCTACCTTTTACTCACATTCTCTCTCTCCATTTAAATGCATATACATTCTTTTCTGTGTTTGTTTCCGTCGTCTATAGCAGAATTGAGTAGTGATAGTAAGCAAAGCTATATGGAGGACGTTATTCACAGTCACTTATTCGACATTCGTTATCAACGGATTTTATTTAAAATATCAACTAATGAACTGGGAATAAGTAGCGGTTGCCACGTCCGAACTACAGCACGAATTCGATGAGGATGATTTTCAAATTATCTTTTTTGACAAGAGTTTCCTCAAGATACCCATGGAATATTGTGACTGTGGGAGAGCGCGAGTGCCAATCATGCTAAAAGGGGACGGTCAAAACATGGTGGGTTTGCTGTCTGGCAATTCCAACTTCCAATACACGATTCGGCAAACAAACAATGTACTTTCCTGAAAACTCCATAATTTTGTTTTGTAAATATATGCGAAGCATCCAGATCCATCACCTTTATTGCGAACTAAAGTTAAAACTAGACCAAACAATATGATAGTTTCGCTCCGGTTCTAAAATACGGTAGTGAAGAAAATTGCTTACAGGTTAAGGGAAACACGAAGTTTCAGGCAGTTGGACAGCGTATCAAAAGAAATCGCTGCACAAAAAGTGAACACACCAGGTTCGCTTATCTCTTGCTCTATGACAGTATTAATAGGGCAAGAGTAATCTCATTGTATTAATGTTTTATTGGTGCAGATGAGGGAATAAACCCGATGAAAACGGTTTAGAACTGAAACGAGTAAAGGAACAAGCTTGTAATACTTATATTCCACACTCCCGATTCACGTATCCGTCCCTGAGCATTGTGTCATATGTCGCTTTGCCCTCCCCCAATCCTCCTTCGATGTTAGTAACAATAAGTATACCTGTTTGCACTATTGCAAAGAGTACAAATACCAAGTTTTAATGAAACCAAACTAGCGATTCCCAATATACAGCCCGGTTAAATTTGGCAATTTTGTCGAAAAATTGTGAGACCGGTCGTTTTCAAATTGTCGTATCGCAGGAATTACTAAAGTGTCGATAAACTTGGTGGCATTGTAAATGAGTTATGCGTTTGGTTGCTTGCTTGTAGTAGGGTTGCACGATATATCGATGAACGGATATATACCGGTATTCAAACCAATATCGATTGAATGCCCGTGTAATTACAAAAATATCGGTTTATCGTCATTATTTATTTGCCCACAATTTAATTTTCAAGATGTCTTGAGTTTTTTTAACTGTTGTCCCGAATGAATAATAGTATTCCTTTATCCGAGGAATAGTTTGCTTGTGCCCTCGTAATATACAAATTCAGCAGTTGAAAAAATCATTTTCAAAAATTTCAACAAAACTCGTTGAGTTCGTTCCAATGAGGGGGGTCACATAATATAGTTTTGTTGAAATCTTTGGGGAAAATCTGCTAAACTAATTTTGAAAATAATAAATGTTGATATCGTCTGCGTTTTGGTAAAGGTTTTTCGAACCGCATCATCAAGGCATGCTAATTCGTTCCGACTGTGATGCCTCGAGTCTCGATTGTGGTACTTGTGTTCATATATCTGAACAGTTTTCGATATACAGGTATACTGCGGTATTTTGTTAAATACCGATACCGGTATTCAGTTTTGAATATCGTGCAGCCCTAGCTTGTAGTACAAATACCAAGCTTCTATTAAAATGTACAAGCGGAACATAAGATAATACATGACAGAAAATAGCGAGACCTGTTATTTTCAGATTCCCATATCTCTGGAACTACTGATCGTATCTTGATGATCTTGGTATCATTGAAAAGGAGCTATTCCAAAGACTAACAAATGCCATTATTTGTAACCTCGAAGTGAGCTAAAATATAATCTTGATTAATTTGATCTTAACTTCGAGTTTAAATTTTATCTTGTGGGTGTTGTGACAATAACATTTCGGCAGGCTCAATTGAAAGCCCTATTTCCTTTCTACGTGATATTAAAAAAAAACTGTGGGTGTAATATTTGTAGGTGGTTTGTAGTTATGCAGTCAAGAATGCCATTATATTCACTTCCAAATTTAATGAATGCATTACTATTACTAATTCTAACCAATCCACTATCCGGTGTTAGTTGTCCACTTGTCTCAAAGTTTAGATATTGTCAGTGCATCTTTTTGCCAATACTGTAAGACTGGTCGAGGATGATGTGAGAGAGGATCAATGCCATAGACAAAGATTTTCATCTTTGGAGAGGGGTGGGGTTAAACATGCGATCGCGCAATTATGACCTAGGCCGAAAACGTCACAAAGTAATTTCACAAGAGGGCTTGGAAAATTGGGAAGGGGTGGCTTAATGACTCAGGTAATGGTCGTTTTCATGAATCTGCCATCAAAGTACGATATAAATCCCCAATGCCCATATGATCAGCAGAATCGTACGCCACACGATCTGATTGGATTGTGCAATAAAAACAAACCTTGAATCAGACTTTTCAATGTAATTCTTCACATGTTGTTCAACTCATGTTTATGCACTGACGGTAACGTATTCATTAAATGTTACGGTCGACCCTGAAATGGCATATACTGGTATTCCTCACTGCATAAGCACAAATTACCTTCACATATTACACCCGCAGTGTTTTTGTAATATTATGTAGACAAGAAATGGGGCTTTCAATTTGGCCTGCAAAATCTAGTTCAAAGTAAATATCAAAGGGCCATTATAATTTAACTCAATCCGAGGTTACAAATATTGATATTTTAGTAGGCCCTGAGATATGACAATTTGAAAATAACAGATCTCTCCATTTGTCTAAAAAAAAATGACAAATTTTGCCCTGCCATATCTTATGATCTGCATGCCCATTCTCATTGAAGACTGGTATGTGTACTATATGCAAGCAATCAAAGACATAAACCACGTTTCAATGACACTGGAAAAGAATAGGTTAACAGCATTGAATGATTTGACATCGAATTACCCCTCCTCTGTGGAACCAAGCGAAGAATCGTATAGACTATTCGTGAAATTAGAACGGTGAATGCTAGTTAACGTTTAAAAATTGAGCATTCCGTGTGTTCTGTATGACCCTCGTATATCCTTGGTTAACTAGCATCCCTTTTAGGATTTGCCGGTGGTCGAGTGATTTGCGTGGTTTAGTATAGTTTTACTAAGAGGTTGGTGCCGAGGTGAACTCTCTCGGTGTGTGTTCGATCCCCCGCTATGCCATTGTAAATAAAGCCAACGTCCTGTATTGATTCTATTGCACGTGCCAAATTTGAAGAATAGACATGCTCGCTGATTTCCATGTAGCGCAGTGTGTAGAATTAAGTGATTATATGGTGAAAACTTGAGAATTCCGTGTGTTCTCTACTGGCCTCATGTATGCTTGGTTAACTAGCATTTCCTTTCAGGGTATGTCGGTGGCCGAGTGATATGCTGATTTAGTAGTTTCGCTAGGCGGTTGTAAATATTTCCAAGTAGGCAGCCTTTCCCATCCACTTCACCCTGTGCAGTAGAGGTCCTCAGTAGGTATATTCACGTCATCAGTAGGTGGCTCACAGAGTTTTACAGTTTCTGTGATTACAGGTGCTAGATAAGCCTTTGTTGATTTTCAGAGAGAAAGATCTTTGAAAAACATGTTGGCATAACAACATATGGTTCCACATCATTCTCTCTTTGGACAGTGAGTGATCAATCGAGAGAACAGAATTGATGGGTGAATGACGACTCTTTGATTATTTAGCTTCATGCCCGGGGTAAGATGTTTTAGAGTTGGGACTTGTTCACACCTCTTGGCGGAAGCCTCCGAAATTTTTGCATTGTCAAGTTTGTTGTTGATTTTCGCTTCAGATGATTCAGTTTCGTCGTTTCTGTTTTATTAACCGAAATACAATATCTTGGAAACGATACACAAGTCGGATGCTAGAGCATGTGATCATTTCATACACAAACGAGAATGTGATAACTGACCTAAATCTTCTCAGTGAGGTATTTTCTCGTAGGCCTACGATGTAATAGGGCACTATAGTCCTAGGCAGACCCCAGATAAGGGTACAAAAATGCTTGTCAATAATCGCGTCCCCTCACTTCTCAAAGATGACATGATGTCTGTGATAAAAGACGTTTCTTCATGGACATCATGACAACGATGAAAAAGGAAGTTGCATGCAATGTAGTGCATAAACAATAATATCCCCAGACAAGTTGTTTGCACTTCATTACTGGTTCCCCAATTGGCGACCTCTAATGGTCCTCGAATAACCAGTAGACGTTATTATGTGGTTTGTCAATATGCCCCATAACCTAATACAGGGAAAGACTGGTTGGGCAAAGGATGTAACCCTGTATCAGCTTACGAAAGCGACCGTAGTGGGATACAATCTGGTCGTTTGATCTCAACTGAGAAACCTAAATGATCATTTGACTTTGAGGAGCGGATGTAGTTAGGAATTATGCAATGTACATTGTATCTAGTAGAAACTGAGTACTATTAATAATGTCAATAGAACGAGGTCAAGGGTAATCCATAGCATAGTCTGGAATACGGAGATGGTACTCAGATGTAACACGAAGATATACGGAATAAAATTGGAAGCAGAAGGCTTCCCTAACTCCCGAGTAATATTATAAAATGACCGAGAAAAATAGTTTCTGCTTCAAGCTGAAGGCTCTTTCACGCTTCAGGGATTCAACGAAAACAACGGAACACAACTACAGGCTTTCATACCATAACATCGCACACATGGGGGCATGGTATAAGGAGCTATATGCACAGGCAAAAGAGGGTATGTGATGGAAGCAGACGTAAAGCGGAGGCACACAGAATATGATTCGAAGCAGTCAGACCAATCCACCATGAAAAAAGGCAAAGCAAAACAAAAATAATATTTCGGAAGGTCCTTTCATGCTTCAGGAATACACTCATAAACAATGAAACACATCTACGTGGGCTATCATTGCATGACATCACAACCGTAGTGCAACATGGTATAAGGCATTAGATGGTAGATCAATACCAAGCCAGCACAAACCGAAATGGTTATAGATTTCTCTCCTTTGCCAGCATGGAACGCCGGTCAATGCAGCATTCCACCACTTGTTTAGAGGCTGATCGGCCCCATAGCAACTGTATGACCGTTTATAAAGTAAGATATTGGAATTCCCCATTCTCAATATTCGATGGAACACGATTCCCACCCCCCCCCCCCCCCCGGAGAGCACGTGTTGTGTATACACTCTAACGAAACACACCGCCATTGTAATCATAGTTCTCCAAATGCATGCTTTACGTTGGAATAACACAGCTTCTCATGATTGTAGCATTTTGAAAACATGTTTGTCGAAGTTTTAATTGAACATGATAGTTTGGGGAAGACTTTAGGATCTAATATCCATTATATAACTTTATGTATAAAAATATAAGTGTTTTAAGAATAAATATGTCTGTGAGTTTTCTTTTCCATAAAACATTTGGTTTGATTCAAATATGTATATTCGGTGATTGTCAGCGAGCACACTCGCTACCTCCACCTATTAAAACTCTCCGAAACAATTTGACTGGATATGGAAATTTTAGTTTAAGCTCAACACACAGACAAGGTAAGGAAGCATTGGAATAGAATTCTTACGCATGGTTCTTGTTATATCCAGTAAGGTAGTTCTTCCTGGGAGCATTTCTATTTTTTTAATACATAATGTTAATGATATTCCTTTTTAACCCTTTACCCAACGCAGACGATATCAAAATTTATTATTTTAAATATCATTTTTTTAAATATTTCAAAAAAATTCAACAAAACCATATCATGTGACCCCTCGTTGGAACGAGCTCGACGTTGAAAATTTTTTGAAAAATTATATTTTTTCAACTGCTGAATTTGCATGTTATGCGGGAGGATGAGGGCGATTCGTTGAGTAAAGGGTTAACGAAGTGCTCTACAGTCGGGAAAGCAGATGGAACGCAAGACACTTCTGTGGTGTTTTTGAATCTGCATCTAATAATAACAGCAGCAGCAGCATCTAATAATAACAGAAGCAGTAGCATCTAATAATAACAGCAGCAGCAGCATCTAATAATAACAGCAGCAGTAGCATCTAATAATAACAGCAGCAGCAGCATCTAATAATAACAGCAGCAGCAGCATCTAATAATAACAGCAGCAGCATCTAATAATAACAGCAGCAGCAGCATCTAATAATAACAGCAGCAGCATCTAATAATAACAGCATCAGCAGCATCTAATAATAACAGCATCAGCATCTAATAATAACAGCAGCAGCAGCATCTAATAATAATAGCAGCAGCAGCAGCATCTAATAATAACAGCAGCAGTAGCATCTAATAATAACAGCAGCACTAGTTGTAGTATTAGTGACGTAGTGGTATTAGTAATTGTGGTGTAGTAGAAGCGATGGTCAAAATAGTCGTAATAGCAATAGTCGTGTTCGTAGTAGCTGTGGTAATTAGAGTGTCAGAATAGTGACATTTGGCGACAATGCCGTCATAGCAGCACAATCAAAATTTGGTACAGCATGGAAATATTCTTTCTTGTCTTTTTCAGGAGTTTTCAGAGCAAGTGGTGATATGTGGCGCAAGAACAGAAGATTTGCGTTATCTACGCTCAGGGATTTTGGAATGGGGAAGAACATGTTACAGACATCTATTCAGGCTGAAGCGAGTAATTTAATCCTAGCTATTGAGAGTTTGAATGGAAAGCCGTTCGATATCTCGAATCTTATACACAACGCAGTGTCTAACATAATTTGCTCGATTGTCTTTGGAAAGCGCTTCGAATACGGTGATGGACACTTTCAACATTATCTAAACTCTTTGTCTGGAGTTACATCTACTGGCGGTAATCAGACCCTGCTGTTCAGGATCCCACTTTTGCGAAACTTGCCAGGAGATATAACGGGCCTGAAACGTCTCGCAAAAAACTTTTCAGATGTGATGGAATTTATTAAAACATCAATCAAGGAACACCTGCAAGTTTACGATGAACGAAACATTAACAGTTTTATAGACGCTTATATTAAACAAGAAAAACTGGACACAACGCAGCTTTCTTCTGAAGACATTTACGGTCGGTACTCAACTATATTTATCAGTTGGTCTGTGTAAAACACACAGACTATTGTTTCTGTATGGTTTCTTTTTTTTTCTTCTTCTTTTTCTTTTTCTTCTTCTACTTCTTCTTCTTTTTCTTCTTCTTCTTCTTTAGCAGGATAACTTGAAGACGAATTGTCCTATTTCACTGATTTTTTGGCATACTGACAGACAGTCACAAGTTCTCGGCTAACTATGTTTTCCAGATTCCTGGGGCATCAGGGGTGTCCGTAGGGGTGCTTTGAAAGTGGGTCACGCCCATATCTCAGGCACGGTATGACCTATGGACCAGGGACCAACACCAAATGAGTCAACACTCGATGGAGATTCAAAATATGGGTGGGTCAAGGTCACTGAGGTCGCCCAAGGGTCTTTGAGTGCATTTCTCAGAATTGCTGGAAATCACACTTTTTGATCCCCCCCCCCCCCCCCCCCCCAATACATTACTGAATTTCATACATGCATTATTGTACACGAAAAATGTGGGTTTGGCCAAAAATTTGAAAGTGGGCCACGCTCATATCTCCATCATGTTATGATGTATGGACCGGGGACCGGATAATGAAATGAGTTGAAACTCAATAGAGGTTCAAAATATGGGTCATGGTTAATGAGGTCACCCAAGAGTGCATTTTTCAGAATTGCTGTTCATACATGTATTTTTATTCTCAAAACATTTGGAAAGAGAAGATGGGGGCACAAATTTTGAGAGTTAGTCATACTCATATTTCAAGCATGATATGACATATGGACAGCGGACCAAAATCAAATGAGTCAAAACACCCTGGAAGTTAATAATTTGGGCTCAGTTCATTTGGTCCACACAGGTTTCATTTAGTGCTTTTAAGCTTTCAGAATAGCTTGAAATTGCATTTTATAACCCCAATGCATTTTTGAAGTTCATACAAGTATTTTGTCTCTCAAAAAGTGAGCAGTGTCAAAAATATTCATTGCTGTGCCCTTTATAGAGCACATTTAATGCTTTGCACAGAAGTTATTTCTGGTTTCTTGAAAAATTTAATTTGAATCCTGAATAAAAATCTTTAAATGCCGTTTACGAAAACCTATTTCTGATTTCTTGAAAGATATTGTACTGGAACCAACACCAAATGATTCGACACCCTATAGAGGTTCACAATATGGGTCAAGGTCACTGAGGTCACCCAGGGTCATTGCATGCATTTTTTTCAGAATTGCTGAAAATCATATTTTTGGACCCCATAATGCATTCCAAAAGTTCATACATTCATTTTTGCATTCAAAAAGTGGGAGTGGCCAAATTTATTTATTTATTTATTTAATGGTGGTTAAGGTCACATACTTATGCACAATGGCTAATCATGACCGTGGCAGTTTTACGGGTGGATGAAGCAGCTGACAGCTCCCAAACATCGCAACTCCACACTGCCAAGGTTAGATTGGATGAAGACATGCGCACCATCGACGTGCAGTACTCCGTAGTACACGGCATCATCGTGCCCCCAGGTGGACAATCGGGGTTAAGTGCCTTGCCCAAGGACACAATGCGGGAGTCCGAATCGATCGCCCAGACGGTCACCCATCCGAGGATTAACCGGGATCGACGTTGCTTAACTTCGGTGATCTGACGAGAACCGGTTACCGCGACGCCACCGCGCCCCAGGGCGTGGCCAAATATGTTTAATGTTGGTCACGCTAATATCTCAAGCATGCTATGACGTATGGACCTAGGACCAACCCCAAATGAGTCGACACTCGATGGAGGTTCAAAGTATTGGTCAAGGTCACTGAGGTCATCGAAGGGTCATTGAATGCATCTTTCAGAATTGCTGAAAATCACATTTTTGGACCCCTAAAGCTTTCCGGAAGTGCATACATGCATGTTTACATTAAAAAAGTGGCGTGGCCAAATCAGTTAAAAGTGGGTCATGCTCATATCTAAAGCATGGTATGATGTAAGGACCTGGGACCAACATCAAACGAGTCGAAACTCAATGGAGATTAAAAATATGGGTCAATGTCACTGAGGTCTTCCAGTGGTCAATGAGTGCATTTTTCAGAATTGCTGAAAATCACACTTTTTGAGCCCCCAAATGCATTCCTGAATTTCATACATGCATTTTTGTACACGACAAATGTGGGCGTGGCCAAAAAATTTGAAAGTGGTCATGCTCATATCTAAAGCATGGTATGATGTATGGACCTGGGGGCCTACATCAAATGAGTCGAAACTCAATGGAGGTTAAAAGTATGGGTCAATGTCACTGAAGTCTCCCAGAGGTCAATGAGTGCATTTTTTAGAATTGCTGGAAATCACATCTTTTGAACCCCCAATGCATTCCCAAAGTTCATTCAGGCATTTTTGTGTTGAAAAAAGTGGGCACGGACAGAAATTTGCAAAGTTGGCGGCGCTCATATCTCAAACATCGTATGACATATGGAACTGGAGCCAACACCAAATGGGTTGAAACTCAATATAGGTTCTTAATATGGGACAAGGGCCCAGAGGTCACCCAGGGATCATTGAGGGCATTTTTCGAAATTGCTGGAAGTCACATTTTTCGATCTCCTAATGCATTGACTCAGTTCATAAATGTACGTATGTACGTTTATTCAAAAATATTTATCGGGGAAGCGGGGCGGGAGGGGGGGGGGGTGGGGTGGGGTGGGGCACACATTTTGAAAGTTGGTCACACTCATATCGCAAGCATGGCATATGGACCTCGACCAACACCAAATGAGTCAAACACCGTGGAAGTTTATAATTTGGAATCAGTTTACTGGGGTCACACAGGTCTCATTAAATGCAGCTTTCAGAAATGTTTAAAATTGCATTTTATGACCCCAATGTATTTCTGGAGTTCATACATGTAATTCTTCTCTCAAAAAGTGGGCAAAGTCAAAAATATCCATTGCTGTGTTCTTTATAGAATACATTTAATGTAATGCACAAAGGTTATTTCCGGTTTCTTGAAAAATTTGAACAGAATGCTGAATGAAAAACTTTAAATGTTGTTTACGAAAACGTATTTCTGATTTCCTGAAAGATATTTTACTCCCGAAAATAAGTCCCCATAAATTCATTTTTCTATATGTTTTGTAACTGATGCTTTCACCATTTTCACGCAGACTCGAATTTGCTGGTCGTAGTAAATTCTGTTTCTCAAGTTTTCGGATGATTTTCAACCCAGGGCGGATGCTATTTGAGTATGTTCATAAAAGATAATATAGTTGCCACGTAAAAACAGTATGCTACAGCGAACTATATCTACATCTGTTTACCTTGTCCACATTAAATTGTTCCTACTGTTGTACACAGGTATATGTTGTCATATATAATTTGCCATACCAATAATCCGCAGGAGATTTTTTCCTTTAGGACTGTGACAATATATACTGTCCAAAAAAGTAAAGCCCCCTCCCGCCACCTCCCTATAATACCAGTGGGTACACAGTAAATGGATAAATTCTGAGAAAACCTGCTATTTGCAGTTGGAGAAATATGCCTTATTAGTGAAGCAAGGATTCCTAGAGCTTTCTCTTTTATTGAATGAATATTAGGCACCGCGGACGTCATCACAACGTTAACAAACAAACGTCACGTTGTTCAGTACCTGATGGAACAGCCTCGAGAATATCTAACACATCTTAACCCTTTACCTAACACTTGCAAACAAAAAGTTTGAAAAACTAATTGTTTTTCATTTTTTGTCTAATAAACATAGGTTAGGACCCCTCGTTGGAATGAGCTCGATGAGCTCGTTCCATCGAGGGGTCATAATCAATGTTTTTGAGACAAAAATGAAAAAATAATGAACATTAATTGGCGATTTTTGAGAAAAGCGCTGGCCGGTTTTGGCCGTTACGTTGGAAAAGGGTTAGTCGACGTGGCATGCTGTCCATGAACTTCCGAATTTCCCTCACTGTGATGTTGTCTCATTTGTCTATAAGCACACGGCAGTGAAATGGTCAATAGCCAGCAAATATTCACCAGTTTTAAAAATGTATGCCCGATCCGATAGAGGAATGCAAAACGTCACACAATATAAGCTATTCGTATACCCATCCACAGGTATTATATGGGGGGGGGGGGGGGGGGGGCTTAACTTGTTTTGGACAGTATATATTGTCCCGTGAATGCACAAACTTGTTTTGGACAGTATATATTGTCCCGTGAATGCACAAAGACGCGTCCTGAAATACTTAAGCACCGAAGTTAATTAAGCCACAAGGGATTATTTGTTCTCTTTCATAATTATTATTCAGATCTTAGGTACTCAATTACAATCAAAAGCAGTTTATCCATGGATTAATTTTACAAGGAATTGTTATACATGACACAAAAATAGCAAAGTTTATTCTTCTTTTATAGTGAGGGACTATTTATGGCAACAGGTTAGTGTGCTATTCGGCTGAGGGATGCAGAAGTATATGAAGAACTTTAGTGGCAGAAGATAAAATTTGTCTTTGGCAATTTAGATGATTGCAAAGTAATAATAATAATTCTTCGACCTTCCACCGTTTTGTCGCGGACCCCTAACACGGAGGCCTGCATTAAACCCAGTCCCCAGTCAGGGTATTGCTTTCCCACTCTTCCTACTACTCTCCCCGCATCCAGTCAAAAACTGTTGTATAAACCCCCCTCCCCTGCCATCGGCGCTTTCTTGACCCCCCCCCCCCCAACTAAAATAATGACTCTTTCCCTCATGTCGTTCCACATCCAATTATCCTTATGTTTTCATCCCAGTTTTCCATTAGTTTCCCAAGGTGTCTTATTCTACTAAGCAAATAATTGGGACATTCTAAAACGAAATGTTCCAGATCAGTTTCCCAAGGATTCTTGTTCTGCTAGTTTCCCGATGAGGCTTGTTCTACAAAAGAGTCATGTTCTACGCGAAGTCTTGTTCTTATGTACCTTCTTTATGTGGAAAAGGTATTAAACTCTTTACACAGAGCAATTGATGCTGTCATTGTACTCGATTAAATACACTATCAAATTTTAAAACTTCTAACACAAACATCACCAGCCGTGTTAATGTCAAATTTCACGGAAATATGGGTGACTGGCCAGTTTCCACCTTCGTGTAGAACAGCAAAAAATATTTCCCATGCTAAAGCATGTTAAAGACCACATCAACAATTATAGATCTGTTGCTTTGATAATTTGTAACAGCTCATGCAAAACCATGGAAAGAATGAGCAATGTCCGACAGGCCTGGCATTCTTAAAAATACAGGAGGGCTGAAAATCGCTCCGCTCGCATGGCTAAGGCAAGCAATTAGCTCTCCACCAAAAGCTAAAAGTGGCAAAATGAAGTTTTACCATTAATGAATTCCATCTAGTGGGCTGTGTACATTTTATTTGGTGTTGCTAACAAGGTAGTCTCTGTGACACGGCTACACTGCCCCTCCCACACCTCCGGGTCTCAGCAAGGCCTGGAGGTGTGGGAGGGGCAGTGCGGCCGTCTTACGGAAACCACTAACATAGCAGGGATCTGAAAAGATGTGGGTTTTAGGAATAGGCGGTTATAGTGAGCATTATTTTCTACGGTCACGAGGGCTAGTTTTCGCCCTCCTTATTCTTTTAAGGCGAGCAGTGGGCGAGCGAATAAATCGCTCTCCAGAAAATGCTAGGCCTGGTCCGACTTGTCTCGTTTCTGGAATCTAACAATCTGCTTACGAATTTTCGGTGTTGTTTCAGAAACTAGATCAGTACTGTGGCTCATTTGGCCTGACTTGACGCATTTGCTAGGGAAACACATGTGATCACATATGATCAAACATGGAGGTATAGGATTTAAAAGACCCTTTTCAACATGGGGTTGACTGGTTGTATGCCACTTTTTATAGAATACTTTTTCAGGAACGGTCAATCCAGGTTCGCGTTGTGTCTTCATTACCAACACTAGCAGGAATTGGAAGTATCCTTTCTGTTACCTTTTTTCATCGGTAAAAATCAATGCCATTAGTAACGACTGTGGACTCGTCATTATATATTGACGACTGTTTCTACAATGGCAGTGCATCGACATAGCTTCAATGTTCGTTGAAGCAGAGGATCCTTCTCACAAAATCACCCCCTCCCCGTTTATGATTCTGTATCGAATCCATGAAATATCGGCACGTCCAATTACCCAATACTACCACATTCTAGACAATATTACCTCATACGAGCCACCAGTTACCCAATACTCCATGATACTCGCCCAATATTTCTCCGCACTACACAATACTAACCACTACTTATTGCAAAACTTCCCAATACATATCAGGGAAGACCCCGTACTGCCTGATGCTACACTGTACTACCCATTTCTTTTCCAATGTTAATCGCAGAAATCCCCTGATCTTGCAAACTTTAATGTATTGTTTGAAGATGCGTTTGTATAGAGCAATCAAACCCGAATCCTTGAAGTCAAGTGTTTGGCGCTCTGTGCCCACCCGCTTGAAAACTTTGAATTTTTGTTTGAAGAGTTTGTATTGCGCACTTTATGACGCATATTTTTATTTGCCCAGGTGTCATTTCTTGATTACGCCAGATGATAAATGATTAACTTTAAACGCCTGTCATATATTTTTAAACAGCACCAAACTTCATTAAGACTTACGAATTGTGCTGAATTCGATTTAAACGCCAACCAGTTCCTTCGTACCTGTGACCATTTTGGGCTCCATATTCAAGAAATACATTTTGAACTCCATAGTTAGCGATATAGACATATTACGATATTGTAATGAATCACATGATATCTATAATTGTGAAAGATTGATATTATATAAGAAAGGGTGACACATGAAAAATTACCCCAGCCAACCCCCACCCCCCATCGACAAAATGGTTAATGGATGTCCAGATGTTGCCAAAAAGTATGATAAAAGTTGCACAGGGGCACAATCTAATGGAGTCACAAAAATCCTTTAAATGCAAAACTAGTTGTAATAATGTCAGTTTGTTGAGAGAGAGAGAGAGAGAGACAGAGAGAGACAGAGAGAGAGAGAGAGAGAGAGAGGGAGAGAGAGAGAGAGAGAGGGGGAGAGACGGGGGGAGGTAGAAAGACATAGACAGAGACATACATACAGACAGACAGACAGACAGACAGACAGACAGACAGACAGACAGACAGACAGACAGACAGAGACAGACAACAGACAGACAAACAGACAAACAGACAGACAGACAGACAGACGGACGGACGGACGAACGGACGGACAGAAGGACGGACGGACGGAAGGACTGACGGATGGACGGACGGAAGGACAGACAGACGGACGGACGGACGGACGGACGGAGTAAACACGGACGGACGGACGGACGGACGGACGGACGGACGGACGGACAGAGACAGGCAGGCGGGCAGAGAGTTGTTTCTGACGACATGACATTGGTCAACCGTTTACTGGAAAATTGTGATGGGAGAAAAATTTTGGTGAGTTTTGATTTTTTATTTTTCATTATCTCTTACATAATAACATTTTTTTCACAACGATGTCATAAGACTCATTAATTGAAAATAATATAACTTTAGTTCTATTTCGACCAGATGTCAACAGTAACCGTAATTATCCGCGAAATTCGGCAATGTTATGGCGAGGGCTATGACAGACCGCCCCGGCATTGTCCACACTCTTTCCGAACGTCGTGGGAAATCTTTTGGATTGGTCCGGCACACATATCAGCAAACCAGAAAACACCTACGACAGTTTAGTACCCATGTGGATAGCTGAAGTCTTGAATATGCCAATATTATATTTAGTGTGACTTTCCCTTCCTCTGATGGGCTCAGATATACTATACTATTTCCAATAGTTTTACCTACTGAAGGTTCTAAAAATAAACGTGCACCATATCCGTGCACTACATACTTTCTAAAAATAGACATGCATTATGTTAGAATGTTCGAGTCCGGAACACAACGCGCCTTTTTAAGCGATTTTTTCCGGAATTCTGTTTCGTTATCTCTAAGTTCAAGAAAGAAAAAAGTGCTTGTCTTTGGCATGTTCTTGGCAATACACAGTGTACTTAGGAACGAAATCCTAATGAGTAGCAAGATTCTTCCTCGTTCTGTTCGATACAATATAACTAATGCATGGCTTGTCGTTTACTGAAAAATAGTGGTCTTCGAGAACATATAATATACTCGTCTCCGGTGCGTGGGCTAATCTTCCCCGAGGACATCTACCTTGGCACATTCAACTCCAAACCATGCAACATTCATATTATAGACCTTTCGCACAATGGACGACGACTGATAAGAATTACGAATAGGGTACTCTGTCACTGGAATTTGAGTTCTTCCTATCAGTTGTCGTTTTCCCTTATCCCTAGTTACGATAATGGGTTCTCATCAAAACTAGCACAAATATCATATGGCAAAACGTTTGGGAACGTTTCTCAGCCCTCACAGTACCCTTAACCCTTTACCCAACTTAACGGCCAACACCGGCCAGCGCTATTCACAAAAATCGCGAATTAATTTTCATTATTTTTTTCATTTTTTGTTTCAAAAACATAGGTTATGACCCTTCTTTGGAACGAGCTCGTCGAGCTCGTTCCAATGAGGGGTCATAACCTATGTTTTTGAGACAAAAAAATGAAAAAAAAATAGTTATTCAAGAATTTTGTTTTTGTTTTAAGTGTCGTCTGCTTTTCATGTCAGGTAAAGGGTTAAAGTGCTAGTCCTGCGAAGTTTGAACGAACGTTAACTAAAATATTCGACTACTATTAGCCATTCGTAATTCTGATCAGTCGTCGTTCATAATGCGACAGGTGTCTAATATAACAAACAGCCCTACTCAGAGACGAAGACTATTGTTTAATATTTTAAATATATTTTGGTCGTTTTTTTTTTTTGGGGGGGGGGGGGGTTGGCTGGGAGTGAGTATGTTACCTCACACCCTACATAATTAATTTATGTCCCTGATAGCACGTCCCGAGTAGCCGTGAAAAATCTAAACAGGGAGTTGTGGAATAAAGGGATAAAAGGTGCTGCGAGTCTGTATTCTCAGCCAAACATACCATGCGTTACCACGTCAATTCATATACCACGACCTACAAATAACAACGTTTGGAAAATGCCCAGAGCATAACAATTGCTATTATATACATTTAATATATGAATTGATCCTTCCGGTTATTAATGCTATTTATTAAAATTGGAACGGCACGACCATGCATTAACAGAATTTTTTTTTTATTTAATAATCTAGTGTGTGATTTCAACTAAATATAGCAATATACTTCACCTTTCCTATGTTTTCTAAGACTGGTCAGATAAGTTTCGATACGAAACATATTTTTCTCATTATCTAACCTCTGGTAATTTTGTAGAAAAAACAATCCACCAAATGAGTAGTTGTGTTTGGTGATTAATTACGCTCTAACGGGACAATAGAGGGGAGGGAGGGGGAGTATTATTTGACGCATAGAAACTACGACTAACTTAATTAGCTTGCGTTACACCGTACTCTCTTAAATCGTAAACATTTAAAACATCGTTTATTGCCAGTGGGCGTTTTGCAGAAGACATCACCGGTGAAATTAAAGATAAATCATCGAAATTAAATTTAGCCAAGACTATTGACAATAATAAGAAAGACTCAAATATGTTTCAGAATATTTGGTCAATAAAAAGCAAATTTTGAATTTGAAAAATATCATTTTGATCAAATCGGAAGGCATTATGAAGAAGCGAGATTTAAGGAGAGGAATGGGTTTGATAAATACGTGATATAATTTATCAATGGATGGTGTAAGGGTACATATAGTGCATTCTAGGGCCAGGCTGCGCCACGCTCTGCTGTAATTTACACTGACCCTACACCACCCTACACCACTTCATTGGGCAAGTTGGCTGCATACAACTCGGAAGCTACAATCCTGAGCAGAGCTGTTTGTAATCAATATATTGAAAGTAAACGGCAAAGGAGATATTCGAGCAGAGAATTGTGATGAGAATCTCATTTTAGTCAGCAAAGTGTCGGGAAGTACGAGGTAAGAAGAGGGAGGATTCTCTCTCACGATTTATTGTTTTGAATAATTTCTAATATCATATTTCTATTCAGGTGAGCTTACGATGTTGATATTCGACCTTTTTCTAGCCGGTACAGAAACTACTGCCACTTCTTTAAGGTGGGCAATCCTCTACTATTTGAATTATCCTGCAATACAAAACAAGGCGTGGTCACAAGTGTCAAATGCTATTGGTAGTGAACGTTCACCAGGAATGGAAGACAGGAAACAAATGCCGTATTTAGAAGCCACAATATTTGAAGTTCTGCGCCACGCCAACATCGTTCCATTGAGTGTAATTCACGCAGTTAGTGAAGACACTAAACTAAGAGGATATCATATTCCAAAGGGAACTTTAACTATCGTCAACCTTGACTCTGTCATGACAGATCCCCACTTATGGAAAAATCCAGAGCAGTTTGACCCTGACCGATTTTTGGAATCAGAATCATTGAAGACCTTCGAGTATTTTATACCGTTCAGTTTAGGTAGGTGCGATAGACACAATATGATTCTTTAAACAACTTTAAACCACGTCAAGTGCATAAAAGAAGTAGCGGATGCTCAATGAAAGTTCATTTGGGCGGGTGGGATGGGGGCACATATATGTAATACTTTTGTTGATTGAGCGAATCTGGTCGAACACGATAAGTGTGAGAGTTGACTGGTATGCTGTAAATATAATTGCCAAATCCTTCGGCTCAGAATCACAAATCATGTTGCATTTTACTTTTAATTTTGTAGTGTTGTGCAATATTATGTTCTTTCGAAAATTCAATTTCATCCCAAATAGAAATTACAATTATAAAAAAATCAGTTCCGCACCTCAGTACAAAGTAGGACTCCTCAGGGACGCTCAGTGGGGTAGGGCGTAGGCGGTCTCATGTCCTTTACCGGGGAGTACCGGTGAAGGGGGCGAATGGACTTTTGAGAGGAGCCTACACAACCTGAATAAAGCCTCCCAGTCTCACTTGAAGCCCAACCTCAAGCCATAGAGGCTCACCAGCCCCGCCAAACACGAACCCTGGTGTATGACAAAGCATGCATTGGAAGGCATATAAAGTGTATTCCAGTGAGTACACAAAGCAATATGAGTGTGCGAACAACAGGAGGGCTTCCGACAGGATTACGTACGTCAAAGCTATGAGGTGGAAAGATCTGCCCCAAGATATCTATAAATTTATGGATGAAAAGATTGTTGCAACCTGTGGCACGATCATTACCCTTGAAAACAAAGACGACGAGATATTTCAGGTATGAGCGCCACAAGGATTTGTTACTGACCCGCAGAATTTACCCGAGGAGAAATACGTTTGTCACAATGGTCTCGATAATTGCACAAAACATCCTCCCAGATATTTCTGCAGCTACAACCTCACATAATTCCGAATGAATATCTCCGACAGCGAAACAAAAGATACAAATTTTCCTCCCACCAAGGATCGAACTAGCATGTTAATATTTCTATAAATAGAGAGTTTAAGCCTGGCTACGAGAACAAGGGTTTTCAGAGAGAAAATGTGTTTTGATTTTCAAAAGCGAGGCAATCCATTTCGCATCAAGTGCTATTAATTAATCTTCGCTTGGCATATTCGCATTTAAAAACTTAAGCTATAAAATATATCTGTTTTTTCATATAATTCGACGATGTATATCTCTCAGATTTTGAAGTGCATTTTCGAATTTGTTTTTTCGTTAACCCTCTAGACAGCGAGACGATAAGAAAGTATTGCATAACACCATACAGTTAAAACTAGAAGTACTGTCATGAAATGCGCACAAATAGCACGTCGATCTGCGCGTTAATCTACGCGTTAGGACCATAGTAATGCTATCAAATTCTGTACATATGGCCTGTGCACAGGCAATGTGTCAGCCAATGGACCTCCGGGTAAACCAGATGTCCTCCGGATAAACCAGAGGTCCATTGGCAGAAACATTGCCAGTGTTTTCTATGAGTAACCCGGAGAACCTGCCGTGCTTTGGATGCCATTCGATATGGCAATTGCGCGCAATTCCTACGCACAATTAAGCTTAGATAAGCGCACAGTTCATGACAAGACTTCTAGTTTTAACTGTATATCTCATATAAAGGCAGCATTAAAACACAATTTATCCAGTCGGTGAATGTATATGTGATATCACCAATTAGCCGGTTAGAGGGTGTGAATATGTAATCATACGGCGAGGGAGCAGTTAATTGCATGGCCATGATACCTAAAAACCAGGTAATACCCCCGAGTGGCTTCACAAGATATGATATGACCGCCATCAATAGGGATATGAGAATAAGCGTCCGAAGTAACGACGTGTAGTGGAAATGGTGTACATTGTCAAACAGAGAGAGAGGGAGAGAGAGTTAATTAAATATAAATATATGTACGAGAGAGAGAGAGAGAGAGAGAGAGAGAGAGAGAGAGAGAGAGAGAGAGAGAGAGAGAGAGACAGAGAGAGAGAGTTAATTAAATATAAATATATGTACACACACCCACACCACTAGGATCTCGCTATTCTGGGGGCAGTTCCAACCCTGTCAGATCTCAAAGCTCAACTCGACAATCTTAGAGCTGTGGGGCGTATGTTGTTTGGGGCTGTAGGATATTGGACTGCCGGCAATCTAGAAAGTTTGGTACGTATAAGAGTTCCGACTCGTTTTTTGGAGATTATTTTTTTTCAATTTTTTTTCTGGATTTCAGCCATTTGTTGACCGAACCTCTTCGACCAGTAAAGATCAACATTCTGTGAAGTAATTTTGTCGTCCGTTAAGGCTTTAGAATACATCTTCCAAGATGCAGATCATGGCGTGTTTCCTGGTGTTTTTAGCCAATCGCCGGCTAATGGATTTCCCGAAAATATTAATAAGAGCATAATAATAATAATAATGCACCAATTTATATAGCGCCGAGATTATAGTTTAATGGAAAAGAAACCATATTCTAGGGCGCCGTACATGTTACGGAGCTCGTGCAGATATACAAACAGAATATATACAGTATTTTACAGTCCAGAACATCTCTTATAGTTTTTTTGGAATAGATATGTTTTGAGATCTTCTTGAAAATGCTGACATTTGACACTCTTTTTAGATGATCAAGTAAATTATTCCACAAGCGTGGACCAGCAAATGAGAATGAACTATCTCCAAATGTTCTACAGTTATATTTTGGAACATGAATAACATTTTACCATTAGACCTCAGGTTGTATTGACACGCATGCTTGGTATTTAAGAGTTCTTCTAAATAGGCTGGTGACGTATTATTTTCTGCCTTTAAAACTAATAATAAAGTCTTGAAAGTTATTCTGTACTTTGCTGGCAGCCAGTGCAGATCCATCAAAACAGGAGTGATGTGTTGAGATCGTAATACTCTACATATCACTCGGGCTGATGTACTCACTACTTTCATCAGGCGAGAGTACTGGTAATGTAGAAGGTTGAACAGTAAGGGATTACAATAATCCAAATGTGAAGTTACAAAGGCATGGACTAGAGTTTTGTTGAGTCTTTTGAAAGGAACTGTCTTATCTGTTTAATATCGTATAGACCTCTGAAAGGCTTGTTGCACATATGCTTGAGTCACTTGCTCTCATGGTGGAATCTCCTACCTTCAATAAGTTGATGTCAATTTTAGTGAGTTGCTGACGTGAACCAATTATTAGGAATTCGGTCTTATCATCATTTATCATTAATTTGTTTGAAATCATCCAGGTGCGAATGTCCAATTCAATAATTTCTAGAGGTTTAATTTGATGTTTAGTTGATGGTCGAAAAGAGAAGTAGACCTGTGTGTCATCAGCATAACTACGAACGTCAGGCAGGTGCGATTCAATGATGGCGAACATTTTTGAGATCTAGAATAGAAACAGAACAGAACCAAGGCAACTGCCCTGTGGGACTCCACATTCCAGATGGAACACCTTTGACAGGTTACCGAATATTGATACTCGCTGCTGTCTGTCCATCGGGTATGATGATAGCCAGCTGGCGGCTACACCACTAAGTCCAAAATCAAAGTCCATTGTTTCTAGCAGAGTTTCATGACAGTGTCAAATGCAGGATTAAGGTCTGAAAGAACAAGCAATGGTACCCTTCCAAACTCACTATTAAGCAGGATGTCATTCTGAACCTTGAGTAATACCGTTTCAGTTGAGTGAAATTTTCTGAATCCAGATTGTTGGTCGGTAATGGAGAATGCATATCACTATGTAACATTAGCTGGTCATTGGCAGATTTTTCACACAGCTTAGAAAGGAATGGCAAGTCATTCACTGGCCGGAAGTTTTTATACACAAGTTCTGCACCTTTCTTCTTCAGAAGTGGGTTCACATGGATTTTCCACACATCAGCACATATCCTTCCAGCAGAGACATGTTGATAATGTTTGTGATCACAGGAGGCAAATATTCTACACATGATTTGATAACAGAAGTTGGCATTCAGGCATTTGAGGATTCTTGTGAGGATTATTGTAGTAATTTGGTTACTTCATGGATTTCTGAAAGTCGAAAAGTTGAAAGTTATTTTTCTGATGGTCTCGATTTTAATGACACACTTTGTTTTTCTGTACACAGATCTTTAAGAACTTTAAACAGTTTTTTGCTGATACCGTTACAAGCTTCAACACATGTTGATTTTCTGGGATCTTTTAGTTTGTAGAACTGGTTACGAATAGTCTGATATGGTGCTTCCTCTTTGTAAAAATTAGATCATCCCGCTCTTGCTTTCGATGTTTAACTTAGAGAGTTCTCAATTCTCAATTGTAAACCAGGGTATATTTGGCCGAAAAATAAATGTTTTTGTATTCAGAGGAGCATGCTCATCAAGTAGACATGCCAATGTGTTGTTGTATGATTTTGCTAGATCATTTCGGTTAGCACCCTAAGAATTGCAAAAACCTGATTTGTTGATGTCACATTTAAGCTTGTTAATGACAACTTGATTGAATTTTCGAAATGTTACTTCTTTACGTGTCAGTGATGATCTTTGAACACCTAGTGTGACCTCGAGAAATGAATGGTCAGATAGTCTGAACGGAGTATGAATGGTACAGTAAGCTGAACGTCATTAGGGCATCTTGTGATGACAAGGTGTAGTGTGTGTTCAGAGGTATGGGAAGGACTTGTGACATGTTGTTGTAAACCAAATGTTTCTAAAAGGTTCATAACCCTGTTAGCACCACTGTCATTGTTGTCATCAACGTACATATTAAAATCACCAATAATAATAAGTTTTTTGGAGCTCATAACACTGGATTCAAGGTACACAGGGAAACGTTCTTCAAAGAAAACACTGGCCAAGATAGGATGCTTTTTTGGAGTAAGGTGGTCGATATACACCCACAGTTCGGATATTGGTGTTAGCCCAGCATACAGTCTATTCAGCATATTCAAAAGAAGATTTATCTCCTTGAGTTGAGGTTTTAATATGGATATTTTCTCGGCACATGAGATCAGTTCCACCTCCAGTCGTAGAATTAATCCAAGGGAAACTCTTGAAAATATATCCTTCATAGGAAAGTCCTAAAACAGTTACACTGTCCTGATCATTTAGCCCAGTCACAGGAAACAAACAGAAATCAGTTTTGCTATTGACGCCATGTTCTATAAAATCAATCATCTTTTCCCTCACAGATCTGGCATTCACAGTTGACAATTTTACACTAGAGGTAATCTGGGAATGAATGGTATCTATGCTGATTACATGAATGTTGTTAGTATTCACACGTGAGTTAATAGGCTTTTGTCTTGTTGATTGTTTCTGTTGACTTTTTAATCCTTTTAGTTGGTATACTTTTTCGGAGCTAATGTTAGTAGAACAAAGTTCAGGCTTTCGGATTCATTTTATTTTTTTCAAGGCTTTAAAAATGTATGCTTTAGGCCTGTGGCTGACGTGATCCATTGTGTTGCCGATGGAATGGAGTTCATCTGAGGTGTAATTAAACAAACACATTTGAATGTCAGCAACTAAAACTCATTACGCTAATGGTTTCAGGTGTGAGGTAACTGTCTCTTATTAGGAGTGAATAGAGTGGCAAATAGGTTTCACTGTCAAAGAACAATAGGCTATGTAATCCAACTTTGCACTTGAGGAAAGAATCCAGACTGGAGAAATATTCAGTATTTTCGGAGTTTTTTCTTAAAAAAATACAAAAATGTTGAAATTTTCTTCTTGGAAGTGACATCAGAACAATGCACAACTTATGAGGAATATGTACAACGATTTTCAGCAAATACATCCAGAAATGTCCAGTTGAAAACTTTGAAACAGCAGGAGCTTAAAAGAGTGTGACCACATTTGGTGGCATAAACTCCTGAGAGCTCGCTTCTAGAGCTATTACCACAAGAGCAGCGATTATGGAAGCTAATAATCCAACTCCACTGATTCCAAGACCTAGGCTGTCCGCGGAAAGAGACGTTTCAACGCCATCAACGAAATTAACACCTCGCTGATACTTCGTCCCGGAGAACGGCTGCGGTCCCGTTCGGTTATGAGGCGAGCTTTTATATCATCATCTGTTTCCTGGATGTGGTAGCTATTTTCTTTGCCACTTAGTTTTGAATATAAACTCGTTGTTGTTCAAGCTGTTATAAACTATGTCGAAGTACCTCTAAATAATCATCAGCCAGTTGTAACTTGGCATACGTTATTAGTCCAGTGTGAACGTTACTGGCAGAGTTCATTAAAACCATAGCATACGTCCGTTTTTGTTCTACGTCATTCGGAGAGACCTTAACGCTATTCTTATTGAAAAGGATGGCAATCTTTATTTGAATGTCGTCGATCCCACTTTAGTAACTTAGCGCTTGTAATACGGAAACAAAATCGGCCTGTGGTGTCCACCGAACCACCTCAATAACTACCGTGGATCCAAGAGTGATTATGACACCAAATTCTGGTAGCAGCTCCAGAATGCCTGGTTTTCGTTTCCAGTACACAACACATACCCATCTTCAGATTCATGAACATAAATGTCTTTCACACCAAGTGGGTTATAGGAGGCTAACACGGTCTCACTGTTCTAGAGCTTACACAGTCTGACCTTCGATCCAAGCTGGGTGTACGGTTGAGCGATCTTGAAGTTGAGTTCCCACCTGCCCGCATCTGTGACAGGGTTCCTGTAAATAGTTCAACAGCTATCGTTTATCAATAGGAGTTTATAGTGTTTCCATTTGTCCACACCCTCCGAATCCAAATCACCAAGGTCAGTAGATTTAGCGGGACAGGTGGGTGCTGAAACAGCTGGGACAGCAAAGTAACCTCTTTTCTCTTCTAAACCCCACAAGAGAGCTGAAGTGCATATACTTCATTCTCTGTTCCCGAATCACCGAAACCTGATGTATCTCGGCTAGCTGAAGGGTCGCGCTCGGCCTCCAATCATGTGTATCTGGTCCAGTATTCCAGCAAAAGCATTCCGATATGATGCTGGCGGTTTCTACAAAGCAAAAAAGCTATAGGACAACAATGAGATTCGTGTCCGGGTAATTCCACAGCACAGTCTGGAAACCGACAGGTGCGAAACCCACGACATGGATATATTCGTCAACTATAGACAGCCCTAGATAAACTCTAGAGCAATCATGTCGAGGGCTTCCAAATCCAACGCAATTCTGACAGAATCAACTGAACTGTGTTTTTTGGTGTGCAACAAGTGGATGTGGAGTCTCAGGAACCGATCATCTGGATGACGCTACAGACCCGTCCCCTCCTTTGGCCCATAGATCACCCATTGTGGATGCTCAGGTTAACCTCAAGCCCATATGACCTTTTTCGATTACAATACCCCACAAGTTTCTTTGAGGCCTCAGAGGTAGCAAGCTGGTCAGCCGAGAGAATCAGGAGGCAGGGTGTTGGGTATGTTTCCCTCTTGGGTCCAAGATGATGCTTGCTTGCCCATACCTTCAGTGGGAGCCGCAATTATGTCCTCGTCTGGAATGACGTTGTCGCAGTCGAATGTGAGGTTATCAAATTATATGTCATCCATGTTGAAAATCTTTGAATTCGGATGAATCAGAGCCCGGGTTGATCGGGTATGGTGGACCTCATGGCTTGAGATTTGACAGCGAACAATCATAAAACTACAGCTGTGACGAGTCTCCATTCAAAATTATTTGGTCAACATAATCACAGATTGTATTGGTAAAGTCATCAAAGATTCTGTAAAGTCTCGATTGAGAAATATTTCTTACGTTAATTCAACATTTTGTTTTTCCGACATTTTTTTAGATTCAATCGTCTGGAAGATTTAAGATGGCCGGAAAAGTTTTTCTCCCCCCACAAAACGTGAAACATACACATGTCCCGGGTGAGACAGCAGGGTGGGATATTTGTGTGTCCACCCACCCCACGTGACATACTCATTTGCATATTTTATTAGGTCGCCAGAACTATTTCATTATCGTCTGCACAATTGTAAATAAACAAAATGGCTTCACGATTTCCCGTAATCCACGTGCCATTCAAAATCAACAATGTTGATTTGTTTCAACACCATGTTTCTCTGCAGATTTGATAATATCACTGCGTGAATTTATCGTTCGACCAATAATCTCACAATGCTCTTCACATTAGAGTTTGACACGCGCATATTCATTAACCCCTTAACGGACAGTGTTACAAATCAATTTTTTAGTATATACCTACGGTATATACCTAACTTTTGTACGATCTTTCCGATGAAATTGTTCGTTTTTCGAAAGAACTACGACTTGATAAATTGGGTATGTCAGCACGTGACCGCCAATTATCTATAATGACGTAATCCTCGTGTGTGTGTGTGTGGGGGGGGGGGGGGAGGAATCATCCTCAATGAGTCTGAAGATGGGAATGGGGAAATCTCACCCACGGGGCAAGATATTTGAACCAGACCCTCGGCACGCCTCGTATACAAAGGAGAGGACGTGTTTTAAGCGTTGGGCTCTTGTTGTCCAATCCTTTTTGTTTATTTTTACAAATAAAATATGTTTAAACTAAATATCTTGCCCCTCGGGTGAGATTTCCCCATCCCACCTCCAGACTCATCGGGGATCATAATATTCTCGACTAGCCGAAATATTCCACACGAGTGAATCTAAACATAGGTGGTGGACTATTTTCAAGACTGATTCCAGGCCAGTGACGAATCCCTTACAGTGACTCAGGGCTTGGGTGGCAGAATTCTTCTCTAGCAAATATTGCTTCTCAGAACTAGCACTGTGGCTGGGATGTGGGTGGGAGAGGTGGTTGTGCAAGGTACGATTGTATAGGACGAAGGGAGTTGATACCGATTGCTTGACCTTTGTCTTTCAAGTCATGCAAATGTCTATCTAACCCACACTTTTTGAGTTTTGAACAACATAGATAAATTTAGATATATGCTTGTAAGAATGCAAAACACACAATCGCTACTGTGCAAACCTCCATTGGTGTAGATTATAGGTTAATGACACAACAAAACGTGAGTTGACACACGTGTGGGTGGTTATCGGAAAGTGAAAAGTAAATGGAATTCCGAAGCTTACTATAATACTTTATAATTACATCCTCTATTATTACACTAACAGAGAGAGAGAGAGAGAGAGAGAGAGAGAGAGAGAGAGAGAGAGAGAGAGAGAGAGAGAGAGAGAGATTAGGATAACATCATCTTTGTCAAAATATTTCTACAAAATAATACCACCACCACCACCACCACCACCACCACCAGAGATTCAGTGTGAGGTGGGGGAGGGGAAACTCACGAGTCAAGTGTATAATGATATAATAATAACCCTTTGGCCGGCCGCTGATTTGTCGCGATTCTCGGGGGAGAAGGCCTTGATTACCCCTGTACTCCCAACCACCTCCCTATTCTTCTCACTCCTCCCAACATTCGGAGACGAACTTCTTGATGACATCCCTTGTCCCATTCTTCCCAATCTCTCCGATTAACACATTAACCCTCTCCTTTGAGTCGCTCCCTAACCACATGTCCTTCATTCTCCCACCCCACTTCCCCATTATTTTCCCAGTGAATCTTATTCTTCTAGACTGGTATTTTGGGCATTCTAGAAGAAAGTGTTCCAGGGTCTCTACTACCACGCCTAAATTGCATATCTGGCACTCCTTTTTGCTGTTTTGCCCAAGTTTTCAGCCTCAGCTCCAGGGGCGCGACCTCAGCTTGAACAACAGTGAGCCCCCAAATGTGCCATCAAGGTCTTCTTCAAAACCAGGCTTCTCTTTATCGCGCAGGCCCCCGAAGACCTCTTTGATTTTACCCCCTCTCGACAATTAAGGTTACCATCCTCCATGACCCTTTCTCTGACGATTTTTTACACTGGTTTGCCCCAACGTCTAAGTCCGAGATCTCCAATGAGTAGTACTCTATTAGCTCCCCCACTTAGACCATCCATCCTATCTTGGTATTTGAGTTGAAAATTCTCTGGAACATTACTTTACACCATCGGCTGACGGGGAGATTTACCAAATATTTAAGATAACCGAGTTTCAATAACTCTATCCTGTTCTTGATCCTCATCCACCCAAGCTCACCCCTGATTGCTTCTAGTGCAGCGGCATTACTCGACCCCGTTATCCATCGGCCTGCATCGTTCTGAAGGGTTTCCAATCTCTTTACAGCCATCTGGTATAGGGGCACCACTTCCGTACCATATGTTAAACTTGGCCCACCATTTCCCAAATGTTTTTTCCTACGAAACCGGGGCACCACTTCCGTACCATATGTTAAACTTGGCCCACCATTTCCCAAATGTTTTTCCTACGAAAACCTTGTTGAAACTGTTTCTCCCTATAAGTTGCATTTGGATAAGGATTCGCTTCCCCTTCAGAATAAATTTATTTGTGTAGTTTCGGTATTCGGTATGTTTATATTTACCCCCAGATACTCGTAGTCACCTGTCCCTCCTACACTAAGAGGTTTGTTGCTACCTTCCGGAATACAGAACTCCCCCAATCCCCATCTTCGTGTAGGGTCCATTTTGCGGCCCACGGGTATAACGTTGTTCTTGCTTTCATTTGCTCCCATATTTTCCAACATTTCCCAACATTTCTTCTAGCCCCGCTTTGCTTTCTGACACTAGCAAAAACGTCTGCAAAAATAGCCCTAGGATCTTCAAGTCCCCAACTGCTACCCCCTCGTCGCTATGCATGAGTTCATCTCCTAAACCTTTAATGTACAATGCAAAACGAATTGGCGAAAGGATACACCTCTGTTTTAGGCCTATATCCATAGGCACACGTTTTGGTGTTATGTTACCCAGGCTAAATTCACTCTGTACATCTTTATATAATGCTTTCAGAATTCCACCGAACTCGCCTCTCAAACCCAGAGCCTCAAGCTTTCGCCACATATCCTCCCTCCATACTCTATCGTATACCCTTTTAAAATCCAAAAAGGTCATAAACATCTTTTTCTTTTTTGCTTTCGCGGATTCTATCATTTGGGATAGCGTGAAAAGATGGTCAATGACTCTCCTTCCCTTCCTGAAGCCATTCTGAATCTCTCCCAAAAACCCTTCTCCCGAATCACCACTTCTAATCTCCCATACAGGACTTTACAGAAAACTTTTCCAATGTTGCTACTGACAGAGATCCCTCGATAATTATCCATATTGTCTTTTTCCCCTTTTTGTGAACAAATGTCACTTTGCTTTCTCTCCACTCTTTTGGGGCCTCTTGGTTTTCTATGGTTAAATTGAATAGGACAGTTAGGCTTTCCCAGAGTTCCTTTCCCCATTTTTTGATAAACTCGTCAGGAATTTCGTCCACCCCTCCCGCTTTTCCGTTCCTTAATTTTGAGATCACCTTTCGCACCTCCTCTGTTTTAATTTTGCTGCACACGAAGTTCGATAGATTTTCCTCGACCTGGTTCGGACACTCCGGTGGGTTCCCCATGCCCCATCGCTTATCATTTACCTTTTCCCAGTGCTTGACTGGTTCTGATGCGATTTGATCTTGATCGTCTGCAGCTCTGCCATCTACTTTAATACTCTGTGGGTTACTTCCTTTCTTACGCTTATTCACCCATTTCCAAAATACGTTCGAACTCGACCTCCCCCCCCCCCCCCCTGTCTGTATTCACCTGAAACTTGTATTTCTCTTGTACTTAACAAGCAAGGGGTGCACAGACTCTGTATTTTAAATATTGACGGAAGATAACTTTGTATGATTGGTCTTTTCAAAAGTGCACATGTTTGGTTCTATTTAGCTCATTTGTTTTGGCCCGGTGGGGAAATTTTTCAAATGCGGAGAAAAGAATGTGCACTTTTTTCAATGTAAAGGCGTGCTATGTGTGCGTGCGTGCGTCGTATCCATACACACTAAAATCAGTTGGGTCGAAAATAAACCCAAATCAACTAGGTTTAGTGAATAAGAACACAATTGAATCCATTTCGTGTTCCCTCCCCAGTAAATTATTACACTCGCGAGAGAGAGAAATACAGAACATACCCATAGTAGCTTGGTGTACCAAATGTTCACCACGAATGGTGAACATTTGGTACACCAAGCTACTTTGGGTATATTTTATTTATACCATGATCGTCAGATTATTAAGAGTCGCTATTATTTTTTCTCGATTTTACTGAGCACCAGACGAACATACGATCGAATCTGTTTTTGTTTACACGAGCATCGGGGGCGGTACTTCCACTGTCAATTTTATCGCCAAAACGAAATTAAAAAAAGAAACTGAGCCTTTTTCGTTTTAATAACATAATAATATACTATTTCGAGTTATGCATGTTTTATTAACATGAGAGAATGTATGTTTGATAATTTGTGGCATCTTATGGGGTAAATCCGTTTAAAAACGTAATAAATAATTGCCACTTCAATTTCACTCTTCGCGAGGCGACGTGCGATAAATTTAGACAAGTTCGCATTCAGGTCGACGTCACCAAAGGTCAACGGGGACGTAGTTCTACTGCAGGTGTAAATTTTTACTATTGAAATCCTATTGCAGGCGTGTTCATCACGGTTGGTGTGTAAGGCTAAAAATTATGTCATAGGCTTTTCATATATAGTAGAATAGGTAATCATGGTATAAAGTTTTTAATCCAACTGATTTTAGAGTGTACCACAAGTTGAACATAAGTTCTGAGCCGCAAACCACAGACCATGTTAGCCTCAATTCATCACAATAACGTATATGATCCAATAAGACCCAAGGCATAGTTCAAAACCCACATCGTGAAATGAACAAGGCAACTTTTAACGATCATAAGTTTAGAAGATAAACCTTTCGTGCAGTCCATGACTTCACTGAACAAATAATCAATAAGTACTAAAGGTTGAGATCACTCCATCTTATTTCAAATCGTACCCTGGTTTGTAATCTAATTTAAACAGCACTTCGTTCGGAACAGCGTCTGTTTCAAGTGTGAAACATTTACAAAAATGAAGCGATATGCAAGCCAACCCGTTGACGGAATAATTAACGGGCAACTTCATTTCAAATATGTCACGTTGTGACAGAATTTAACATATAGTAAACATAGAAAAAACATAGCGAGCTCTCGTTCAATCGGAGGGTGGGAATCTTGGTCTTATTGGAACATAACACCGAGCGAGACTTGATAAGTTTCATTATTCTGAAATATTTAAGTCTTGTATTTAATAGTGCAACAGGAGGTATCATACCTTTGGGAGGGGCACCGGGATACAACAATTGTCCTTAAGGATAAAATCACTCTTTGGGCTATCTGGATGACTGAAAATCTTTACAGGATGGGAAATTTTGGTTTCGATAGACATACCCCAATCACACAGTTACCTGATCCTGTAAGATTCGCCTGTGCACACCTGTAGATATTGTTCAAATAAAACACCAAAACGAAGTATTTTTGGCATAAATCACACCCGGTCATCTCTTTAGGTTGTATTCTGACAAATAAATGCTCACAGCACTCAAATATCTGAAAAGGGACTTGAAAGGAGGATATGAAATATAGAGACCATACAACGGAATTTCTCATATGCATTTTCCATAATCTTCTATTTGCAGTTAAATGGCTCAAATCTATGATGACTCATTTGTTTGCCCTACGTCAGTATTGTCTTCATTCTTCATATTGAGGTATGAGTGATTCATGCTCGCTAACTTTCAACTGGGGAGCCAAAAATATACCTACTTCCTCATGTTACTTATCACCAGTTGTTCACCTCTTGTCACTAAACATATTTTTACATCGATAATATATGTGTACCGTCCATTGAGTGCATCAAGATGCCATCTGTAGTGCTTAAGCATTGCAGATGACGCTTGCTGCATTCAAAGGACGATATATGCATGATGATGCCATGCCTTTGGTATCAGGAAATAATGAACACATTGCCATGTATTGAAGGAGTTTAATCAGATTATCAAAAACAACAGTCTTTAATTTATGAATATATTGAATTGTGTGTATAGTGCTTGAAAAAATTAATAAATTGTGACAGTGATAGCTTCTTCGATTTCACACGAGCAATCTACGGCACATACCTTAGTATTTTGCAGACAAGAGCTGAACAGACAGGGGTCTCGGCTGTCACATACGATGTCATCTAATAGTTCAGATGCAGTTGCTGATTCTCTCATCATCGTTGGGACGAGCTACTGCCCCCTCCCAGTTCATATTCAAACTTTGTTGTTGCCCGAATCTCACACATAGCCGTGTGTGCACGTTACCATTTGAAAACCTGGCAAACATGGGGAAGCGAATGAAGGCCAATTAAGCACTTCCCCTCTGGTGGAAGACGCTTGACGGCGATTCCATTGTCTGCATTTACACATCCAGATAGTCCCCATTGCTGTCTGCTACAAACAAATCGTGTTCATTCTGCTCCTGGATTTCCCTCAATTCGACAGTGTTTCACAAGGATGACATGGACTTGACTGAACCTTTCCTTATCCCTAATGAAGATTCCAAAAGCTATTTTCCCTTGACCAAAGTGGGTGGTTGCAGTGTCACATCCTGTTATGCAATCTGTGGGTAATAAAAGGCACAGCTGGACGTTGGTGAAGCTGAAGTAGACGGTATTGATCAGAACAAATGTGTTATGTTTGATTTGCTCCCCTTGGCTTCCGGTCATAGTGTGTATTTCAGCAGTCTTGATGGAAGGACGGCGATGAAGAAAGAGAAGGACGTTAGAATGCACACAATTACAACATTGGCTCCAAAAATATTGAAACACTAGTTATTGTGAGTTTTAAAATGTTCCTCTAGTTTTTTATTTTTGGGAATCTCTCAGCCATCGTCAACAGATAGGTATGATTATACCCTTTCGTGTCCTCTTCTCAATGCGTCTGTGGCGGTTCTGTTCTATTTACATATCAGCGTTTCTGCATGTTCTGTCTTGTACGATTTATTCAGTCATATGAACATCCTGACTTTTCTGACCCTATGTTATTGGTACAAGGGTTTAGAAATTTTATAAAAATGAATTGCTCGTGCTTTGTGTAGCAAAAGCCACTAGAAAATAAAGTAATAAAATCGCACATTGCAGAAAACAAACGTGTCACTTTCAAACTGGTTAAAATATGGTGCAGATACCCGTGCTTAATGATGTCCTTAGTATCGATCCTGCCATATTTCGTGTAGAATTATTTGTCATTTTCTAGTAGTTTCTCCATAATCTAGCATGCTTCTGTTATTTATAATCTGTACCTTCAGTAGCGTTGAAGGCCCGAATCTGTATAAACTCCAACAATTATTGAAAACACATAACGTTCTGAACGAACAGCAGAGAGGAGAGGAGAAGGTGTCAAGACTTTATGGGAAAATATGCGTGCTTAAGGTAGGTGGCTCCAGAAATTTGCAAATCCTAACTGTAACGTGTTATCGGAATAAAACCAGAGATTTGAATGTGATTAAAATTTATTTATTTATTAACGACACTTCTTCGACAGCAAAGGTCACCTCGTATCGGACAGTTTTACGGGTGGAGGAAGCCGAAGTTCATGGAGAGAACCACCGAGCAACGTCGAGGAACTGTCAGGCTCCCCAACATACTAACTCCACACAAGCAGGGTTAGCATTAGTTGAAGAAAAGTGCCCCATCGCTAGTATACAACGCCACTGTGCCCCCATGTGGGTAATGGGTATGAAGTGTCTTGCCTAAGGACACAACGCGGTTTCCCCAGGTGGGATTCAAACAGAGGATCTCTCGGCTTGCCAGCCTGCACCTCTACCTCTACCTACTGAGCCACCGCGCCCCATGCGGTTTAAATATATATACGGCAGTGACAGGTAGACACCCAACGGGAGTGACAGGGAGACAGCCAATCTGGCTATGTCATCTCCGGACAAAAAAGATTAAGTATAATTATCTAATTATCTGTATTTATCTGATAACCATAGAGTATAACACCCTTTATACATACTTGAAGTATATACAACGGGTGGTTCATACAATTATAATTTATGCGGACGACCCTTGACCTCGTTCGATTCCATTTTCATTCGTTCATAAACTTCAGAAATCTAAATGTAGAAATTACTACTACTAGAATGTCAATAATGCGTAGTGTGCTATTTATAGTTACGTCTACGTCCACGATCAAAGTGCTGCCCTAATCACAAGTTCTTCTGCTACCAGAAAATAAAAGTTTCGTATAAATTGTATACAAAAACAAAAGTAGACCATAATTAATGGAAATTGGCAACTTCTCGATTGAATACACATTATTCCAACATACCTTCTGTACACTGTAGAAAATCAGCTTGCCCTTAAGCTTCAAGTTCGATTGCTTCGGCAATAACATCACCAATTTAGAAGACAAAGTGTCATAATTACCACCACCCCAGTAGAAGCAGTACTCTTGAACATTCAAAATTACGAAGAATTGATAATGGCAAGGAACAATGTTCCACAATTATTCTATGGTATGGGGCAACATTAAATGTACAAAATATGAACATATACACTTATCCATTCAAAGAAAATCTTACAACGACATTACAAAGAAAACGTAAATTTCAGAGAGTTTTTCCAATATTGTCCGATTCCGAAAGAAAAGGTTACTAAACAATCCACTTTTCACCGATATCACGCAAATGTACCATGTTAACTTTTATGTTTCAGCGTAGTGAGAAATCCCAGAAAGTGTAAATCAATCACCGTCATCGATTTTGTGGTGTAATGGGCGCAACTTTGTTTGCCTCGTCACATCTCCCTTGTCTCGTTATCTAAGGAGGCCCGTGGAAATCAGCATAAAAGTGATTTTTAGCCTCAGCGAGTTGAAGTGCTGTCTGTTATCAGCAAAACAAATTCTCGGAGAGCTAAGCATTTTCGTTTTTGACTCCAAAACATAGCTTATGTCCCCTCACTGGAACGAGTTCAACGAGCTCCTTCAGTGGGGGATCATGAGCTTTGTTTTGGGGAGAAAAATTAAAATCATAATAACATCTGAATGGCGAATTTTTCGAGTGGCGCTAAAGGGGCTAATTTTATAGAATTGAGAGGTAACATCAATCTAAGTTGTATATTGCCAGGCATCTTAGCATTCTGAAAAACAGGCCTATTGCACCGATGAATACTTATACACAATTTATGAAATATCTTTCTAGAAATATCGACTTGAGCTTTCAAAGATGTTTCTTTGTTTTAAATTTCAGGGAAAAGAGTTTGTCTGGGAGAATCGCTTGCAAGAATGGAACTGACAATCTTCCTGGCTGCCTTGACGAGACTCTTCGAATTTCTTCCCCCCGAGGGAGACTGTCCTCCACCAATAGAAGGCAAACTTGGGGCAACATTCTCTCCAAATCCTTATATGGTCCGAGCTGTTAAACGTCGTACAGAATGATCGCATTTTCGTTCACAAAATAACTCTTTCAACATGTTATACATACCATTTTCCTCAATGCATCACCAAAAGTCACTGCAGCATCAAGCTCTGAAGCCACCTCCTGTTCGCGTTTCCGACTAACTGAAATATTTCATCCGACTGAATCTAAAAAATACCAGAAACATTCATTTTCTTTAACCCTTTACCTAACATGAAAAGAAGACGACACATGAAAAAATAATTCTTGAATAACTATTGTTTTTTCATTTTTTTGTCTCAAAAACATAGGTCATGACACCTAATTGGAACGAGCTCAACGAGCTCGTTCCAATGAGTGGTCATAACCTATGTTTTTGTGACAAAAAACCAAAAAATAATGAAAATTAATTGGCGATTTATGAGAATCGCGCTGGCCGTTTTTGGTCGTTACGTTGGAAAAAGCGTTAAATCAATACAAGAAATGTTTCGCAATCGCGACTCAATTTAATCGAATCTTTATTCTCTAATGACTTTACAAATGCTATTAAAATACTCGTTTTCTGAATAATTTGAATGAAGACTTACCACAGCTTTTATTTTATGATTTCGCTGCGTCGTTCCAACAATTGTGTTAATTTCATGGGACTTTCAAGGCGTATTAAATACTTATTAATTGGAATATTTATAAATGGAGCACGAAGGTGTATATCTTTGTAAGTAAAGAGGCATCACATTAAATCAACGGTAGCCTGCGTGCAAACTCCACAAAAAGTGGGTAAACGAACAGCTCATAACAACATTGGAATCCTTGAAGAATTTGGTGTATTGAGTGTCTGGACCGGTACTATTCACAAAAGTTAGTCCATTGCCATTTAGTATAATCTGTATAGGGTGGGTGACATACAAGTGAAACCAATCAGCTTATAACGTTGCAGAAGCGAACCATTAGAATTATTAACAACAAAAATGTAACTATCACACCGACTCATTATTCAAGAGAGAAAGTAGTTTAAAATGTAAAGACTTGCGTGAATTTCATGTGGAGTTATTCATGCATGATTGGGTACATGGCAATCTTCCACGAAGTTTCTCTCATTTTTTTCAAACAAGGCAACCTAGTATAAAATTGAGACGACCAGGTCAACTGCAAGTGACGTTACCAAGGACAGAGTTTTTGGCACAGTTCCCTAAATACTCCTCCCACAAAATGTGGAATGATCTCATCCAAGAACTGGGAGCAATCACATTAAGATGCATATTTTAAAAGGCTATTACAATTTGTAGTTGCCTTAATGCAATGTGTCCAGATAATAGCAGTCGCTAGATAATAAGTACTCAGAATATAATCTTTATTAGCCTGTGCAAAGATAATAGCGAGCCTCGCCTCCCCCAAAACCTCCTTCAAGACGCGCTGTCGTAACAAGGTATAGCAATATAATCAGAAATAAGATAAATTAACGACATTTGTTCGTCACTCGTTTCGCTAATCTTTTAAGGATCAAGGATTACATGTTTGGTCGAACTATTATTTTTAACATCAGTACTCATGCTGAATTTGATATGAATATCAGTATCTGTCATTGATGATGAAATGACAGACTATGTGAGATTTCAGCACACAACACTATCTCAAAGACGGAGTTTGAGTAGGTATACATGTCCAACTCTTTTCATGGGAAGCAACGGTGTCAAAAATTATGTCCATATCAATGTTATCAATGGACCGATCTCTCCAATTCTGCCTACCAATTTACACTGAACGGCCTCTAGTATCATTTCTGATATTGACGCGATCTTTTGACCATCTGTATTTCTTATTTTCCTTTCCTTTCCCTCTGTTTGTATTTTTCCATCCTTTCTTGTTTTATCCTACTTTACTACTTATTTGCTTATATTTATTCTTGAGGTCAACGGGAAGACAGCTAATTTGAAAACGTTGTACCGCAACAATATACATGTGGAAATATTGAATCTTGATTGCTATGAAATTATTGTATATTCATATAGATGTATATTGTTAAATAAATTCAGTTCAGGACAGATAAGTCGCTGTTCATTTTATTATTACAGTTAAAGCTAGAAGCCCTGTCACAAACTGTGCGCTTATCAAGGCTTAATTGAGAGTAGGAATAGCGCGCAATTGAAATATAGAATGTAGTCCAAAGCATGGCAGGTTCTCCTGGTTACTCAAAGCAAACACAGGTGACGTTTCTGCTAATGGACCTCCGAGTTACTCGGAGGTCCATTGGCTGAAATATTGCTTGTGCACGGGCCATATTACAGAATTTGATAGCCTTACTATGGTCATAACGCGTAGACTGACGCGCAGATCGACGTGCTATTTGTGCGCTTTTCATGACAGGACTTCTAGTTTTAATTGTATATCCAATTTGCACCCACAACATAGCTTATGGCCATTCACTGGAATGAACTGTTTGATGCCCCATTAGCAATGTTTTTGTTAGGAAAATAATGAAGAGATTTAGTCACTCTAAAGTTTTTTTTTACAAATATCGTCTGTTAGTCGTGTTAAGAGAAGAAACAACGGAAATGTGGAAACTGGCGAACACATTTTGCAATCGACAGCAAATGCTAAGCAGGATAAGTAATAACTCAGTCCAACTACCTTACGGGCGTGTAGGGGTAACCGTTTGAATCCGGTGGTATCTTCCATGTCAGTTCAATATCACGTGTATTGGACTTCCAATTCCATTACGTACCTCGACATAACTAACGTTAAGAATGCAGACTTTCTAAATAGTCTGGTAGCTGATTGGACCTGCTGTGAACGCACAGTACTGCAGTTAAAACTAGAAGTCCTATTACGAACTATGCGCTTGTTCTGACATAATTTCGATTTGGAATTGCGCACAATTTCCCTGCCAAATGACGTCTAAAGCACGACAGATTCTCCTAGTTATCAATAGATAGCACACCCAATGTTTTCGCCAATGAATCCACCTGTCAAATCCGACAACAGTCTCTTGTTCTGTCCTGAGATGCACATACAAACATTTTTAGAAACGTTCTTTTGCGTGATTATAATGCTACCACACAATGGATCAAAAAAACAAAAACATTATAAAAAATCATAGTCTCTACTTCTCTACATATGATGAGTACAATAAGCAAATCTGACACTGGGTAGCGGCAATGCAATGGATTCATAACTCTTGTTTTAATCTGTCTTGAAAACGTTTTCCAAGGGCAAAATAGCTTTGCAACGATGTGGACAGGCTTTCCTTTTTAACTGCTTCTGCAGGAACTGTAAGTACACAGTATATCCTCATTTAAAGTATCATTGTCACGTTTGCGGGAAACGGTGTTCACCTTTTATAAACTCCTAGTCATTCGCCTTTAACCCTTTACCCAACGTAACGGTCAAAACCGGCCAGCGCTATTCTCCAAAATCGTCAGTTAATTTTCATTATTTTTTCATTTTTTGTCTCAAAAACATAGGTTATGACCACTCATTTGAACGAGCTCGACCAGCTCGCTCCAATGAGGGTTATAACCTATGTTTTTGAGACAAAAAATGAAAAAAATCTATTTGTTCAAGAATTTGTTTTGCAAGTGTCGTCTGCTTTTCATGTTAGGTAAAGGGTTAAGCCACATCTACCACCAATGAATACCACACACTCTCTCACTTCCACCACCGAGATAGATAACAATTATAACCATCAATTGTTTCCTCATCACAACTCATATATGACACATGCCAGGATCGTATCTATACCAGGATCTGGATTGGGTATTTGGTGTCAGGAATGATCTGAATGAATATCATCTCCATTGGCCTTTGGGTTGTTTTGAGAGAAGATGTTTCACACCGAATGGCTGACTTCTATTACACTAAAATGCAATTTGCAGTGACTGCCTGTTCAGCTAAACCCGAGTGTAGTCATTCACAATAAACATTTCGCAAATATCTTGAGAGCACATCGTACTCAGCTAACAATATGTACGACCTCCAACTGCAAGTACCTTATTGACCCCAGAATGTGATACTTCCTGATACCCATGTCAATGTTCCAGATTTCTGTCATAGAACATTTTGCTAAACCTTTTGTTCCTTTGCACCAGTATATATTTCAACGCAACTCTATTTCCATTGTAAATACTAGCTTCAACAATAATAATATCTCAGTTCATAACTTTTATACTAGGTGGGGCATCTATTGGTTCAAACTACTGCCTGTAACGTCCCGGCATTCTTTCACAAAGCTTCGTACACAAATAAATGCGTGCTAACAGAGAAGCAAACTGCTATGCGACATTTGGTTTTGTAAATATTTACGCTTGGCCGCAGAATCGTATTTAGGTTACAGATGCTTTTAAATGTGACATCTTTTCGACTTGAAAACAAACATATCCAAGTTGAGTTAAATGTCGCTAACTTAAAATGTTTCAACATTATATTTCATACTTTTCACGTTACCATTTTATGCTTCAAATCCCAATACCATTTGCTGACATAGCTCCACAGTTCTGTGTATGCTGGTAGGATTCTTCACAGAATGATGACGGTGGTAGTATGTTTGCGAGATACACAGTGTGGTGGTAGGGTTGGTGAGTGCCGACCAGTCAGAATAACTTTTCTCCCAAATCATTTAAAGGTCTTCCAGGTCCACCGTTTTTTAAAGTTTTAAGCCACCTGGAAGAACTGAGACATATTTTGAAAACAATCACAAAGCTCAATGCTCTAGTGGTATAGATTATAGGTTACTGTCTCCAAAAATGAGGTGATTTACGGGTTTGTGGTTATCGGGAAGTTATAAAAAATATGCATGGCGATTACTGTCCTAACTTCTGTATAAACACTTTTGATTCATCACTGCTCTCCAGGTTATCTAATAATCTTAAATGACGTCGGGTGAGAACCACAAGGTTCTATCATCTACTGGAAGATAAAAACTGATGGTTCTCCCGCGACGATGAGTTGGACGAAACCATATCACACTACCAAGGAGAGTTACAGTATTGCCTGTTGCAACTACCCCACTTGTGACATTCACCTGGGTCCACCAACTTTTTTTTATCTGCACTGTTACGTTCCATTGACAAAACATAACAGACGGTTTCTGATGCTTTGTGGCGTATATAATAAAAAGATGATCTAAATTTATGATCATTCAGTAATAAGATAAAACAACAAGAAGGACGCCAACGCCCTATAGCTCAGCAACATTCCTCTTTGATAGTAACTTTGGCAAACAAAAGAACTGTATCAAACAGGCTCATAACATGCGACAAAGCTTACCTAAACACAACCTCTTAAAAGTAAAACACAGAAGCTGACATAAACACTAAGTTAAAGATGAAATTCTGAGCTAAACAGAAAACCAAACGCAAATAAAAATGTCAAGAAAAATGTTTAAAATGCAGGGTATGAGGGGTTAATCATGGAACAATGATACTGAGGATTATGTATGATGAATATAAGTGCCATGGGAAGAGAAGGAGAACAGCAGCTGACCTAAACACTAAGTTAAACATGAAATTCCGAGCTAAAGAGAAAACTAAACGCAACTAAAAATGTCAAGAAAAATGTTTAAAATGCGGTGTTTGAGGGGTTAATCATGGAACAATGATACTGAGGAACATGTATGATGAATATAAGTGCCATGGGAAGAGACGGAGCACAGCAGCTGACCTAAACACTTAGTTAAACATGAAATTCTTAGCTAAACAGAAAACTAAACGCAACTAAAAATGTAAAGAAAAACGTTTTAAATGCAGGGTATGAGCGGTTAATCATGGAACAATGATACTGAGGAACATGTATAATGCATATAAGTGCCATGGGAAGAGAAGGAGCACAGCAGCTGACCTAAACACTAAGTTAAACATGAAATTCCGAGCTAAAGAGAAAACTAAACGCAACTAAAAATGTCAACCTCTTAAAAGTAAAACACAGAAGCTGACCTAAACACTAAGTTAAACATGAAATTCCGAGCTAAAGAGAAAACTAAACGCAACTAAAAATGTCAACCTCTTAAAAGTAAAACACAGAAGCTGACATAAACACTAAGTTAAAGATGAAATTCTGAGCTAAACAGAAAACCAAACGCAAATAAAAATGTCTAGAAAAATGTTTAAAATGCAGGGTATGAGCGGTTAATCATGGAACAATAATACTGAGGATTATGTATGATGAATATAAGTGCCATGGGAAGAGAAGGAGCACAGCCGCTGACCTAAACACTAAGTTAAACATGAAATTCCGAGCTAAACAGAAAACTAAACGCAACTAAAAATGTCACGGAAAATGTTTAAAATGCAGGGTATGAGGGGTTAATCATGAAACAATGATACTGAGGGACATGTATGATGAATATAAGTGCCATGGGAAGAGAAGGAGCACAGCAGCTGACCTAAACACTTAGTTAAACATGAAATTCTGAGCTAAACAGAAAACTAAACGCAAGTAAAAATGTCAAGAAAAATGTTTAAAATGCACCGTATGAGGGGTTAATCATGGAACAATGATACTGAGGAACATGTATGATGAATATAAGTGCCATGGGAAGAGAAGGAGCACAGCAGCTGACCTAAACAATAAGTAAAACATGAAATTCCGAGCTAAACAGAAAACTAAACGCAACTAAAAATGTCACGGAAAATGTTTAAAATGCAGGGTATGAGGGGTTAATCATGAAACAATGATACTGAGGGACATGTATGATGAATATAAGTGCCATGGGAAGAGAAGGAGCACAGCAGCTGACCTAAACACTTAGTTAAACATGAAATTCTGAGCTAAACAGAAAACTAAACGCAAGTAAAAATGTCAAGAAAAATGTTTAAAATGCACCGTATGAGGGGTTAATCATGGAACAATGATACTGAGGAACATGTATGATGAATATAAGTGCCATGGGAAGAGAAGGAGCACAGCAGCTGACCTAAACAATAAGTTAAACATGAAATTCCGAGCTAAACAGAAAACTAAACGCAACTAAAAATGTCACGGAAAATGTTTAAAATGCAGGGTATGAGGGGCTAATCATGAAACAATGATACTGAGGAACATGTATGGTGAATATAAGTGCCATGGGGAGAGAAGGAGCACAGCAGCTGACCTAAACTCTGAGTTAAACATGAAATTCCGAGCTAAACAGAAAACTAAACACAGCTAAAAATGTCAAGAAAAATGTTTAAAATGCAGGGTATGTGGGGTTAATCATGGAACAATGATACTGAGGAACATGTATGATGAATATAAGTGCCATGGGAAGAGAAGGAGCACAGCAGCTGACCTAAACACTTAGTTAAACATGAAATTCTGAGCTAAACAGAAAACTAAACGCAACTAAAAAAGTCAAGAAAAATGGCTAAAATGTAGGGTATGAGGGGTTAAATCATGGTAAAATGATAATAATCATCATATAGCAGCATTATAAAAGCCATGATATGGAAACAGGGCGAATAAGTGACATAAACAGAAACTTTAACATTATTGGACACGTACGCTGACGCCGTCGCCGACCGATCGAGCCATGCTATAAGCTCACACAACTGAAGTTGCCGACCTAAAATACAACGATAGCGCATTAGGGTTTATTATTTCCAAAGTGTGAATTACTGGGATTTCCGGGTTTGATTATAAACGATAACTTCACAGGTGAATTATGCAATCAACAATTGTGTCATGTATCCGTGCGCGCAAACGAATACGCTTTGCCGTGGATGTAATGGGGACTTCATTGTTTTTTTCTGTTGTTTTTTTTAACCCTTTACCTAATATGAAAAGCAGACGACACTTGCAAAAAAAATTCTTGAATAGCTATTATTTTCATTTTTTTTTGTTTTAAAAATATAAGTTATGACCCCTCATTGGAACGACCTCGGCGGGCTCGTTCCAATGAGGGGTCATATCCTATGTTTTAGAGACAAAAAAATAAAAAAACAATGAAAAATTAATTGGCGATTTTTGAGAATAGCGCTGGCCGTTACGTTAGGTAAAGGGTTAAATAATATAATTATCGTTAATAATGAAAAGTAATAAACAGAGTAATCGCTTGACTGGACTGGTTACGTGAAATAATTCATTCGAGGCGAGGGACTATATTGTAAAACACTCGTGCGCATTCGCGCACTCGTGTTTGTACAACGTCCCTCACCTCTCATGAATTATTTCACGTAACAAGTCCAGTAAAACGATTACTCTCTACATATTATTCCAGGGATAGAGAACCACAAGAAGAGATGTTTGGACAAATATGTTATCACGTTATTAGGTAGCATATGTCTCCTCACAGGCTGATACGATATGATGAGTGGTTGAGTGTAAATATGGCGAGTTTTTTGTACTCGCAGGCTTACATATCAGCTTCTATACAGTACGGCCGCCGGGGATTGGTCACTTTTCACGGTTGGGCAATGTATACAAGGACGCAATAATATTAGACTCCAATCACTAATTATAGCAATAATCAACAAATATTTAATTAATGAAACACAGGGTAAAATCCGGTGTTTCTTTAATTAAAATTTTGCTGCTGATTATTTTTGTTTCTTGGTAAACGCATGCGTGGACATCACTACTCACGCGTGGATTACGACTAGTCCGCGACGACTATTCAGTAACTTCTAACTTGTGTGATTGCTATATTAAAAAGAACCTCTTGACGTTTCTGACTCTGTGTTATTAGTAGCAGTTTTATTTTAGTTATTTGTTTTTGTGTGTAGCGCCAAAAAACTATTAAAATCAAACGTGGAAGAAATCAAGGCCGTAGTTTACAACGTGGCAATTTCAAACTTGTTACAGTACCGGCCAGTTGACCAGGTTTCAAGATTTCCCGAGGATCAATCCTGATAAAGAGATATTTTGCTATATTTTTGGCGGAAGTTATTTGTGTCTTCGCAGCAATTTGTTCATACTCCAACACAATGTTGTTGTCAATAATCTCTACCTTCAGTAGTTTTGAAGGCCGATATCACTTTGTATTACGACAATAATTGAGAGCGCATAACGTTTTAGCGAATATACTGGTGGAGGTGGAGGGGTGGGTGTAAAAAATAATGGAAACAATATGCGTGCTTGAAGAGGGTTGGTTCTGATAATGCCACAACAAACCGTAACTAGTTCTCAGTCTGAAACGCAGAACTTGATTTTTTATTGGGGTTTAACGACATTTTCGGCAGTCAGGGTCACCTCGTACAGTTTTACGGGTGGAGGAGGCCGGAGTACCCGGAAAGAATTACTGAACAGCCGCGATCAACTGTCAGACTCCCCAACGTACTAACTCCGCACAAGCAGGGTTAGCGGTGGTTGAAGAAAAGTGCACAATCGACGGGAAGTACTCCTTAATACAAAGCTCCACCGTGTCACCACGTGGGCAATCGGGATTAAGTTCTTTGCCGAAGGACACAACATTGTTACCTCTGGTGGGAATCGAACCGCGGACCTTTCGTTGTGAAGTTCAGTGTCGTAACCACCGAACCACCGCGCTCTAAGGACTTGATTAAAATATATATTGTGTGATATTGCAAGTATGTGTAAAACCCTCAGCGCTAATGCTGAGATAACAATTGTCAACCGGCAAATTTCCACCAAAATGCACCGATATAATTGACCAATTCAATCTTGTTCGACAGAAGTTATTGAACACTGTCAAACATGCATGTGTGAATTGTGTAATCCTTTACGAAACGGTCCCCGTAATTTATAAATTGAGAATTTATTTATTTATTTATTTATTTATTTATTTATTTATTTATTTATTTATTTATTTATTTATTTATTTATTTATTTATTGGGTGTTTAAGGCAACATACCCCTGCACAATGGCTAATCAGGACTATGACAGTTTTATGTGTGGAGGAAGCCGGGGTACCCGGAGAGAACCAGCGAGCAACGGCGAGCAACTGTCAGCTCCCCAACATACTAACTCCACACAAGCAGGATTAGCATTGGTTGAAGACAGGTGCACCATCGACATGCAGAGTGCCTTATTACACAAAGTCATCGTGCACCGAAGTGTATTGCCCAAGTACACAACGCCGCACGTGGAATTTGAACCGAGGACCTCTCGGCTTGCAGTCTGCACCTCTATCAACTGAGCCACCGCGCCCAAGGCCCTATTGGGGCATCTACTCGCCAACAGTAAAATTATCCAAGGGCGCTGGAAGCATTCAAGGGCGCATCATAAATTATAATGTAACACTCAATAGTATTGCCATTATATTTCGCCCTCTGAGTTAGCATATATATGTCTAGCTTTAATTTCGGTGATTATCGACCAACTCCGTCGCTATACCCGATACCACACCCCTGGCATTGACACACGTGAAGTACGTTAGAAACGAATACTCGAGAATTTCTCAGTCACAATTCTGAGAAAGTACCGTCTTCTTCACTAGTGCAGTTTTAGCAAAGAAAGGCTTGCACCACCCCACTTTCCCTCAAGCCTCAGAGTAAAAGGGGAAATTGCCCCACTTCCAACTCCAGTGTCTTGATATTATCTATATTATTTCAAAATTTATGCACACTGGGTTAACAGGGTTATTCACTCTCTGAGGGTCCCAACTTGTTTATGCCATAAGAATATTATGTCAATTCACAGGCAAAGGGATTGTAAATATCATGAAGGCGAGGTCAAGGTTATTACACTTAAATATCAAAGTCTTGTCTGGACATTCGTACACAGTTTGCCACCTACAATGCAAGCTTGATCATGTCAAGTCAAAGCATTCAATTTTGACATGTTAATACAGTAAACGCATTTGAATACCCGTCCCATTTCGTAACAAAGCGTCTTTCCCACATAATCATTATGGAACAGAAATCGTCTATCAAAAGGAAATAATGACTGTTGAGCGAAAATTTATCAGCAACAACATACTCTGTTTTGAAAGCTTAACCCGTCACATTTAATCAACAGTGTACAAATATGATACAGCAACATCAGTCCATTTATCCCACCAAAGTCCCCACACATGTTATAATCCTGGCCACGTTTTTTTTTTTTTATATTTCAGCCACGTTGTAGCTCTGGAGCGCTATACTAACAAGATGTTTAAAAAACCGCCATGTGTATATTCAAACTAATTTCAGAACGCTTGTTTCGTTGTAATGGGAGAACAGTCAGGTTGCGCCAGTCTCTACTGTTTGCTGTATGGTGTTAAACAGTGATGGCGCCAGAATTTTCACGACACGGTTGCTAGGGTATTCCCGGATAAGCGCCCAATAATGAAGGCAATTTTCCTTACGAATGCGGCGGGTAGCCGCGACCATCCCCCCCCCCCCCGGAGCCATCCCCGGTCTCACATATGACCGACCCAGTGTGTTTCAGAAACGAGATTTCTAGGATCAGTATTGGTGAGGTTGAAAGATGAGACAGGGGTGCCTCTCGCTCAGCTCCAGGCGACCGAAATGATAACACCCCTACTTCGGATTACATTTAGAACTCCGTCCAGAAGGCAATACAATACTACTTTTATAAATTTATTTTATAGAATTGTATTTTCAACCCATTAATATAACTGACTAAAATGAATCATTAGAATTTTAAGATATGGCAATTTGCCAGCTGGCAAAATTATATATATATTACTATATACAAACGAGGACTTTCACTGGTCAGGCATGTAGATAGACAAGGAATAAACGATCAATCCCTCCAAGCAAACATCAATCATGCCAAACAGACCATAGGGTGAACAGATAAACGACCGCAAATCGGTTAACCCTTTACCTAACATGAAAAGCAGACGACCCTTGCAAACAATTTTTTTGAATAACTACTTTTTTTTCATTTTTTTGTCACAAAAACATAGGTTATGACCCTTCATTGGAACGAGCTCGACGAGCTCGTTCCAAAGAGGGGTCATAACATATGTTTTTGAGACAAAAAATTAAAAAATAACGAAAATTAATTGGCGACTTTTGTGAATAGCGCTGGCCGGTTTGGGCCTTTACGTTGGGTAAAGGGTTAAGATATTCTATTCGATGTACGGGGTAGATGAAAAAAGGCCTACTCATAATTTTAAGTCGCATCATGGACACACTGCGCAGCACATATTCTCTTCCAAAACGTGTTGTTTTCCGTTTTTTGTAATTTCGTGCAGGCACAAATAATCCATAATTTTATTATTATAATCCATAAATACAGGCAATTCGAATTTTCACTAAAAACTTGACATGATATCTAAACTTTTGGAAATCTCTCTTGCAACGGTTGCTGTATTTTGGGTTCTGTTTGTATTTATGGGTTTGCTGTTGAGGACAAACGGCTATCTGGAATACCACCAGACCCATCTCCGTTGTCACTGACAGGTTACAATGTTGATCTGAGAGGCCAAAAAAAAAGAATACCTTCAGAAGACTACAGTTGAAACTAGAATTCCTGTCACAATTAGCGCAAAAAATGCTCGTTAGTTAAGGCGCTCCATACTGCAAAAGAATGGAGTAGTCTGAACTTCAAAAGAACGTTTGCGCTACAGGTGCAATACAAACTATAATGCTTTATTAGTGAGATCCGTAGTGAAAGCACGAATTGAACCGATAATACAGAAAGAAAATAATGAGCCAGCAGTATGTGGAAGGTGGCAAGATCATTGCGGGGTGTATTTTTCACCAAGTAATTATTTAAAATTTCTGACCACAAAACACAAGGAGCACTTGCAAACTTTCGTTTGCAAGGACCACCCGGTTGCACCTGGTGGTCCATGTGATGAAAGTTTTCAAGTGTTTCTTGTGCTGTTGTGAATAATTATAAATACTTTTCGAGAGGAGAATATATGGCGCTGCGATTAAGTAGTAATCCACTCGCTTCATTATGTACATGCAGTTGAATTTTAATATCTATTTATGTCATTACATGTACATGTATCCCAGTAGAGGTTAGGAATGATGGTAATTATCTCTTTCCACTCGTATAGTACTGTGCAGAGTTGAGTTATGCACGCTGTTTTTTCTACATGAACTGAGTTACGCTAATTGTGCTGTATGTCAGGGACAAAAGTGCACTAACTCAGCGGCTATTACTTCAAAATAGTGCACAATACAGTCACGGGACTTCGAGTTTCAACGGTAAGAGCATAGTACGGGAAGGTTTTCAGTATTTACTCAGGAGGAACACTGAAAGGGGTGATCAGTGATGCAATTAAAGCGGCATTCATTAACCCTTTATCCAACGTAACGTCCAAAACTTGCCAGCGCTATTCACAAAATTCACTATTCAGTTTTTATTACTTTTTCATTTTTTGTCACAAAAACATAGTTTATGTCCCCTCAATGAGGGGTCATAGGCTATGTTTTTGACGCAAAAAATCAAAAAATGTAGTGCATCAAGAATTTTATTTGTAAGTGTCGTCTTCTTTTCGTATTAGGTAAAGGGTTTGTTCTCGTCAGATCACCGAAGTTAAGCAACGTCGAGCCCAGTTAATCATTGGTTGGGCGATCGTGTGAGCGATAAATTCGGACTCCCGCGTTGTGTCCCTGGGCAAGGCACTTAACCCCGATTGTCCACGTGGTGGCACGATGACGCCGTGTATTAAGGCGTACTGCACGTCAATGGTACGCATGTCTTCAACCAATCATCTAACCCTGCTTGTGCTGCAGTGAGGAGTTACGATGTTGGGGAGCTGGCAGCTGCTCGTCGTTGCGCGGTGGTTCTCTCTGGGTACTACGGCTTCCTCCACCAGTAAAACTGTCACGGTCTTGATTAGCCATTGTGCACAAGTATATGACCTTAGGGGGCGCGGCGGCGTTGCGGTAACCGGTTCTCGTCAGATCACCGAAGTTAAGCAACGTCGAGCCCGGTTAGTCCTTGGATGGGTGACCGTCTGAGCGATCGATTCGGACTCCCGGGTTGAGTTCTTGGGCAAGGCACTTAACCCCGATTGTCCACATGGGGACACGATGACGCCGTGTACTAGGAAGCACTGCACGTCGATGGTACGCATGTCTTCAATTAATCTAACCTTGCCTGTGCCACAGTGCGGAGTTACGATGTTGGGGAGCTGGCAGCTGCTCGTCGTTGCTCGGTGGTTCTCTCCGGGTACTCCGGCTTCCTCCACCCGTAAAATGGTCACGGTCACGATTAGCCATTGTGCATAAGTATATGACCTTAAACACCAATAAATAAATAAATAAATAAATAAATAAATAAATAAATAAATAAATAAATAATAAGACCTTAATCACCAATACATAAATAAATAGTTAAAGGGTTAAGAAAGTCGACGTATTTTCCGGAAGACCATCTAAAATCATAAGGTAATAACGTTGCGTACACGCGGAATCAAGGGTCGTGAGTACTCTGATAGGGATGTTCCAAATTTGCGAACTATTTTGCGCATATAATGAATGAAAACAGTTTAAAAAATACAGACAAATGAAAGCAGTACATGTACAGACAATATACATATGGTGTTTTTAATATCTGGTTTATACAAGGAGTTGAAATATAGTTAATATTTTTCTAGGCTCTGCCGAGAAATATTAACTATATTTCAACGGGATGTATAAACCAGATGTTAAACACACCATATGGATATTGTATTTATCTGATAACAAATAGCACTTTAACTCACTAAGGCTTATATTCACTTTTATGCTGATTCCCACTGGCCTCCGGAGAAAACGAGACAAGACAAATGTGACGAGACAAACAAAGCTGATCCCCTTCCACCACAAAATCGATGACGGCGATTGATTTGGGATATAGCGAAAACGGCGCCATGCGAAAACGGCACCTGACGAAAACGACACCAAGTGAGCGACAACGGCACCAATTGCGCTGGCGAAAACGGCACCATAGGTTGGCGAAAACGGCACCAGTTCGGATGGCGAAAACGGCACCATTTCATAACTGTTATGTACTCTGATCATCCTTTACTCCATCCCCAGAGATGGTCATCCACCCCTGGATAGGCGAGCATTGTTCCTGAGGCTCTCGTCTTGCCCTTTTTGTAAACGCCCTCCTGATTCACGATACGGCCCCTTTCTTTACTGTTGGCGGAGAAGTCAGAACCTGGGGGGGGGGGGGGGGGGGTGGGGGGCGGGGAGTAGGCCAAACGTTGCTTAGAAGACCGTGTTTTAATTTGATGGTTTGGCACGTCCTTTCAAAGGACGCACCAAGCAAAAATTAAAACACGGTAGTAGTAGGAGATGTATGAAACGGGCCCTATTGGCCGGATCTCATGCCGGGTCTCATATGTGACGTCATAGTCACGTGACATGGTGGCGCTATGTTGTGTTGTCGTGGTAACCCGCGTAAGCGGCCATCTTGTGACGTCATCTCCACAGTGATGCGTGGTGTTAGGGTGTCTTGTTAGGGTGATACGTATTTCCGTCGTCCATTTTGTATACTGAAGGACGCCATCTTGGCTTCTATGGTAGCACGTGGTTGCTATGTGACCCAAAGGCTTATAGTAGGATAGGGGTATGTTCGGAGGGTATGTTCCTTTGTACAGGAGTAATTTCCCGATTCGTAGAAGTACCCAAATAAACCCGACAAGTTTTACTGTTTCGAATTCTTTCAGAATTCTCTGCTTCTGTCTATATATGCAATAGTTTTCGTTTACGTGGCCATGTTCCTTTGTTCTGGAGTATACTCCAGTAGCGTAGAAGAGCCCTTCAATTGGAAAGTTTTAGCTTTTTGATAATATTTTTAGCTTTACAAGTGTATTCTTGTTAGTTCTGACCCTATTCCGAGTACTCTTGTTGTTTCATTTATCTAGATCACCAAGCATTTCACTTTACTGGCGCTAACTAACCAATCAGATTGCTTGAGTTCCCATAATCTGTAAGCAGAGTTATCTCCCTTCTGTATAACAAAAGCATTCCCAAAGCCAATAAGCTATCGAGCAGTTACTGAAAAAGTCATTGCTCGAACGACTCGAAGTCCAGGGAGCAAATGAGCTAACGAGTAATTATTCGTTCGAGTGACTCGCATATGCGACTCTTCGACTCATTCCGGAAAAAAAAAGATTCTGCTAACCCCCGACGTTTCCCAAAAAGGGATTCTGTAGGTAGGGTATTTATCTAAGGATACTATTACTTGTTTGGCTCAGCCTTCTGGGTCACGCCAGGACATACCTATCCCAAATTTCCCTTTATAAGCTAAAGAGCCAAGAGAGTAATTGCTCCATGCGCAATTGCTCGAACGACTCGAAACCCATCTAGCAAATGAGCCTTAGAGCAATTGCTCGATCGAGTGACTCCACATACTGCTCGAACGACTCGAAGTCCATCGAGCAAAAGAGCTAATGAGTAATTGCTCGTTCGAGTGACTCCAACATACAACTCTTCGACTCATGTCAGAAAAAGGGGTGCATAAGTCATTTTCAAAAAGGGGGATTCCGTAAGTAGGTTTTTTTCCCAAATAAGCCAAAGAGCTAAGAGAGTAATTGTTCCATGAGCAATTGCTCGAACGACTCGAGCAAATGAGCTGAAGAGTAATTGCTCGATCGAGTGACTCCACCTACTGCTCTTAGCCTCATTTGGATATTTTAGGATACCTATGGTATTGGACTATCTAATGGAGGACACTTGTTGTAGAAACCTTGCATCCGGGTACTTCATGCTACATCCGGGTACTTCTGTTGGGATAGTAGATAAAAAAGAAACAACAATATATAACATTTCATTCATTTTTATTCGAGTATACAAATCAATTTCTCAAGGCATCATTTTCGTCTTTGTAGTTCTTCTCTCATGGGCTAACCATATCATCTTCTTGTGGGTTGGAGCTTCTTCCCAGTGCCTGGCTAGGTTCTTGGTAAAACACGTTCTCTCATTGATAGCTGATAACGTGGCTTTGTTGGTTGCTTTAATTTCCTGTCTGGCATTTTTGGATTTCTCTTTCTTGTCTTTTAGCTGTTTCATAGTGGCAACTTCAGTCTTCTGAACAGCCTTCTTAGTTTCAGTAGAAACTTTATTTATGGTTTGAGTAGAAGCATCGTTCTTGTTTTGATCTTCTTTATGCTGATTCGTAGTGGTAACTTCGTTCTTAGTTTCAGCAGAAACTTCAGGCTTCTTCGTAGTGGTAACGTCGTTCTTAGTTTCAGTAGAAACTTCGTTCATAGTGGAAACATCTTTCTTTGTTTCAGTAGAAATTTCAGACTGATTCGTAACTTCGTTCTTAGTGAAAACATCCTTCTTTATGGGAGCTGGCATCGCTCTCTTTTCTTCGTGTTGTTTCATAATTTGAGTAGTAACTTCCTTTTTGTTTGTATTGGAGGCATCAGTCAGTTCTGTCTTTATTCTCTTGGTTGCAGTGGCAACTTCGGTGGTTAATGATCGGCCAGTATCCACCACACATATTTGTTTCTTTCCACCAGCAGCCATGTCTAGATTTTTTATCTTGGCTGCATTTACCACACGATTCACTTGAACCAGTTTTAGGAAGTCAGCTTTAATCCAGCATCATTCTTGAAGATCTGTATGTGTAAGTCATCTTTGAATCTGAGCACTGTTGTTGACACAGACATCTTCACTCTTCGACGTTCAAAACGGAAAAACTACGACGCACTGTCGAGTTGTTTAACCCTTTACCCAACGAATTGGTCACATCCGCCTGCATAATATGCAAATTCAGCATTTGAGAAAACATTGTTTTTCAAAAATTTCAACAAAACCATATCATGTGACCCTCGTTGGAACGAGCCCGTCGAGATCGTTCCAACGAGGGGCCAAATGATATGATTTTGTTGAAATGTTTTGAAAAATTAAAAAAAAAATGGTATTTAAAATAATAAATTTTGATATCGTCTTCGTTAGGTAAAGGGTTAAATCCTTATTCTATGAGTGGTTTAAATCTGATTACCGGCCCCACTACATATTTGTTTTACTCATACCATGCTCTTAATAAATAATCGACGTTGTCACTTAAAATGGAGAAAAAACGATACTTTCTATCGCAAACACGTGGGTTTGTTTTGTTTACATCAGCGCCGGTGGGCAGTACTTCCGGCTGCACGTGAATGCTTGATTGACCTCAAGACACATCGTCAATGTTTATTGAATTTACCTTACTTTGTCAGTCAAATTATTATTAACCATTCTTATATTTTATTTTAAATGTTTAATTGTAGGTATTTTAAACTTCATGAGTCCTTGCACGTAGTATATAGTACCGCAAAACGTCATATGTTTGAATGTAAATGTTTGTAATGGAATTCCCATTGGAAACGTTTTAACGGCAGTAGAAGCTTTACACCGGTATAAACTGTGATTCATCGGTTGTAACTCCAACGAAATATACGATTTTAGATAACGTACTCGTATGTCTTGTGTGGGTCAAGACGAACAATATGACGTCTACGTTCTCGCTATTTCCTTATGGTCCTAGAGGAACCATATTATAAAACTGCATTTGTCCAAAAATTCCACCTTCGGCCTGCTCTGTCAATTCCTCCCGCACCACCCATCGTCCACCCGAAGACTAATATTTGGAATGAAAGGTGGCTAAAATAGAAGGAATGGACATTTCACTGACCAGACTGTGGCATGCACAACAAACAAGAAACACTAGAGGGTATTCTTACATTTGCTGTTTCGAAGGTTTAAAATAATTATCGATGGGGCACGGCGAGTAACTGTCGGACTCTCCGAACAAACCATCCCGTCACGAGCAGGCATAGCTTGGGCTGAAAACATGTGTTCAGCGACGTGCAGTACACCTAAGCTCACAGTGCCACTGTGCTTTCACTTGGCTAATTGGGATTAAGTACCTCGCCAAACGAGACAGTGCAGATGACGCGGGTCAGGATTTGACCATTTAAACTTTTTTGGATATGTGATACTTATTTCTAACATTTATTGTTGGAATGTGTCTTCAAAATCGACATATACATGTGGTTCAACTCTCCAAGATGGCTTACAAGACAGTAAGCAATATCGCCGACCTAAGTTGTAAAATGACATTTATTACCACAAGAAAATGGCCACCAAAGTTCTTTAAAACCCTTTGAACACTAGAGGCCGTTTATCCGGCCGGGTCACAAGCTACGTCATAATTTCGGAACGTGGGATGGCTACAAGGTAAATGTGTGAGTAGACCAATGAATATTTTCAACGTGCAGCCTTAGGGCTGCACGTCGAAAATATTCATTGGTCTAACCCCAAATAATATATATGGACTGCAGCCATTGAACTGACATGGAAGATACCACCGGGGTTCAAAGGCTTAAAAATATTTTAAAATTTTGTATCATAAATGTTATTTTTCGACAGGGAAGGGGAATACAATGAGAAATGGTGTCACCTGTTATCGCGAGACAGCTATCCTCAGATAGCTATCTTTCAAAAAATATCCCGCAGTCGTACATCACCATGTCATACAAATGCCTGAATTTGAAGAACCTTATGCATTATCACTTAAGCAAATTTCGCATATACATGAGAGCGGTGGCTCAGTGGTTAGAACATTTGACGTTAAGCCGAAAGATCGACGGTTCGATCCTGTCCATCGGCAACTACGGTGTGTTCTTGGGTAATGCAGTCAATCCCGGTTGCCCACGCGTAGGCAAGATGACGCTGTGCACTAAGGCGTATCGCACGTCGATGACGCACTTGCCTCCAGCCGCTGCTAACTTTGCTTGTGCAGAGTTAGAAATTGGATATTCCGGCTTCCTCCACTCTTAACCCTTTATCCAAAGTAACGGCCAAAACCAGCCAGCGCTATTCTCAAAAATCGCCAATTAATTTTCATTATTTTTCATTTTTTTATCTCAAAAACATAGGTTATGACCCATCGTTTGAACTAGCTCCTTCTAACGAGGGGTAATAACCTATGTTTTTGAGACAGAAGAAGAAAAAAATTAGTTCAAGAATTTGTTTTGCAAGTGTCGTCTGCTTTTCATGTTAGGTAAAGGGTTAAGACTACTCCAACACGGTGCGACTCTGATTGTTGAAAGTGTCGTTAAACCCTAATAAATAAACAAACAATCTCGGCACACCCAGCATGCCCTTCTGTGCAAATATATAATGTGTACTAACTACCACATGAGCACATTGCGTCTTGAATGTGTCTATGCGCAGTCTATGTTCTATGTAAACACTTTGTTACATATCACATATGCACACTGTGTCACTTCCACTTGGAGAATAACTTGCATAGACGAACACCGGATAAGATGAAGGGCGCAGTCTAAACCTTAATATGGGTCGGGTGCAGAGGACAGGACTAGAGATAGCAAAGGGTAGCTTGGGAATGATAGTATGTTGGTGTAGTCGGGAAAGAGGCATGGACAGGCAGAAATCGAGAATTCCGCAAAACTTCGAGTCAGATTAAACAGCTGCCGAGTACATTTGGGTAATGTGAGATAGTTGTCGGGTTGTTTGTGGCAATCGACGTACTCCCAATGAATTGAGGGACACTTCGCACTATTTAAGACATATAGCACTGCGTGGTATTTTACAAACACAATTTGGGTGTTACAACGAGCCTTGGACAACGAACAGTTAGCAGGTCCCTTTCGTAAATTAGATACACTGAGTTTGAATCTAACATATTCGCAACATACTTCCGCGCTACAGTCGACTTACCACATGCCACCGTCGAAACCAAGAAAGGTGGCAACCATCAGTAAACAAACTGGTCGACAGAAACACGTATTACCCTAACATGAGCTGCACATGGGCACTAATATCACATACACCAAGGCAGTTGCGTGGGAATATGGCCGCCTACGCGGGCTTCCCTGATATAACACGTGACACCCACATTCCTCCGTGACATGGCGATAGGATCTTCTAAATGTTGATCGTCTGTACCCTGACATACTGCTAATGGAAATTTCCGAGGTAGTGTCATTTATACACACGATATCCCGGTAACGTAAAGGGAAATGTGGTATGTGATATATCGCTTGAGAAGTTTTTCAAATAGAATTTTAAAATTTTGTGCCTAAAACTTTTAATTTAATAAAAAAAAACGAGAATTTTTTATACATTTTGCGAAAAAAGTCCCAAATAAGACGGAATGCATTTTTATCTAAAGAATGTTCACGACTATTGTCTGCCTGAACATATAATAAAACCCCAAACCCCATTCTGGTGAATATTAACCTTTTTGTATGTTCACTCGACCAGTATTCCAAAATTCTTCTATATTTCGCGATTTCACTAAAAATGCAGTTTTTTCATATTTATGCACGGAAGAAAAAACTCCAAGATCACTTTTCTGATGACCCATGTCACTATGTAACTGCACGCGGACTTGTTTTACCTCCTGAAGGGGTCTCTCGAACGTCATGGGCTTTTTTGAGTCTGATCGCTACTCTACACGTCTCAGTGCAATTTATCAGACAGCACTGACCTCTTTGAAAAGGCCAGGTATCAGGGTTTGGGCCTACGATGAACCAGTCAGCGGCGGCTACCAGTGGAGCAGTATATTCATCGCATAATGTGTATTTGTAGTCTATGGATGGCCAAAACTGGTATAGGTGGTTGATGATTAACTGGTTGATGATTGGCCGCATGTACAATGAGTTGCGTATATCAATTATTTATTTATTGGGGTTTAACGACACATTAACAGCCAACGTCATATCGCATCGGTGCGTATATGAATACACACCTGACTCAGACATAGCGGCACTGACCCTCACCACTGCCGTAGTTGTTAAGTATGGACTCAGTAAGAGGTCTAGCTTTGGGTGTCCTGTGGGTCGAATCGGGGTCAGCATAAGTCAGCAGCAACCAAGGGCACCAGAAGCAGGAAGGGGCAACTGCGACCCTTGCCCGGATACAAGAGGGCAGTGCGTGACCTTTTTCGCCAGAAGTGCACTAGTGGAAAAAAAATGTACTTTCCGAGAACTGTAACTGAGACACTCTCGAGTATTCGTTTCTAACGTACTGTACATGTGCCAATGTCAATGGGGGATGAGGCGATCAGGTGAAATGAAGGTGACTGGTCGATAATCACCAAACAAAGAAACTACAATGAGCGGAATAAGTTCTGAAGCTTTATATGGGAGATATATGTCAAAATTATCGATTGTAACATTACGATTTATGATACGTTGTAAACTGCCGGTATTAAACCTTTACCCAACGCAGACGATTTCAAAATTTATTATTTTAAATATCATTCTTTAATTTTTTGCCAAACATTTCAACAAAACCATATCATGTGACCCCTCTTTGGAACGAGCTCGACGAGCTCGTTCCAAAGAGGGGTCACATGATATGGTCTTGTCGAAATTTTTCGGAAAATAATATTTTTCAGCTGCTGAATTTGCATATTACGCGGGCGGATGCGAGCGATTCGTTGGGTAAAGGGTGAACTCATACCCAGAGCCGAGTGCCCTTTTTGATGCCCCTGTCATCCTTGACCTCGGGTGTTTACGGCAACCTAACAAGCAACAGTTAAGTTTACGGTATTGTTCGTCCATCTACGCAGTGTCCGGACGACACCCGTTTGGATACTAAGTCTTACTGGCTCCATTCACAGGATTATATAGTGCACGTATATCTAGAAGATATTGCATTATCAAAGAGAACGGATACTTGGAGATGATTTGAACAGTTGTTAACGAGGTAAAGAGCACGGAACCTTAAGTTACCTCAATCCATTCAAAGACTCTCGAAGCAGTTCTTTTCACCTTAAGTTGATAAAGAGAGCCATCGTATATATTAAAATTAAAGAGGTTAAAAAGATTAGCCAAATGCTTGATCTGCACCAGACCCACCTCTTCAAAGGCAGTAGACAGATTGATGCCGAGACGTAGCTAAATCTCGCCCAGAAAATACATATCTTTTCTTTCTTTGGTCAGCTGTGGTTCATTGATAACGCACAGTTCACCCCAAACTCGATTAAAAGACTTGTTCGAACCAACACACGAGAAAAGTTTCGTATCACAACTACAGCGCCCTCCCCATCTCCTCCCACTACGCGAGGCTTTATATAACATACCTCAGAAAAGACCACCCAAAATACTTCAAAGGTTTGGGACAAATTCAGATTTCTGAACATGAGGGACTACCACGACAGATATCACAGCACGTGCGTTTGCAGATACTTTCGATGTCTTCCAGAAGATCTGCCTGCAATAATATGATCTAAATCTCATATAGTACACACGTCACAGAATGCCCGGGACCTACAGCTTGAGGAGAAAGGCATAGTGCTTGAGCTAGCTGCCGACTGATAATGACATCAATTTGTTCGTCGAGAAAGGCCGCGAGGTGGAATCTCCATTGTGTCCGAGCAGGGTGCAGCAACTGAATGGTCAGAAGCAAAAGATGTTAATATGATCTAACCTAGACTAAACCACATCTCCTTCGCCTTATTACGAAGAACCTCTATAGATGTGCTATGAGTCAAGCAGCATCTACATGCGCTGTCAAATGGGCAGAGTACCATGAACTACCGGAGTTGAGACGAGAGCTTAGTTCTCAAAAAGAAGTTCGGGGTAGATTTGGATTACTGGCTACAGCGCCCGGTGCGCAAAACGCATTTCCAGTTACGCCAGAAAGCTTGCAGGTCCAGAAGTGGATGGCGGCACGGAGACATCTAGATGCTATTGTACACAAGTAGCAGTCTAAATACTATCACTCAATCTCCAAGACATGGTCCACTGTGTAGTGCACCTCAGCATCTTACTGCTACCTCTTGGGATAAGGCAGAAGGTAGACCACAAAGGAAATAGTTCAATCAGAGCATCACAAGGTCGAGATTTATTAAATAAAACATTTCAAAATCAAGATCGAATCGAGAAATACGAACAGAAATAGCATTCCGAGATTCAGTGTTGTCGGATTTCCTTTTCAGCAGATGAGATGACACTCCGATGTTGTGGGGAGGAAGTGGGCAGAGAATGCCGATCGATCACAACCCATACGCACGTTGGCCGCTCCAGCGTTGCGAGGAGGAAAGCAGATGGAGAATTTCGACCGAATCGCGACCCATACGCGATCTGGCCGAAATCCTCCGTTCGTCCTTGCAATCACCCTACTGTATTGTTTGCGAATTACTGTACAGTATGAAACGTGACACATGCCCACGTCGTCGGTTTCGTACAAGATTACAAGTAAACACTATTTTATTACACGCCTGTTCTATGAAATCCCCATCTACAGCAAAACTAAACCATGCTGAAAATGAAAATCTGTTTCGCATATATGTGCCGAACGGAAATCGTTGACGGACTAATTTTAAATAGAAATCGTGCACCTCAATTACAATTTGAATCGCTAGCGATAGCTAAAAATTGTCCCCTGAGTTCCAATGCATCTATGTGCCAGTAGGCACATAGAACACATTGGAACGCAGGGGACGAAATAGTAACATGGGTTCCCCTCGCAAATTTGGTTGGCGATGAAATGTGTTCTTTTTATTGATAGTTGTGAAATGCATTGTTGAATATAATTCTAATAATTGTTTTTATAGACGTGTAAGCGTGTAATAAACACAGAATGGCACACGCGTGTGAATAGTTAATCAATATGGAACTTGTGCCATCGCGGAAGGATAAAACTCAAGGCCTGCGGCCTCTCGTTTTATCCTCCAGCGCTGGCACTCGTGCCATATCGATTAACCCATTCACACGCGTGTGTCGCTCTGTGTACATGTATGCATTGTTTGCGAATTACTGTACAATATTAAACGCGAGACTGCCCGCGTCGTCAGTTTCGTGCAAGATTACATGTAAACACTATTTTATACTTAGTTCGTCCCAGTTTGTGACCGAATGACATTCACCATTATGACTGTGTGAAAAGTAAACTCGATCGTCGAAATAGATACAAGTAGTGGTTATTGAATAAGAGAACATTCGACGGCGACAGTGTACTCGAAGTTGTTGGCTTCATTGGATACATAACCCATAGCAGCGTCAACACGGCACAGAAACACCTTGGGTATACTCTAATGATGGGAGACTTTTGTATTAATATCACACACACCGTCCAGGACTTGTGATCACTTGTCTCCCTGGTTAACATTGACCTTTTGTACACGCCTCTTAGGAATAACTTGCCACGAATTGCGATCAGTAAGAGGAACAATCCACAAAATAACTCTAGCAAAACGTAGAACTTTCAAGACGAAATGGAATGAGATATCATTTATATTGATTCTTGGCATAACTAATAAATTCTGCTAAAGAGCTGGTAAAGTCTTTATGGTTTTAACCACTGATCTCCAAGCAATTCGATTGTAGGATCTCCAGTGAAAAATGTCTCAACTCAGACTGCACCCAACACCCTGTCTAAGGTGCGTTAATTCAATTAACGAAGTAACACTTCCCATCAATGACGTTTGGTGACGTGAAAGCTGTTACGCTGTAGCAGTAGTCACAGTGTAACTGCTTTAGATGCTCTAGTGTGCCACTTACTGTAGATCTAAGGCAATGTTTACCTCATTTTGAAATGATTATAAATAGTTATCTTACAATCAATCGATTATCCCCGGATACATGCTAGAACGTCTAGACTGATCCAAATTTGTATAAACTATAAACTTCGGCGTTTCTAATACAAGTGGAACACTGAATGGAGATTATGTCATGCGCAGCTCAAGAACGTAAGGTCATGACGTCATCATAATCTTCATTTATAAAAAAAATCAATTCATAGACGTTGAATCGTTGGCAAAATACATGAGTTCTAGTCAAGAAAGGGAAGCATATTGTTCGATGAATTGGTTATTACCACCAAGTGTGTTTCCGAGATGGTAAGATAAATTTGTCATTACCATGTGTTGATCGAAGAACTTGTATTAAGCCTCGATGGTGTCCCTATTTAGTATCCTGACCCGCCTTAATATGAACACCATCTCGGCTTGATAGAAGTTTTTCGATTAACACATAGTGGTGACACCATACATGTATCCAACTCATGGTTTTTCGAGTATCAACCCTCAACCAAACATAACGGTCGAATCCAGCCAGCGCGATTCACAATAATAACCATTACAATTGTATTATTTTTGTCAGTTTTTGCTCCAAGACATGGCCAATTTTGGAACGAGCTCATTTCATGAGGTGTCATTGGCTACGTTTTGAGCGAGATATGAATATTTAGCGCGAAGCCAGGATTCTATAATAGCGATTTTTTGGGGGGAAGGGGAGTGTTTGAAAGATCGTCGTGTGGAGTTTCGGGAGCCTCCGCTAGTAATATCTAGGACCCTCCGGTCGTTGCCCATCCCCCCACTTCCCTGAGGTCCCAGTTAGGTCTAGCTCCTACCCCAAAGAATTTTTTCCGAAATGTCCTTCAAGAGCGAACCTTACGCATTTGTACCATCTGAAGCCCCTGTATTGGAGACAACCCCCAGCCCTCTTCCAGTAGCTACGCCACTGTTATTTAGTAATTCATGAAATTTGTCGCAAATGACACCCGATTTTGAACTAAGCACTTCCGGAGTTCGATTACCCGTGTCTCTCTGGTGAACAAATGCCGTACGTATTTCATGGACGATTTAGATAGGGAATTGTGGTATAACACACCCAGTAAATCAACACTCCGTGGATATATCTGTAACCGAAGTCTCGAAAAATCCCACCAATGGACATTGTTCCTTGACGCCGGGGACTACCCGTCACGTGGTCGCATTGTACTATGTTCATCTCCGTTCACTTGCAGTTACTCGTGAGATAATTTTCATTATTACACGCCTGTCCTGTGAAATCTCCATCAACACGAAACCATGCGGAAAATGAAAATCTGTTCCGCACATATGTGACGAACGGAACTCGTTGACCGACTATTTTTAAATAGAAGCGAAATTTCACTGGAAAATCTGCAAATCGTGCAACGCAATTACAGTTTGAATCGTTAGCGATAGCTAGAAATCGTCCCCTGGTTTCCAATGTGTTTTATGTGCCATTAGGCACAAAGAACAGATTGGAACTTTGGGGACGAAATAGTAACACAGGTTCCTCTCGCAAATTTGGTTAGCGACAAAATGTGTTCTTTCTGTTGAAAGTCGTCAAATGAATTGCTGAGTGTCCTTTTAATAATTGTTTTTATGGACGTGAAGGTGTGCAATAAACACAGAACGACACGCGGGTGCGAATGGGTTAATCGATACGGCACTTGTGCCATCGCGGAGAGATAAAATTCGCGGCCTGCGGCCTCTCGTTCTGTCCTTTCACGCTGGCACTCGTGGCATATCGATTAACCCATTCACACACGTGTGTCGTTCTGTGTATTACCTACCCAAAAACAACAGGTATCCTCTATCTCCTTGACTTTTTTGTCAATGCGTATTTTAACACTTCATTACTTTTTCAAAATATAATTTTAAAATAGCAAAGAACAATCAACTCCTTATAAGGTGTTGTTTCGTGATGTTAAATCAGATCGTTCGCCATAGCACAACTTAAATAGGGAGATGTATTTGATGACATTTCAAGTCATTCTTTACATAATTGTTTAATCTTTTACCCAACGCACACTATATCAAAATTTGTTGGTTTAATTATTTTTTGTTACACTTTTTTTCAAAACTTTTCTCGAACAGATATTGGCGCAGAATTCAGAACAAGTATATTATTTATTTATATTTTGGTGTTTAAGGTCACATATTTCTGCACAATGGCTAATCATGACCACGACAGTTTTAAGGGTGGAGGAAGCCAGAGTATCGGATGGAACTACCGAGCAACAGCGTGCAACTGTCAGCTCCCCAACATACTAACTCCACACAAGCAAGGTTAGCATTGGTTGAAGACAAGTACACCATCGACGTGCAGTGTGCCTTAGTACACAACGCCACCGTGCTCCCACGTAGGCAGTAGAACAAGTGCAGTTGACAATACACATTACCTTCGCAGTGGTTTCTAATCAAGTCTTGGCTGCTTCTAAAATCACTGCTAGGATACTAGACACACAAGGTGTGGCGTATAGTGGCAACTCAGGAAACCTATCCAGACCCTAAGGGTTAAAAAAAGACTCGCTATGTTTCCATTAGATTTATTATGCGAACCTGCCTTTTGGAATATTTGAGCTTACCAAGATTTTCTAACGACCATTTAGCGTTCACCTTATTTTCGAATCTGGCAGGCCATAGAGGGCGAGGGCGAGGGCGGACGCCCACCTACAAAAAACCAGTAAGTAAAAAAATGCGATCAATTTTAAGGAGACGGCTTGTCCTCGAGTACATGATCTTGAATAACTTTCCTGAATACGTTTTTATTCAGGTTTGCAACTAACAAGAACAACAGCTGAGCTTTTCGTTGCGGAAACAGAAATAACGATCACATCTCTGAGATGGGCAATCCTTTACTATATACTACTCAAAGTTTGCTAAGCACCAAGTATATCCAACTACCCGTTTTACATTTTAGTTGAAATATTGTAATGAAAAGTGTATATGTTTTTTATTTAATTATATCTTTGATGATTTTAGTACAGAAATTAAGATTTTATTTGTGTTTGACATTATCTTTTAGCTTTTGAATACGATAACCATGGAAAATGGATATTATTGGTAAAAGAGGAAATTTTTCAATTTGCCAAAAAGTTGATGGAGCGAACTGTTATGGGTTCAATGTCGAGTATGTTAATTACAGCTTGACAACGCCTTCTCATGCTCCCAATCAGGTTCCTGGTGGTCCTTTGTGGGATGTTGTTCCATTCTTGCACCAGCATGGCACCAAGCTCCTGGGCACTTCTTGGCTGGACTGGACGGGCTGAAATTGTGAGCTGCAACTCATTCCAGACCTGTCCGATTGGAATGAGGTCAGGGGATCTTGCTGGCCAGTCCATACGCTCAGTCACCTTCCTCCGTCGGTACTCCCCGAAAGCATGGGCAACAAGAGGACGGGCATTATTGTCCAGCAGAATGAATCTATCACCCATTGCACCAACATACAATCTGACGTGGACATCCAGGATCTCAATAATATACCGCTGTGCAGTCAATGTCCCACGTTTAAGGAAACAGACCTCTGTACGACCATCCCTGCTGATGCCGCCCCAGACCATCATTGACCCTCCACCACAGCGGTCATGCTCAGCAATGTTGGGTGAACGGAATCGCTCTCCTGGTCTTCTCCACACCCTAGAACGCCTGCCTGTGTAGTCTAGGCAGTACCTTGACTCATCTGTAAAAAGGACAGGTCGCCAATCTTCTCTAGTCCATCCAACGTGGTCCATAGCCCATTCATATCGTGCCTGACGGTGGTTCTGGGACAGCGGAATGCGAATACATGATCTTCTCGATCGGAGACCACCTTCATGCAACCCAGCCCGGATAGTCTGCGTCGAAACATTTACCCCGGATGCATTCTGGAGGTCACTGCGAAGCTGGGTTGCTGTGGCAAAGCGGTTCCTACGGGCCTGAATGATCAAAAAACTGTCTTCAGCTGCAGATGTTGCCCTGCCTCTGCCACCAACATGCCGACTTACTGGTGTGCCATACTGCTGAAATCTTGCCCAAGCTCTGGTGATCACCGTGTGGTGTACACGAAGGGCTTCACCAACCTGACGATGGGTAGCCCCTTGCTCCACCATCCCTACAATCCGCCACATTTGTGCTTCAGACAAATGTCTTCTTACATTTGCATTTGCCATGTTCAATCATTAAATCATAAGGGTTTGTGTTGAAATTAAGATTCAATACCCTACACATGTCATGTACATGTAGACAGTACACTAAAACATTATGAAAATCAAGGGGTACATACTTCCATGACTGTCACGGAAAATCTGCCTGTCAAGAGCGCTAATGTAAACACTGGGGACCATCTCAATACATTCCTCAATCATATCCACCATAAATATCGCTATTATGTCACAAGCAAATTTCACAATGATGTGTCAAATATTTGGTGCTTAGCAAGCTTTGAGTGGTATATATGAATTATCCAGATGTACAAAACAAGGCATGGGCACAAGTGGTAAATGCCGGAAACCGGGGTGTTCACCGGGAATGGAAAACAGGATTCACATGCCATATTTGGAGGCCACAAAATCAAAGGTCCCGTGTCATGCTAACACTGCATCACCAAGTCTAATGCACGCACTCTATCATATTCCAAAGGGAACTTCTGCTATCGTCAACACTGACTCCCATCTATGGACAAACCCTGGTCAATTTTACCTGGATCGATGTTTAGAATCAGAATCGTTGAAGAAGTCTAAGTAGTATTTCATTCCATTCGGCTTAGATAAGTGAGATCGATGCAGTTGCGTAGTGAGCTCTCACAAATGAAAGGTCGAAACAATATAGTGTCAGACTGTCACCAACAATGGAAAGCATCGTCTCTGGGCCACATGGTTTTGTAAGAGTTGCCTTTCCTTTAATTTGTTTGATACACAAACAGTTAAACTATGTAACCCTTTCAAGCTGGCATGCACACATTTTACGCAGAACAAACCTTGGCAATCCGTGAGTTGACGACAAAGTAAACATCTAACCCAACATCAGCGATGATTTCATACAGCTCTACAGAGCTGTAGAATTAAATTGTTACCGAACATCTCCACGCACGCCAGACAGACTTGACCATCTCGCTTTTTACAGTAGTGTTTAAACGATAGCTTGCGGGGCGCCAGGATTAAAAGCGTTAACAATGAATGACATATGGCGGTAAATTCCAAATTGAATCGACATGTAAGTAACATAATTTGTCAGAACTCTATGTTGAGGCTGACCACATCAGATTGTTGGCAACGCAGTAATTTATTTATTAATTTTCTTTTGCTGAGGTCACTTTTTTGTCAGGACGACGTACGGCGATAGCGCGACCACAGTACAAGGATAAGGTTACGTCTAGCTAAACGTTTATTCCTATGATGCTCACTTTAGAGGACTTATTCCTCAAGCGATAGAAATTGGACCCTATTATACCAGTTAACCCCTTACCTAACGAATCGTCCGCATCTGCCTGTGTAATTTACAAATCATGATATGGTTGTGTTGAACTTTTAAAAAAAAATTGCAAAGATAGTTAAAATAATAAATTTATATATCGTCTGTGTTTGGTGAGGGGTTAAACATAACTTGTTTACTGCAGTAACCACGCACTGACCTACCTATTGGATGTTCCACGTGGTGCCAGTGTGGTACATTTTTATATAAAAAAAACTCATACACTGGTTCAGGCCATTTTTCATCATGCTCTTTTAAAAACTTCATATCAACCAACGTCTTGTGTTGTCCAGGAGCCAAGGCACCGTTGCGTGTTTTGGCGTCTAAATCTTTTTTCACAGCGAATTATGGTTGTCCACAACACCCATTTGAAGAATCGACTGGCCTTTTGTCAGCTTTGAGGAATTTGTAGTATTTCGGTTTTTCAAAATGGCTGTCAGAATGGCGGCCATTTTTTACAAACACGAGGATTTTAACCAACGTGGAGACCTAGTTGAAACAAACTAGAAGCTTTCTTATCCAACTGATACACCTTTTTAATTCTGTGCAAAAATCAGACTACCTAAATCCAACAGGACGGACAACATGGCGACAAAAATCAGAAAAAAACGTTTTTTTACACAAATTTCACCAATTTGTTAAAGATTACTAGTGTAATGATTGTCGTAGTGACCAGTGTTTGTAATGGACAATCACATGACTGTAACGTTTAGGCATTTCCGTACAAGTACAAGCTGTATCGCTTCAGGTATGAAGTTTGGAATTGGTACAAATATATCGCCCGTAAATTATCAATGATAGCGCTGATATTAAAAATATCAGAAAAGAAAGTCCTGGTATATGTTATGACAAGAAAGATTATGTAGACCACCAGTTAGTTTAAATTGGTAAGTATCCAATAATATAACAAAAAATGCGGCCAAATGTAATGTCCAAAATGGTATTTTCTAAAAATTTAGGCAATGATTAGTCTTCATTTTTTGCAGACTTGTCGGGAGCCCCGCTCGTCTGTTCGTTACAGCATTCATTTGTTGCTTGGCAAGTACAGAAAACATTGCATGCTAACCTTGAGGCAACACAGCTGCACATTGATGTCTTGCATGGTTGTTTGCTGGAATACGGGCCTCGAATCAGTTCTAAGATATTGTCAGATGCTAGCGATACATTGTGAGGCAGAGTCAATGGGAGTAGTGACTTCGCCTTTATATCTCTAAAAAAACCCAAATTTATAGGTCCCATTTTGGGTGGGTCTGAATGCAGTGCATGTTTCCAAATACACTCTTGCATGTGGCCTCGTTTGACGTTCTCTGCAAACGACTCAGTATTTGGAGGGACGGTACATAGTTTAGGGACTTTTGTTGCTCCTGGTCGTCCTACTTTGGATGTCCAACCTACTGACTGTCGAATCAGATATTGATTTGGATGTAGGACACCCATAACCGGTAACTATGAACTGTGTAGCTTCAGGCAAGACGTCGTCTCAAGGAGCATCATTTTCCCAACTGCCTCTAGCGATATATAACCCTCTTTCAAAACACGATCTTTACCTATTCCAAAGCACGCGACGACGGTACCGCACCCTGAGATAGCATGGGCGGCAAGGATACCTGGGATAATGTCACGATGCTTCTCAACAGTGGAACTAATATCTATCACAGACCTATACCTAATGGGTGACTCCATAAACATGGGAAATGTTATATTCTGTTCCAGATAGTGGTGCAAGAGTAGGGTATACACATCTGTGTCGTCTGCCAGAACGACAATCTTCTTGTTGTCATCCCATAGCTAGTTTCACTGCATGCTGAATTAAAATATTACCAGCTCCCTTGTGCCTGGTTTTCATGCCACGCCTTTCTATGAGGACACCTTTGTTAATTTCAGTTCGAACGTTGCCTTGGCCAATAACGACACGTTTGTGCCCCTTAGCGCTTTCACCACCAATACTCTTATTTGACTTGAACACTGACAAATTGTACTGATGAGCTGCCTTTTATTCTCAGTGACGGTCAGCATAAGTCTCTGAGACTGCAATGCTGACGATACACTCATTCTGAATCCTCGGCAATAGCTTTTAACACTCCTGCGGGCCCTTGTACAACTTTTCACGCTGAACTCGTTGTACCTGTCGAAAATAAGATAAACGTCGCCCAACAACTTCTGTTTCACAGATTCTTGATTTTGTTTGAATGAAATCCAGCACAATAGCACTGCGAAGTTTATTTGGTGCCGGCCAATGAGGAATCCAGAGTAGGACACATCCATCAATTACTATGCAAACATTTACGTCTGTCGTTGTGGATTTCCTTGCTGATATTGTACTCTCAGTTCGTTTTTTAGGTCTGATTTCGATTCTGGTATACACAAATCAGCAGCTTCATTGAACAGTGCAGTTGGAACTGGCGACAGCTGATAAGAGATCATTTCCTTGATGTTAATGCCTCCTCTTACTCGACAGGAGACCAATTATCCTTGAATAAATCAAGTTGCAATCATAAACGTGAGTGTCATCTACTTTTATTACCTTCTTCACGACGGACATTGTCACCGCTGGTGTGGAAATTGTGTCATAAACCAACCTGGTAACCGCGTCTCGAACCCAACCATCTTTTCTTAACCCAGGGCTATGGTTTTGTAAACATTTACGGACGCTGGCCCAGTGCTGCCAGTGATGATATTCACGACTTCACTCGGGTGTTGCCTCGGATTCTAGGGATTGATCACTAAGTCCAGTTTGCTCCTCTCAATCAAATTTATCAGCGGCGATGCTACTCTTAGCTTCTTCTTTGTGAAACTGATTTAAACTCGAATTCACACGGGAATCCCTCAATCGAGAAACATCACTCACTAAACCGCCACGCGACTGAAGGCTGAGCGAACAGACTTTGAGAGCTTCTGGTTTCAAAGTGATACCTATTATTCCAGATTTAACATGTCCATAACGCATGAGTGTGATTTCGATGTACATGTCGCTCCAAATTCCATTCCAAATTCCATCTATATGTCTTATAACATGATTAATTTTTTTGAAATGTTCGAGAATGTCTTGGGGTAGAGCTTGCATCTCTCCTAAATAGTAAAGGCCGTATCTAGCACAGCTAATGCCCTTTATGTAACGATTTCCGCGTTTCAACATCTTTGTGTTGATCAGGAAATGATACCGGTTGGTTCTACGCCAGTTTGTGTCATGAAATTCGCGCTACATGTATCAAATATTCGAAACGTGATTTTTTTTTTAGTCATTTTTTGCGGCCATGTTATTCGGGCCTAATATTTAAATTTCCGCAAGGCTTATAGGAGGCCAGCCGACGGAATATACAGTTAAAACTAGAAGTCCTGTCATGAACTGTGCGTTTATCTAGACTTAATTGCGCGTATGAATTGCGCGGAATTGCCATATCGAATTACATCCAAAGCACGCTTGGTTCTCCTGGTTACTCATAGCAAACACAGGCAATGTTTCTGCCGATGGACCTCCGGGTTACCCGGAGGTCCATTGGCTGAAACATTGCATGTGCACAGGCCATATGTACAGAATTTGATAGCTCTACTATGGTCCTAACGCGTAGATTAACGCGTAGATTAACGCGTAGATCGACGTGCTATTTGTGCGCATTTCATGACAGGACTTCTAGTTTTAACTGTATTTGTGGGATGTCTAAACTATCGAAACCACCACGAAAAAAAAAATTCAGACGGAAAACACGTACGAGTAAAAAAAGTGGGTTTTGCTGCCGAACTAGTACACATCAAACTACTTTGCGCGCGGGAGCCTATTAGTTAGAACATTGAACCTTAAACCGAAAGTTCGACGGTTTGATTCTGATTCGCTCCAGCTGGGTTTCGTCCATGGGAAATATACTTAATCCAGATTCCCCACTTTCGCCCTGTGTACTAAGCCGCACTACACGCTGATGGTGCAGTTGCATTCAGGAGCTGCTAACTCTTCTTGTGTTCGGTTAGTAAGTTACACCTTTGATCTTTTGAACCGCGTTGATACTTTGTTGTCATTTGTTTTATTATTTTTCGATTTTTGAAAATTTTAACCTCAATCCCTATTTTCTCCCGAATAGTGCTCAGTGACAACCGTTGAGCTAAATGTTGTCGCAGCATAAACATAATCCTGCTGTTAAGACTTCTTAACTGGTTGAGTGCCGGAAGCCACTATCAGCGCTTTCAAAAAATGAGGATTCAGAGCAAAAGCCAACATTTTCCTTGCTTATATTTCATATTCAGTCAAACACAAACGATATTCTGTGTATTTAAATTGGTTTAATAACAAATCCAGACCACCAAATATAATCTAGCCTTCAATCAGATAATCACTAATGTGAAAAATATCTTGTTATTTGTACTTTTCGACGTGTGACGTCGCTTTTAAAAAAAAAACGTTGACGAAACAGCATACCCATTGATGTTTCAACGTCAGGATAACTGAAGTCCTGAGGGGTTAAAGGGAGTTTGACAGTTATCGACCGTTTCTTATAGTTCTTTCCGGGTACTCAGGCTTCGTCCACCACTTAAAACTGTGGTCACGATTTGACTTTGGCCGTTGAAAACTTTACTTTTGAACAGTTAAACGTGTATGAAGTATTATCATTCTAAAATATGGATACATTATTTATATGCACGGTGAAGTAACCTAGGGGTTGAGAGAATGATGTCATTGTATTTACCCAATAAAGGATTGGTCAGCCACCTTGGTCTGACATGGCTTGAAACTTCGAGACAGACCAGTAGGTCTACGGGCGGATTAACTGTCAGTGGAAAGACGAGTGATATAATGAACAGCTAAAATGCAGAAAACATCAGTAGGATAATCTATTGTAATAAAGAACGGACGGACTGAGTTATTACGAGTATTACATATCAAATAAGGATTGACCCTTAAAGTTTGGCTATGAATTGGAGTGATGATTTCTAGGAATGCAGGAATAAAACGGTTTATTATGTCCCAGAAGGTTTCGTTTTTGCCGCTACTTTTCAAAATGTCCATGGGAACCCTATTCACGAGGAAATTTAGGAGAGTCCCAAGACCACACAAAACGGACAGCCCCGTTTAATTGGAGGGGTTCTAATCATATCTGAGGTGGATGAATGTTCTACTGGATCACTGATCAATTACAGGTTATTGCTTGTTTAGATCCTTATCGGCCGAGATATTAAACAGAGGTAACTTCATATCAGCCTGAGACCAAAGGTCGAAAGCTGATGTAATGTTACCGAGAACTGAAATCGTGACCAATATGAAGCTAATGAAGTCATAACCTCTTTATTTATTAAACCAAAACAAATAATTACAAAATGTTCTCAGATCTGATGAAGTTTTCTAACAGTGTCGTTTTTTTCTCGTGCGTTTCACAGAGTCCGAAGTTTTGCATTCCCCTAGTTCAATTATCCGAACGTCTCGGTTTGCCCAGTGGGGAAGCTGCGACATTCGGATAGTTGAAATAACTCTTCTACAATTTCGGCGAATCTCCACTTGCAACTCTTGAAACTTAATTTGTGTTGAATATTCTGTACATCTCTTTTCGTTCTTCTCTTTATCCACTTAATCCTTATTATTGCTCTCATTAATTTCTCATCATACAAAAGATTCAGCTTCAAACACTTTATTAGTCTGGTGACGCCAGTTACGTTGATTAAATTCGACGAATTACGGAGAACTATTTCGTCGTAAACATATTGGTTGCACCTAGTAACTTACTGAGGGATACAACTCGAACTTGTTTCATATCGGCGGAGGTTGAAGCCATATCTACCGGGTCAAGGAATGAGCAATTTTAGGAAAGAAAACCGTATCTAATAACTAACAAACATTAACACTTTCACACACGTTAACTCACCTTGAAACCACCAATATATTAACACGATTAATGGAACTGCGACACGTTACCATAAAACTACGGCTGCGAGTCTTCAATCCTAATGCTAATGTCGTCAAGCAATCGGGCAAATCAGGTCTCGATTGAACAAAGATTTCTCCAGTTAATTCAAAGAGAAAAAATGTTTATGGTATTTATTAAGATTAAATCGTCTGAATATATCAGATGATCGACAAGTGAATCTGGACATAGACGATGAACTATTTAAGGGCTAGACTAGTTCTAGGACATAATACCGTCGGATTCCTTACTGAATTAGACTGGTGACATGAGAGTGTGTAACCAAATATGGAATTAAAGTATTGGGCAAGGTATCGGCGGCACACAACAGACTATACAATGAATGAACCTTAAAAAGGATAAGCTGATAAATATACATTATCATGACTATGTGCATGTCCTGTAATTTGTATCAGATTCGAGGTCGTGTTTACAATCAGATCGGAACGAGCCCGTCAGGGCGAGTTATGATCCGATTGTAAACACGACCGAGAATCTGATACAAATTTCAGGACATGCATTTGGTCATGATAATACATTTATCTAACAATCCCGTTACATGAAGCCCGTTTCCCCCGTTTTTCAGTTTAAATTGGGTTGGAATTGGTCAAAATTTTGAATTTCATATTTTAGTGCGTAATATCAACACATATAATGATATTATTTGTCATAGCGCGGTGTTTACCGGAAGTTGAATCTATATGATACAGAATCAGAAAAAGTCGTCTATATGATACGGAATCTGAACACATAATGTGATACGTACCGTTTCTCGTGGGTTTCAGGCCAAAATCTATATGATTGTTAGATAAATACAGATTATCATGATTACGTGCATGTCCTGTCATTTGTATCAGATTCGAGGTGGTGTCCAGAATGGGATCTCAACGAGCCGGTTTTTTCGGCGAGTTGTGATCCCATTTTTGGACACCACCGAGAATCTGATACAAATCAAAGGGCATGCACATTATCATGATAATTCATTTATCTAACAATTCTGTAACATAAACAGATTAAATCTTAATCCTTTACCCAACGTGACGGCCAAACACGGCCAATGCTATTCTTAAAAAAATCGCCAATTAATTTTCATTATTTTTTCTTTTTTTTTGTCTCAAAAACATAGATTATGACCACTCGTTGAAACGAGCTCGTCGAGCTCGTTCCAATGAGTGGTCATAACCTATGTTTCTGAGACAAAAAAATGAAAAAAATTAGTTATTCAAGAATTTTTTTGCAAGTGTCGTCTGCTTTTCATGTTAGGTAAAGGGTTAAATTATTTTTAAACATTTTTGGGACATAATGTTCGGTCGATCACTGAAACGCACATAGAATGTATCCATGCGCCTGTTATGATAGCCCGTAGCGCTACCGGAAACGAGTCGTCCATATGATACGGAATCAGAATGAGTCGTCTATATGATACGGAATCGGAACACATTATGTGATACGCACCGTTTCTCGTGGTTTTCAGGCAAAAATCTATATGATTGTTAGATAAAATGATGATGTCACTTGGAAAAGCTAGGTCTATGTGTTGTACAGAATCACAGACCGGAAAGCTCTGCACAACAAACAGAAACACCTCAACTTAGAAACGAAAAAAGCAAATGCCACCACAATAATGTGTGGGCGTAAGGAAATTTTCCAGAGCAAGTTTTGATTCAAAATCAGCCTCACGTTTCGACCCAATTTTTTACTAGGTTTTAGGCAGAGTCAAACTTTTGCACATTACGTTAGCCAATGAGGTAATTAATAGAAACAGGTATCCATTTTACATTCATCTCTCAGGTCATCTCGACTTTTGCAGTTTTAAAAAAAATCCTCTAAAGTATTCTATTAATGTCTTTTTCATGCTTTCAATTTCAAGTAAAAGATTATGTTTCGGTGAGTCGCTTGCAAGAATGGAGTCGATAATCTTCCTGGCAACCTTGACAAGGTACTTCGAATTCCATTCTTCCCTCAAAAGGAGAGGGACCGCCCCCAATGGAAGGTGTACTTGGAATCATTTTCAAACTGAATCCGCATATGGTCCGTTCTGTTGAACGCCCTATGTATTAACTTTGTCATGAATTCTCTTTTGTCGAAGCACTTCAACAGAATTGATCACTTATGCAATCACATTACGATCACGGGCAGACATGTTACCAAGAAACTCGCCATCTACCAGATGTATAAATATAGAACCCTAACGTGGCACCTATATGATTAATAAAACACCTCGACATGGACACAAACATCATTCATACTTCAAAAAACGGAACTCGGATTGATAATAGTTCAGAATTCGAATAGAAACACACAGTTATCCTAATTCTGGACTGTTCTCTACTAGAATTTCATTTTCCGCTATTCGAACTATATTTATGCCCAATTAATGTGTTTATTCATCCGGTGGATGACGAATTCCTATCTTGAACAGTTGTTGTTTCGCCAATATGTTAGAAACATCAGTTTATATCAAATCTGTCTAGCGAAGAAGCTAATTTTCAGCCGTCCGGCTGGAGTTTAGCCGATCCGATTTCCGTTTCATTTTCCAAAGTGCTTCATATGCATAACCAACGTTGGGTTCCCTGTAAAAAATTACCGTAAAAATTATTGTAGATGTACTGGCAACCAGTTACCGTAACTTCTGTCGTAACTTTACGGTATGACTCTTTCTGTCTAAAGTTTCATCGTATTCCTACATTTTCATGTACGGTTGAGCGAAGTGATTTGTTTTTAAGAATTAACGCATTCAACTCTTTTATTCCTGCTTTTTAAGAATGACATCGTATATGTCCCCGAATACATTATTCCAAAAGTCAATTTTAAATTAGACCAAATAATATATTTTACCTGCAGCCAAAACCTTATTTAGCATAGTGTATATATATGATAAATAAACAGTCTCAACGTGAAATTAGGAGAAACCAAATATCAATTCCTAGGTTTTACTCCAAGAAAGAACAAAAAGGTCATAAGTATAGTAGTTTAATATATTATTTTCGCCGTAATATTTCAAGGAAGAAGTATCGGTAACTGGTTCCCAGTACTTTTACCGTACTTTTAACGGTAATTTTGTATAGTGGATATATAGCCCTACGAATATTCGGTGTTCGAAATGATATTCGATTCGACGGCAGTATTCGATTCGATTTCGAATTCGGCAATCTGTGTCGAATATCTATCGAATATCTCCGATTATCCATGCAATCCTTCTCTCTGTGGGAATGCACCGGATATCGGCGGGGGGAAAGCGTGTTTTAAAAATAGGCACGCATCAGCTTGAAAACAGATACCATCTCACGCAACTCAACATTCACTGCCGGCGACGAATTTATCCGTCTCTCGAACTTTCTATTTCATGCGCCGGCGACTGATATATCCGTCGCTGACACATGGAATAGAGACTGCTGGCCAACATGGTTATGTTTTGGACTAAAACATAATGTTTTCCCCGTTAGCGCGACCATTCTAATAACTTCGATACCATATTCGATTCGATTCGATTCACGAATATTGAGCAGTATTCGATTCGGTCTTGGATTCGATCGCATTCAAATGTACGCAGGGCCCCAAGTGTATAGAAGTAAATTACTACTAAAACAATACGCATTGGAAGTGACACCCAACCAACTGCCATCAGCGATCATTCCCGTAACCTTCCTGGAGATACCCTTTGATTCCCGAGATGACAACTGGGGCGACCGGCGCTTACAGAACCAGTTCGTTCGTTACTTCCGCTCGGATTCGTTCGCGATTTTTGCGCAGATTCTTTCCGATTTTAACAAGAAGCTACGCATTTATCAACAACAAATGATATAAATACGGAGAGTATTTAACCAGAAAAGAACACAGGGTGATTATTACAATTGCCATGGGTCCGACTGAGTCCTCCAGCATCTCCAGTTACAAAATGAGAACATATTTTGTTTCCATTTCTGTGAAACTTGGCACTGATCAATCCAGTTCTCGAAGTTTTTCCGTAAAACCTGATTTCCGAACAAGATTGTTGTATAAAAACATAACAGTGAAACACAATTACTCACGAAATCTTCAGTTCAAAAATGCATACGTTCAGCATAAGTTAAAGAGTAGTATTATCTTACGCGGTTTTGAAGTCAATGAGGTACTTTTGAGACATGTCATGGCGCTGATTCTTTCCATCAATGGCGCCGATTCGTAGGCAGACAGATCCAATGGGCTCAGATTCGCTGCAAAGCAAATAAATGAGATATCTCGGAATAGTTCTCACAAAATGATCAGGATCACATGTAACTCCGTGCGGTCAAGAACAATACTACTAGAGGTATTATAAGGTATATAATTTTGACCAATAAGTGGAGTATATCAGTTCGAATCATCGATATATTGGTTGAGTGGTATACAAGTATATTCTATCACATATTATCGTATTAACCATACATATGAAATGAACACCCATATAACTTCCTGTGCTTTATTTTCAACATACATATGAAGTGAACTTTAGGTGTTTGGCAGACAAGGAATTACCCATCCAACACGAGCTTACCCAGCGAAGTGTTTCGAATAAGCATACAATGTTTTCTTATTCCACCATGTCATGGCTCTGACACCCCCGTCAACTAACTGTAAACTACAGGTGTTATAAAAAACGAATGGCAGATCCATTGTGTTAGTGGCGGCCTCATGGGATGCCCCCTCACCACACTCCCCCCCCACCTCCCACCCCCCCCCCCCCAAAAAAAATTCAAATTTCTATCTGACCGTGATTTTCGTGGAAGCGTTTACAAATAACGATGCAACACAATTTGGGGGCCTCTGAAGACCACGCCAGGTGTTGTAGAAACGCTCACACATCGATCCCAGGGCGTCCATATATGAATCGTTTCATGGGAGAGATCCTCAGACCCCACTAACGCGAGGGCATACCTTCCACACCCCCTAGCTCAGGCCTGCAGCCTTCGGGAGTTCCCTTCGGCAGCTCGACCTGCTTGCTCGGCTTGCTCAGCACCCCCCCACCCCCACCCCCACCCCCACCCCACCCCCGAAATCGAAATTCTGGGGCCGCCACTGTGGTCATTGCATTTTGACTGAAAGAGAATTTCAACAAAGTGTGTGAATTCCCGAAGGATAGGAAATTATGTCCATGCTTGCTGTCGGTCAGTGGACAGGTGCATAGACGTATTCTTAGAATTGAATCACAGACAGTAAGGGTGCCGCATGCACAATACATCGTTACCTGGGGCTTTGCAACGATAACCGACTGAGGGCGTGAACCTTATTAGTTCCGAATGTGATGGCTCAAGTCCCGAATGATAGAATACTCCAGCCATATCACGAAGGCATGCCTTGATGGTGTAGCTGGAATATTAGTCGGTCGAGATCATTGTTAAAAAAAACCTCAAAACTTCTTGGAAATTTATTTTGTTAACCCTTTACCTAACGTAACGGCAAAAACCGGCCAGAGCTATTCTCAAAAATCGCCAATTAAATTTCATTATATTTTCATTTTTTGTTCCCAAAACATAGGTTATGACCCCTCATTGGAACGAGCTCGTTCCAATGAGGGGTCATAACCTATGTTTTTAAGCATAAAATGAAAACAATTAGTTATTCAAGAATTTTGTTTGCAAGTGTCGTCTGCTTTTCATGTTAGGTAAAGGGTTAATTGAATAAAATACACACAGTCGTCGTGACACAACTTCTTATTTAATTAACACTTACATACTCCAAATGGATCATACTGGGTTCCAATAGCCCAAGTCCGGGCACTACAGACTTCTACTTGTATAACCGACTACGTGTGTGACGTAAGTTCGGGTTTCAATTCTAATCCTGTAAGAAATGGCATGATTACAAGTATGGGTAAATCATTATATAAAGATTCAATCAAGACAAAAATGTCTCAACTGGAAAGAATATCGGGTGTGTCCCTCCCCTCAATCCCCACATCCACCCCCCTCCCTAGAAACACAATGATCGTCACCAGAGACATAGAGTACAGCCTCCGTGGACCGGTCACTTTACACGGGTGAGCAATATTTCTACGGGCGCCATGATATCCAAACACCAGTTATAGGAATAATCACCAAAAGTTTAATTAATGAAGCGCCGGGTACACATTTTGCTCAGGATAATTTTTATTATCTGGTAAACGCATGCGTGCACATCACTGCCCACGCGTGGATTACGACCTGTCCACGGCGGCTGTACTGCATGCACCGACGTAAACCAATTTTCCTGAATACCCCAAGAATATCGTGTGCAGATATTATCGTCTGAACGGAAACGTCCAAGATTAATGCAAACACACATTGATATATCACGTGTCCGCAGTCCATGAATGCAATGTACTGAATATTGAGTCAACATACAACGTATGCATATTATAATTCGAAGACATGTATTATTTTGTGTAGATTCAGACGCACGGTTGCAGTGATAAATCAAATAAACATGATTTTAGACATACTGAGGAATAACCTTGCAACAGTTGTTGTATTTTGGACTCTGTTCTTTCTCACGTGGTTGCTGTTGAAAGCAAAGCGCCCACCGGGAATACCGCCGGGACCGACTCCGTTACCATTTGTAGGTAACGCACTAGAATTAAAAGGAGACATAAGAAATGCCTTAAAAACATTGCGAGGACGGTATGGAGATATTTTCAGCGTGTTCATTGGGGAAAGTTTGGTGGTGGTGGTAAACGGATTTGAGACACTCAAGGAAACATTTATCAAGAATGGTGATGTATTTTCAAACAGACCAGTTCAGCAATATGATTTTTTACCCGAACGTCTTCGAAAGGCACAAGGTAAGACTTTACCACACCATGTGAAGACTAAGGGTGTTGGACGCGATACGAGCAATTAACAAAACATAAAATCACTGTTTATAATTTATTATTTTATTACACACCTGTTCTATGAAATCCCCATCTACAGCAACACTAAACCATGCGGAAAATGAAAATCTGTTCCGCATATTTGTGCGGAACGATAATCGCTGACGGACTTTTTTAAAAAGAAGCGAAATTTCACAGGAATTTTCTACAAATCGTGCAACGCAATAACAATTTGATTCGCTTTGATAGCTGAAAATCGTCCCTTGAGTTCCAGTGTGTTCTATATGTCAGTAGGAACACAGAACAACACACTGGAACTCAGGGGACGAAATAGTAACACGGGTTCCGCTCGCAAATTTGGTTGGCGATAAAGTGTGTTCTTCATGTTGTTAGTTGTCAAATGAATTGCTGAGTGTCCTTCTGATAATTGTTTTTATAGACGTGAAGGTGTGTAATAAACACAGAACGACACACGCGGATGAATGGGTTAATCGATATGGCACTTGTGCCATCGCGGAAGGATAAAACTCGAGGCCTGCAGCCTCTCGTTCTATCCTTCCGTGCTGGCACTCGTGCCGTATCGATTAACCCATTCACACACGTGTGTCGTTCTGTGTATTTATTTATCGATTACAAGCGATGCGAAACATGCGATGCGGATATAATAGATAATTGCTCTCTCAAGCTTGCAGTATCTTGATGTTGGGCAAATACAACCACTGATTTCTCTCTGACGGGACTACATAAAGAAAAAATCGTTCATCTTGTCATCGTTGCAGTCAGTTGCAAAACGTTTCGTCAGAATTGTACTTAATGAGCATATGTTCTTTCTTGGACATCGAATTCAGTGTTGCCTTTGCTTAACAAAATTATAGAATTAAAACATAAAATTGCGTCAAATGAGCGAATGGAAATAAAATATTGTCAAATAAATGTTTATTCCATCGTCGGAGCCAGCGAAAATGAGCTATCGATTCGAATCAAATGTCGAATCAAATGAGAATTCGATCTGAATTTCGAATCAAATCTCGTCGCTTTGGAAATTGTACACACTAAACACTAAAGTGTTAAAACTGACACTTTTAAGATGTTAAACCCATTCTAACTCTTAGGGTTTGATTTTAACACTCAAGGTGCAATGCTTTAAGCACTTAGACATTACAATCGTCAGAGATCTGAAACTTGAATGGATGGCACTTCCCATGTGTATAGCATTGGTGGTTCTTCCAGAATCGTCCATAATTTGATTTGCGCTTGGTGGGTACATAATTAAAAGGACACAAAGCAGATGACGCGGATCAGGCTCGAGAGTTCGAGCCTGAGCCGCGTCATCTGCGTTGTTTCCTTTCAAGTGTCGCGATATTACACTTGTCAAGTCGTATTATTGTAACACCTGTCAAGTTCTGGGATATCTACACTTGAACAAAGTGCTAGTTTATCACTTTGTAAGTGTTAAATATAGCACTTCAAGTGTAGTTTTTAACACTTTAGTTTTTAGAGTGTAGGTAGATACTGTACCTTCTTGCAACCGTGGGATATTGCAAATACTGTCATGAGTTTATAACGTTAACCCTTTATCAACGCAGACGATATGAAAATTTATTATTCTAATTACTATTTTTGTAAATTTTTAGAACAAATTTCAACAAAACCATACCATGTGACCCCTCATTGGAACGATCTCGATGAGCTCGTTCCAATGAGGGGTCACGTGATATGCTGTTCTAAAACATATTTTGAACAATTTATTTCTTTCAACTGATAAATTTGCAAATTACGCGGGTAGATGCGGGCGATTCGTAAGGTAATGGGCTAAGGATACAGCAAAAAAAAAAAATTATATTTTATATTTGACAGTAGTAAAAAAAGATAAAAAAACCCTAAATAGCCAATTTTCCATTTTTTGATTACGAATTTTCTTCTGAGACAGCGGAACCAGTTGGGCACAATAGGCTCGGTCCCTTAAATTATTTTCCACACACACACACACACTACAAGGAGTTAAGGGTGGGGGTCATCCAATAAAACTTCTATTAATGTCTAAGTTCCAGGCCCATAAAAGAGAAGACAGAATTGACCCCTGGAAATCATATACCAAATTGTTTGTAATGAAACAAAGTTTGGAAAGACACTGAACATTGGATTAGTTTTTCAATTTTCCGTTCACCAAACCGAAGTTATCAAACCATAGAATATCCATTGAATCACAGAAATGTTTGGCTCTCCACGTTTATTGGGCGTCAGTCGCTTCTGGTTTTACTGAACTTTGTGAGAAAGAATCCATAGAAATTTGTGCCCTTCCACTTTTATTGAACTTCAACCGATTCTGGTTTTATTGAAATTTGTGAGAAAAAACATAGGAAAAACAGATTTATCACATAATCACGCTCATATAGCCCACACTGAAAAGGTGTTTGATATCAATTAACAACTGATTTTTAAAAATTAACAATTGTAAATAAGTCTGCTGTCAGGAATGTGTTTCCAGACTAATATTTGGGTGTGACAGGAAGGTAGCCTGTCACACCCAAATATTGTGTCATTACCATGTTCACCCTCTCATTATTTTATCATGTTCCATTATGTATTGTACTACAAAATAAATCATCCACCCATCCATCCATCCATCCACATCCATCCATCCATCCACTCGTCCATCCATCCATTCATTGCCAGATATACTGAAAAATAATTCTTCGCAACACGTCTAAACAAAAGGTGACTTCATAAGTGATGTCGCAATGTCGAGTGAGTTGGTTCAGGACGTAGAATTGAATTAATCCTCTCTGTTGTTGAAGTCATGCACATGGCATTTTCAAAATTATTTGGAGAATAACAGAAAAAATTAACTCTTTGATTCGAAAATATAGCCCGTCCAATGACCAGTTAAAAGCTTTGTTTACGAGGTAAACATTGAAAGGGCAATAAGAGTAACTAGAGAAACCGAATTTACTTCGACCAATAAATTAGAGTCGGTGTGAAAATCGTGAAAATATCAGCGCTAAAACATACAGAAAGGAGAATACATGGAGACTTATTTCCGGGAATAAAATATCTTTCAATAGATCAGGAATACGTTTTCGCTTACAGCATTTAAAAAAAGTTATTCAGGATTCAGTTTAAAATTTTCAAGAAACCGGAAATAACTTTTGTGCATATCATTAAATATTTTCTATAAAGGGCACAGCAATGGATAGTGTTGACTGTGCCCACTTTTTGAGAGAAGGAATACATGTATGAACTCCAGGAGTGGACTTGGGTCATAAAATGCAATTTTAAACAATTCAGAAAGCTGCACTTAATGATACCCGTGTGACCCTAGTAAACTGAACCCAGATTACTAACTTCCACCTTGTTTGTCTCACTCGGTGTTGGTCGAAGGTCCATATGTCATACCATGCTTAAGATATGAGTGCGACCAACTTTCAAAATGTGTGCCTCCCCCTTCCCCGCTAAATATTTTGAGAATAAACGTACATGTATGAACTGATACAAAGCATTAGGAGAACGAAAAATGTGATTTCCAGCAATTCCGAAAATGCACTCAATGACCCCCGGGCGACCTCAGTCACCTTGACCCATATTTTGAACCTCTATTGAGTTTCAACTCATTTGGTGTTAGTCCCAGGGCCATACGTCATACAATGCAAGAGATATGAGCATGGCCCACTTTCAAAATGTTTGGTCACGCCCACTTTTTGGTACTTTTTTGGTAAAAATGCATGTATGAACTCTGGAAATGCATTAGGGTGTCACAAAATGCGATTTCCAGCAATTCTGAAAAATGCACTCATTGACCCCTGGAAGACCTCAGTGATCTTGACCCATATCTTGAACCTCCATTCAGTTTCAACTCATTTGGTGTTGATCCCAGGTCCATACATCATACCATGCTATTCGCGAGATATGAGCGTGACCCACTTTCAAAAATTTTGGCCATGCCCACTTTTTAACGTATAAATGCATGTATGAACTTTGGGAATGCATTAGTAGGACAAAAATGTGGTTTCCAGCAATTCTGAAAAATGCACTCGTTGACCACTGGGAGACCTCAGTGACCTTGACCCATATTGTGAACCTCCATCGAGTGTCGACTCATTTGGCGTTAGTCCCAGGTCCATACATCACACCATGCTTGAGGTATGAACGTGACCGACTTTCGAAATTTTTGACCAAGCCCACTTTTTTAAAATATAAATGCAGGTATGAACTTCGGGAATGCTTTAGGGGGGTCAAAAAAGTGATTCCAGCAATTCTAAAAAAAATGCACTCAATGACTGGGTGGCCTCAGTGACCTTGGCCCATATTTTGAACCTCCATCGAGTGTCGACTCTCTTGGTGTTGGTTCCAGGTCCATAGGTTATACGAGATATGGGCGTAACCCACATTCAAAACACCCCTACGGACACTCGTAATGTCCCAGGAAGCTGAAAAACAGCGTCCCACGAACTTGTGACTGTCTATCAGTATGCCAACCATAATCAGCGAGATTCGCTGTCGAATTATCTTGCGGACAAGGAAGCGCTAAGAAGACAGAAGACAGGAGAATAGGATCAAGAAGAATAAAAAAAGGAAAAAAAGAAAGAAACCACACAAAAACAATAGTCTGCGCGTTTCACGCAGACTAATAAAATCTGGACGGATATATTTGTGAATAGCGCTGGTCAGTTTTGGTCGTTACGTTTGTTAAGGGATTAAATTACACATTATGCGATAAAAGGAATCAAATTTGATATGAAATTTCGTTCAACGAGATCAATCCGGTTCAGAAATTTCATATCCCCGTTGCTTCATTATAGAAAATGTTTGATGTTTATTCCTATAATTAGTGTTTGGAATCTAATATTATTGCGTCTGTGGAAATATTGCCCAACGTGGAAAGAGACCAATCCACGGCACCCGTACTGTATATGGGGCATGGAGATAATTTCAAGGGGTGGGACTGAAATGTTGGCGCGGTTCTGTACCTTCTCAGAGAAAACAATGTATAAATTTTGTACCCCGGAGACAATCTGGGCGATTTCAGGGCATTAGTGTTGCCTGTTGTCCACTAATTCTCTAAAATTGCCCAGCTCACACAATAGACCAACATTGCTGGGGAACTAAGTACCCCGCCGTGGACACTGACTCTCATAATCGCCTATTCGAAAGGTAGGTTCCAAAGTATTAAGAATGAAAAATAAAACTCGAGAAACAGAATTTACTGCATCCAGTAAATTCAGTTCTGTGTGAAAGAGGCTAAAGCATCAGAAATAAACACATTAGAAAGAAAATTTATGGAGGCTTATTTTTGGGGTTGAAATATTTTGAAAGATATCAGAAATAGATTTTCGTTAATAGTATTTAAGGATATTCATACAGGAATCAGATAATTGTTTTTCAAGAAACCAGAAAAAGCATATATGTGTACAGCATTCAAAGGGTTCAACCAAGGAATAAGAAATGGACATTTTAAACTCTGCAACATATTTGAATGATGTTTAGAGAAGTAATGTGAGTATGGAAATGGTTATCATTATTCTCATACTGCATGAAATAAAGTCTTTGGCAGCCACACTGAAGTCTTCAGAGGGTTAAAAGATTTGAAGTGAATAATTAGTCTGCGTGAAACACACAGACTATTGTTTCTGTGCAGTTTCTCTTTATTTTTTCTTTCTTCTTTTTTATTCTTCTTCTTATTATTCACCTGTCTTCTGTTTTCTGAGCACTTTTTTTTATCCGCACGATAACTCGAACATGAATTGTCCCATCTCGCTGATGTTTGGCATATGGGCAGACAAGCACAATTTCTCGGCGCCCTATGTTTTTCAGGTCGCTAGATCCCTTAAGTATGGCCCAGTCGCTCACAGGGTTTTCACAGCTCCCAATTTCCTAATAGAGTAAATTATTCCCAAGCAATACTATGTTGTTATTCGCAATGGAGACAATGTAAACACCAGTGGGGTTAGCTGTCAAACATTAAATGTAATCTTGTTATTATAATCAGATATAAGTTCCTCGAACTAAGTTGAGAGAAACCCTTCGCTTTGCAAAGAAATAAAGTATAAATTATTCAGTTAAATGCTTTTAACCCTTTCAAAACTTCAAAGTGGATTCCACATTTTCAGTGAGAATAACGTTAACCCTTTCTCTACTCACATTACTGCTCTAAACATCATTCAAATAAGTGGCAGTGCAAAAAAGTATATTTCTGATTCCTTGATCGAACCCTTTTAATAAGATGCTCAAATGTGTTTTTTCTGTGGTTTCCTGGAAAAAAATATCTGATTCTTGTATGAATAGATTTAAATACTATTAACGAAAACCTATTTCTGATCTCTTTAAAAATGTTTATCCCCCCAAAGTAAGCCTCCACAAATTATCTTTCTATTTTGTTTATTTCTGATGCTTTAACCCCTTTCACACAAACTTGAATTTACTGGATGCAGTAAATTCTGTTTCTCTACTTTATACTTTATTTCCTTGTAAAGCAAGGGGTTTCTCTCAGCAAGGTTTGAGGAACTGACATCTGATTAAAATAGTAGATAACATGTAATGTTTGACATCTAACTACACTTCTGTAATCTAATTGTTTACATTGTCTCCAGTGTGAATAAATATAACATGGTATTGCTTCAGGATAATTTATTGTCACAGGAGATAAGAGGCTGTGGAAACCCTGTCTCCAATTGGGCCACACTCGAGGGATCTAGTGACCTGAAAAACATAGGATAGAAAACTTTCGACTGTCTGTCATTATGCCAAATATCAGTAAGATAGGACAATTCGTTTTCGACTTATCGTGCGAACAAGGAAGTGCTTAGAAACAGAAGACAGGAGAATAAAAAAAAGAGGCAGAATAGAAAAAGAAAAAAAAAAAGAAACCGTATAAAATAATAGTCTGTGTGCTTCATACAGACTAATAACAAGCATTGGAGTGAATACACCCATCAGCTGGACTAATATGTTCAGCGATGTCAAAACTCATTCCTGTGTTCAAAATATTCTGAACATTGTTGTCCAAAAATTGTGGAATCTGCAAAATCACAAGTCGCCGCCAAACGCCCCTGACTCATTCGACGTCATCTACGTATTTTCCGCCACAAAAAGGGAACGAATTATTGACAAACAAGACTTGTGAAGTGGAGTTCCCTACAGATAATGTATCTCCGTTTCAGTAAATGTTTAATAAGCATAACCAAAGTTCCCGCTAATGGACCGTTACTGAAATGCATTGCAAATGGTGTATTGACGTTTACAGTGGTTTTCAAATTGTTACGTCGTGCGGCGCATTTATTTATTTATTTATTTATTTATTTATTTATTTATTTATTTATTTATTTATTTATTTATTTATTGGGGTTTAACGACATATTCGACAGTCAGGGGCAGCTCGTACTGTACAATTTTACGACGGGTGGAAGAGTACCCAGACAGAACCACCGAACAGCGGCGAGCAATTGTCAGACTCCCCAGTGTACTAACTCCACATAAGCAAGGTTAGCATTGGCTGAAGACAAGTGCACCATTGACGCGCAGTACGCCTTAATACACAGCGCCACCGTGTCCTCACGTGGGCAATCGGGATCCCGCGGCACAACCGACAGAACTATCAGTACGTGTCAATTTTTGGTCGGCAAAGCTCTGCAAGCTCTACTAAACAATAAAGTACAGGTCAGTTCATGGTGAAGTGTATTAATGTTACGCGAAGGTAATTCTGTTTGAATAATCAGCATGGTTACTGTGTGATGAAACAACAGACGGAACTCGTAAAATGTAGGCGAAAGTCAGTTTTAACCCTTTGCGACTACGGTACGTAATATTACGTTCGAGAATTGCCGTGCGTTGCGACTACAATACGTAATATTACATACACCGACTTTGAACCCGAACGGCCGCTTTTTCGTCTAGGAACATAATACTTCATAATTTCATGGATGCTAAGTGCATGTGTGAGGTAGACCAATCAATATTTTCAACGTGCAGCCACAAGGCTGCACGTTGAAAATATTAATTGTTCTACCCCCAAATAATGAATATGGACTCTTCCTGTTGCTGTCATTGAAATGATAAGATACCACCAGGGTTCAAAGGGCTAACAATTGCATTTGACGTCGCCAAAACCTGATTCTTCGTGACGTTAAAACGTCACGATAACCTCAGTCGGAAAGGGTTAAAGTATGAATTTTGATTGATAACTATGTAAAGGAATAAATGTAAAGGGAGATTAATTCAATTCTACTTCTAAAACCAACTCGCCCACAATGCTACGACGGAGGCATTTACTTCTAACGTTTAACCCTTTTCAACGCTGTGCACATAATCTTTTGCGAGAAGAAAAAAAATGATATCGGACGAGCAGATGATATAAAGAGGAAAAAATCTGATGCGTGGCTCGGTAATAATTTAAACCAACAGCTCGACAGAGCTGTTGGTTTAAATTATTACTGAAGCTACCAAACAAACCAGGATGGTTTCACCCATTTCGCCTTTGACAGTATTGACTGAATGATACATTCCAGGGTACCACTGCCGAAACAGTTCATAGCCGTGATGGAAAGCTATTTGATGTGATAATGTGATAATAGTGAATACTTTAATTATCCATTTATTTAGTTTCAGTAGGAGTAGAAGTAAAAGGATGCAGGAACGAAAGCCAACACATTCTAGAGACAGAATTTTAAAATGATAACGCCCGATAAACGTTTTTCCATATCGTTTTAGGTGTCCTGAGATCAAATGGAGAGCTGTGGAGAAAAAACAGGAGATTTGCACTTTCTACACTGAGAGATTTTGGAATGGGGAAGAACCTATTACAGACGATTATTCAAGAGGAAGCTATGGAATTAGTCCAGGCTGTTGAAAGTCTGAAAGGAAAGCCGTTCGACATATCGCATGTCATACATAACGCAGTATCTAATATAATTAGCGCGATTGTCTTTGGAAAGCGGTTCGAGTACAATGATGAAAAGTTTCAACACCATTTAAAAGTTCTATCAGATATTTTATCCGTGGGGGGCATACAAAGCAGAATGTTTAGATTCCCTTTCTTGAGAAAACTGCCTGGTGATATTACGAATGTGAAACGTTTCACAGAGGACTTTGCAGAGGTTATGGAATTCATTAAAACATCAGTCGAGGAACACTTAGAAGTTTACGATGAACGCAATATCAACAGTGTTATAGATGTCTATATTAAACAAGAAAAACTGGATGCAACCAAAATCTCATCTGAAGACATTTACGGTTAGTAAGACTACTTAGTTACGTGGAAAGGATGCGATTACTTAGGTGCCTACACGTTTTGATTTGACACTATGTTATTTCATTTATAATTACATTAAACATATATATGTGTACAAATGGACAATTGAAAGGGTTTTGAATCCATGCCAAAGTTTCATTTTATTATGTGCATTTGACATTTCCTGTTTCGAGAACACAAGGTAAAAGCGTGAACCGTCAATACTTGCAATTCGAAAAAACAACACAGCAAACTAAACAGCCACCTGGTTGTTAAAAACAGGGGCGTGGGAAACGGGGAGGAGGGCACGGTGGGCGCATGTCCCCAAACTTTTCCCCCGGAAACAGTTGAGAGAGAGAGAGAGAGAGAGAGAGAGAGGGCGCATGTCCCCAAACTTTTCCCCCGGAAACACTTGAGAGAGAGAGAGAGAGAGAGAGAGAAGAGGGAGAGAGAGAGAGAGAGAGAGAGAGAGAGAGAGAGAGAGAGAGAGAGAGAGAGAGAGATTAGGATAACATCATTTTTGTCAAAATATTTCTACAAAATAATACCGCCACTACCACCAGAGATTCAGTGTGAGGTGGGGGAGGGGGAACTCACGAGGCAAGTGTATAATAATATAATAATAACCCTTTGGCCGGCCGCTGATTTTTCGCGGTTCTCGGGGGAGAAGGCCTTGAATACCCCTGTACTCCCAACCACCTCCCTATTCTTCTCACTCCTCCCAACACTCGGAGTCGAACTGCTTGATGACATCCCTTGTCCCATTCTTCCCAATCTCTCCGATTAATACATTAACCCTCTCCTTTGAGTCGCTCCCAAACCACATGTCCTTCATTCTCCCATCCCACTTCCCCATTATTTTCCCAGTGAAACTTATTCTTTTAGACTGGTATTTTGGGCATTCTAGAAGAAAGTGTTCCAGGGTCTCTACCACGCCTAAATTGCATATCTGGCACTCCTTTTTGCTGTTGAGAGTTTAGACCAACATTAAAGAGTATAGACCACCATTACATTTACCAGCCCATCATGCAGTACCAGTAGATTTGGCAGGAAGGTAGTGCGCAGAGTCTTTACTCATATGATTTGACCAAAGTTTCCACCCTTTTTGCCTCTACTAAATTAGAGAAAAGTGCGCATTTGGACACCATATTTAAATTTCGCAATCGGGCAGAGCTTATATTTATCTCAATGATATAACAGACACTGGTAAAACTTCGGCCCATTGTAGCCATCCATATAAACGTAATTCGGAGAGCAAATGGGAATCGGACATGACAAACACAAATCGGAATGCAGGAAATGCAAAGAGTAATACACAATATTCGGACTGTGTCAACTAGACTTCGGACCCTTGTGATATAGAATAATTCGGCACTAAAACCGTGTAGTCGTGGTATAAGTTATGTTTTGTTGGTAGACAGCTAGGAAGCACTACATAGCTCGAAAGGAAATGATTTCGCGCGCCGAAGGCGCGCAGGGACGGCATGGGGGACAAGCCCCTTTCGACCCTCGGTAGCTGTATATTATGGTTGTCACATGTCTAGGCGTGTCGAAGGAGGAAAAGGATCCGGTACTCAGCAGGTGTCTCCAGTTGTTGGTAGGCGGTCTCGCTGGCTGATGTCGGTTGGACCCTCGGGTGAGGACCAGTGTGGGAGGTTGGGTCCTCTCACATAGGTACTACCTCTCCCCGAGGGTGCAGTCGATCTGGATTTTCGGGCAAGTATAGTCTGCCGCTTCGAGGATGATAATGAGTGATGGCCATCACTGGCAAGTATAATCTGCCTCAGGCTGTCTCTGTTATAGTTGGACTCTTTGAAGGAAAACAACAACGACCCCTTTCGGGGACCACCGAGAAGAAGACCCGAACTTCCCTGGTTCGGGGGCAGGCCTGCATTATAATCCTATTGGGTTGGGACCAAAAGATGCGCAATGCGCTCACAAAAAGGGGCAGAGGCGGGACGCAGGACCAACGCTCGCCTCCCTTAAAGTGGTTGACCACTTTTAGGGATGGAGCGGAGGATGTTCTGGAACCGTGGGGTGACTGTTTCCTACATAGCTCCATGAATTAGCGGCCAATTTATATTGTGGCCCATGAAGTCGTTTCTCTGATCGGCAACTGTAGACCAATAAGTATTTTACTAGTCTTCTCACAAATCATGGAAAAACTCATGTTCTAGAGACTGTATGTCTTTTTCGCTGAACGCAGTATACTATATCTTACCTCCTACAAGTATCTGGGAATTTCATTGGTTCAAAGACGTCACATGCAGACTGCATATAAAACCATATACTGCCTGTCAACATTAATATACGCTGACAGCTATGGATAATTTCTCCTTTGTTCATTGATTATTCAAAATGGCGGCAGCCGATAAACGCTTCGAGTTGAAAGATTGAGTGTTGGAAGCCCATGTCTGGTCTGAAGTGCAGGTTAGTCAACTTAAAATGCTTCATATTCTGTGGATGTGTGTCATGTTACCTTCGAAATGAAACTGTTTGGTACGTATGAATTTGCCTTGTTACAATTTATGGGAGAGTGCCTGTTGGCACTCTCCCATAAATTGTAACAAAGCAAAGACACGTGAACACATTGCGAGAATTCTCTCATTTAATTTTGATCGCTGTTGTTATTAGTTCTGTGCATCGATGCAGCAGTCAGTAAGATATATTCGTTACACAGTTTGTTGGTGGCCTAATATGGTATATATGGTGTCAGTTAATTCTTCGCTCGAGTCCAATATGGAATTAACTGACACCATATCACTTCGCTCGAGTCCAATATGGAATTAACTGACACCATATATACCATATTAGGCCACCAACAAACTGTGTAACTAATAATAGGAACATGAATATGGGTTTCAGGACGCCACTCCACTTACCATCCTATTTTGCACCTACTTCAACATATTGTCGAAAACTCTAATAAACGAACAAATGATAGCACTCTGAGCCTCTTTCTTGATTTTTCAAAAGCTTTCGATACGATTAATAATAACATCTTGTTAGAGAAGCTGACGTTTGATGGTGGATAACTGATCTCCAGTTCCTTAGCTATCTAACAAAACGATCACAATATATCATGTATCGCGAAACGTCGTCCGAACGGGATTACATCACATGCGGTGTACCACGTGGATCTGTTCTTGGATCTTTACTGTTTCTAATTTATATAAATGATAAAAGTTGCTCAGTGGATCTTAATCTTAAGGCCGATGATACTACCGTATTCAAGCCTGGCAACGACATGAGATCATTACATAGAGAAGTAAATGTGTAAATTGTCAAATGAAGTGGCAGGTGTAATGCTAATCGCATAACCTTAAATGCCCAGAAAACAAAATATATTATATTCACCCCTCCCCTCGTAACATAAATATGGAATGGGATTCTCAACTTACTTTAGATAACACTATACACACGCGCATCACTTCCGGAAAAAGCAAAAATGCTGTGAAGTTTCTCGGTGTTCTATTTGATGAGACGCTAAAATTTAAGCAGCATCTTTCTCAATATCGCATCGAAAATTGCCAGTTCTTTGAACTTTATCAATAGAGCTAAAAACATTCTCCCACGTAAAGCGCTTAAACACTGCACTGTGCGTTAGTCTAGTCCATAGTCATTTAGTATACGCCGTACAGGTCTGGAGATATTCAAGTGAAACTTAGAAACTAATATCTCTGCAGAAGCGAGCCTTAGAATTATTGACAACAAAACATTTAACTATCACACCGACCCATTCATTATTTATCAGAGAACATATTTTAAAATTTAAAGACTTACGTGAAGCTCAACTGAGGTTGTTCATGCATGATTGGAAAAATGGTAATCTTCCACGAAGTTTCACTCATTTCTTTCATCAAACAAGACAGCCTAGTATAAACTTAAGACAACGAGGTCAACTACAAGTGGTCGTACCGAGAACGGAGGTTTTGGAACAGGTTCCTAAACAGTCCTTCCAGAAAATGTGGAATGATATCAGCCAAGAACTGAGAGCAATCACATCAAGATACAGATTTAGAAAGACTGTTACTAGGACCAGTATTGAGTCATACAAGACGTCAATGATCTCTCCTAATGCAAGATGTCCAGAATGTAGCACTCGTAGATATTTTATACACAGTAGTCCTTATTAGCCTGTCCAAATATAATACCGAGCATCGCCTCCCTAAAACCTTTATCAAGACGCGCAATCGTAATCCAGGTATAGTAAGATTATCAGAAGAAACAAGAATAATTGACGACTTGGGAAACATATGTTAGTCACTCGAATCGCTCATCTCTTAAGGTACGAGGATTACATGTTTGGTTGAACTAGTTCCATTTTCTACATCAGTCATTCTGAATTTAATATGAGGATCAATTACCCTCCATTTGTGATGAAATGAAAGCGTATATGGGATATCTCTATATAACACCATCTTAAAGACAGTGTTTCAGTAGGTATCTATTTATTCATTGAGATTTAACAACACCTTTGACAGCCAGAGTCACCTCGTGTCGGAGTTTGAGCAAGTATATACGTCAAACAACGGTGCCACAAATTACGTTCATGTCTATGGTATTAATGGTCCGATCTCCCCAATTCAGCCTACGAAATTACATTGAACTGTTTCTAGTGTCACTTCTGATCTTGACGCGATCTTTTGATTGTTATTGTTACTTTTCATTTCCTTCCTTTTCCTCTGTTTGTGTTTCCCTCTTTTAGTGTCTTATTCTACTTTATTACTTATTTGCTTATATTTATTCTTGGGGATCAATGGGAAGACAGCTAATCTGGCTTCGTTATACCCCAACAATATACATGTGGGAATGTTGAAACTTGAAATTATTGTATACTCAGAAACATATATATTGCTAAATAAATTCAGTTCAGTTCAATGATTTGTGGCGACTCGGACCTTACTTTGATTTCGTGCCCTCCTACCAAGTATGATTAACATTAATAAGCCACCAAGAACTCCTTTTCGTTTGGAATTGTGCAAGTCCGGTTGTCAATCAATTTAAGTCCTATCTTATTACATCAAGCCTTTACCGAACACTTATAGAAGACGACACATGGACACTTACAAAAAATATAGAAAATATGCCTCAAAAACGTAGCTTATGACCTATCATTGGAACAACTTAACGGACTATTTCCAATAAAGAGTGACAAGTTGTTCTTGAGATGAATAATAAGAAAATGTACGAAAGAGACTTATAAGATATCCATAATATTTATTGAACTAAGAATTACTAAATGCATGTCACAAACTAAAATACCCATATTGTAGCGAGATGAATATTTTATTTGGGGTTGTCATATGAATAACCATTTTTAAGCTGAATATAAGAAAGCGTTGGATTTCTGCTCGTGTGAGTCATGTGACATACATTCGATCTGTTTGGTAAAGGGTTAGAGCAAGAGTCGATGAGGTTTTTCTATTATCTATCACTACAAACTTATCGAATGGGTGTGAAACATCTCTCAAGCTAAACACAAGTATACGCGCCAGTATTCCTAATGCAGTACATCATGCGCTACATCATCGCACGTGTATATCGGAGCCAACACACGTTAAGATTTGAACAATCGCCCGGGGCTTGGTAGTTATTTCAACTGATATATGCATTTGTGGACTTGGTGCCAGGCGTATATTAAATACAGTGAAGATCGTAAGTGCTTGTTTAGTTCGAAGTGATACACGGCGTAGCGTCAGTTAGATTGTCTCGATATGAATCAAGCTCTGAAACCACCAGTCAAATTCTGTAAGGAATCTGACGCTGTTGAGACGTGGAACCAGTCTAATTCTTAAATAGCCCAAACGCCCATGTTTAGATTTAATCGTCTGGAATATTTCAGTTGTTCGGAAAAGCGAACCCGCGGTTCAGAATATCAAGAAAAACAATGCGCATCCATTTTCTTTGAATCAACGTAAGAAATGTTTCAACTCGATGCCTGATTTGACTGAACCTTTGATGACATTATCAATATCAATGAAAAGTCACCACAGCTGAAGGTTTATGACTAGTTCCATCAATTGTATTAATAACGTGTTCTTTTCAAGGCCAATTTAAATGTATCGATTGGAATGTCTATCACAGAAACACGAAATAATATCTGCATGTCTTTGTGAGTGAAGGGATGGCACAGTACAGCAATGGTAGTCTGCGCGAAGAGTGGGTAAACAAACATCCTAAAGCAGCATCGGATTCCTTACACACTCCAAAATCAGTTGAGTTAAAATTAACCCAAATCAACTGGTTTGAGTGAATATGAACCCAAATGGGTTCATATTCACTCAACTCAGTTGATTTGGGTTGATTTGTAACCCAACTGATTTTTGAGTGCACGATTTGACTATTGGCCTGAAAACTTGGATATGAGAATCACATAAATAATTTAATCGTTCGAGTGGGTAGCGCCCAAAGTCCCACATCAAAACTGCGGTTCTGGTAAAAGCGTGCAATATGTTGAAAAACAAAGAGAAGGGGGTGGGAGAGGGGGAGGGGGAGAGGGGTGGGGGATTTGGCGCGAAAAAATGAAGTTGATGGCAATGTTAGCCAAGGGAGTTGTGTGGTCAAAATTCCGAAAGAGAGATTTTCCCCCACTGTAAATTATTAGTTTAATTGTCAGAAAATACAAAATGGATTGAAACACAAATGTGTCACGTTATTCCGAAACTAAGAAATACAACGAATATCAACGATAACTTTAAAACAAAACAAAAAAGGACAAAATATTATATCAATATTTTCCTTCCTTTTTGCTGACATAATTATTCAAATTCTATAATGTACTTGCAATATGAAGGACTGCTAGATCGGTTGCTACGGGAAGCATTGTCATAAATATTTTTCCAGAATACTTTTTTTATTTAGGTTTGGAACTGACAAGAATAATATTTGACCTTTTCGTAGCGGGCACAGAAACAACAGCCACATGTTTGAGATGGGCAATCCTTTACTACATGAATTATCCAGATATTCAAAACAAGGCGTGGACACAAGTGTCAAATGCCGTGGATCCACGACGTTCCGCGGGAATGGAAGACCGAAAAAACATGCCGTATTTAGAAGCCACAATATCAGAAACCCTCCGCCACGCCAACATCGTACCAATGGCTGTAATGCACGCGGTCAGTGATAATATTAAGCTAAGAGGATACCATATTCCAAAGAATACTATGGTTCTTGTCAACCTTGACTCAGTTATGACAGATCCCAATCTATGGAACAATCCAAATCAGTTTGACCCGGACAGATTTTTGGAAGCAGAATCGTTGAAGAAGTTTGAGTATCTCATTCCATTCGGTTTAGGTAGGTCAGAACTGAACAATAGTGTAGTTTGCATTTTAAACTGTTATCGAAAGCCGAGTTCGAGATAAAGTACCAACAGCTCCATAACATCATCCTTTATGCGCATCAAGGCGACATCTGCTGTGTAAGAGATGACAGATGACACCTTGAGAGACTCAAGAGGTGATATCAGCTCTCAAGCTACCAGTCAAATTCTGCACTGAATTCGACGCTATTATGGCCTGGAACCAGTCTAGCCCTTAAATTGTCCATCGCCTATGTTTAGATTCCCTCATTTGGAACATTTCAGTTGGTCGGGAAAAGTTAATCAACTGTAATATTCCAGACGATTGAAACTAAAACAAACAAAGCATTCTTTTGTATTATTCAACGCAAAACATGGTTCACAATGAAGACCTCATTTGACCGAACCTTTAAAGACTTTACTAATTTTATAAGACAGACTATTTCGCTGCACGAAAGGCTGTTTCTCACATGTTAGGTACCCAAGCGTGTACTAAGGCAAGGGAATAAATACCTGATTGAGTGTGTTTATAACCCGATCGATTGTAGAGTCGGAACAGGGTCCAGCATAGCTAGGAAGTAGAGCTACAAGTCAATAGTAGTGGTGCAAGGTTGTAAGTGTGGTAGAATACTATAGTACTAGGTGACTACGGTAGAAGTTGAAGAAGTGGGGTGGCCTAAAAGCCAGGAACTGAACAGGCCGTAACTACCTTCAGATAGATATCCTCCGATAAGTATCCACTAAAAGGTATCCCCCAATAATATATCGCCATGCCACAGGTATCCTCCAATACCCAGACCAGATGAGCATAACAGTCATAAGAGGAGTCACTCGTTCGAGTAATTATTTGATAGCTTATTTGCTCGATAAGATTCGAGTCGTTCGAGCAATGTCTGCTCCCGCTCGATTGTCTTTCGGGTTTAAGAATCATATGGGTCTTTGTTATATACAAGTCAAATAACTCTGTATGGGTAGGTACCGATTCAGGGTTTAGACATTCTGGACATTTTTCTTGAACAGGAGTAAAAGTTGGAATCAGAGATAGCTAGGACTAAGTAGATTAGGCTTAAAGTAGCGAGAATAGCGTCTGTAATAGTAGTTAGTGGCAGATTAGGTTTGAAATGCATAATACTACAGTTTTTGGTGACTACAATGGAAGTTGATCATAGGAGGCAGATGGTGGTGACTAAGGGTAAGTTAAAGGCTTCACGTTTAAGGTTCTTCCGCCATAAGAGAGTTCCACAAAACTACAAAATGAAGTAATACCATTGTTTAGATCTGTTCAGAACGGATCCGGAAGCCTAAACTAGTAACCAATGAGCTAAAACTGTTCCAACTTAAAGTCTCTACTACGCTAGTGGAGTTCACTCCTGAACAATCGAACGCACCCACAAGAGGCCCCTTCGGTCCAATAGCTCCACGTGCTACTCTTACAAATATGATCCTCGAGAAATCCTACCTAAAAAAACCGGTAGAGACCAATGATTTATTGAGACATCCGAGCCAAATAAACATTTGTCAGGTTTATTTGGGTAATTCTAACCACGAGTTTTGGGTAATTAGATTGACTCTTATACAAAGAAATGCACTTATTATTGGATGAATGTCGAATTCGGGAGATATCGGAACCAAATAAAGTGAGTTTGGATGTTTTTTTGTGACTTACAGGGATTATTTGGGTAATTCTACGAAGTAAACGAAGAGTTGGGAAAAGTCTGAACCCACAAACTACCCCTATTCAATCGAATGCCTCCTCGAACATATCCATGTTCTATTTCAGGCCTTTGGGTCCTTTAGAAAAACACGTGCCCCAATAGAAACCAAAATAGCGATCTCTAGTATATAGAATAGATAACGAAATCTCGCGTCACACTAACAACACAAGCTCTACATGCGTACTAAAACTTCACTAATGACAATGGAGATGAAGTCACAAAATGGCCGCTTGCGCTAGCTACATATCATGTCAATCAAACATAACGTAACTAGGTCACGTGACTTGATGTCTTTCCGGGTCCATCCAGTACGGGATGATCGTGTATTTCTCCAACTTCTCAGGTGAAATATCAATTTTTATCTCGCGACCTGCGGTCCAGGTTGAAAATTTATATTTCACCTGCTAGTCGCTCATAATTATGGTATCCACTCAGGTGTGTATTTATTGAGACTTATTCTCAAATCTATCAGTGCTAAGAACCTGAGTAAAGTTTAAATACAATAATGTCACACTCAACCTTGTGGTATACAGTCAACCTGTGTTATATGACCATTCTAGCAGGAGCGTTTTTAACTGGTAGAGTGCTAAATTACTTTTGGACATCACATCTTGTACACATGGGCACTCTCCCATGAATTATAACAAGGTAAACCCTTACAGACTAAAATATAGAACAGTGAGCACGCTCTCATACCCCACGCGGCCCGATATTTCAAGCTTGGAAAAGTGTAATTTTTAGGAAAATGACCCGAAAATCTGTTACTTGTATTTTTCAGAGTCCAGGGCCTGTAATTTCCGCAAAAATCAGCCGAGCAGAACGAAACGCAAACTTGATCTGTAAGTCATTGTTTTTGACTCACATACTAAAATGGCCGTCATTTCGATAATATCTGAAAGCGTGTAGAAAAAATGTCCGGAAAACTGTAATTTTGATGAACTTTCCAAAGTCTATGGGGCCGTAATTTTGGTAAAAATCAGTGGAGCGGAACAAAACACAAACTTGTTCTGTAGGCCACCATGTTAGACTAACATACCAAAAATCAGCTCAATATCTGGAAACGTGTAGGAAAAAAATCCGCAAAACTGTAATTTTGATGAACTTTTCAACGTTCAAGGGCCGTAATTTCGGTAAAAATCAGTGGAGCGGAACAAAATGCAAAATTGATCTGTAGGCCACCATGTCAGACTAACATACCAAAAATCAGCTCAATATCTGGAAGCGTGTAGAAAAAAAGTCCGGAAAACTGTAATTTTGATGCATTTTTCAGAGTCCATGGGCCGTAATTTTGGTAAAAATCAGTGGAGCGAAACAAAACGCAAACTTGTTCTATAGGCCACAATGTTAGACTAACATACCAAAAATCAGCTCAATATCTGGAAGCGTGTAGGAAAAAAGTCCGCAAAACTGTAATTTTGATGAACTTTTCAAAGTTCAAGGGCCATAATTTCGGTAAAAATCAGTGGAGCGGAATAAATTGCAAACTTGATCTGTAGGCCACCATGTCAGACTAACATACCAAAAATCAGCTCAATATCTGGAAGCGTGTAGAAAAAAAGTCCGGAAAACTGTAATTTTGATGAATTTTTCAGAGTCCAAGGGCCGTAATTTTGGTAAAAATCAGTGGAGCGAAACAAAATGCAAACTTGATCTGTAGGCCACCATGTTAGACTCACATACCAAAAATCAGCTCAATATCTGGAAGCGTGTAGAAAAAAAGTCCGGAAAACTGTAATTTTGATGAATTTTTCAGAGTCCAAGGGCCGTAATTTTGGTAAAAATCAGTGGAGCGAAACAAAATGCAAACTTGATCTGTAGGCCACCATGTTAGACTCACATACCAAAAATCAGCTCAATATCTGGAAGCGTGTAGAAAAAAGTCCGGAAAACAAGTAGGACTGACTGACGGACTGACAGACTGACAGACTGACCGACTGACGGACTGACGGACGGACCAGTCAAAAACATTATACCCCCGCACATTTTATAATAATATCACTTCAAAGATAATACAAAGCACATGTACTGAGGATGTGCCTTCCAGCTGTGGTACCCACACTTCAGAATAAAGCCCAAATATGGGCTTCCAGCACTTTACCAGTTAAGAGGACACGAGGATTGGGGCGAACCAAACACTAGTCACTTCCAATGACATTACAGTACTAGCTGAAATCAAATGTATGCTCTGGAGGACCCATTCGCAATGGGACCCCGCGAAGGTTCGAGATTTGATCCGATTGGAAATCAATTCGATGATTCGATTCGATTTCAATCGTCGTAATGTATTCCATATCCTACCAGGTACCTCCTTTTGAACTCCTTTCCTATCATCAAGTTTCTTGAACAAAACGGTTCAAGGAAATATGGCTTCCGAAACTACGTTGATTCCGTCTTGGAATATTCCGCCGTTTTGAGTGATTTCCCCAAACAAACAAGTCACTGTTGAAAACAACACTAGAGAGAGTAGGGACTGACAATATTTACACTTGTAAGAAGATTCAATATTTACAATTTGAAGAGCTGTGAGATTCGATTCCAGATTCGATTCGATATTTGAAAAATACCACAATTGGTGTCAGACAACCGGACGCAAGCTCCATGCTTGGAGGTTTATTCAGATTAACCTTTTCAGCACGATATACAAATACTTCTGCGTAAAACCAAATTCTGTGGACAAGTTGCACTCAACATAATCGACAACCATTGTTGGAGAGGTATCACTACTACTCCACGGTAGCTGTTGAATTTAAACTATAATGGAACCTACCTTCAAATTGAAAATGGGTTGGCCCAATCGCTCCAGCAGGCATTTTATGCGACATTGTCGAATGAGTTAACTCTACATTTTATCGGAGTGGGGTGTGATAATGATATTCAGCAAACATTTTCACGAATGCCAATATCTTCGAGAACTTGTTGCAACTCATCGCCCTACATCCCTTGTACGGTACGTGGAGAGTGGATTGTAACTAAATCACCCATGGAGTGGAGTAAACACACAAAGTATCACTTTCAAATTATGTACATATGGACAAAAAACCCGGGCAATGTTTCAGCCAATGGACCTCCGGGTTGAACCCGGAGGTCCATTAGCTGGAACTTTGCTTGGGATTGGTATGCTTTGCAACAAACTTGCAATTATTGCTTGGGTAGAATTTCCACTCCGTGGGTGATATAGCGATAATACACTCTACACGTAGTGTATAACTTAAGCACGTTATGTGTTGACCTTCCAGCAGGCCTCTATGCTGTTGTGATAGTGAAGTTGGCTACTACTTCTGTAGAGTGTGCTATAGAGGTGTGAGACCGTTCCCCATGTCTCCAACTGGGAAACCATCCCTCTGTTGAAAGAACTTCTAAAACTTCGTCTTGTAAGACACGTGGTCACATAGACAGATTTGGCGACAGGCCACTCTGCTAGCGGTGAGAAGCATGCCCACAGCCACAATTAGAAAAAGCCCTCGCTCCAACAGTTCCCAACTGGGAAAACACTCCTGAAACCAAGAATCTTCTCAAACTGGGTCTTGTAAGACATGTCACATGTCACAGCTTTGACGTTTCCTTATGCCAACGTGTAAGTTCAGACTACCTTTGAATCATTTCTTGCAGTCTCCATGAAGAAAAAATACCATCTTACTTTGTTGATACATTAGGTTTCTAGTATCACACACACTAACACCAATGAGTCTCAATTTCATCAATCAAATACTGGCAAAAGACCGAGTCATGAAATAAAATGCATTAGATATTGTTGTTACATTTCTTTTCAGACAGGTGAGATTCCACATAGTTGTGTGCAGCTAAGAGGGCCAAACATCTCATCGAACTGCAATCGGATTGAAATGCTCTGTGTGCGTTTACAAACACACTGCTACATACCCAAGCGTTGTTGGAGTTTTTGTTTTGTAAATAAAAATGCACGGCTTTAGGGGTGACAAAAGGAATTTAGGTTAAAACAACAATGTTCAGGTTTGGGCGTTAAATTGAAATATCAACCCTTTAAAACCAAGAGGCCGTTTTCCGGCTCAGGAACATGATACGTCATAAATTCAATAAGTAGGATGGTGCTATGTGAATGTATGGGGTAGTCCAGTCAATATTTTAGACGTGCCCCAAGGCTGCAAGCTGCAAATATTAATTGGACTACCCCAAATAGCGAGTATGGACTCTTCCATCTGCTGCCGTTGAACTAACATGGAATATACCACCAGGGTTCAAAGGATTAAAGACCCTAATAAACATAAAGAACAAGGCATACGTGGGGATAGTAAACCTAACGCATTCCTCTCCACCCGTCTTCACCATGTGAGATCCCCTTTCCAATCACAATTTTCACAAACGAGAAACAGTAACATATCTTAATCGTAGCAAAATCTACCGATCGCAGAACGAAAACACAACACGACTCGTCGTCCCTTGAGTGGCGTAAGGCGTTATCTGTAATGATAACGCAATTTTTCCAACAACTTTTATCGATATAAATTTCGCCACATCTGTATCCTACATTTAGAGTCGAATCAACTACCTTGCAGTCACGAGATTGTTTATAATACTGACAAACAGTGGTATTACAGGTACAGTACGTGGAGAGTGGATTGTAACTAAATCACTCGCGGAGTGGAGTTATCACCCCAAGTATCACTTTCAAATTCTGTACATATGGAATAAAACACAAGCAGTGTTTCAGCCAATGGACCTCCGGGTTTAACCCGGAGGTCCATTGGTTGGAACTTTGCTTGTGATGGTTATGCTTTATAATAAATTTTCAATTATTGCTCGGGTGGAGTCTCCACTCTGCAGGTGATTTAATGATAATACAGCCTCCACGTACTGTAGTATAACCTCTCGTCGAAGCAGTGCGGGATGGAACGGAGTAAGAATATTTATGCTTGAGCGCGGCAACCTAAGGGACTCTATAGCGTATTTTCGTCACCGATCACTTGCTCCAATCTTGTTTCTCAGAGATGTTACTCAACCTTCGGAACACTGATGATGAAATATTATAATTTCAAGAGGCATTTTTCCCCATAATGAAACTTGGAATTCAATCAATTTAATTTTGTTTGACAGGGCTCGTTTTGCTCTGTCAAACAAAATTGAACTGGTTAAACTCCTATTTCCATTTTGAAATTTGGGTATTTTCACAAATGTTTTCAGAGGGTTAATGATACCTCCATCAGTGCACTGTAAATCAAGACTGACATTATTAATTCACATGGATACTGCCGTATTGCAAGCTATCAGGCCACCGGTCGAATTAGGTAAGGATTTTGCGCACACACTACCGTCGGTGTTACGTGAGTCTATTTGGTTACAAAATATAGATATTTTTCGAGCTCCAGTTGTAGATATTCCAGTCAATATGTATTTAATTTCCCCTGAAAATATCAAGATATTGAAACAGTTAGTAATATAACTACCGCTATGGTGAGTCTTTATCCATAATATTTAGTATATAATCATGTCTAATAGTAATGGTACCGTCATCAAATACACGAAGTCTCGATTGAGAAACATGTCTAGCGTTAAATCAATGAAAATGAATATGTGTGACTTTTTTAAGATTTAGTCGAAAAGAATATTTCAGTTAATCGGTAAATCGAACCGACATATTCCATCACATTGTATCTAAAAACAGGCAAAGGACTGCTTAAGAGCCCGACTTTTCAGGTCATAACACCGTCCGATTCGTTTAAGAATGTAACTGTCAGCTTGAGAGAAGCTTGAATGTATTAGTCTTGCTCAAATGTTGTCTTTTTTGTCCAAATAATCTTGGATATCCTTCGAGCTTTCTTATTTCTGCGTATGGTGTCCAGAAAATCAGTTTCTATGGTTTATCTTATGTTTCGAGGAGAAGCACTTGCTGGTAACAGACGACATTATGTATGTTAGGAGAGAACTCTGTGTGCACTCACCCTTTGGGCGTGTACGTAATCAGCGCATCAAACCAGGCACTTGTTGGCATTTCCATATAGATTTGTTGGATAGGGGGCGGGGTGGGGGGGGGGGGGGTGATGCTCGATGCCCAATACTGATTTATTCAATAGCTTTATATTTAGGGTGTTATTCGACAGGAGATGACACTGACTGTCCGAAACTTAAACCCCAATAAATAAATAAATTTAGGGTGATGTGCGAAGGTCCTTTCACAAATACAGCACTACAATGTCATTTTCGATCGGATCTCGATAGCATAAAATAAGACAAAATCAAGAGTAAATCATGGAAAATGAAATGAAAACTATGGACGTGACAACTATTACTTATTCTCAGTTACTTATTCGAAATTCGTTATCAACCGACAATCGATTGATAACGAATGTCGAATAGGGAACTAGGAATAAGTAACGGTTGTCACGTCCCCATTAAAACTCATCTGAGATTCGGTGTTGTTGATGATTTTTTCTCTACAGGCGGGATTCTAATGTTGTAAGCGTGGAAAAGGAAGGAAAAATTTCCACAAGATCGCTACCCGGTCAAGACCGACTTGAAATTCTCTGTCTGCTTCTGCAATAACATGCTGTACAGAACATCATAACTCTAGTCCGTTGTCGACATTTCAGGTCTGCAAATATCAATAGTTGTTTTGAATTATCTAAAATACATTCCAGTTTTACACAAAAAGAACATGGGATAGGACAATACAATATCTGTTTCTGTATTGTGTTCAGTCAACGATTCTCACAATAATCGTGCTGTATTTGGTTTAAAATAAACCTCAGTCAACGGCTGTGTGTTTTAGGAGCAAAAGTGAAAGTTGAGGTATCATATATTGAACAAAAGATAGATGCAGCCGGGCCGGATTTTGGTTTGTTTATTTGCTGGGGTTTAAGGACACTTTCAACAGTCAGGCTATATCGCTGTCGAACCCTATTTAGTACCTGATTTTTTTCACGAGCACCTAGGCCAGGGGTATGGGTATATTTATTATTTATTTACTGGTGCTTAAGGTCACATACTTATGTACAATGGCTAATCGTGACCGTGACAGTTTTATGGGTGGAGGAAACCGGAGTACCCGGAGAGAACCACCGAGGATCGACGAGCAACTGTCAGCTCCTCAACATTCTAAATCTGTTCACTCTCCGCTCAAGCAGGGTTACAGCGGTTGAAGACATGTGCACCATCGACGTGCACTACGCCTTAGTACACGGCGTCATCGTGCTCCTTGTAGGCAACCGAGATAAAGTGCCTTGCCCAAGGACACAACGCGGATCGTCCCGGACGGGGATCGAACTCGGGGCCTCTAGCATTTAAGTCCAACAGTCCACCACTGAGCCACTGCGCTCCCGCATGGGTATGGTATTATCTGCTATAACACACGGGCATTCACTACTGAAGGTAGTGAATGCCCATTTGTTATCGCTGATAATTCTCGACCCATGCATATGGCTATATATCCTGAGCCCGTCCCTGCGAGCCGCCATGAATTGGCTTCCCTTTTCAAAATTTAGTTGTCGCTGGGATATTTTTGTCTGGAAAACATTGTGGTAACTTGCTGAGAAGTCACCGGAGGGCTATACTAACATTCTATTTTTCTGGGTTTTTTTCCCGATGAGGCCACCGAACCCCCATCGAGGAGAGAGGGATCTCCCACCTATCTTGTGCTCCATGATGGAGATGTGGCCTTTCACCCAGTCTAGAATCCCGCAATGTGCCTCGACCAGAGTGTTACATCCTCGACATATTCAGGTGGGAACTATGAAAAACTATCTTTCTGATAATATCCACTTCTGCCTTTTTGACAGATGCCGCCAGAATTGTGAAGCAAACTTTCGTTTGATGTTTTCAATTGCAGGTAAAAGAGTATGTTTGGGCGAATCGCTTGCACGAATGGAGTTAACAATCTTCCTGGCAGCCTTGACGAGACACTTCGAATTTCTTCCAAAAGAGAAAGAAAGTCCTCCACCAATGGAGGGCATACTTGGGGAAACGTTTGCACCAAATAACTACATGGTCCGTGCCGTTAAACGCACTTCGAACTGACTGTACTCTGGATTACCAGACTAAACTTTTCAGCTTGGCGTGATAATATTCGTGCGTAACTAAAATCAAACATCATCCCCTTCACTATCTTCTGTTGAATTAGTCCCGTAGAACTGATCAATTGTGTTTACAAAGAACGCGGGGGAAAGGACTAGGTATTAAACCTCTGTGTAATTGCTACAACTACATGTAAATGACAACCAGGAAAGCAACATGAAAAGGACACGCATGTTTTCAGCCAATGAACATCTGGCTTGAGGTCAGATTTCAATTGCACATGGGTAGAGAAACTGGCACTTGCAAGTGTCTTGTTCACACTCCGGACTCAAAGTGTCAACCCAGTACATGTACCTGGTACCTCCCCGTACCTATGGAGTGCTTTTACCCTAAAACACGTTTGCTCACTACTTTATAAGATGGAAAGTTTGTGTCAGTTTAACACTCCAAATCCAAAGTGTTAATCCAGTACTCGGTACTCCCCAGTACCGACTGTAGTGTTTTTACCCCAAAACTCAACGTTTTCCTCTCTACGTTTCCTCCCACACCCATGCTGGATGCAGTAATCTTTACACTAAAACACAAAGTTTATCCTCCACTTTACAAGACACATACCCGTAAATACCACATATTTCCTCTCAACTCCACGCTGGTTGTAGAGATTTTTAGCCTAAAAACACAAAGTTTACACACTACTTTACGAGACACACATCCGTAAATACCAAGTAACTCACCCATCTTCACCCTGACAGGTTCATCCCCTTAATCAAATGAACCATCCACTCCCTCGGTGGATTTTACTTCTAATTTCCACCTTGCTGATTGAGACACACTGCCCCTGACACGCTGTTATTCCTCGAATCCGTCATACAGCATAATTTTAACCCCATTCCCACTGAGCAAATCGACAGTTTTACCGTTGTAGAATAACCCCACACCTGTGACAGCTATAGACCTATCCGAGATTCCCTTCACTCTCGTTGGTTTGAAAGGCCTGGCTTAGGCGAAACAAGTTACCCCCTGCGGTACTTGTTTCCGGATGAGTGATTTACGAGCTCACATATTACCAACGCCAGTGTTATAATAGACCTTGATCAATACAAAGCCCCAGATGCTAGACACACCCAATTTGAAACCCATAACCCCGAGCACAAGAGGCGAATCTCCAAACCTGTGAATGCCAAATGTCGCAGGATGGAACATATCGCCCGATTTGATTTATTGCTGCCCCGGCGCTCAAAACGTATCTGACCCAATAGCGAATACAAGACTGCAAATGCTAGACACTCCCAGTTTGAAGCCTATAACCCACGAGCAGTATGTGGCGTCACTCGATCGAGCAAATGTCCTGGGTGGCCTAGAAGGCCGGGTCTAACAAGTAATAGGGTCTTTAGATAAGTATCCTATAAAAAGCATCCTCAAATAATACAATACCAAGCCATAGGTATCCTCAAATACCGATTTGAGTCGAAGAGCAGTATGTGCGAGTCACTCGAACGAGCAATTGTTCTATAGCTCATTTGCTCGAAAGGATTCAAGCCGTTCGAGCAATATGTCGAGTCACTCGATCGAGCAATTGCTCTAAAGCTCATTTGCTCAATGGGCTTCGAGTCGTTCGAGAAATGAATTCAGTAACTGCTGGATAGCTTATTGGTTTTGGGAATGAGGTAGGCTTTTGTTGTACACAAGGGAGATAACTATGCATACAGCTTATAGGAAATCAAGCAATCTGATTGGTTAGTTACCTGCAGTAAAGCGAACTGATTGGATTATCTGGAAAGCAAGAACAAGAGTACTTGTGATGGGTTTAGAACTAGCCTGAACTGACCAGAAAATCTAAATATAGTAACAAAACTGTTCCAATGGATAGGCTCTTGTAGTCTTCTGGAGTATAATCCGATTCAATCGAACGCCTCCTATAGCACTATTGAACACCAGTGGGTTTGGGGTAATAAATAACAATACACAGAGACGCTTTAATTATTGATAACAAGTAGGATTCGTGGGGAATTTGAGTCTAGTAAACAATTATCGGGTTGTTTGTAGTAATTAGATATACTCTAGTCCAAAGGAACTTATACCCCCCTCGGTACTATAGCACTATGCGCTGCTATTATAAGCCATGGTATGGCGATCCTAAAAAAAGATTCTGCGGAAATCCGCAGTAAATAAAGTCGGTTTTGGGGGTTTGGAGGGATTATCGGGTAGTTTGTAGTAATTCTGCGAATCGGGAAATTGCTATTATTCAATCGAACATACCCTCCTAACATACTCCCGTCTTGTTGTAAGGCTTTGGGTCACATAGCAACCACGTTCTACCATAGAAAACAAGATGGCGGCCTCCAGTATACAAAATGGTCGACTGAAACACGTATCACCCCAAAAACACGCGCTGCGCATGCGCACTAGGACCACGTATGGGGATGACGTCACAAGATGGCCGCTCACGCGGTTTGCCATGACAACCAAACATGGGGGCACCAGGTCACGTGACTATGACGTCACTTCCTAGGTCCCCCGCTAGGTCCCTCCAATGTGGGACAATCTCCACATCTCCTACTACTGATGTTTATCGACACATTCGCCCGCCATAATCACAAGTGTCGGAATCAGATGTCATAAACCTAGAAATTGTGTCGTGTTCCCATATTGTACACACCTTCCATCAAAAAGTCTATTCATTTTTCAAATAAATAGCCTATGGATTTTTCACAATTCAGTATTACAAATAAATCTACAAAGGAAGCAACCCGCCCGTCATTTTATCGAATAATGTAACTGTCCCCATTGTGCAGAAATGTGTGACCTTAAACACAAATAAATAAAAAAAATAATGTAGCTGTCATTCTGTTCGTTTATTTGTGTTTGCTAGTTTATTGAGGTTTAACGACATTTTCACCAGTCACGGTCATATCTTGATGCACAGTTTTATGGATGGAGAAAGAATAAGTGCTTGGTGGAGAGAATCTCCGAGCAAATGCATTATGTTTGCAGTCCTTTAAAAAACCAGTCACAGGTAGACAGCTAATTATAACCCAGTCAATCTATAAATAGACTTTAGCACATGACTGGTTGGTCATGATTGACAGTGACTGCTGGGACAACATTCACTATGTCAACAAACACCCAGCTGATTAGTGTTTAATTAAATGATGTTGTTGCTGGAATACATAAAGTGGTTCGACATCTTCAGGACCATGGCGTAAATATCGTAGTGGTTGGGACCTGGGAGCCTAAATGACGATCCATGGAAGTCCTTTCGTTTTCGAAAAGCGAGTTGTGTACCTTGTTAATATTTATATACCATTATGGGGGCACGTCAGCATCGATTCAAAAATGCTATCAAATATCATTGTTCTTTCGATTTCACAGCTTGTACCGAGTACCTGCGCAGTAACTCAACTGTGCGTTTCCCAGGCGTGGGCTAAATTCACTGATGCATTGGTAGCGAATTTCCACTCCGCGGGCGAATTTTTTACTATTACCTCAATCAGCATGCCAGGTAACAAGGAAATGCAAACGAAATGCAAACAAACAACATATGTAGGCTACTGTGATTTTCAGCAGTGCAAAAGCTAAAACTCGAACGAAATGTCGATGTGAGGCGGTTGTTTTGTGGTGAATAAACATTTGTAGAAATATGCGAACGGGCATTTAATCTAATGCAATATGTTTTGTGAGAATAACGCACGTTGAAAATATCCATCGAACAGAAAACAACGAAGAAAGGTTCTAGCCTTATTTGTTTGTTTGTGTGCTAAAAACAAAAATGTTATTTCTCGTGCTCTGTTCAAAACACGAGCAGCTTCTGCCCACCCAAGTTCGGACCTGTAGTTGAAACCAAGTTCCGTTTAAAATTCACCATTCCAACAGAAACCTTTGGGGAGTACATTCACACACCGTGATTTAAATAAATGCACATCCTCTTCGGGAACCTCTGAAAGCAAAGAATGCTGGTCTACTGATGTAGACATTTATCTACTGCACCAATCAGATTGCGGGGGGAGGGGGGGGGCACACTGGAACTTACTCCAAAGTCTCAATGGCGAGAGAGATGCGATACTTTTTTTTCTCCGCAAATGTATTCTCCAGTCTGAATTCGTTTAACTTGGGCTGTTAAAGAGTTTACATCTTCCAAAAAGGGAGCGCAGTGGCTCAGTGGTAGACTGTTGGACTTCCCCGTCCGGGTCGACCAACGTTGTGTCCTTGGGCAAGGCTCTTTATCCCGGTAGCCTACATGGGGGGAACGATGACGCCGTGTACTAAGGCGTACTGCACGTCGATGGTTCATGTCTTCAACCGCTGTAACTCTGCTTGAGCGGAGCTTGAACAGAGTTAGAATGTTGAGGAGCTGACAGTTGCTCGTACATGTTCGGTGGTTCTCTCCGGGTACTCCGGCTTCCTCCACCTGTAAAACGGTCACGGTCACGATTAGCCATTGTGCATAAGAATGTGACCTTTAACACCAATAAATAAATAATAAATAATCTTCCAAACCTGCATGGGGCTTATTATGGAAATGTTTGAATATGCCTTATATGCCGCCATATTTTTCGTTTTATTTGGTTCGTTCTTTGTGTTTCTTGCTGTTGGGGGTGGGGGGGGGGGGTGGATACACACAAATACATAGGCTCTACAGCAGAATTTCCAGAATTTCCAGAATTTCTCTTTCTTTGCGGGGAAGGGGCAAAACTCTCGCTCTGACGTCCATAAATGAAAGCCTACCCTTTGACAGCTAATGTGAATCGAATTCGATTCACATTAGCTGTCGATGAGTTTATTTTACCATTTGCCTGATATCATCAAACCTGCACGGGGCTTATCGGAATGTTGAAATAGGCCTTACGGGGCCGCATGATTTATTCGTTTTATTTGGTTCTTTCTTTCGACGAGTAACTCTCGAACTCTCCAACTGACTACAAGAAGGGTTAGTATTGGTTGAAGGCAAGTGAACCGTGCTACTACTTGGGCAGTCGGGATAAAGTGTAATGCCCGTGGGCACAACGCAGATCGTAATCGATTTGAAGTCCAAAGCGCTACAAATGAGCTATCGTCTTCCTGCAACATTCCTTCTTTCATCGCATGTTTTCATGTTTTCTTTTTATTTGGTAGATGTTTCAATGTTAGATTTAAATTAGATTGTAACATCTATTATGTTTGAATCTGTATTATGGATTTGTAAATTATATATGTTCTATTCTTCATAAAATTAGAAACCCTGAAGGCAATATATATCCGGGGTTTAATTCAGTTGCTTCTAATGTTTTCTGCTGCCAATCTGTTTTGAAAATGCATGTTTTACTCTCTTCTTGAAACGGAGATATATGTTACTACTTGTGAAGCCTAGTGAAAAGATATACCTTCTAGCACCAACCGCGGACAACTTTTGACAAAAAACAAGTTTTCAGAAAATGGAAAGATTGATGAAAGCAGGGACCCCAAAATCCAAAAAGTGGGGCAAATATCACACGTCTCTCCTACCCAACACTGTGTCTTCCCAAGTATTAGTTTGACCATTCCAGTTAAAACTTTACAGTGCGATTGAATTATTGGGTATTGAAAGACACTGTCGCAAGATATTTCAGACGTTTAACCCTTTACCTAACACGAAAGGCAGACGACACTTGAAAACAAACTTCTTGAATAACTAACTTTTTTTCATTTTTTGCGTCAAAAGCATGGCTTATGACCCCCCTCACTGGAACGAGTTCAACGTGCTCGTTCCAATGAGGAGTCATAAGCTATGTTTTTGAGACAACAAATATGTTGAAAAAATAATGATAATTGCATGGTGATTTTTGTGAATAGCGCTGACCGGTTTTACCCGTTATGTTGGGAAAGGGGTTAATCACAACCGAGCGTTTCGAGTGTTATGATAAAGTAATCGAGATTTTTAATCTCATTCTGAAAAATTGTTTGTCTCTGAGTTTTGATTTGCTATTGTAGACAGGCAGTAATACCCAGAATGTAAGTAGTCAGTTTCGGATATGGAATATATTTTCCCAAGAGCGAAGGATGTCGCCGCAAAGCAAGCAGATGACGAATTGTTGCACTCAAGCGAAGATATAATTCGCGAATTTCATTTCGACGCGACGATTTGGCACCTGAAAATTAAATTTAGCGATTTTTAATCTCATTCTGCACATTGGTCTCATTGTAGTTAGTATTTGTGTTTGTTGTACAGCGAGGCTCACATTGCATGCATCTCACCATGCAGAAATTGCAAGACTGGATACAAATTTTTAACTTTATCGCAACGCTCGCATCGCATTTGGTCTGTGAAGTGATTCAGGGAGCCCCAGACTATCGATGCAATGAAAAATCACACCTTACCGAATAAGGATAACATAGAAAGGTATCATTTTTAGGAAATGCCATATGTGGGCACGGGTATGTGTGTGTGTGGGGGGTGGGGGAGGGGGGAGTTTCAGATATACTAAGACTCCATAAGAGAACCTTTTGGGTGGAAATCCACGTGTCAATGTACGAAAAGGTAGGAAACAAAGAAAACTGAGGTTTCGTTTCATGGGACGGGTGGTGAGAGGTACACCACACCCACCGACAGCAATTCGACCGAACAAAAATGCCTTTCATCGACCAGTAGCCGCTCCTGGAAAATACAATTTATGTGTGGTGGTTCTGAATCAAAATGTGTGTCTGAAACTAAATGAGAACCTATCGCTGGGAAGTAGCTATTTTTGCGGTTACCCTTTTTACCTAACGTGATAGAAGATGACACTTAACAAAATGATGAAAAATATTTTTGAACGACAAAAAATTTAGATTTTCTGTCTCAGAAACATAGCTTAGGACTCCTAATTTGAACGGACTAAACTAACTCGTTACAATGCGGGGTCATAAGCTATGTTTCGGGACAAAAATTATAAAGAAAATGAAATACGAATGGGTTCAAGTCGATCGAGCAATGACTTTTCATTAACTGCTCGATAGTTTATTATGGGAAATCATGAACCCTGTTTCTAGGTATTTCACTCACGGAATCCCTTTTAGAAAACGACTGTTGTTATGGAATCCCTTTCTTGCTTCTGGTCGGAAACGCGAACTGGTTCTGCTTTGCTTTTCCGATCAACTAAAATATTCAATCCCATTGAATCAAAAATAGACGATGGTCTATTAAAAGGCTAGACTGGTTCCAGACCATAACAGCGTCAGATTAATTTCAAACTTTAACTATGGGTTTGAGAGCTTGATTCCTCTTTTCGAGGATGTAAATGTGTGGTCACCTCTCTTAGTAAACATGAGACAACTGGATACTGCCTTGTTCTCCTCCACCAACGCCCGCCTTGGGGAGGGCAATTCCAAATGAAGTTCATTTTAACAATGTCGCCTCTAAAAATAGAATCAGATGTTATCTACGGATGCATCCCAATTTTTGTGTGAAATGTACGGATTATATGCATCGCATATGGAGGAGACGCGGAGAATTGGTTACTGCAGACAACGTCATCGAACATGAAAGATATGGCGGAGGTAGTGTGATGTTGGTGGAAAGCATTAAAGCTACATGAAAAACCGACCTCGTTTTCCTTTATGGAAACCTTAACCCTTTACCTAACATGAAAAGCAGACGACACTTGCAAAAAAAATTCTTGAATAACTCATCTTTTTCATTTTTTGTCTCAAAAACATTGGTTATGACCCCTCGTTGGAACGAGCTCGTTCCAACGAGGGAACATAACCTATGTTTTTGAGACAAAAAATAATGAAAATTAACTGGCGATTTTTGAGAATAGCGCTGAATGGCTTTGGCCGTTATGTTGAGTAAACGGTTAATGGTGTGTGCTATTGCATCGAGGTCATCACAGAATTTTCACTCCATTTGTTCTGTAGTAGCCGGATTTTTTTTTTGCTTCCACAGAACAATGTGCGCCACATTCAACTAAACCTACCACTGATCGTCTCCATAGAAACAACATGCAGGTGTTAAACTGGTTGGGAAAATCCCTTGTCGTAATCTCCATTGAGAATGCGTGGGACCTTGTGGTCGTCACAGATCACTCGAGAACCATATTCTTATCAATACTAATAACCCTCAATCTCCAAATCTTCAGCCTATTCAACCCATGATTGCCAAATGATCGAACTAAGCTACGGTTAGACATTCCCTGGATAATAGATAGCTCTTGGTTCCAAGGTTACCTTTTTATCCTTCTACGTGGCTTAAACAATCCCATCCCCATGGTCTCCATGCGCTAAACTGGACCGCTGCATACATTGTATGAGCAAGTAGACCAATCGTTGCATCGGTGCACGGTTCGAGTTACTGGCAGAGCGACTCAGCATCTTATCTGGATATTGGACATTCACTTTGACAGAGTCTTGTTGTAGCGTATGCTAGCTGAAGGAGCATAGGCATAAGCACCCATGGCTTTCATTACTACTATGTATTGATGAACCACTTCGGGCAACCATTTAGGGACAACTGTTTAGATATCTGAGACGACCACTTTTGAGACGCCAGCGATTGAGAATAATATCTCATGTTATACCGCCACCACTGTTGCTCCACAACAGTCTTCTAAAACAGACTGAAACGTCCTGCCATACTACAAATTACTCGCATCGTGTTACAGGTTCTGATTATGGCTCGAATTTGTCGATATTTTTTTATATTTTAGAATCACCCTGATCCCAAATTCGGAAGCTGAATAAAACCATGTTCTAGATATTCAAACTTTGGAAAAATGTACAAACGAACCTGCACGGTCAGTTCAGTCTTGCTGATATTGCTTCCCTCGTGCATTATTTTCCCCAAAACATTTCAGGATCCGAACATGTCCATACCTGCTGCCGTTCAATAGACCGGTGGATAGACGAGTTCCTTCAGCTGAATCACTGACAGGGGAGTGCATATCGCGTGCACGGTATATTGTAACGCAATGATGAACGACCGGAGGTGTAAACGTGATTTGTCCTGAATGTGATGGCTCTCAAGTCCCTATTGATAGAATGCCCTACCAACATCATGAAGACATCATCGAGGGATGCCTTGTTGATGTGGCTGGAATATTAGTCGATCGGGATCATACAGTACGTGGAGAGTGGATTGTAACTAAAACACCCGCGGAGTGGAGTATCACCCAAAGTATCACTTTCAAATTCTGTACATATGGACAAAAAACACCAGCAAAGTTTCAGCCAATGGACCTCCGGGTTTAACCCTTGGCTGAAACTTTGCTTGTGGTGGTTTTGCTTTGCAACAAATTTGCAATTATTGCTCGGGTGGAATTTCCACTCTGCGGGTGATTTAATGATAATACACTCTCCACGTACTGTAGTTACTAAAAACCAAGACTTCTTGGAAATGCGTCTGTAGTTGGATAAATAAGATGTGACACAAATTCTTATTTGATTAACACGTACCGAACTCCAAATGAATCCCCAAAATAGACCGAATCCGGTCCTACAGACCTCTATTTGTATAGACGACGGCGTGTGGGACATGTAAAGACCCAATTCAGACAAAAATGTACAAGTGATAGGAAGTGTCCCTCCCCCAAACATTAAGCGAAGCAATGATCGTTACCAGTGGCATAGCACCAATGCAAACCAATTTGTTTGAATACCCTTTGAATACTGTGTGCAAATAATTTTGCACGAACGGAAAAGTGAAAGATTGACTGATTGATGATTTTATTCTACGGTATACATGTACATGTAGAATACAGTGCGTGGAGAATGTATTATCACTAAATCACCCGTAGAGTGGAGATTCCACCCAAGCAATAATTGCAAAGCAGAACCAGCACAAGCAAAGTTTCAGCCAATGAACCTCCGGGTTAAACCCGGAGGTCCATTGGCTGAAACATTGCTTGTGTTTTTGTCGATATGTACACAATTTGAAAGTTATAGCTTGGGTGATAACTTCACTCCAAGGGTGATTTAGTTACAATCCACTCTCCATGTACTGTACAAGTGAAAGGGGTAATACAGGAAGTACAGAAAACACTATGGAATTGGATACAAACCGTTATGACATGAGATCAGAGTAAACATGTATACCGTAGGGAGGTGACATAGCCAGATTGTCAGCCCCCCCCCCCCCCCCCACACACACACACATACACACAAACACACATCCTTCCGATTCAGTTAAATATTACTTTGTGTCAGACCAGTGGTTGAATCACCTTCGCACCAATTCTACGTACATTTGCAACATGAGTGGAAGACTTCGGAAGCTAGGGACGCGAGTCAGAGCTGAAGGATTACGAGTCTACTTATAGTTAGTATAAGAAATGTAGTTGTTTTGATATAATTTAATTTTACATAGTATTATGAGTAAATCCAAATTTGAGTTGGTTGGGTCAATAGACCACTGTATACCGAAACCAATGCGATGGACCTATAACCAAACAGATGAAACCTAAATGTTATGAAGCCAGGAGGATTTAGTCAAATCGCCAAGTTTAGTAACAGCCCACAAACTACCCGAAGAAAAGAAAATGAAAGAAAACCGGTTTAGTCTATTGAACTGCCTATCTCCTAACCAGTGGTAACTATGGTCTCCGTGCTTGAACTCTACTTTACAATGTTCGCAATTAAACCAGTAGAAATCACTGAAGTAAATGGATGGGGGGACTCTAACATTTGAAACCTACAGCCCGAAATTTAAATCTCAGATTTTTCGCCCTAAAACTCTCTAAATAGTTTAGGTTAATCAAATGCATCTGTGTCGAAACATTTTGTCAGTCCATACTGAAATGTACGCCTGCATGTGATTTGTCGTAATCCCTCGTCCAAACCATTCCGGAATTTGGGGTATGCAAATGTAGGAAGGGCTTCACGAGATTTGGTTATCGATCTTCCCTCTTGCAACAAGCCGAACTGTCGAGTTCACCGTCCAAGTCTCTCACCGACAGCTCCGAGAAAAAATGATAAAAGATACTGGAAGATTGTTGTTTCTCCAATCCTAGATTTAAAGAGTCACTTGGAGCGAAAAAAGATCGCCTATTTTTACGATGCTTTCTTTGAGAAATAAAGGGCCGCTGTGGGTGTTGTATTTCACGTTGGTTATTATTCTGATGGAGCGTTTCTGCTGCATAAATAATTTATTTTTGACTGCTATTTGCCACATACCTAAATCCTATACATCAAGTGGCTTTGCACAAAATGCAAACTACAGAATCCTCATACAGTTATGTAGCAGAATATATTTTACCTCATTTAAGATATAATTGACTCGAGCTATTTTAGAGCAGATGTTTCATATGTGGGTCTTGTATGAAAGATTCTCATCGACAGTAATAGGAATTTTAGTGAAGTTTCAGTCAAATCTGATGCGACTCTAGTTATTTTTATTTGGTTATTTATGATTACATCATTGTACAAGGAAATATTTCTTTTATTACTGGGATTAATAATGATAAATTTTGTTTTTGATGTTTGCAGTAGAAGCTGGTTTGCAGAACACCACAAGAAGATCTTTTCGAGTTGAGTTAGTATGATTCACAAATACGTTTATGTCAGAGCCAGGAAAATACACTGTTGTATCATCTGCAAATGATACGAGATTCAAAGACGTCGCCGGAAGTGATTGGCGCATGCGCATAATGTTGATCATTGAAGGCAACGTATTGTGATAGATAGCTTTTGAACCAAATCAAACTGACTCCATGTATTTTATCGCGTTCTAGTTTGTGTAATAGGATATTGTGTTTTATCGTGTCGATAGACTGAGAAAGATCGAGAAAGCTGCCAGAATGTTACTTTTGCTTTCTTTATTATTTTCTTCGGTGACATGCAGCAATAACTGAAGGGCAGGACGAATTGAAGAGTGTTTCTTACTTACGGAATGACTTTGCGGTAACCGGTTCTCGTCAGATCAACGACGTTTAGCAAAGTGGAGCCCGCTTAGTCCTTGGATGGGTGACCGTCTGAGCGATCGATTCGGACTCCCGCGTTGTGTCGTTGGGCAAGGAACTTAACCTCGATTGTCCACATGGGTCACGATACCGCCGTGTACTAAGGCATACTGCACGTCGATGGAGCTCATGTCTTCAACCAATCCAACACACGCCTGTGCTGCAGTGCGGAGTTACGATTCTGGGGAGATGGCAGCTGCTCGTCATCACTCGGTGGTTCTCTCCGGGTACTCCGGCTTCCTCAACCCGTAAAACTCACCGATACGATATGACCTTGGCTGTTAAAGTGTCGGTAAACCTTAATAAATAAATACTTACAGAAGCCATATTGTTGGGGAGTAAAAACATATTTGTCTAAGAAATTATAAAGGAGGTCCGTCATAATTTTCTCCAGAATTTAGGTAGAATACTAACTGGTCTGCAATTATTATTGTTATGTGGGTCACCAGATTTATAAATGGGGACAACTTTAGCTACTTTCATTCTGCTGGGAAAAATGCCTCGACCAAACGAGGTGATGACAATGTGAGTCAATGATGGGGCTATTATAACAATTATATGCTTGAGTAGAGACGGGGATAAAAGCACCTGGAACTTAGTTAAACACCCCCTGAGATGTTTCAAGACAGTGAAGTTGCTGTTACTGATTATTATGTTTTAATGATTGCTTTGTCTTGCAGTACATTTCATCTAGTGAAATATGATGTTTCTGGTTGATTGCGTACCCCAAACAGAATCTCTTCGTCACGTGAAGCATGCTTTCCACGAATGTCACAAAAACGCTTGCAATATTTGGGTATAAAACGAGACAATTTGTCACTTCTTTTATCGGTAAATGTTGACATGGGAAGGAGGAGACAGTCAGAGGCAGTAAGAAAGCAAATCGTTGGCATGCATGCAACAGGCTTGTCATTCAAAGCTATTGGAAGGCAACTTCGCTATAGTCATTCTGTCATCAGCAGACTTATCCGAAAATATCAACAAACCAACGATATTAAAGACCGACCAAGGCTTTTCCTCGGGAAGATCGGAGTCTGGCACGCCTCATTAGGCGTGAACCCTTTGCTTCAAGTGGGGATTTGAAACGCTTTTGGCTCCCCATCAGGTGTCTGTGCAACAGAACTGTCCAAAACCGTGTCAAAGCACTGGGTATGAGTTCCAGAAAGGTTATCAAGCTTCCAGCTCTGTCCGATCAGCATCAAAGACGACGTTTGGAAGGGTTATGGCACGACAACATTGGAATCTCGGGACATGGATGAGGGGACATTGGTCAGACGAGAGTAGGTTCCTGCTTCACGTCACAGATGGTCGCATGAGAGTGTGGAGGCATAGAAATACTGCTTACGTACCCGGGAACATTAGACCTACTGTTTCCTACGGTGGATGATCAGTAATGATCTGGGGATGCCTCTTGCTTGATTGAACTAGATGTGGTGACTGTACGTGGGAATCTCAATGGTCATCAGTACATCCGGGACATCCTCAACCCGGTTGTCATGCCTCATTTTGACAACCTCTCGTTGACTACTCTGCAAAGCCACGTCGTTCCCAAGCTGTGAGAGCATTCCTTCAGGACAACTCTATAATAACACTACCTTGGCCTGCAATGAGCCCCGATTTGAATCCCTAAAAAACATCTGGAACTTTCTGGGACGTCGTGTGTAAGCAAGGGATCCGCCTGTACAGAATTTGGCCGTTTTTGGAAGCTGCATTGAATGAGGAGTGGCAGCAGTTGCATCTGGACAGCATCAGAAGGCTGGTAGCATTAGGAGGAGGGAGGAGGGTTCATGCTGTCATGGTACGTGGTGGATACACTCGCTACTGACGTCAGACACTGCTATTGTATTCAGGAGATCACAAGTTACCTTTTTTCAGTAATTATCGGCAATGTTTCCTCATGGACCATTCCAGCACCATACTTTCAATCAAAAGCATTTGTGACAGATATGTAGTGCCATTAAAATAATGCATATTTTCATCATTGTGTTGGCTTTCATTTGTCAATAGACGATTCTTTTCGCAAACAATCACGTTTGGCATCCTTAAAGACAGAATGAAAGTAATGACAGTTTCTATTAACACCACTGCGAAAAAATCAGGTATGCTTAAATAAGTTCCAGGTGTATGTTTTCGCAAGCTTTGATCTTTTTGGCTTTCATCCCTTTCACGATATTAATTATTTCCTGCACGGAGGTGGGATTCAAGACGAAACTATTCGAAAAATTTCCAGACATGATGTCGAAGAATGATTTGTTTTCCCTTTCTATCTTACTTCTAGCTTTGGTTCCCATGTTGACTCAAGAATTTGTTAAATTCCGGGACGACCACGTAAAGATCACTTATGGTCGTGTCATTTATGAGAAAATGGGATGGAATTGTCGAGTCATTTTTGGCCCTTTTTATTACGTCGTTTAATATTTTCCATGTATTGCGGGGTCATAACCTATGTTTTTGAAATAAAAAAATGAAAATAATTAGTTATTCAAAAATTTTGTTTAGAATTGTCGTCTGTTTTTCATGTTAGGTAAAGAGTCATGAAATGAACGAAATGGTTTTGCGCGCCAAAGGCGCACATGGGCCATTTGGGGCAGTCCCCTTTCGATCCTCGTTAGCTGTTTGTTGTTGTTGTAGGATGTCAAGGCGAGGTGGAGGAGGAAAAGGAAGGAGGGAGGTGGCTTAACTCCGTCTAGGCTTCTTCCGGCTCTTTTTCTTTGGAGGTGGTTGAGATTGTGATGTGGAAGTCGACGATGTTGAGTTTAGTGACTGGATTGCGTCTAATTCCTTTCTGGAATTTGCCTTGGATTGTTCCCTGAACTCGTGGGTTTCGGAGGCGATTCGGTTTCCCATCTCAATTGCTCGCTTTCCCATCTCTATTACTCTCCTTATTTCTTAGGTGGTGACTGCAGACTTAGGTGGCTGTATTGCTGAGATTGCTGAGATTGACACACCCGGGCTGTCCGTTAGAGAAGGAAGTGGGGAGTGAGGGGTGGGAGGTGGTGAAAAGGCAACCTCCGGTTCCTCCTCAGTCTCCACCAGACTTTCCTCATCCAACAGTACCGGCTCAGGAGCTGGCAGTTGGTTGGGTGCACTAGTGGGACTAGGAGGGGCACTGGCAGCTGCCTTCAGCACTTCCATCCTCTCGCTCACCTCTTTCTTCCTATTCCGGAAAGCCTCCAGGCGCAGGGCTTCTGCGCTTGGTCGAAGGACTCTTCTTTTTCTTCCTCTCACTCTTTTCAGGGCATCCGTGCCTCTTCGGGTGAGGACCAGTGGGAGAGGGGATCCTCTCTCCAAAGGTACTACCTCTCCCCGAAGAGGGTGGTGTATTGTTCTCTTCAATGATGAAATCCAAGGTCTCTCTTGCCTTTTTCCTGGATAGTCCAGGAGATAGGGTAAGAGACGCCCAGAGCTAATATGGCTTTCTCTAGTCTAGCTGGTATTTCCATGTCAGTCGAGATGCTCACGCTCTGGAGTCAGAAGTGCAAAAAATTGAATGAAAATGTGCTGATTTAAAGAGTTAACTAGTTTACAGTACTTTTTATATTTGTTTATATTCTCGTTCGTGGGATACTTTAGTTTACGGTTATAGAATCTCAATTTGTTGTTTGATGAAACAAGGAGACTTTTTGTCATCCACGGTTGACATTTAATGAATCAATTGTTCAAACAAATTCGTGTGAGAGGGAAAGCCTGTTCAAACGCATTATGAATAATATTTGTTAATGTGTCATGAGCTGTATTTGGACAACCTGACGCCAAAATAATTGAGAAGTCACACTCCGAAAGTATATTAATAAAATTATGTATTGTCTCTTCATTAACTTTATGTGTCATTATTGAGGGCGGATCTGCAGTCTTTTTATGCTCCTTTTCAATAAAAAAAATGTACCAAAATGGTCCGATACGTCCGTTATTATAATTCCTGAGACGACAGTATGCGTGATATGATTTGAGAAAATATGGTCGATCAGAGTGGCCGAGTGTGGTGTTACTCTAGTGTAGTACGAGGTAAAAACCATTGACTAAACATCAAATCTGTAAAGCTTGCTTTTTCAGAATATGAGTCAAATTTCAACAGATCGATGTTTAAATCACCCATAGTGTACGACGTTTTTTTTCTTTATTAAGGGCATCCGTGATAATAATAGATTTGCAGAGAAAGAGATCGAAATCAGCTTTGTTGGGGGGGGGGGGGGGTGGCGGTGGAGCGTATTGAGTCTATAGATAACTACATGTACTATTAATTTAGATTTACAATGTTTGATCTCTACAAAAAGCGACTCAAAAAATGTGGTATAAATACATTTAGATCGCCTCTTACGTGGTAGCTAATATCGCTTTTTATGTATAAACCCTCCACGCCTCGACCATCGTCCCCATTCGGTCTGACATTGTTTAAAAGATTATGATAACCGTCTAATTTATATGAGATGCTTGGTTGTTTCTGAAATAACTCTGTAAGGACGACTATGGAATCGAATTTGTCTTCTCTTTCTTATAGGGAAGGTAGGAGAGTACCTAAGGATCCCCAGTGAGCAGATAAACTTTGAATATTAATATGAAACAGGGAGAAATGACAATAGTTATTCAAGGTTGAACGAAACTCATCTGGTAGAGAGTAGGCACAATCCAAGTTATGTACTTTAAAAGGGGAATCGTCCTCATCGGTTAAGTCACCCATTTTATTGTTATACAGGCTTATGAAGTCGAATTCGCCACCCCTCCCCCACACCTCCGAATCTCGTCCAAAGTAATGTCACCCGCGGTGGTATATCTCAGCATCGACGGGAACGACACAAGGAAGAGTGTAGCACAAATAATCTAAGTTAGTGGTATAGGGTATGAACAATATATTAATAGTGATCTGACACGAGGTATATTCCATCATTTAATCAGTTGCAGAATACAGAACAATAAACTTAAGTATATAAACGATTATATGTACAGGGGTGCACACCAGGTGCAAGCAAAACATATGCTCCGCATGACTGCAAGGCTGACTCTCACCAATGTGTATACGATGGAGATAAAGAAACGATATGTTAGCTGATAAATGTAAATGCTGGGGGACACAACTGATTGCATAAATGCATGGAAAGGAAGATAGAGAGAGACAGAGAAAGAGTGGTAAAAAGGTATAAATTCAATGGCTGTGTATATTTGTGTCAAGTGTCAATGCAATATAGCAGCCATGTCTTCAATCTAATTTACTTGATCAACTGGAGGTTTCTAAGCTGTGTGTGTCACCAGACCATGTCATGCCTACTGATAGCAGCCACGACATAAATAATATTTTGCTTATTTAAATCTGACCTATCACAAACCAACGGAATGTGAATCTAGGCACTCTCCGTTAATTTGCGACAAAACAATTTTGAATAACAAATTCAGACCACCCAAAATAATCTAGCCTTCAGCCAGTTAAGATTATACTTACTGGTACTGGACTTAACCCTTCACCCAACGAATCTCCCGCATCCGCCCGCGTAATATGCAACTTCAGCAGCTGAAAAAATATTATTTTTCGAAAAATTTCAACAAAACCATATCATGTGACCCCTCTTTGGAACGAGCTCGTCGAGCTCGTTCCCCAAAGAGGGGTCACATGATATAGTTTTGTTGAAATTTGTTGAAAAATGTAAAAAATGATATTTAAAATATTAAATTTTGAAATCATCTGCGTTGGGTAAAGGGTTAACTCTATTACTCACAAAGACCTGTCGTTTTCATCCAAGTTCTACTATTATTCTTTTATTAGGGTTTAACGACACATTAACAGCCAAGGTCATATCGTGTCGGTGACAGTTTTACGGGTGTAGGAAGCTGGAGTACCCGGAGAGAACCACCGAGCAACGACGAGCAGCTGCCAGCTCCCCAACATCGTAACTCCGCACTGCGGCACAGGCAGGGTTAGGTTGGTTGAAGACATGCGCACAATCGACGTGCAGTACACCATAGTACACGGCGTCATCGTGCCCATGTGGACAATCGGGGTGAAGTGCCTTGCCCAAGGACACAACGCGGGAGTCCGAATCGATCGCTCAGACGGCCACCCATCCAAGGACTAACCGGGCTCCACGATGCTTAACTTCGGTGACCTGACGAGAACCGGTCACCGCAATGCCACCGCGCCCCCTCCCAAGTACTTACAATGTGAAATGTAAAAAGGGCATACGAACAACCAACATCCAACAACAAGGAGACAACCGACATGGATATCACCAGAATCGGCTGAGTAAGCAGGTTCTAAAGACACTGATGCCCGCTTCTCTACCAAAGAATGGCTAGATACTCCAACTAATACATCTATAACTATTTGCTGGCGGAGTCCCAGAGGCCACCATCAGGCTTTCAGAAAAAGATGAGAGTACCATAGCAAAAGCTAACATTTTCCTTGCTCAAGATTCACGTTCAGTCAAACGCAAATACTATTTTTCTTATTTAAATTTAAACTTATGTTAAATCTGTCCTACTAAAAATCACAGGAGAGTGCCTCTAGGAGCCTTCCAATAATCTGCGGTAAAACAAATTTTGAATAACAAACTGATACCACCCAAATTTATCTAGCCCTCAACTTGTTACGATTTTCCTTGCTTGTACTGGATTAGCTCTATTAATCATTACAACCATTATCACTTTCATCTTAGTTAACCCTTTACCTAACCTGAAAAGCAGACGACACTTGCAAAAATAATTCTTGAATAACTAATTTTTTGTCTCAAAAACATAGGTTATGACCCCTCATTGGAACGAGCTCGACGAGCTCGTTCCACTGAGGGGTCATAACCTATGTTTTTGGGACAAAAAAAATGAAAACATAATGAAAATTAACCGGCGATTTTTGAGAATAGCGCTGGCCGGTTTTGGTTTCCTCCCTCATGGTTCACATTCACTGAAATGCAAATAATAGTTCGCTCATTTAACTTTAAACTTATATTAAATCCGTCCTATTACAAATCCCGGAGAGTGTCTCTAGGCACTCTCTAATAGCTTTCGACAAAACAAATTTAGAATAACAAATTCAGACACCCCCCCCCCCCCCCCCCCCCCACCCCTCAAAAAAGAATCTAGCCTTCAACCAGTTAAGATTGTCCTTGCTTGTACTGGTCTTAACTCTATTAATCACTCTGACCTATCGTTTTCATCCAAGTTCTGTGGTTCTTATTTACCTAAGTACTTACATTGTGAAATGTAAAAAATAGACATACGAACAACAAACATTCACCAACTGGGAGACAAACAAACATGGATATCACCAGAATCGGTTGAGTGAACCGGTTCTAAAGACATCCCTGCCTATTTCTCTACTGGAGAATGTATAGATACTCCAACTAGAACATCTATAACTATTAAAAAATAAATATTGAGGGTACCAGGGCAAAAGCCCGAATTTTCCTTGGTCGTGTTTCACATTCAGTCACTCTCCAATAATGTGCGATAAAACAAATTATGAATAACAAACGCAGACCACCAAAGATAATCTAGCCATTTACCAGTTTAGATTTTCCTAGCTTTTATCTAACAATCGTATAGATTTTGACCTGAAAACCACGAGAAACGGTACGTATCACACAATGTGTTCCGATTTCGTAGACGACTCGTTTCCGGTAGCGCTACGGGCTATCATAACAGGCACATGGATACATTCTATGTGCGTTTCAGTGATCGACCGAACATTATGTCCCAAAAATGTTTAAAAATAATTTACCTAACATGAAAAGCAGACGCAGACGACATTTGCAAAAAACATTCTTGAATAACTATTTTTTTTTTTTTTTTTTTGTCTCAAAAACATAGGTTATGACCACTCGTTGGAACGAGCTCGACGAGCTCGTTCCCACGAGGGGTCATAACCTATGTTTTTGAAACAAAAAATTAAAAAATAATGAAAATTAACTGGCGATTTTTGAGAATAGCCTTGGACGGTTTTGGTCTTTACGTTGGGTAAAAGGGTTAAAATTTAATCTGCGTATGTGACAGAATTGTTAGATAAATGAATTATCATGATTATGTGCATGTCCTGTGATTTGCATCAGATTCTCGGTGGTGTCCAAAAATGAGATCCCACTCTGAACACCACCTCGAATCTCATACAAATCACAGTACATGCACATTATCATGATAATCTATATGTACTGGTCTTAAGGCTGTTAATCCTTATCATCACTACCATTTTCAGCTACGTTCCACGGTTCTTATTTACTTAAATGAGGGTCCCAGGGCAAAAGCCAACATTTTCCATGCTCATGTTTCAAACTCTGTCAAAAGCAAATAATATTTTGCTTATTTAAATTCAAACTTCTGTTAAATCTATCTCATTACAAATCACTGGAGAGTGCTTCTAGGGACTCTCCGCTAATTTGCGATAAAACAAACAAAAATACATTGTAGCAACATAACAGCGTCCCAGTAAAACCATACAATGTGAAATGTAAAATAAAGCATACGAACAACCAACAACAAGGAGACAAACAAACACGGATAGCACCAGAAGCGGTTGAATGAGCCTGTTCGAAAGACATCCATTCCCGTTTCTCTACTTGAGAATGCCAAGATGCTCCACCAAATACATCGATAACAATTAGCTGGCTGAGTGCCAGAAGCTACCACCAGAGGGCACCAGAGCAACAGCCAACGTTTTCCCTGCCCACGCGTCACAACCATTCAAACGCAAATAACATTTTTTTTTGTTTAATTTTGTCTTACTTCAAATCACCGAAGAGTGCCTCTAGGCACTCTCCAATAATCTGCGACAGAACAAATTTTGAATAACAAATCAAACTACCCAAAATAATCCAGCCTCCAACTAATTAAGATTTTCCTTGTTTGTACTTGTCTTAACTCTATAAATCACTCAGATCTATCGTTCTCATCTAAGTTCTTATTCACCTAAGTACTTACAATATGAAATGTAAAAATAGAGCATACGAACAACCGACATCCAACAACAAGGATACAAACAAATATGGGTATCACCTGAATCGGTTAATCACTCAGACCTATCGTTTTCATCTAAGTTCTGCGGTTCTTATTTACCTAAGTACTTACATTGGGAAATGTAAAAATAAAGCATACGGACAACCAACATCGAGCAACAAGGAGACAAACAAACAAAGGATATCACCAGAAAGATTAATGCAAACACACGTTGATATATCGCGTGACCGACGTTCAGCGAATGCAGTGTGCTGAATTTTGACTCTACATGCAGCTCATACATATAATATTATTCGAAAACATTTGTGTATGTTTAATCGTAATCGAAGGTACGACTGCAGTTGATCTGCAAAACAAACGGACATGATTTTTAACATTTTGACGAATAACTTTACAACAGTTGTTGTATTTTTGGTTCTGTTCTTTCTCACGTGGTTGCTGTTGAAGGCAAAGCGCCCACCTGGAATACCGCCGGGACCGACTCCGTTACCATTTGTGGGTAACGCTCTGGAATTAAAAGGGGACATAAGAATTGCCTTTAAAACATTGCGAGGACGGTACGGAGATATTTTCAGCGTATTCTTTGGAGACGGATTGGTGGTGGTGGTAAACGGCTTTGAGGCACTCAAGGAAACATTTATCAAGAATGGTGATGTGTTTTCAAACAGATCAGTGCAGCTATTTGATTTTTTACCCGAGCATCTTCGAAGAGCACAAGGTGAGACTTTATAACGTCTTGCGAAGACTAAAGGGTGTTGGACGCGATCAGAGCGTTGTGTACGACGCAACGAAACAGTAATTAACAAAACATAAATGCATTGTTTATAAATTCACAAGACTATTAGGTAACGCGTGTAATGAGCTTCTGCACACTACATGCGATGCAAGCGACGCGGAAAATGCGACGAGAAAGTAATCAACATTTTAACTCTTTAGCTTACAGCACTTTGATGTTGGGCGAATATATCCAATGATTACTCTCTGAAGGGACTTCATAAATAAAAACATATTTTGTTTCTTGAAATCTTGGCAATCAGTTACAAACGTCCTGTTTGGATAGAAATCAGTGGGTGTCTGTTCTTTCTTGGACATCGACATCACTGTTGTCTTTGCCCAACAGAATTTTTAGAATTAGGACAACAGACTATATCAAAACTGCAAATTGAAAACAAATGTTGCCAATCAACTGATAGAGTGTTGGAAGCCCATCATCAGGCTTTATTCTGAAGTGCGGGTACAGAAGCTTGAAGTCTTCATATTCTGTGGAGGGGCTTCATACTTTTTTAGAGTGCAATTATTATTATTTATTGGTGCTTAACGCCACATCAGCAGCTAAGGCTATATCGTGGCGAGAAAAAAGTGAAAAGTAAAAACTCATTTTCAGTTATGAAGTAAAAAGACCAAATAAAAATAGAAAATAACTACAAGAGATCTGTCAAAGAACAAAGTGATTAAAACAACAGAGGGCAATAATGAAAGGAGAGAAATGAATAACTTCAAAATCAACCTGATGAATTAAGGCTTGAAGAATCTTGATTAAAAGATTAAAAACAATTTTAAAATTTATTAAAAAGGTTGATTTCCTTCAATAATGACAGAAGTTTATGTGGATTTGTTCTGTAAAATAGGTCTCGATGAGACACTACAATAAAATACTGTCGTCTATTGAGATTAAAATCAGTACAATGTAAAAGAATGTGTTCCTCTGACAACACCTGCTGGCAGGGAACACAATCTGGTCGCATATTGCCCTGAAACAAAAAGGAATGCGTAAAACGTGTATGACCAATATGACACCGTGTCAAAACTACAATATCCTTTCTTCAAAGGTTACTGGATGGGTAGTGATCAGAAATAGTTGGTCGGAAGCGATGGAGCTTGTTATTAGTTGCCCATCCCATTCCGCCTGCCACATAGATTTGATGTAACTACTAATATGAGGCTTAAAATCACTGAAAGGGATCTTAAAATCAGTGAGAGGCTTTGTTAAAGCCTGTTTTGCTGCACTGTCTGCTTTGGTGTTACCAGCAACACCTACATGTCCGGGTAACCAGCAAAACACGATATCATATTGGTCAGACATGAGAGTTGTTAACTTCTCACGAAGTTCCAAAATGAGAGGGTTCATCAACATGGGGTTGAGTAAAGCAAGTAAAGAAGAAAGAGAGTCGGAGAAGATGATCGACTCTCTTTCCTGTGCATTCTCGATGTGCTCAAGTGCGATTTGAATAGCTTTAACTTCAGCTGTGAAAATAGAACTCTGATTCGGTATTCTGATTGAGGGGATATGATCACCAGTAACAGCAGCTAACGATACTTTGTCACCATCTTTAGATCCATCTGTATAGATCCTTGTATATGTACTATACTTGGATTTTATTTCGGCAAATTTTTGTTTGAACTGCAAGGAATTGGTATCTGATTTTTTGGTAGAAGCAAGGTCCAAAATAATTTTAGGTTTTTTAAGATGCCAAGGAGGAATATGTGATTTACGGTTTTCTTTTATAGAATCAGAATCAATTTTGGCAGACTCCATGTGGGGTTTGATTCTAATTCCCAATGGAGGAATGTGTTTCTGGTGGCGGTTATAAAATTCAACATTTTGAGGGTCTGAAACACAATTATAAGCAGGATTTGAAGGATTGGCCAAAAGTTTAGACACATACTGGAGAGATAATTTAATTCTACGCTTCTCAAGAGAAGGTTCCTCTGTTTCAACAAGCATCGAGTCTATTGGGGATGTTCGAAAAGCCCCTAGATTAATTCTAATACCTCTATTATGAATTGCATCAAGTGGTTTGAGATATGATTTCCTTGCAGAACCGTAAACTATACAGCCGTAATCTAACTTTGATCGAACAAGTGATCTATACAGATGGAGCAAGTTTTCTGGTCAGCACCCCAATCGGCGCTACCAACAACCTTCAGTAGGTTCAGAGCTCTCTTACATTTAATTTTCAGTTGTTTTATGCGGGAAGTGAAATTCAGTTTGTTGTCAAACAACAAACCTAAGAATTTCACTTCCTTAACAACTTTAATAGGACTACCATCAATTTTCAACTCCGGATCGAGGTGATGTTTCCGATTTAAACACAGCTGAAGTTTGCGCTCTATAGCATTCATGTTTTTGCTGCTATAGCAGATCAAAAAGTCATCGACATACAATGACGAATCTACCATATTCTCAACTGCATCGATGATACTATTAATTTTAATTGAAAAGAGGGTAACGGACAAAATACTACCCTGAGGGACCCCCAATTCCTGCTCGTGAGGATCAGATAACGTTGACCCAACACGAACCTGAAACTGGCGGTCCTTTAAAAAGTTTTCAATAAAAAGAGGCATACGCCCTCTCAACCCCATGTTAAAAAGATCTTTTAAAATTCCATACGTCCACGTTGTGTCGTATGCCTTTTCCAGGTCAAAGAAGATGGCGACCACATGTTCTTTTCTTGCTAAGGCATTTCTTATAAACGTTTCTATTCTAACCAAATGATCCACAGTACTTATCTGGTTTCTGAAACCACACTGAACATCTGCAAGCAGATTGTTCGATTCCAGAAACCAGACAAGCCGATCATTGATCATCCTTTCCGTGGTTTTGCACAGACAACTGGTTAAGGCAATAGGCCTGTAGTTACTTGGGTTGCTGTGATCTTTATCAGGCTTAGGAATAGAAATTATTGTTGCTTTACGCCAGGATGGTGGAAACTGTCCAGTCACCGAAATGCCATTAAAAATTAATAATAAAAGTTCTAGTGAAGATTGCGGCAGATGCTTTAAAATTTGGTAGTGAACTTCATCGGGACCAGTGGCAGTATCCTTTGCTCTATGCAAGAAATTACGTAACTCTTCCATAGAGAAAGGTTCATTATAATTTTCTAGATTGTTGGAGGTAAATTTGATCTTTTGTTTTTCTTGCTGTTTTTTAATTTTGAGAAATTCTGGATTACAATTTTCAGACGACGAATGTTTCGAAAATGTGGAAGCCAAAGTGTTTGAAATTTCTGTTTTAGATGTAATTAAGGTGTTGTTTCCTTCAGGTGTTGTACAGTTGATTTTGTTTCTTTTCCTTTAATCTTTTTAATCTTTTTCCAAATTTTAGTGATGGGGGTGTTCTGGTTAATCTTAGAAACGTAAGATTTTTGTTTTGTTTTATATGTCGTCTTGTTTTTGTCCGATTTATACGAAGTTTGTCTAAATTATATGTAGTTGGTGACTTGTTAAATTCCCTTTCAGCTTTCTTACGATCCTTTATAGCCTGTTTACATTCATTATCAAACCATGGTTTTGTGAAACGTTTTGGATTTGCCGAGGTCCTAGGGATGACTGTGTTTGCAATGTCAAGCAACTCGTTTGTAAAATGTTCTATTTGATCAGCACTCTCTTGAAATTTCTCCCGTGTGAGGCGTTCAGAACAAAGCGATGAAAAAGTGTCCCAGTCAGCTTTTTTAAAGTTCTTCTGGGGCACTCTCTCATCGTCCGCCGGAACTACACTCTCCAACACAATTGGAAAGTGATCACTCCCGCACAAGTCATCTTCTACCTTCCACGAAAAATCAAGGAAGAGAGAAGGGCATGCAATTGAAAGATCAGTTGATGTATACGAACCAGATCCGGGGTGCAGATAAGTGGCTGAACCATCATTAAACAAACACAAGTCATATTTTGTAAAGAATTCTTCTACAGTTTTACCTTTTGCATCCTCTTGACTGCAGGAAATGCCCCAAAGGGGGATATGTGCGTTAAAATCACCCAACAAAATGTATGGGGTTGGGAGCTGTTGTACCAGCAGCTCAAGATCATTCAGCTGTAGGGTTTTACTTGGTGAAACGTATATAGAACATAATGTAATTGTCTTGTCTAAAGTTAGGCGTACCGCCACAGCCTGTAAATTCGATTGCAAAGATACAGTACTGTGAATAATGTCGTTTCTAACCAAGACGGACGTTCCACGAATATGAAGATCAGTTTCATCTGCCCAAGCATTATACGAAGTATAATGCTTAAAGGCTGAATGATCTTGAGCCTCGGGTTTCTTTAAAAGAGTTTCCTGCAGGCAAAAGGCTCCAGGTTGACATTTTTGGGTTAGAAGACCAAGTTTATTAAAATTTGCTCTAAAACCTCGACAATTCCACTGTATAATATTTTGCTTGTGTGTATTATCCATGTTTGAGTGGTGATTTGGATGGTGGGCTTATGGGCGAAATTGCCCCAGTGTTTCTTTTTGGTGATGTCTTACGTGAGGACTTTCCCTGAGAACTATTCTGGCGCTGTTTGGAAGAAATCGTGTCGTCGGTGCACTCATCGACAGACATTTCTTCAATGCCTTCAAACATATTGCACGTTACAACATTTTGAAGGCGTTTAGGTTGTCTATCAGACTCCTGTTTCTGTTTTTCTTTTTTCTTTGTCTTTTGCTTGTTGCCGTCTCTGACTCTGATCAGATTTTGTTGAGATCTTTGTGTATCTGGTTTTGATTTGCTGGACTTATCATTCTTTTCTGCTTTGGTGTTTTGTTGTGTTTTGCGTTCTAACTGAGGTATGTCTTTTGTTTGGTCTGGGTTTTGTCTAGGACTTGGTATTTTCTCAGTTGTTTGGGTAGTTGTATTTGATTGGGTGGACGATGGTTCTCTTTGTTCTATTGTAAAAGCTTTCACTAAAGATGGTATATTTCCTGTGAGCCACGTGTATTCAGTTTGACACCCTGTTGACTTAGTTGGTAATTTTTGTGATACTTTTGTAGCATATGACGGCAAAGAAGTATTCATACCAGGCATTGATGCTACAATATCTCTTGCTTCTTTGAAACTAACCTGCTTTTCGCACTTAATTTTTTGAATTTGTTTCTCTTTTTTCCAAATTGGGCAGTCTTTAGAAGCAGCCACATGGCTACCCTGGCAATTGCAACATTTAACGGTATTTGTGCAAGGGACTTGGTGTTCTTGACCACACTTGAAATAAATAGTTTTCCCCCTACAATTGTTTTGACCGTGTCCAAACTTTTAACAGGTGAAGCATCGAAGTTGATTTGGAATATACAAATCCACTTTGGCGTTCATATATCCTACTTTGATAGATTTTGGTGGTTGAGAAGAGTCAAATGTTAGAATGTAAGTGTTGGTTTTTATGATTGATCCATCTTTCTTTATTGTAATATTTTTCACATCCGAAACACCTTGTGGTTGTAGTTCTTTTTGAATTTCAAGTACATCAATGCCTGATAATTCTCTAGTTCTTATTACGCCTCTGTTGTTATTGAGGGTGCGATGCGGAAAGACGTTCACCTCGATATCTACAAGCTTTGTTGTGTTCAGTAAATTTAATGCTTGACATTCTTTGTTGCATTCAATCAAAAGAGCACCTGTACTGAGCTTCTTAACACCTTTTACGGTGCCAGCTATGCCTTTAATGGCCTTTCCTAGTGCAAAAGGATTGAAGTTAGTTGCTTTTTTATCTTCAGCTGCTGCATATATAATGATGAATTTTGGCCATTTTTGCGATGGAAGTTGAACATGTTGATCTGAGTCAGAGTCCGAATTTGAGGATAGAAAATCGCGACCTCGTTTCTGTTTTTTTGTTGATTGTATCCATGTTTGATTTTTATGTTGTTCACTGCCCCGGCTCCCACCCACCACGGAGTCCAACAAGGGTAGGGTTACTGCAAAGCAGTGAACCCACCGGGTTGCCGGTATTCCCACATACCTGGTATGGAGCAGTATACTCAGTCAGTGTTGATGCCGAGGCATACCACTGACTGATTGGCCCGTGTGTGGAAGTGTCAGGTCTTCAAATGGCGGCCATCCAATCAATCACTGAATAAAACACTGAAATAAAAGGTTGCCACGCATAACTGAAACATACAGTACAGCAAAACTAAGTAGTTAAAACATAAGGTATTTATAAACAGTACACAATGGCAATTATGGTATGTGATTAAAAGAAAAGATCGACTGAATGGCCACCAAATGCCCCCCGACGTGGCACCCAGTACTTTTTGGGGTGGGGGCTGCCGATTGGCCAGAACGGACCATCCTACCATCCTTCTACTCCCGAAGTTGGGGCCAAAACAGTGTATTGAACAGGTGACCTCCACGATGAAGATCAGGGCCAAAGCAGTGTTTACGACCTGATCTCCATCCTGGAGACCTGTCCTAACCGTGACCCAGTCTGTTCTCAACTGTCAGGATTCCTTCCTCCGAGGCCTTCAGATCGCACCTCACGGGAGAAGAAGGTGCCTGCAAGATGACATAAGCAGGATTGACCATTTTGGTCCGGGGCTGCGTATTCATATATTCCGCAGCAAACCAGCTCAGTTGAGCAAACCTGCTAATTAAAAAACCAGCAAACCTGCCCAACTGAGCAGGCCGTCCTCTATCCGCCACCTGAGGACCCGCCTACTAGGGGACGGTCACCCCACCCCCCCCCCCCCCCCCCAGGGTGCAATTATTTTGTCTGCATGGATTTGCCTTGTTACAATTTATGGGAGAGTGCTAGAGGCACTCTCCCATAAATTGTAACAAGGAAAAGACGAGTGAACAAATTTTGGCGACCAAAAATCAAAAAGCACTCTACCAGTTAAATGTTTATTGAAACGGAGGCTCCGGCGAATATTAGATTTCGAATATCGAATCTAATGAGGGAGAGGATTTGAATCGAATGGAATTTCACCGCTTTTCAAATTGTAGATATTGCACTTCTTCTGACCGTGGAATATTGCAAGTACCCTCAGTTTTCAGTCAAGTATTGCATTCAAAGACGACTAGCCTGTTTTGGGAAAATCACAAGGAGCGGAATATTCCAGAAACCGAATGAAAATAGTTTCGGAATAGGAACCTCGTTGAAGTCTTCTGTATTGGAGATCTGATTATAGAAGAAGAGTCCAATCGGAAACACTTGGCATTTTGTTAACATCTCGGAAAATTCGGAATCAGCCTACTCGAATCTAATTCAAATCGAATGATAGACACGATTTTGAATGGAAACGGATTTCGAACGTCTGTGTTGCAGTGTGAAAAGAGGTTAATTGTTGTATTCGTAATTAAGAAATGATGAAGCCAAAATTAATAATAAATATTGCAAACTCGCTAAATTACATTGGATTGTTGCTGGCAATCAAGTAGACAGTGATTGAGTTTATAGCGTTCAGAATGCAAATATCTATTTTGTATTTATTTTATTTGGCATTTGTTAGAAAAAGATATGAAAGAATCACATCATCTTTTTGCAAATTTTGATTATGAGATTTCTTCGGAGTCGGTGGAAACAGGAGAGCACTTCTATTCTTTTCCACACAATGCTACAAAGAGTGAAGGAGTCAGCCCCCAAAATACTCTGGCCAATGTCCAGGTTCCCGGTCCATAAAAGAAAATACAGAAATCACCCCAGTAAATGACATACCAACTTGTTTGTAATAAAGCATAGTTTGGATAGACACTAAAACTTGGGTTAATTTTTCAACTTTTCGTTCACCAAACCGAACCATGGAAAATCCGATGAATCACAGAAATTTGTAACTCTCCACGTTTATTGGGCGTCAGACGATTCTGGTTTTTGAGGAATTTGGGAGAAAGCCGACTCTTTCACAAAATAACGCTGTAATATCTCAATCCCGGATTTTGCGGAGAAATGAAATCGTTCGCAACATGTCTAATAAGCATGTGACTTTAGAACTCATCGTGACGTCGTAACTTCCTGAATGAGTAGGTTTAAATTAATCATCTCTGTTGTTGAAGTCGATCATTTCATTCACTGTTGACCTTGCACGACAAGCAGACGACATTTGCAAAACTATTCGCTGAATAACAAAAATTGTTCAGTTTTTGCTTCAAAAACCTAGCTCATTCCAATGAGCAGTTATAAGCTTTCTTTCGAGGCAAAAATTTAAAAAGTGGTAAAATTTGGTCGTCGATGTTTGTGAATAGCACTGGTCGGTTTTGCTCGTTTCGTTTGGTGAGGGATTAAATAACATATTATATGATAAAAGGAATTTCAATTCCGTCACGATTTAATATATAATTTCTGTATTTTGATCAATAAGATCGTTCGGAAATCTCATATCAAATCCTGAATCGCTGGAGGCGCGGGGTGATTTTGAATGGGGTGGGGTGGGGGTGAAATGTAGGTGGGGTTCTTTGATACTCTCCCAGAATTCATGTACAATATGGGACCCAAAAGGCAATCCGGGCGATTTTAGAGCATTAGTGGACAACCGGCATAACCTGTTCCGGCAAATTTGAGACCTCCAATAAGGGTACTGTCTGAATAATTGTTATTTTCGCCAACTTTTACATGCAATTTCTCAGCACTGGAGCCATATTTTCTCAAAACCTTTTCCATGAGATGATAGGGCATTCATCCAAGAACAATTCTGCTGCTATATGTTTTATTCCAAGTTTTAACCCTACCCCAGTTGCCAGGCCTTGAATTGGAGCACTCCGAACTTGTACATGTTAATTCAAATACCAAGATTCAAGATTAGTCCATGTCTCTTTTCTAACACTCATTCTGTGATTGATGTTCACACATTTACAGCATAATATGATACACTAAAATCACCACACAAATATTTCAAAACTAACCCCTATTGGCCACAAATGATATGAATATAGCATTTTATCTTCGAGATTGACTAATTTCACGCGCTAATTTCTCAAATTGCAATGTTGTTGTAACAATTATTTTTGTATGCATAGATGCAACAATGCTTGCAGACGTTACTGTTTAGTTTTTAATCTCATCATTAACCCTCAAGCACAATGAGGGTAAGAGTTCCATTCGAAAAACTAAAAGTAGTTGACTTCGGTTACATTTTCCTGTTATTTTGGAAATGGATAATTTCAAACACTTTGCTCTGCTATATGTAGTCTGCATTTTCACATTGGAAAGTTTGGAAAGCCCGTAATTTGTCCAACAAATTACAATTTTCTAGTTCATGTTTTGTGTTTTGCATATGTCTGCTATTCGTATTAGGTAAACAGTTAATGGAATAAAAAGGAAGATTAATTCATTTCTACGTCCGAAACAAATTCACCCACAACGTTACGACGTCCACGTTAACTTCTAAAGTCACGCATTTATTAACCCTTTGAACACTGATGGTATATTCTATGTAAGTTCAATGGAAGCAATTGGAATAGTCCATATTCATTATTTGGGGTAAGACCAATTAATATTGATTGGTCCACACCACACATTAGCTTGTAGCCATCCCACTTCATGACATTAGGGCGTAGCTTGTGACTCGGCCGGAAAAACGGCCTCTGGGGTTCAAAGGGTTACACGTGTTCTGAACGATATTTCCATAGCAAGTTATTTGATGGATTATGTGATGATAGTGAATACTTTAATTATGCATTTACTTATTTATTTTGGCAGCAGTTGAAATAAAAAGGATGTAGTTTTTAGTTATTCAGGAAATGTTTTCCTTTTGCAAATGTCATCTGCTATTCGTATTTAGGTAAACAGTTAGGTTCAGCACCACAGAGTTCCAGGCATTTCCAATAGTGCATCCAAGTGGGTATATTTCTTAACTTAGTTATCTAATCCATAACATGTATTACATATGTTCAAATCCACTTGAACATACAACACTATCTGACGAAGAAGAAATGAACAATCTGAATGTGGCTGAAATAATTTACTGTCAAGGCTTCATCCTGGAAAATGGAATGAAAAACTGCCGGACACAGTAATTTTTAGCCACCCAGCAGGCCGCAAAAGCAGACAGTTTCCCACTACCCTCACCTATCAACCCCTGGAGCATATCATCTCCTGTTTCTAAAATGTGAAATAAATTCTACGTTTTCGTCTCATTTTTTCGTCTACTTGTCTGGAAACAACTTCGTGCGAAACTGACATTTAAAAATTAATTAATTTTTCAAAGTCACAGTTTCCCATAATTCCTCTGGTAATTTACCCCGAAGCAAAACACTCCAATTCTGCGACCAAAACTATTGTTGTCCAACAAACAGCCAAGTCATCACACAATTAAGTGATACTAAAATACATCTCCAATTTACATGACATCAGCTTCAATATATGGCCTTAGTTTAGAATTCTACCCTGCGCAATAGTGCGAAACTGAAGAGAGGAACCTCAATGAAATACAAAGGAAGATCAATTCAATTCCACTTCTGAAATCTACTCACCAACAATGTTACGACATCGACATTTACCTCTGACGTCACGAATGTATTATCCGTGCTGTGAACGATATTTCCGTGGCAAGCCATTTGATGGTGATTATGTAATAATATTAAATACTTAAATTGTCCAATTATTTATTTGCAGTGGTAGTTGAAGTAATGAGGATGCATGGACGGCAATTAATACATTCTAAAGATACAACTGAAAATGACAACCCCCGATGAAACGCTTTTCTTATCCTTTCAGGCGTCCTGAACTCAAACGGAGAGCAATGGAGAAAGAACAGAAGATTTGCACTTTCTGCACTGAGAGATTTCGGAATGGGGAAGAACCTGTTACAGACGTCGATTCAAAAGGAGGCTGGAGAATTAATTCAGGCTATTGAAAGTTTGGAAGGAAAGCCGTTCGACATATCGCATCTCATACATAATGCAGTATCTAATATAATTAGCTCTATTGTCTTTGGAAAGCGCTTCGAGTACGACAATGAAAAGTTTCAACACTATTTAAAAGCTCTATCAGATTCTTTATCCGTCGAAGGCATCCAAGGCAGAATGATTAGATTCCCTTTCTTGAGAAAACTGCCTGGTGATTTTACGAATGTGAAACGTTTCATCAAGGACTTTGCAGTGGTTATGGAATTCATTAAAACATCAGTCAAGGAACACTTAGAAGTCTACGATGAACGCAATATCAACAGTGTCATGGACGCCTATATTAAACAAGAAAAAGTAGACCCAAGTAAAACCTCCTCTGAAGACATTTACAGTTAGTAAGATTACTTAGTCACGTGTGGTGGGTGCGATAATATATATATCTGGGCCCTAGAGTGCATACACTTTTTGGTTTGATACCATATTTATTTCAAACATGAAAAATAGCACATGTAATAAGAAGCGGATTGGAATGGTTGTAAGTCCATCTTTTTATGTGTGTCAGCCATTTCGGATTCTGAGAGCATATGGTAAAACTGTGACCCGACAAGACTTGCAATTCGAAAGAAACAACATAACTAATTAACAAACGAACAAACTAAACAGCCACCTGACTGTAAGAATAGGGACGTTTCCGTCAATTTAGAGAGAGAGAGAGAGAGAGACAGAGAGACAGAGAGACAGAGAGAGACATAGAGAAGAGAGAGACAGAGAGAGACAGGGAGAGAGACAGACAGACAGACAGACAGACAGACAGACACGCAGACATGCAGGAAGGCAGACAGACAGGAGAGACAGAGTTTAGGCCACCATTACATTTATCAACCCCTCATAACAGTATCGTTGAGAATTAGCAGGAAGGCGGGGTGTACAGACTACAGTTTACTGCAAACTTCCTGAATGGATGTAAAATATCTTCCGAGGGAAACATGAAATAAATGCGAAAGAGAAACACAAATGTAGGAATGCAGTATTCCTAATGCAATAGACATCATGTGCTACATCATATAATGTGTTCATCAAGGCTAACAAATGCCCAGCCCATTATTTTTATTACTGGGGTCTCCGCTGAAAATATTTCAACACTTACAGGTATTGGTTCTTAGCATAATTTTATATTTTCTTAACAGTGTCATTTTGTTTATATTTGTTTTCCATTAACGTATTCAGCATTTTGTGAATAGGGACATAGAATTTGTTTTCCATTAACGTATTCAGCATTTTGTGAATAGGGACATAGAGCCTTCCTTGAACACAATTTTGTTCTGGAATGTGGTAAAACTTTACCCAGCGTATTGTTTCTGACAGTTGCCGGGAACACACCTATTTTCATTTTTGACCTGATATATACATTTGTGGACCTTGTGTCTGACGTATATTAAATGCGGTAAGGCTCGTTGGTGCTTGTTAATTTCAAAGTGATACACGATGTTGTTTCAGTTATACAAGCCTCGAGTTCTATCCTTCCGAGATGGAATGGGTGCAGAACTGGAGATCACATTCACACATCGCGAAGTTCTGCGTTTATTACCCGCCTCTGTGACATGGAATAGATTAAATTAAAAAAAAGGTCTTATTTGTAGAATTGGACAGTTCTGGAGTCAGGTTGAAATAAAAACCGAAACAAAACTCAGGTGTGATTGGCAAACACGTATGACATGATATGTATGATCGATACATAAACAGAAGAATATAGATGAAAATTGTGTCCAAATAATTTATTTATTCGTACTTTTGAGAAATTAGACGCCCTTATCTGAGAGATATTCGCTGCAAAGTCAGAACGTGAGTGTTATAAAATCACTCCCCATTTGTAGAACAAGTTTAGTTTAATTCAGTTAATTTTGATGGATTTGAACAAAGGCATTTTGCATTTGACATTGGAGTTATCGGCCTTCGTCGCAGCTTCCGAATTGATCTTTGTCAGAATGCGACGTTTCGATTGGCCGATTACGAAAATGGGCGGAGTTTAGTAGTTCTTTTTGATGGATCTTTGACGCCAGGTGGACAAATAGTCCGCCAACGGAAATCCGTATGGAACACGTGTTCCGTGCGGACTTGTAAATATGGAACTGGAGGAAAAATATTAGGCGTGTTATAAAGATTGTTTTCGAAATGAATCATTCTTTCAAGTCACCAGTCAAATTCTGCAAGGCATTCGACACTGTTATGCCCTACATCCTTGTCCTTAACCTTTTGAACCATAACGGCCGTTTTTTCCGGCCAGGAACATGATACGTCATAATTTCATTAAATGCGGTGGATGCTAAGTGCATTTGTGTGGTAGACAAATCAATATTTTCAACGTGCAGCCCAAAGGCTGCACGTTGAAAGTATTAATTGGTCTACCCCTAAATAATGAACATGCACTCTTCCAGTTGCTTTCATTGAACTAATATGGAAGATACCACCAGAGTTGCAAGGGTTAAATATCCCATCGCCTATGTTTAGATTTAATCATCTCGAATATTAAGTTGGCCAGGAAAAGCGAAGCTATGATTCGCTTTTCCGACCAACTGAAATATTCCGGATGGTTGAATCTAAAAATACCATAAACATTCCTTTTCTTCTAAACAAGGACAAAAATGTCTTTCAAACGAGACGTGATTGATGTAATTGTTGTTGACATTATCGTTACGAATGAAGACTGATAACAGCTGAAGTTTTATGATTACGTTCAATAGTTCCATTCATTCATTTATTCATTTATTTATTTGGGTTTAACGACACTTTCGACAGACAGGATCATCTCGTGTCAGACGGGTGGGAAAGCGGGAGAACAAGGAGAGAACCACCTAGCAACGGCACACAAATGTTTGACTCCCCAGCGCTCTAACTCCACACAAGCATTGGTTGAAGACAACTACACCATCGACGTGCAGTTAGCCTCAGTACACAGCGTCAACGTGCCCCCGCGTGGGCAATCGCGATGAAGTACCTTGCCCAAGGATACAACGCATTTACCACTGGCAGAGATCGAACCGCGGACTTTCGGTTTGAAGTCTAATGCCGTTAACACTGAGCTACCGCGGTCTCTGTTGAATACTTCCATCAATTGTGTCAATATCTTGATGTTTTCAATCCTTATCAATTGGAATATATGTAAGTGAAGGGACGTTACATTACAACAACAACGGTAGTTCGCGCACAATCTCCGCGAAAAGTGTATAAACAAAAAGCGTCTTATTCCTTGCAGAATTAGACTTGTGACCTGAGAATTCTATATTGCAATATCGCGCGTGTGGCCAGCTTCTAATGCCCCACATGCAAACTGCAGTTCTGATGAAAGCACGCGGTATGCTGAACGACAGAAAGGGAAGGTGCTCGAACGAGAAGTGTAGTTGGTGGTCTTGTTAGTCAAGGGAACTTTGAGATCAAAATAATGAAAGGGGTGGGGCGGTAGCTCAGTGGTTAGGGCATTACACTTCTAACAGAAATGTTTACGATTCGATCCCCCCCCCCCAGGGATAACTGAATTGTGTCCCTGGGAAGGCACTTAATCCCGATTGAACACGCGGGGGCACTATGGCCTTGTGTACCAAGGCGTAATGCACGTCGATGGTGCACTTGCCTTCAACCAGTACTAACCCTGCTTGTGCGGAGTTGGTACGTTGAGAATTCTGACATTACATTGCTGGGTGGTTCTCTCCGGGTACTCCGCCTTCCTCCATCTGAAAAACTGTCCAACACGAGGTGACCCTAGATGTCGAAAGTGTCGTTAAACCCAATAAATAAATAAATAACTGAAGGGGGATTCTTTCCACTGTAAGTTAGTAGTTGGAACGTACAAAATGGATAGAAACACACATGAATCACACTATCCTGGAACTACGGTATACAATGAATATAAGCGATAACGTGAAAACTGGACGACGAAGGACAAAAACAACATAAGCAAAAAGGAATAAAGAAATAAAATTTTCTCATTCCATAATGTCATTGAAAATATGAAGGACTAATAGATCGGTTAATAGAGGATGCATTGTCATAAGTCATAAATAATTTTCCAGGATACTTTTTATATTTAGGTTTGGAACTGACAAGAATAATATTTGACCTATTCGTAGCGGGCACAGAAACGACAGCCACATGTTTGAGATGGGCAATCCTTTACTACACGAATTATCCAGAGATTCAAAACAAGGCGTGGACACAAGTGTCAAATGCCGTGGATCCACCCCGTTCACCAGGAATGGAAGACCGAAAAAACATGCCGTATATAGAAGCCACAATATCAGAAATCCTCCGCCACGCTAACATCGTACCAATGGCCGTAGAACATGCTGTCAGTGATGCCACTAAGCTGAGAGGATACCATATTCCAAAGGGAACTACCGTTCTTGTCAACCTTGACTCCGTTATGACAGATCCCAATCTATGGAACAATCCTGATCAGTTTGACCCAGACAGATTTTTGGAAGCAGGATCGTTGAAGAAGTTTGAATATCTCATTCCATTCGGTTTAGGTAGGTCAGAACTGAAAAATAGTACAGTTCATATTTTAAATTCTTATCGGAGTACGAGATATGGTACGGATGCCTTCCATAATATCACACCTTGGGTGCATCAAGACAGTATCTGCCATGATAGAGAATTGCAGATGGCGCCTTAATGTACGCAAGGGGCGAAACGTGCTCCCAGCCACCGGTCAAGTTCTGTAGAAATTCGATGCAGTTAAGGCCTGGAACCATTCTAGCCCTTAAATACTCCATCGCCTGTGTTTGGATCCACTCATCCACTCTTTCTTATTTCTGTGAATTGTCTCTGCAGAATGCATTTTCTATCTTCAATTTCGCTGGTGTCATCTCCGTGAAGCTCTTTCTGGTAACATACGACATTATGTAAAGAGAGAACTCTATACAGACTCACCAAAGTGACGGCATAAGCCGTAGTTATCGAGTAGCAAATAGTATCATATTTGGGAGTGTGCGTAATCAGAACGACGAACCACTTACTTGCTACCATTTCCCTACAGATTTGTCAGAGGCGGGTGTTGATGCTTGATACTGATTTATTCAAGAACTTCATTTTTAGGGTGATATACGAAAGTCCTAGTCCAATAGGTACTGCTACATTTTTTTTCCGATCGGATCTCCATGTGTTCGTGAAACATTTATACAAAGGCACAGACATGCTATCAATAAAATTCCGTAATACAAAATCAAGCCAAAATGATGGAAATGTAAATAGAAACTATGGACGAGACAACAGTAATTTATTCCAGTTCATTATTCAACATTCGTACTCAACTGATATTATCGGTTGATAACAAATGCAGAATCAGGAACTGGGAATACGTAACAGATGTCACGTCCCCATGAGAACTCATCTGAGATTCAGTATTCTTGAGATTCTTTTTCCATTGGGGGGATTTTAATGTCTAAGCGAGAAAACGGACCAAAAATGTCTAAAAGACCGCTACCCGAGTTGAATTTCTCTGCTTCTGAAATAATACGCTGTACTGAACACCATAACTCAAGTCCGTGCTCGACATCCCAGGTCTAGATATATCAGTATAGTGGAGCCCACTAAACTGAATATCTCTTAACTAAATAACCTTGTAAATTCAATATAATTTTCCCAACACAAAACCATTTACCATACCTCCAGTACAAATTTGCCGTGTTAATTTTATATAGATTATAGAGTAAACTGCTGTTAATTGAATAAAAAATCTTGTAACCTGTCGAGAAATTACCCTGACTCGCCACAGTTTTCCTTTGTTTACAGACCTATTTGACCTCAGTACATCCAATTCAGACATTTAATCTATTATATCTTGTTTGACAGAGCTCATGGGGCTCTGCCAAACAAGATATAATAGAATAAATGCTAAGTTTATGTCTAGAATATAGGAAAGTGACACAATCCCTGTTAATTGAATTCAACTGCTAATTGAATCATTTTCATTGGCAATGTGGCTATTCAATTAACAGGGCTCCCCTGGATTTTTTGTTTTCAATAAACTAAGGTCACATTCCTGCTCTTCACTGATAACATGGGATAGGATAATAAAATAGCTGTGCCTGTATTGTGTTCAATCAACGCTTTCTCTGGATTTACTTTACAGTAAACCCAGTCAACCGCTCTGCGTGAATTGCAATTGCAGCCAAAATGAACGTTGAGGTATGATACTGTCGTAATTGCAATCTGATAGAAAGAAAAACTGCCATGGCCGGATCCAGGAGGGGTGCACCCGGCGCGTCCCATATATGTAAAACAAAATAATCTATTATAAATTTCCCAAGCCTGAAATTCTATAAATTTCAAATAAATGTACACAAATTATACATCAAAATAAAGATTGTGGTGTGCAGAACACGACAAAATGTGTGCAACTCAATTAGTTGACAGCTGGCATCAACTGTTCCTGAACTCTGCTACAGTATTCGTACCAAAGCTGATAATGAAATAATATTTCACATGAACAATTCGTGGCCAAGTATTCTTTATATATCCATGAAGTGAAAGACCATGTGTTGTCGCGGATAATACCGTACCACTCGCATATAGCAAAAGCTCCCGGGTAGCTATCATAAATTGGCTTCCTTTTTTCTAAATTTGAATCAGTCCATATCAATTTGCGAGATATGTTTGGCAGCAAACCATTCTGATAATTTGCAAATTTACAGAGAAGTCACTGGGGTGCCATACGGGTTTTCCATTTGCTACATCTTCTCCCGGGGAGGCCACAGGTGAGAACTGCGAAAAACATTTTCCTGATAAAAAAAATATCACCTTTCTTTTTGAGAGATGCCATCGGAATATTGAACCAAACCTTCCTCTCTGTTTTCAATTCCAGGCAAAAGAGTGTGTTTGGGTGAGTCGCTTGCACGAATGGAGTTAACAATCTTCCTGGCTGCCTTGACGAGACACTTCGAATTCCTTCCACTAGAGAGAGAAAGACCTCCGCCAATAGAGGGCACACTTGGCATAACGTTTGCACCAAATAACTACATGGTCCGTGCTGTTAAACGCACTTCTAACTGACTGTGCTTTGGTTTACCAGATAAAACTGTTCAGCTTAGCATGATAAAATTCATGCGTAACTAAAATCAAACATAGACCTGTTCACTGTCTTCTGTTGAATTAGTCCTGTGGAAATTATTACTGATGACACGCCTGTTCTGTGTAATCCCCCATCTATAGCAACACAAAACCATTGTGGAAAATGAAAATCTGTTCCACACATAAGTGTGGAATGGAAATCGTTGACGGACTATTTTTATAAAAAAGCGAAATGTCACTGGAATTTTCCACAAATCGTGCATCGCAATTACAATTTGAATCGTTAGGGATAACGAAAAATCGTCCCCTGAGTTCCAATGTGTTCTATGTGCCTGTAGGCACATAGAACACATTGGAACTCAGGGAACGAAACGGTAAAACGGCTTCCCCTCGCAAATGTGGTTGGCGCTAAAATGTGTTCTTTTTGTTGATTGTTGTCAAATGAATTGCTGAGTGTCCTTCTAATGTTTTTTATAGACATGAATACGAGTAATAAACACAGAACGGCACGAGTGTATGAATGGTTTAATCGATATGGCACTAGGACCATCGCAGAAGCATAAAACTCGAAGCCTGCTGCCTCTCGTTCTATCCTTCCGCGGAGGCACTTGTGCCATATCGATGAACCCATTGACACACGCGTGTCGTTCTGTGTATTTATGTTTACAATGAATGTGGAGGGGGAATTGTTTTTATAACTACGTGTAAGTGGCAACCAGGAAAGCAAGGGAAATGGACCCACACGTCTTCAGTCAATGAATATCTGGCTTGAGGTCAGATTTCCATTGCACTGAGGTAGTGAAACTGTGGACTGGTGACACAGTAGGAACGTGCCATCTCCTTCCAAAATTTCCTCCGTTCTTAGTACGTGCATTACATTATTGCAGTTTTATGGTCTCAAAAGCGGAAAGAGAATTTCGTCCGGATCAAGACTGGTTCGCAAAATTATCTTTCCGCTTTTCTCCCCGCCTCACTATAGAATCTCATTCGTCAAAAAAATATCTGAAATGTTATTTTTGTTTGTTTTTCCTTATTCGGTCTTGATTTCGCAATATACTATTTATAAAATACTGACTCAAGTAGTACTGAAATGGTTAACCGGATAACCGGTTTGAAACCAGCTACCTACCTAAATGTCAACCGGCTATCTGAAATAAGGATAGCGATCATCATTCCACGGTTAAAACGTAGTAAATCTGCCGCTTCTCCTTTGGTATAGATTACACTTCGAAGCAATGTTGGATATAATGAGAAATAATCGACTTTTGGCGTTCAAAACTTCGTTAATGATGATGATGAGTACTGAGTAATCGCAGAAACTATTCCCTAGTATGTATACGAACGAACGTTGTCAAGTAATCTACGGAATAGTTTCTTCAAATACTGCTTTGCAACTCGTATAGTTTTGATCCCACATTCAGTGTAATAATAGCCATGAAGAACTGGATAATATCGGGTTATTGTTCTCGGTTAGTCGGCTGTGAAACTGCGCCAGCCTCTACAGCCCTGCACGGTGCAGATGGTTAAAGATTAAACTCAAGTAAATATATAAATTATGAGATTTGTTGTTTTTTACGCTATGGAATATGTATTTGGTTCCACTGACCAGGGTATGACAGTACTCTCAAATTCTAAATTATCTAAGAACTGAAAATTCCCACCCGAAGAGTTCAATGCCTACAGTACGCCGCCGAGGACTGTTCACTCTCCACGGGTTGGCAATATTTCCGCGGACTCAATAATATTAGATTCCAAACACTAATTATAGGAATAATCATCAAAAATGTAATTAATGAAGCACCGGGTACATTAAAATTTTTGCTGATGATGGGTTTTATTACCTGGTAAACGCAAGCGCGGACACCACTGTCCACACTCCACACGTGGATTATGACCAGTCCAATGCGACTGTACTGTAATCAACAGGCAGAATATGGGCAACGACAACACTTTCACGGTCGATCTTACGGGTGATGACTCAGGGTTCGTCAGTGTATCGCGTTCCTGTCACTATCTGATTGAGGAAAATACCACCTTAATACTGTACATGTTTATTATTTCTTTTTTGTTGGGGTGGGGGGGGGGGGACTTTAAACAACCAGGGTCACATTGTGTGGTAATATGTTACGGGTGGATGAAGTTGGGTTACCCGGAGAGAATCACCGAGCAGCAGCGAGCAACTGTCAGATTCTCCAACTTACTACTTCTTCACAAGCAGCGTCTGCTGCGGCTGAAGGCAAGTGTGACATCGACGTGCAGTACATCTTAGTATACACCACCACCGTGCCCCCACATGGGTAATTGTGATTAAGTGTCTTGCCCAATGATACAACCCAGTTACCGCTGGCCAGGAGCGAAGTCTAGTTTAAAAGAATAAAAACAGTTTTAAAATTTATTAAAAAGGTTGATTATCGTAACACTTTACCTGACACGAAAGACAGATGACACTTGCAAACAAAATTCTTGAATAACTATTTTTGCATCAAAAGCTCGTTCCAATGAGGGGTCATAAGCTATGTTTTTGAGAAAAAATGAGAGAATCTTGTATGGGCTCGTATGATAAAAAAAATCTCGTAGAGATCCTACAGTGAAATACTCTGGCATGATCAAAATCTGTGTACTGTATAAGATTATTTTCTACGGTCCACCCCTGCCGGCAAGGAACACACTCAGATCGCATATTATCCTTTAACAAAAACGAATTACCAATATTCAGAGAGATTCTGATTACGATTTGTCGCATTACACGAAGGAAGAAGCTAGCTTTTTAAAATATATAGTACGCACATGGTGCCCAACTAGACCACCCCCTACTCCCTCAATATAACACACACACTTGTTAACCTTTTACCTAACGAATTGGCAACATTCTCAGGCGTAATTTACAAATTTATTTATTTATTTGTTTATTTAGGTTTAACGACACTTTAACAGCCAATGACATATCGTGTCGGTGATAGTTTTACGGGTGGAGGAAGCCGGAGTGCGCGGAGAGAACCAAAGAGCAACCAGTTCCCCAACATCGTAACAGCGCACTGCAGCACAGGCAGGGTTAGACTGGTTGGAAATATGCGCACCATCGACATGCAGTACGCCTTAGTACACGGCGTCATCGTGACCCCATGTGGACAATCGGGGTTAAGTGCTTTCACAAAGGACACAATGCGGAAGTCCGAATCGATCTCTTAGACAATCACCCATACAAGGACTAACCGGGCTCGACTTTGCTTAACTTCGATGATCTCACGAGAACAATTTGCAAATTAAACTATAAAACTAAAAAATATATTGTTGAAAAAAATCAACAAAACCATATCATGTGTGCCGTCATTGGAACGAGCTCGTCGAGCTCGTTCCAATAAAAGGTCACAACATACGGCTGTGTTGAAATCTTTTTGGAAAAAAATAAAATAATAAATTTTAATATTCTGTGCATTGGGTAAAGGGTTGATACCGCCCGTCGCACTCGTCAAGACCTGAGAATCAAGCAAATGACGTTTCTGTCGATTAATGTTTCAAACATGTTCCGTCCGGGCACACCCGGATTGTTTACAAGTTCAACACCCCATCCCTACCTTCCGACACGCACTTTCGTCATGCTTCTGTCTCCTTAGCCTTTTAGTTGAAACGTTCTTGTGATTCTTTTGCTTTTTCATGGAATTGGACACACATTGCTGGAGTGGAAACTCCAAACGGGGTATATGTTAGTGTCACTGTGTTCGCAAAATGTGGCTTTATTCTCGATCAGATTTCGATATCATCGCGACAAACTCGCAGCCGTCAATTGAAATTTCACAAATAAAATAAGCAGAAGCAACACCGAATCAAGAAAAGCATGAGAAAGATGGATGGACACTTTCGGCTGGGCGCGATGCGATCGGAATTCGCTGTCAACACTTTTAAAGTACAGTACTTCCAGTCATTATCCATAAATCGTAGAAATCAGGTAAAATGTAGCGATGAAATTATATGAACTCTGGGATCCGATGCATTGTTTTATTGGGGCTGAGCGACATTTTCGACAGCCATGATCACCTCGTGTCGGAATCCGATGTCACAGCAGCAGAAATTTGTTAACTGTGTCGTGTGCTCATATTATATGTGACTTCAGTCAATAAATCTATCCATTTTTGAACAAAAAAACCTATGGATTTTTTGGAATCCTCCATTGCAAATAAATCCCCAAAGGAAGCAACCCACCCCTCATATAATCGAATTATGTAGCTGTCCTTCTGTTCCCTTGTTTATGTTTTTTATTTGTTTATTTAGATTTAACATTTTCACCAGCCTGGTCATATCTCGATGAGCAGTGTTATTGGTAGAGAAGGAAGTACTTGGCGAAGATAATCTCCCAGCAAATGCGAGTAACTGTCGATCTCTCAAACTTTCTATCCCGTACTAAGAAGGGTTAGCATTGGCTGAAGACAGGTGTACCGTCTATGTGCTGAACACCAACATGCTCCAACTTGGGCAAACAGGATTAAGTGTCATGCCCATGGACACAACACAAGTCGGGGTCGATTTGAAGTCCAACACGCTAACCAATGAGCAATGGGATTCCTGTTACATTCCTTCTTTCACCGTATGTTTTCATGTTTTCCTTTTATTTGTTAGACTTGTCCATGTTACATTTAGATTGAATTGTGAAATCTGATTTTTGAATCTGCATTATGGATTAATAAATTATATATGTTCAGTTCTTCATAAAATTAGAAACTAGAAATTTTAAACGCAATATATATCCAGATTTAAATTTATTTGCCTTTAATGTTTTCTGCTGCCAGAGTATTGTGAGAATGCATGTTCTACACTTTCCCTGACATATTTTACTACTGTTCTTTTGAAGCCTACTGAAAAGTTATGTTTTCTAGCATCAACCACGGCCAACTCTTGACAAGAAACAAGATTTCAGAAAACGGAAAGATTGTAGGAAGCAAGGACGACATTGTACGAAACGTGGACAAATATCACATGTCTCTCCTACCCAAAACTGTGTCCTTCCCCAAGTATCAGCTTGACATCCGAGTTAATACCATGCTTTGCGATTGAATTACTGGGTATTGGGAAGCGTTGTCGCAAGTAATTTAAGACCTCCATACACAACAGATACCCGCTAATCGTTTGCAGCGTAATGATGATGTTATGCACAATATTTTGTCTCTGTGTTTTGATTTGCTGTTGAGCAAAGGCGGCAATCACCGTTACTTAAAGGTTTCATCTTTGGGGAAATGATGTATGTTGCATGAGGGTCGGAAATATCTAAACCTTTATCTCATAAGATTCCACAAGGGAATCCTTTTTGGGGTGGAATCCACTTGTCATTGTACGTAAAGGTAGGTAACAAATGAAACCACCATTTTGTTCCGTAGGTCGGGATGGAACAGGTGCAACACCCTCGCACGCAGCAATGTAGCTAGACAAATGTTTTTCAGCGATCAATACTCTCTTTCTAGAACATAACATTTGTGTATGCTGGTTCTGGATCAAAATATATGTTTTTATCTAGAAGGGAACCTATCACCTTTTACCAAACGCGACAGCAGACTACACTTAAAAATGCATGCGAAATATTTTTTGAATATCTAAAAATTTTAATTATTTCGCTTCAAAAAAATATCTGATGACCTACTCATTGGAACGAACGCAATGAGGTCGTTCCATTGAGGGTTCATAAGCTGTGGTTTCATGAAAAACGCTGTAAAAATGATAAAATTTGAATGATGATTTTTGTGAATAACGCCTGACGTTTGTGACCAACACTTTAGGTAAATGGTTAAAAGTATCATAGAAAATCATACACGCACTTCCTATTTTTGAAACTCTTGACCGCAGATTGTTTGTAACGTTAATGTCGCTCTACCTTAGTACAATCTTTATGATACACTTGTTTAACCCTTTACCCAACGTAACGGACAAAACCGACCAGCGTTATCCACAAAAATCGCCAAATAATTTCCATTATTGTTTTCATTTTTTGTCTCTAAAACATATGTTATGACCCCACTTTGGAACGAGCTCGCCGAGCTCGTTCCAAAGAGGGGTCACAACCTATGTCAGTGAGACAAAAATGAAAAAAATTAGTTATTCAAGTATTTTGTTTGCTTTTCATGTTAGGTAAAGGGTTAAATTGAAATAAATTAAGAAAAAAGACATTTGTTCATGTCAACTGTACTGATGTCATTATATCGCCAACAGTGTCGTTCTCAATACTTGAAATGTGCTAATTATAACCGCTCGTGAAATGCCCAGTTTTCAGTTTTCTGCCTTCGTCGTCGTTCATTGATTTGTTAACTAGTAGGTGAGGGTTGTGGTGAGATGGGTTGTCTCACTATAGACATGCCAATCATAACGAAATGTGCTTGACTTATATATTATTTATTACCTTGAAAACATCAAGATATTAAACACAATTAGTGGAACTATTTGTCGTAACCCTAAAACTAAGATTGTGATTAGTCCTCATTCACTATATTTAGTAAATAGACATGTCTAATAGTAATGTCATCAAAGAATCTATCAAAGCAAATGTCGATCAAGAAACAATCTTGATTCCATTCAAAGAAAATAAATGTTTGTGATTGTTGATTGGGGTTTAACAACACTTTCGAAGCCAGGGTCACCTCGTGTTTGACAGTTTTATGGGTGGAGAAAGCAAGGGTACCCGGAGCAAACCACCTAGCAGCTGCGAGCAACTGCCAACGTACTACCTACACACAAGCAGGGTTAGCATTGGTTGAAGACAAGTGCACCGTCGACGTGCGGTACGCTTTAGTACACAGCGTCACCGTGCCTCACATGGGCAATCGGGATAAAGTGCCTTTCCCAAGGTCACAACACAGCTACCCCTAGTGGGGATCGAACCGTGGATCTTTTGGTTTGAAGTCCAATGCCGTGATCACTGAGCCACCGGACTCCCTGGTGTTTGGTGCTTTATAACATTCAATCGGAATGAACCGTTCTGGTTTGCTTTTCCATCCATCCAACTATTTATTTACTTATTGGTGTTTAAGGTCACATACTTATGCACAATGGCTAATCGTGACAGTTCCATCCAACTGCAATATTTCATTTAACCCTTTAAATAGCGAATCGCCCGCATCCGCACGCGTAATATGCAAACTGAGCAGTTGAAAAAAATTAATTTTTTAAAATATTTCAACAAAACCATATTATGTGACCCCTCATTGGAACGAGCTCATTGAGCTCGTTCCAATGAGGGGTCACATGATATGGTTTTGTTGAAATTTTTTGAAAAAGTTAAAAAAATAATATTTAAAATAATAAATTTTGATATCGTCTGCCTAGGGTAAAGGGTTAAAGGCTAGCCTGATTCCATGCCATAACAGTGTCAGATTCATTTCAGAAGTTGACTGTTGACTTGAGAGCCTCATTCTTCTTTTCAGGGATGCAAAGTAATGGCAATATCTCTTAATAAACGTGAAACAACTGGATACTGCCTATCGTCCCTCAATGAGCGCCCGCCACAAGAAGGGCAATTCCAAATGTTGTTCGTTTTAACAATAACCTCTCTAAAATAGAATCAGATTTTATCTGCGGATGAATCCCAGTTTCGTGTGAAATTTACGGATGATATGCATCGCATATGGAGGAAACCTTAATGCTGGGTGTTATTGCAACAAAGTCTTCACGCTAGTTGTCAATCCGTTTATACTGTAGCATCCAGGCTTTTTGTTTCAGCAGAACAATGTGCGTCCACATTCGGCCAGAGTTACAACTGATCGTCTCGATAGAAATTAAACTTTTATACCAAATTATATTGTTATTATACTTACCAAAGTAATACAAGTGCCTCTTCCTCGTCCTTACTCGCGAATGGAAGGGAGGATTAAAATTGCCAAGAGTCAAAATTTAGACTTTTGTAGGCACACAAAACCCGGTGACTGGTATCCTACTGTCACTTTGACCCATTGTCCAATTTCCACACATCAAGTCAATTTCCAAATTTCAAAGACAATGACGCGTGTATACATTTGAGCAGAGAGGAAGCACATATAAATAACAGTTTATATTGCCGGGAGGACAATATTTTTGTATTACTTTGCCAGGTATAAAACAAAATAAAATTTTATTTTTTAAAATTTTTTTTCCAATCATACTGAAGTAACACAAATGTCGACTGAACAATAGGCGGAGGGATATTTTCTGCGTATTGTGTCTGATTAATAGATATAATGGAGGTCATATTTGAGCAAGACAGGGAATTAATGCTATAATGATAATAGTAAATAATAATTCAGCATTTCCCAAGAATGGGGTTACATGGAGAAATGACGAAAATGTAACATGAACATATAACCAGAACACAATATAAAATATGCTGAGAATCAGGTATTCAATTCCCACAAACAATAACAATAAAGCCTGGCAGACTTCATAGTACCTGTTAGTTCAGTAATAAAGACTTTGATTTCGTTTGAATCGAGATTCAAATATACATCCGAAAAAGGAATGAAACTTGTCAACAAGACGCACTGAAAAAATAGTGTCCACAAAATATTTACAATTTTAACCAATTTTCATAATAGTGAATATTCATTCCATGCAGTGGCGGCGCCAGAGTTACAGAAGTGAGGGAATATAGTTGGGTATTGCTCGCCGCGCAGCGGCTGCCTCGGCGTGTAGCGCCGCGCCGGGCTGGGTTTCGGGAGGATTGCCCCCTCCCGAAGTTGAGAAAATTTTCAAACCTTATGTTGTAGATGGTGTTCTCTGGAGCATTCTCAAACAATTAAATTAAAACAGTTTTATCCTTTCGAAACTTATTGATTAGGTCTTTCAGTTATAGAAAACGTGGTACATGGTGACATTTTAACGGAAGAACGCTGTTATAAAGTGCGAGCGCAAAGCACCAAACGACACTCAAATCGAAAATGAAAATAGGCTGCATTCCAAACGGATGCGTTGCACGCTCTCGATTCTAGCAATGTTTCAGACCGTTTGAACGCGGCACGCCTTGTTTCAATTCGGGCCCTCGACTCTTGTTTGTTGTTTGCAGGTAATGTGTGTGTGTGTGGGGGGGGGGGGGGGGGGGGGGGGGGGGGGGCACACAAACATAATTTAAAAACTTCTCTGATTTAGTGCTCTTGGGAATATGGAATTAAGCATACTCTCGGGAATATGGAATTAAACATACCCATTGCAGAAGATTGGGTAACATAGCAAGCACGTGCTACCATAGAAACCAAGATGGCGGCCTGCAGTATACAAAATGGACGACGGAACCACGTATCTCCCTACAAGCGCTGCGCATGCGCACTCTCACCACGCATCACTATGGGGATGACGTCACAGCATGGCCGCTCACGCGGGTTACCACGACAACACAACATGGCGCCACTGGGTCACGTGACTATGACGTCACATGAGATCATCCATGAGATCATTCAAATAGGAGGTGTCCGGGTACATGACATACTACTGGTAGGGCATGATCTGGTATTGTGTGCGACATAATTTTGACGACCTGACCCAAACCTAGGCCTAGGAATAGAGTCATGTGCGCGAGAATCCGTTGACAAGTTATATAAGAAGCATGAAAAGACCAGGATTAGGAGCAGTCTGACTGCTTAACTGAGCATACCGAAAGCTATATATGTATAAACACACAGTGATGAGCGTTTCGAATGAATAACACGAATGACTAGGCAAGCTTGATGAAATTCAGTAGATCCTACCACCGGACCTGGATCCTGGCTTCCAATATATACTAGCAACTATTAAACTAAGTATGCGGGCTAAAAGTTTGGGCATCGCTATATGCGGAAGGGGAAAGTGTAAACCGAACATCCTCATGCAATACAGCCATATTTGACGAAACGGCCAAAATGTGAGTCCATAAACTCCTATCTGGGATAGTGTCGCTACACGTATAGGGGTGCTATCGCATCCCGCAGCAGAATCTTGTTCGAAGGGAATTACACAAAACATCCGGATCTGACAAGATAAACAAGAGATCTGAAATAACTCCTGAAATCCAACAGACAACAGTCAATGATGGAGACGAATCGTCAGTATCGCTATCAGAATACCAAACAGAATCGGTAATACACAATACTGAATAATGAGCGACACGATCTCGACGACCTGACCAATCTCATAGCAGCAACTGTGCATCAGGTACGCGAGAATCCACAAACTAACGGGATAAGATAAGAGAAAAAGTCAGGATAAGAAGCTACCTGACTACTGATGTGTACATACTGTAAGCTTGAAGTATTTACGCTTGAGAATGCCGGTTAACGGAGTATTGGGGATGCTGAAAGGAAAGGGGTAACGTGATGAGTAGCTTTCATGAATAGAAGTACAGTATATGAGCCAGATGAAAAAGGTGCTGCTAAAAGCGTCGACAAAATTCGAATAGCAAACACCCCCACCCCACCCCTCTCCAAAATTAAAACAAAAAATGCGCTGAATATAGTGATGGCTCAGGACACTCTCTGATTAAGATGGGAATGTACCGCCAAGGAGTAAGCAAAAATGTATAGCTGTCACTTCCCATATGAAGCGGTATAATTTTGTCGACACTCACAGTCATAGAAATGTGGGGAAACATATCAGACTGAGAAGTGACCGTTAGGGTGCCGAACTATTCTGAGGGACTATTGATATATCAATAAACAGACCTGCGTGGAGCCCGGTAGGTGACAGGTTTCACTCTTATTTCATTTCGTTTGAACGAAATAATATTTCGAAATAACAAAATAATATTTAAATTGAGGCAATATGGTATTACAGGATCCATCCAGTAATGGTTCGAAAGCTATCTGAAAAAAACGTCAACAACGAGTAATAATAAATTCTGCTTATTCTGACTATCTCCCCGTTAAGTGTGGAGTACCGCAGGGATCAGTGCTGGGTCCGCTACTCTTTTTGATTTACATCAATGACATTTCTGAATATATCTCCTCTGTAGGTTCGTGTAGGCTATTCGCAGATGACACGTGTATAACAAAAAACAATTCTGATCTTGATAAGCTCAGTATAGATATTAATCTTGAACTTAATGTTGTATTAGAATGGGCTCAGCAGTGGCTCGTAAATTTTAACCCGTCAAAAAACAAGGTTATGCTCTTTACCAGGAAAGCAGTAGCCGTGAGTCCAGGTGTGAGATTTGGGGAGGGGGGGGGACACTTCTGGATCTCACAACTGAACATACACACCTCGGATTAACATTACGAGCTGACTTGAACTGGAATACATATATTTCCAACATATGCAAGAAAGCTAACTCTAGGCTTTCCCAGTTGAGAAGACTTAAATTTACACTGAACAGAAAAACTCTTGAAATAATGTACAAGTCTTTTATACTTCCAATAATAGAGTACGCAGACGTAGTATGGGCCGAAGTCCCCGATTACTTACTTTCTAGACCAGATAGAATACACACGGAAGCCGGGAGGATAATAACTGGACTCACTGGGTCGGTACCGTCTTCGAGAGTATTTTTCGGACTCGGCTGGGAAACCCTAGAACAACGACGAAAATTGCATAAGATGGTGACCTTCTTCAAAGTTATCCATGGGGATGCCCCCAAAATACCTCCTTGAACTATTGCCCCAGTCATTCCAGGACTACTCGCCATATAACACACGTGCTCGTTCGAATTTCAAAATTCCTCTAATGCACACTGAATTATTGAAAAATTATTTCATCCCATCTTGTATCTCAGAGTGGAACTCACTTCCTATGGATATAAAGAACCTGGAATCTTTAAGTGAATTTACTAAGTATTTCAAAAGCGAGGTATGTAGGCCACCATCGTATTTTGGAATCTGTTCAAGAAAGATGAATATACTGCATTGCAGACTACGTAATGCATGCAGTGATTTAAATTTTGACAAATTTCAAAATTATATCCACGACACACCAAACTGCTCTGTGGCAACGGCCTGGAAGACGCATCACACTACTTTTTTGTCTGCCCAACGTATACCAATGAAAGATTAATACTACAACAGGACCTGGTCAACATCACAATTAATTCTGTTACGGATATCCTCTACGGTATCCCTAACATGTCACCATCTGCAAATGACCATCTATTTCGAGTAATACAAAAGTATATCAAAGCAACCAATCGATTCAATACCTTTGAGAATATTCATTCAGGAGGTAGTTAGTTCTATGTTTCCAGGCCCCCGGAAAATAATGTAGTGCTGGTCTACTATGGTGGACAGTGCCGCATCATTGGAAAAATTGCTCTGGTAGCCATTGAGTGGTGTGCAGGTCGTTTCTAGTGACTGGCCTGATTAACCCTTTGCCGGAAGTAGTGGTCTAAATCTGCCAGCGCTATTAAAAAAATCACTAATTTCTTCTCTTTTTTAACCTCAAAATACGGCTTGCGTCTCCTAATTGGAGCGAGCTCGTTCAGCTCGTTCCAATGAGGAATCATAAGCTGTGCGTTTGGTACAGAGGATGAAAAATGGATAGTTATTCGAGAGGTTTAGTTGCAAGGGCAAGTTGATGGGCAAGGTGTTAACTACGATTGGGGGATACTGACTTACCCGTACCGTGTTTATGAAATAGCTACACACGCTGGAACTGATCATATACATTAGTGTCACGTATAAACTATTGTCACGTGAGAACCATGGGGTTCTGTCTTCCAGTGGAAGAGAGAGCATTGTGGTTGTCAGATGGCGATATATCGTTAGACGTGGCTTACCTACTTTATATGTGATGACAAAACACTGCATGCACCTTGCAGTGATGGGGCTCTTCTGGGGCGCTGCGGCCTGGTGAGTTGGCTGGAGACAGTTTGATATTTGTTTGATGAGAACAAGGTATCAGTCCCCCTCTTTTCTTCCTTCTCTTTTCTTTCGCTGAATATCTACCATATTAACACCATTGCAATCTTGAATAGCGTATTGTTTATTATGATGTGTATATATTGAAAAAATGCTGCATTTACTTGTTAATCGCATACAAAGGAGAGGGCGTGTTTTAAGTGTTGAGCACTTGTTGTCCAATCCTTCTTGTTTATTTTGACAAATAAAATATGTTTAAACTAAACGAAAAATATTTCGAAATAATGAAATAATATTTCTAAATAACGAAATACTATTTCTTTTTAACAAAATAATTATTTCGTTTTAACGAAATAGTATTTCGAAATAACGAAATAATATTTCGTTTTTACGAAATAAGTATCTGTAGCGGTAAGCAGGGCCAGTTTACACTGCCTCGCTACTGTTTGATTGCAAATTCTGCATACTTAGCTTGTAGCACGGTTACGTATTCTAGAAAAATATGAATTTTACTCATTAAAATAAATGACTTCACTTTATTGTTAGATAAATTTAGTCGCGTATTCACTTGAAACGCTCGCCAATCAATTAACGTTATGCCATTTCTGTTTTTAGCGATATGTGTATGAAGGAATATTTCCAGTGTTTTTTCGTGCTATTCCATATATCATAGAGTGATTTATGGGTGCAGAAAAATTGGGGTGGCGGAATGTCCATGGGTGCCCCACCCCATGCCCTACATGGCTTGTCGTCCCTCCCCTCCTAAAAAAACATTCTGATTGCAAGCCCGATACCGATGGACTAAAATGTCCGACAAAAGTAGAAATGGAAAAAGGGACGACATTATAGAATGCATAGGTGTACGGCCATGGAGGCTCGGGGGTGCGATGCGGGGAAAAATCATTTTTTTTCTGGCAGTTTTCATAATATTTTGAGCCAAGCTTCATTGACTTTCCTGTAGTTTCAAACACCGTCTATTGTCTTCATATAATGGGTACTGTCCTACAAGACCAAACTTGGAACCAAAGTCCGTAATATAATTTTTTTTGGCGTGGTACGTCTCACAGGACGTGCCACACAAAAAATTATATTACGGACATTGGGTGCTACTTTGGACTACAGATTGTAAGTAAAGGAAGTGAACAATTATTCATGAGGAAAAGTCGACGAATATAGCATTTTCTGACATGTTTGTACCCTCCATCACCCCATGTACTAACTTATTTATTTCGTTTTTGTGAAATGATTATTTCCTTTTAACTGAGTACAATTGCGCTCACGAAGAGTATTTTCTGTACATTCTAAAACTGGTTTTAGCCCAACCCCCCCACCCCCCATCGTCCCTACCAATACTGCGGACTCAATGCAACACTAAATTGAAAAGATTCACAACTTCACGACGATTAAAAGGTATTTTGATTCGAGAATATTTAATGCATTACGTGGGAGCGCGATAGCTCAGTGATGACATTGGACATTAAACCGAGTGGTCCACGGTTCGGTCCCCGCCAGGGGTTACTGCGGTGTGTCCTTGGTCAAGGTTCTTCATCCCGGTTGCATATGTTGGGGCACGGTGGTGCCACGTCCGTCGATTGCGCACTTGTCTTCAACCAATGCTAACCCTGCTTGTGTGGAGTTAGTACGTTGGGGAGTCTGGCAGCTGCTCGCCGTTGCTCGGTGGTTCTCTCCGGGTACTCGGGCTTCCTCCACCCGTAAACTGTCCGGCACGAGGTGATCATGGCTGTCAAAAGTGTCGTTAAAACCCCAATAAATAAATAAGGAAATAAATACACTACGCCCTCAGTCAGCCGAGAAATGTTGACGCGCCTTTCCAAATTTGTGTCTCTGCAACTATTATTTTCTACCAGCCTGTCTGTCGCCAATACTTTCAAATGCTGGCAAATCAAGTTTTACTACACCCACCCGACAACCCGTGAGTCTTCATCAAGATGCTTCCAGTAAAAATAAAAACCCTACCGACGTTTGACTATGATTGTCACAGAGTGTTATAAAAACGACCTGCCAGAAATAAAAAAACAGGGTCGATAACAGAAGCGCACGAGAAAGGTCGAACTGAAGTTATTTTTCTACACATATCGCGAAAACTGGAAAGTTTGTAACGTCAATTGATTTGCGAGTGTTTCAAGAGAATATGACTTAATTTATTGCACAATAAAGTGAAGTCATTAATTTTAATAACTAAAGTTCATATTTTGTTGGTATACGTAACTTTGTTACTAAGCTAAACAAGCAGCATTTGCAATCAAAATGTAGCGAGGCGCTCTAAGATGAACCTGCAAAACATCACAAACGGCTACAGATATTTATTTCGTTAAAACGAAATAATATTTCGTTTAATCGAAATAATTATTTCGTTAAAACGAAATAAATAAGTTGGTGCATGGGGCGATAGCGGATGCAAACATGTCAGAAAATGCCGTGTTCGGCCAATTTTGCCAGAAGAATCAGCATGGATAATTGTTCACGGCCATATTGTGAGGTAGAAAAATTATTGTGAACAATCAGACTCAGAAAATGACGCCTTTTAAACAAACGTTTTGAATTTGTTTCCCAACTTTGTGGGGGAAAGTGATTTTATCATAGGCGTACGGGAATTTTTTTAAGAAGGGATGTTCAAAGATTCTGACCGAAAAGTGAGGCTACAGGCATCATCGAGGCACGTGAAACCGAGGTGGGTGAGTGGGGACTGGCGGCCCTCTCCCGCAGGTCCGAAGCCAGCCGTACTTAAAAATCCGACATAAGAGAGGTGGACGGAAGGACTTGTGTGTGTGTGCCGAAGGCATGCTCGAGGTGTCCAACACCGAGGTGCGAGAGTGTATGGTAGGGGGTGCCCCCCTCCCGTTGGTGGGGATTGGGGACTTGCAGAGAGAAATTGTTTTAAGTCTGAGGCTCTGAGAACAATTCTAGAGCCTCCGGCTGCCTCAATTGTGACTTGTCCAGTTGCTGATCTTAGTTAATAACTTATAACTATATATTGTTTGACATTTCAAACTCTGAAGCTGTTTGCATTCGATTCATATAAATTCAACAATTATTTTTCGACAGAACGTGAAAATTTCCGACAGGAATGTGTATAGGCGGCGCCCCCTCCAACCCCTCTCCGCACTCCCAACAGCATGGGCCATGCTCTCTCGGGAATTTTTTATTTTTTTTTAAACTGTTAGGCCTGTGTATCCAAAGTCATCAGACGCATTATCACCCTGATAAGCCTGGAGTCCAAACTAGCACCCAAAGGCCGTAATATACTTTTTTGGTGTGATACGTCCTGTGAGACGTACCACGCCAAAAAAATATATTACGGACGTTGGTTCCAAGTTTGGTCAGTAGTTGATATACGAGAGTGCCAGAACACTACGATCTTGTGGGCTGGAATGTGAGGTGCTGGAAAAGTTGGATTATTTTTTAAAAAATCTTAATTTTTTTGGTAAAAATCTGAATTTTTTGGTAAAAAAGTTGATTTTTTTTTAAAAAAAGTTGATTTTTTTTTAAAAATATTGGGTTTTTCCAGAAAAATGTTAAAAAATTGATCACTTTTATTAAAAATGTCTAAAAATTCACCGATTTAAAAAATTCACTTTTTTAAAAAAAATTGACACAAACCTCTGAAAAGTTCACTTTTTCATAATGTAACATCGACTTTGCAATCGGGGTGAATTTTTTTCGAATGTTCCGGAAGGGGTTTTTGTAGGATTGTGACTGAGAAAAGATTAGCACTGAGATTTCCATTGACAAAAATTCCGAAAATACATGCTCTTTTTTGTGCGGTCGCGCAGATTGACAATAGGCGATCGAACGTCGATTCCCATAGGAAAAAAAGATTCCGATTCGGCCGGTGAATTTATACAGTGAGTTGGAACGATAGGGGATCGAACGTCGATTCCCATTAGGAACAAAGAGTCCGATTCGACCGGTGAATTTATAAAGTGGGCCGGGACGTTAGGTGGTAAATTGGGGTTTGGTATATAGAGAGATCGCGCGTCCGAGTTTAAAAAAAATAATGAAATAGCTCGACGGCGCGATCTGGAATGAATGGATGGATGGGTGGATGGATGGATCGCGATTGAAGATGTATGTGTGTATTATGAGTTGTGAGATGGATGATAAATTAAAACAAGGGGCACCAGGGAGCCTTAATCGCACACCGGCCAAAGTGGTTCAAAGATCAAAGAAGTATTTGGGGGTCACATTCAGTTCTGAACTCAGAAATTCTTGTTGCTTCATGACGTTATCCCTACGCAGGGAGCAGAGGGTATGACCCTGAAAATGATAACAAACTCTTTGGCTGTGACAGTATCAACCCCACAATTGATGCTGACAGAGAGTGTTCGGACACCTCGAGAATTTTCCCTAGATAGAATCAAAGGGTTAACAAATAAGAGGTCCCAAGGGGCCTTAATCGCTCAATGACAAAGAGTGGTGGCCGAGTAGATAAGTACGCTGGTCTCTAATGCCAGAGGTCCCGGGATCAATCCCCGGTCGGAGGAAGTTCTCGAGGTGTCCGAACACTCTCTGTCAGCATCAATTGTGGGGTTGATGCTGTCACAGCGTACGGTCCTATCGTGTGGGGACGTAAAATGGCTGTCCTCTGTGCGGGGAGACACACACTCCGTCCAGACTAAAGATCTCTTCGTGGTATTCGAGAAGAGTGAGGCCACGAAGTTGCCGCTACACGTGCCTGCGCCAAGGAGAGGCGTTAATATAAGTTGCATAACTTCTTCGCTAATCCTTGTAAAATAAATCACATTAAATATGCTCACCTGCCAAAGTGGTTCAAAGAAGTATTTGGGGTCACATTCAGTTGGACATGCTTCATCAACACTACAAAGGAATGAAGTCATGAGAGACAAATTTTATGAAAGTGAGCCTAAATATGAACCCAGGGGCTTGGCTCGAACAAACTTGAATCGCACCTCCAAGGATGCGGCATGCCAAATATCAAAACATTCCGAATGCTGAATCTGAAAAAGAAGATTTTTAAAGAAAAATTCCTCATGTTGACTAAGTTATAATTCGGGCTCCCACACAGAGCCCAAATATGGACCCAGGGACTTGGCTTTAACAAACTTGAATCTACCACCCCCCCCCCCCCCCCCAAGGATGTTACACCCCACACATCATAACATTCCGACTGCTGGATCTGGAGAAGAAGATTTTTAAAGAAAATTCCAAATTTCGAACTAAGTTACAATTCAAGCTCCCACAGTGAGCCCAAATATGGACCTAGGGACATGGCTTGAACAAACTTGAATCTCATCCCCTAAGGATGCTGCATACCACATATCAAAACATTCCGACTGTTGGATCTGAAGAAGATTTTTAAAGAAAATTCCTCATTTTGAACTAAGTTATGATTCTGGCTCCCACAGTGAGCCCAAATATGGACCTAGGGACATGGTTTGAACAAACTTGAATCTTAACCCACCCCCCCCCCTCCCAAGGATGCTGCATACCAAATATCAAAACATTCCGACTGCTGAATCTGAAGAAGATTTTTAAAGAAAATTCCTCATTTTGAACTAAGTTATAATTCGGGTTACCAAATATGAAGCCAGGGACTTGGCTTGAACAAACTTGAATCTCACCCCCTAAGCATGCTGCACACCCAATATCAAAAGATTCTGCCTGCTGGATCTTAAGAAGAAGATTTTTAAAGAAATTTGTCTGAAATGCACTAAGTTCAAATTTGGGCTCCTATACTGAGCCCAAATGTGAACCCAGAGTGCCGATTTGAACAAACCTGAATCAGATCCACCCCACAATGTTGCACACCAAATATCAAAAGGTTCTGCCTGCTGGATCTGGAGAAGTTTTTTTTTAAGAAACTGCCTGAAATGCACTAAGTTCGAATTCGAGCTTCTATAGTGAGCCCAAATATGAATCCAGGGAGCCGATTTGAACAAACTTGAATCAGATCCACCCCGCAATGTTGCATACCAAATATCAAAAGATTCTGCTTGCTGGATCTGGAGAAGAAGATTTTTAAATAAATTTCCCTGAAATGCACTAAGTTCGAATTCGGGCTTCTATACTGATCCCAAATGTGAATCCAGGGGGGGGGGGGCGATTTGAACAAACTTGAATCAGATCCACCCCACAATGTTGCATACCAAATATAAAAAGATTCTGCCTGCTGGATCTGGAGAAGAAGATTTTTAATGAAAGTTGCCTGAAATGCACTAAGTTCGAATTTAGGCTTCTATAGTGAGCCCAAATATGAATTCAGGGGGCTGATTTGAACAAACTTGAATCAGATCCACCCCATAATGCTGTATACCAAATATCAAATTATTCTGCCCACTTGTCCGGGAGAAGAAGATTTTTTTAGTAATTTCTCTAATATACATAAGGTACTATCGGAGTTTTGTCCCTATGGAGCCTCAAGCGGGCATGGCCATTTCATTTGAACAAACGTAAATTGACATATGGTAATGAACATCCATACCAAGTTTCGAGCAAACTGACCTAGCGGTTTCAGAGGAGAAGTCGTTTGAAAAATGTTCATGACGCCGGATGGACGACGATGAGAGACGACGATGGACGGCAAGTGATAAGTTTAGCTCCCTTTGGTGAGCTAAAAATAATAACTGTGGTTTGCCATTAAAAAAAAAAATGTAAAAAATTATTTTATTATTTTTACATATATAATAATAAGAAAAAAACAACAACAAAAAATTTTTTACAATTAAAAATTATTATCATTTTTAAAAAAAAACACAAAATTTAATATTTTATGGAAAAAAAATCAACAAAACGACAACAACAAAATAATCAGTCATGAAATCGACAATACCTAAACAATCCGCATTAAAATTGAAAAGAGTCGAGAGATATTCAAAGTTTGATACTAAAATTTATAGACTGTAATCACACAATGCCATCGAATTGAAGGACATGGATATGAGTGGCTTGAGATTGGAATACGAGAAATATGTATTAGCTTTGAAATTGAACGAGACCGCTCTGGATTTAATGTAAGATGATCTATTGGCAATCCTCTCAGAGAAGATAGAAAATTTCGACCCAGACGATTTGCCGCTGTTCTATGGGAGTAAAATATATCCAAACGTCTCTAAAGAAGAGGTTGATAGATTGAATCTGATCACTGAGGACGAACGGACTTTCGAGATGGTGAATATCGTTGTCCAATGGATTTATCAGCGGGAAGATGATAGCTTTAAGGTTAACATGCTCGTCTCGGACGTGAAATTATGAAAAAGAGAAAGTTAGTTCATTATAGAATTTAAATCTCAACTCCAAAGCTCATTAAAGTGCTTTTCATAAGGTAGTACTCATTTTTTTCTGTTTTTTTTGTCATTAAAGACAAAAACAAAAAACAAAATATATATATTAATAAAAAGTTGAACAATTCACAAAACATTTTTTTTTTAAAAACTCAAAAATATTAAATATATTAAATAAGAAGTTTATCAAAATGTCAATAATAAAAACGTATATCATAGAAAAGTTATATTTGTCTACCATACCCGAGTTGAAAAAGTATTGTTGAAATCTAGGAATTTAAAATTAAAACCATCACAGAAACAAAGGACAATTGATCGAAGCTGTGTGCAAGGAGATCTGAGCTCTAACACTGGTAAAATTACAAACCAAAGTGCATCAATCGTTGAAATTGAAAGGTGTTAAATACATGAAAAAAGACGGATTTACCAGTAAATTTGCTCGACGGAAAGGGAATGGATGAAAGATGTATCGCAACGACAAAAAAAAAAAACACTCGAATCACAAAAAAATTAGAAGACAGTGACAACAAAACAACAATGGCAACTAAGAAGAAGGCGACCATTAAACGAAAAGTGGTGGAGTGGCAGAAAGTTTTGAAAGAGAATAATAAAAAAAATGACAAGCAATGCAGTTCGAGATGATGATTCATTAGAAAAAAAAAAAACGATGGATGCAATCATGAGAGTCGTGAATCTAAAAAAATAGGGATTCGATGTGAAAAACGGAATCGTAGTCAAAGCACTGGAGTCACCATTGATTCTGATAGAACGAGACATCACCAACAAAGGATTTTTTAAAACTGTTGACGCTATTCCCAGTCTCACAAAACTCGATCCCGAATCGTTCATGTAATGGGTGAAGGGTGGAGTGTTGGACGTATTTCGAAAACATCTAAAAAGGGTTCTAAAAATAAAAAAAATGATCTTGCATTGTCTGATGAAAAAGGTCAATGCGAACACGGGGGGGGGGGGGGGGGGGGGGCGTGGTGCAATGATGCTTCTCTCCAGTCTAAAATCGAGACTGTATTTAGAGACCACGAATTAGCTGATGTTTATGAAGTGATTAAAGACAAGATGCTGGAATCTATGGCTCATTATCAAGACAAGGGAAGTGATTTGACATTTGAGAAGGTATTGAATCTCGAGATTCACGTGGACAGACAAGACCATTTGAAAGCGTCTTCATATATAAAATTGCCTGATCTCATATCTAATAGAAAATGTCGTGATTAACGTGAAAAATTAAGATGATAGCGAGTGTTTCAAATAGGCGATCACATCAGCCTTATATTCCATAGAAAACAAGAATGCTCCGAGAGTTTCCAAGTATGCGGAGACTTGTAAAAATCTCAATTGGATGGGAGTGCTTTTCCCAATGTGGTTGAAAGACATCAGGCGTTTCGAAAAGCTAAATCCCACTGTGGCTGTGAACGTCTTGGGATACGACAATAAAAGACGAATAGTCTATCCTCTCAGACTGACTTCACATCAAGGGAGAGAAAAGATCGTTAATTTGTTATTAATTTCTGAGAGTGACAAACGACATTATTGCTGGATTAAAAATATGAGTCGATTGCTGTTGAAGCAGATTTGTAAAAATAACGGTGAGAGATTTTTCTGTTTCAACTGCATGAATTCGCTCCATTGTCAAGAATCGTTGACGTGTCATCGGGAACACTGCAACGAAAAGCAAAGCGACGCCGTACAGATGCCTAAACCCAACACTTAACGTAGATTTTCGCAACCACAATAGAAGATTAGAACCGCCATTCTTCATCTATGTTGATTTCGAATGTTTCTCCACAAAAATGAATTCTTGCCAGCCCGTCGAGCATAGGAGTTATGCAAAAAAAAACCATCAGAAGTGCATACCTTCGGGCTATTGTTATTACATGAAGTGTTTTTTCGACGATCAAGAATTGTCAGGTCCGTTTGTCTACACTAAAAGTTCGGAATGCGACGGCATGGCTCAAAGATTCGTGGAAGAGTTAGAATTGAAAATTCAAAAATTATATGACAAATTTTTTAAAAATCCAAAAGTCATAATCATCACGCCAGAGCAACAGCGAGAATATGATGAAACCACCAAATGTCACATCTGTAGACAATTATTCGATAAAATAATAAAAATGCTAGAGATCACGATCACTACAAGGTCTGTTTCTTGGTGCGGCTCACAATGAATGTAATTTAAGATTTCGAGATGCTCAATTCTATGTGGTATTATTTCACAATCTCTCGGGCTACGACAGTTACCTGTTTGTGAAAAATATGGGTGTCAGAGAGGGTAATTTGAGCTGCATCGCACAAAGCGATGAAAAATACATTTCATTCACTAAATGGAAGGTCGTCAATAAAAAGAGAGTTGTTGATGGATCGATTGAGAAAACGATTCCCATCCATAGAGCAATACATTTCAACGACAGTTATAAATTCATGTCGGCCAGTCTGGAAAAATTAGTTGGCAGTTTGAGTAGGGAGAAATTTAAAATCATGAGTAAACATTTTGATCATCGATGAGAATTGGTGGATGCCATGTTGAGGAAAGCCATCTACCCTTATGATTACATGAGTGATATTGAGAAATACGATGACGTTGCTCTACCTCCTAAAGAAGATTTTTATTGGAAATTATACCGGTACCACATTTCTGACAATGATTATGAACACGTGCAAAAAGTGTGGAGATTATTCGACATGAAATCCATGAGAGATTATCACGACCTCTAGCTGAAAACCGACATGCTTCTCTTAGTCAACGTGTTCAAATATTTTCGACAAGTGTGTCGTCAATATTATGAACTAGATCTGGCTCGGGATTTTGTGGCACACGGACTCTTTTAAAGATGACCGAAGTTCAACTGGAATTATTATCGGACGTCCACATGTTGCTCATGTTCGAAAAGGCTGTGAGGGGTGACGTCTTTATGATTTCCACCAGATATGCTAAAGCTAATAACTCTCACATGAGAAAAGATTTTGAATCATAAAAACCAAGTAAATACATAGAGTATTGGGATGCTAACAATTTGTATGTTTGGGCCATGAATCATCCTTTACCGATAGGAAATTTCAAATGGGTTGAAACGTTGGAAGAAAAACAAAAATGGACACACTATCCTTGTATTCTAAAAGTCGATTTGGACTATCCAGAAACATTACACGATCTACACAACGATTATCCACTGGCCCCCAAACTAATGGAAGTGAATGGCATTGAAAAACTCGTTCCCAATTTAAATCGCAAACGCAAGTACGTGGTCTATTGCCAAAATCTGAAATGTTAAATCGATCGTGGGATGAGATTAATCAGCATGCATCAAATCATTTGATTCAATGAGGAGCCTTGGATAAAAAAAATACATCGATCTCAACACAAATTTAACAATGGAGGCTGAGAGCAACTTCGCAAAAAGATTTCTTCAAACTCATGAACAATTGTGTGTACGGAACATCTATGAAAAACATTAGGAATAGAACCAACGTTCAACTCATCATGTCCGATTATTAATTAATTAATCTCAAAACCCAATTATCAACATAGAATCATATTTGACGAAAATCTAGTGGCTGTACACATGCAAAAGACACATCTGAAGTTCGACAAGCCGTGTTATCTCGGAGCGATCATCTTAGACGTCAGCAAGCAGTTGATGTACAAGTTTCACTATGATTACGTCAAAGCGAAATTCGGTTCGAAAGCCAAACTATTGTTCACCGACATGGACAGTCTGGCTTACGAGAAAGAGACTAGAGATATCTATGAGGATATAGCCCCAGACGTTAATGAATGGTTTGACATGAGTAATTATCCTGGTGATCACATGTCTAAGATTCCAAAGGGTGCCAATAAAAAGGTTTTGGGTAAATTGAAAGACGAGAGCAGTGGAAGACAGATCAAGGAATTCGTGGGTTTGAGACCAATATTGTACACTTATCTCCTCAACGGTCAAGAGATGCAGAGATGTAAAGGCGTTCAAGTGTAATTATCCCAGCGATCACCTGTCTAAGATTCCAAAGGGTGCCAATAAAAAGGTGTTGGGTAAATTGAAAGACAAGAGTGGTGGAAGACAGATCACGGAATTCGTGGGTTTGAGACCAATATTGTACACTTATCTCCTCGACGGTCAAGACACGCAGAGATGTAAAGGCATTCAAGTGTATGTAGCGAATAAAAGCATCACTTTCGACAAATATAAAGAGTGTCTTTTCGAAAGTTCGACAGTGTATAAAAAGATGACTGAGATTCGAAGCAAAAAAGCACGAGATGTATACCCAAAAAATCAATAAGATTGTGTTGACAGTTGACGACAATAATAGAATTACATGTGAGGATAAAATGTACACTTTCGCACACAGACATTATTATTCCATGATAATTCAACAACAAAATCGAGAGGATGATGAATGCAGTACGACTGAAGACATTGAAATGTTGTAAGTTTAAAAACTCGTGAGAAAGAATATAATAAAAAAAAATAAAATAAATATTTATGAATAAGAAGAAAATAAAACATATCTGTAGAAGGTGTCGTCTTACACAACAAACTCCTATCCATCATTGATCTGTTGAAGGTGGCAAAAGATTTAAAAATCAAACATTTTCAAGGTATGTTTTCTAGAGATGCCTTACTGAGAAAAAAAGACGACGATTCAGAATGTGGAATTTTAAATCTGGATGATATTGGAGGTGAAGGTACGGATTGGGTCACTGGTTTTCGAACAGAATAAAAATTATTATTTTGATAGCTACAGAATCACTCCACTGATATAAATAAGAAACTATTAAACATCAGTTATTTTATTATTTTATTTTTAATTTGCATCAACATGTTTTTATCGCAGTTTCGATTATGAGTCTCAATGTCAGGATGTTTAGTGTAGCACAGATCGTGAGCATTAGCTGCCGAATCCACCCTATTGATGGGTTTGCTCCAAGATTTAGGAGTCAGATCTTGATTCAATCTCTTATTTAATATCGTGCCCGGTCCTGTGAATTAATGTCCTGGCAGATGGATTTTGACAGGTAGATTATTAATCAATGTATTCATCAGGCCAGCACCGCATTTCATGAATTGCTTCTTGGTCAAACCGCACACTTTACACATTCTGCGAACCATGGGTCTGTTATTTTTTGTCAATACTTTTTTAACATTAACCGTATCGGCAACTCTCTTGCATTTGATGCAATACATTTGTCTGTTTTTTTTCATAAATATTTTTTTTTTTTTTTCATATTTTTTTTATTTATATATAATTTTTTTATTTTTTTTTTTTTTGATATATATTTTTTTTCAATCGATTGCTTCTGAAACCTTTTTGGGATCCAACAATTTACAACATGATTGTCTCTCTTCTTCCCTACCTTTTTCCATGAGAGAATCTTTCATTTGTTCCTTGATGATCTGATGACTCTTGATTCTTATATTTGCTTTCATTATTTCGTATTTTTGTTTTTCGTTCAATATGTCGAGGAATTCGTGGTCCAAAATCCTACCGTCTTTCAACGTCAGGGAGATCTTCTCTGACACAGTATCCATCTTTGCATCAGCTAAAACACTGATGTTTTCATGCTTCCTGACTTTCATAGATAATTTCTTAGCAATTAAATTTCCGATCATACTAACGAATCCGACAGTCAAAGCCAATCTTTCTATGGTCAACACGACTGGAACAGCAATGATGTCGGCCGATAATAGACTGATTCTGTCAACATACAAACCCACAGAGGCCGCGATGAGAGTCAAATCCACACCATTCACAAATTTCTCTAATCTCAAATATTTCTTATTGAGCGAACGACGAGAATCTCTCTCTCGCATCAGAAACAATTGAATTCTATTATTTTGTCTGATTCAATACCTCTGCCCCTCTCAGTCACTTTCTCCTCATTCTAGCAGTGGTAGATAAGGTGCCGTGGGCTCGATGCGCGACTTCTCTAATGATGGATAGATTTTTGTACCTCGAAGTTCCATTTTTTTAATTCTATTTATTTATTCATATCTATTATTTTCTATGTATTTTATTTTCATCCCTTATTATTTAACGGAAATTTTTTTAGTGGTCTCCCCTTTTTCAACAAAAATTCTAAAATGCGTCCCCTGTCTTCGGCGGTGAGACATCAATGTACAAACTTCAACCCTTCCAATTTAGTGGGCTTGGGTTCTCTGACGCAAAACATGAATTGATTCCAAAATTCGATCATGTCATTGTGTCGGACGTATTCCAATGCACGCATGAAATACATGGTGATGATGTCTTCTCATTCTATTGTAAGTCATGAATGATTAAGGTGATTAAATTTTTTCTCCTCTTGACAGCCGGGGCATCTTTCGTTCAAGACGCGAGAAAGTTGTTCATTCACACAGATCACGTGAGCTCTGCACGGAGCCCTTCAAAGAAACCAAGCTCTCGATTCGATGGAATCATTCGCTTTACTCATAATTATTGTTATATATATGTATATAAAAATTTCTATTCTTATTATTTTTATATTCTTATTATTTTTTTTAATTCTCTTTATATACTACGTTTTTTTATAACAAGACTTTCTATTCATCACATCATCAATAGAATGAATGAATACCTCTCGTCTATTATGATCGGTCATATTATTATATGAAAGAGATGCCATTTTTTTTTTTGAAAGAAGGATTTTATGCTTTTCGTATCTCGATAAACCCTTTTTTTCATCATTATCGTTGTCGCCGTCGTTAGAATGATATGGGAAATAATCGATAATGAATTTTAACCTTTTAGCAAATTCGATCCACGATCTATTTGATGCGAACGAGTGTAATCTGTAAGTAAATTTGACACACACACGAATGGATTTTTCAATATTTTCATCACCACCACCACCACGATCTAATAAATTAACTACGTTTTTTGTGCAATAAATAATGTAATGATATTTCGCGTAACTGTAATATTCTATAAATTTCAAGTCATATTTTAAACGATATTGGACATCTATAATCATTCGATAATCTTGGCAAGACACATTTTTTTATTCATTTGAACACTTCATCATTTCGATATTTTCAAAATAGCTTTGATTTAAGAATATGAATAACAATATTAACGAAAACAACATTCCATATGCATTTAAACACACGTCATATGCAATTTGTTCCAAATCAATTCTTTCTAATGCATACTCGTGTAAATGTTTAGAAAAAGCTAAAAGCTTTTCTTAATACAAACGTCTTGTTAACACGTCTGTTGGAAGTTGTTTTCTCTCCATTTTTTTTTGTTATTTTTTTTTTTATAATAACATACCCAAAAGGAGTATATTTTTAAATGGTGAATTCTGACCGAACAACAAACCTTCATTGATCGGTTCCACATTCTCTCTGGTCTTCAGATAGAGACCGTCTCCATGGAAAGAATCTCGCCTTCACCCTTTCTCACGGGTCCTAGATACAATCCTTTACCTTCGACGTCTACGCAACACACGGCTCCTCTCCTCTTCAAAAACAGTCCGTTTACCCTCTTCTTCAAAAACAACCCTCTACCCATTAATTTGTCGACTCCCAAACTAGCGAATCCCAAGAGAGCTCCCACGCCCAGAGATGGCAACACCATCTTCATGAGAATGGGTAATGCTTTGGCAGTGAGCCTCACTAATAGCGGTAAGAAACCACCTTTCATTCTCAGATTATATTTCAGTTGAGCAGGACTCAGTCTCACCGTCATTCCCATTCGATTACGAATCGCTTTCTCCATCCTTTTGATTTGAGTTTTAGTTCAGGCGATCTGACCACAGCCACCACTCACCAGATCTTTATAACTCGATTTATCAATGTTCTGCAAAGTTTAGCTTTCTGTCCGTTGGATATGTTCACGTTTTTAATTATGTATCGACTCATATTTTATTTTTATTGATTTGATTATATATTTTATTAATTATTAATGTTATAAGTTTATTTTTTTATTTCTTATATAATATATAAAATAAAAACCTAAAACTTCTTTAAATAAAAAAAATATACAGCTTTTTTTAAGATATTATTTTTCAAATTAATTATTATTATTATTTTTTTTTTACATCTCTCTGATGTGAAATAGTATAGTCACTCTCTCTCCGAGAAGATCTAACAGATCGCCAATCTGATCTGTCAATGTGATTTCGATGCTATACAACGTGTCCTTGATCACGGGTAGATAGACAAGATTTTGAGGTCGCTCCATGATCTTGTAACTCGGCGAAAAGTCCGGAAAGAATGAGTAGTAGATTGTAGGCTGACCACTACCATTTATGTAACTTCCCACGATTACACTGACATTCACTAAAATGCTATTGACTGCGAGAATGCCGACCACATTTTCGGACGTGGCGTGACCTCGATACATCTTTCGATCGAATCCCAACATCTTGTAAATCGAATCTCCTACACGAAAATCCACTCAAAAATTATCTCCCAAATCTAATGTCGTCTGTAGAGTACTCGTATTGGGAGCCAGTCTTATTATCTTGCTTCCATGACCATCGGTCTCCAGTCTCGTCTGAATGTGATGGTTCAGATCGTCTATGTCATAACTCCCTTTGGGAATTCAAAACTCGAACCAATCCACTCCATTAGAATACTTAAATGCGTTATTCTTTTCGGTGATATTGGGAAACGAATAGTAAGTCTCGATATTAACCAATGCTATCTCATATCTCGTTTCCTTCTTCAATTCGATGGAAGGTTCGAATGTCATAGTGAATCGAGTTGTGTCATGACTCACTACAATTTGAAAGGACTGTTTCGCAGCCGTATTCTCGACTGTCTGTTCTAATAGATGATCTGACATCTTTTTATTATTTATTATTTATATATATTTATGTTTTATCAATATTTTTTTTTTTTTATTTTCTTCTCTATTATTATCGGAAATATAAAAAAAAAATCGTCGAATCCGCTTTGGTATTTATCGATGTGAAATTCGATGGTTAAATCGATCACCATGAAATTGTGAAGACCTTTATCCCACACCTTCTTACAGAATCTCCTGAATTCTTCCCTGCTCATGTCGTTGGTCACATGATCTCCATAGATGTGATTGAGATTCTTGAGATCCTGACGAAAGAGACACAGAAAATTAACATTCTCCCTTATCGTCTGTCTGAGCAGTCGAAAATAATTCCGAGACAGATAGAAACAATCACGTTGCTGTGACCTCTTCGAACGTAATACGCTTGACATCAATTCTGTCTCTCCAACAGAAGATCGTCGAAGAGCATGAGATTCTTATTCTCCGACTTCAACTGTCTGGGATCGGGAACATCTTCAGCGTTTTCGTGAAACAGACATTCAACGTTTCGAACACTCGGAATTTCTCCTAGTCAATTCTCTTGCCGCCCCTTCCAATAAGTCTCGTGTCCTTCGAATTCGTCTCGATTGTCGAAGATTCTCGCCATGACGTCCTTGGGTAATTTACGATTCATGCACTCTCGAAACAATTTATATTCCGGTTGAAAGAGACTCTTGGTGAAAATGAATAATCTGTCATATTCCAACCAGCCGGGTCGTAACAATAGATCCATCAAGAGATTGGTCTTTCTGCAATTCGATATTCCCACTATCAGACCTCTTATGCTCTTGGGGAAGAACTTGTCGTTCGACCTCTTGGTCATCGCGTCATTCCAAGACATGTCTTTGACATCCATTTTCTTTTTCTCCAGTTTTTTAACTATGTTTTGAACTATGATGTTTTTTTTCTATTTTTTTTATTTTAATTCTTATTTATGTATATATATTATTTATAGCAAGTTGTTTTTTTGTTTATAAATCACTTTCAGCCCCGATCCTTTCGTCATTTTAGTTAAGTATTGTATCAGTATGACATCATCATTATAATAAAAGTCTCGCCAACGTCTCGGTTTGATTCTCAATCGTTTGGCAGTTGGTTGTGGTGGAGTTATCAATTTATTAATCAAAGCATCGGCACCTCGCTTTGGTCGCAGCTTTCTTACACGCATCGATTGCCATCTTCTTTCCGATTTTGAGAGCACATGAGGCGATCTGTTTTGCGGCGTCGCCGGGGAATTTATGAGTTAAAAATCGCATCATCGAATCCACGATGCCCAATCCGCCGTAGACGTGAGAGCTAGCATATCCCTTGTTATTTATCACTAACATTTTTTAAATAAATTCGTTTTTATTATTTTGAATATATATTCGGTTTTTTATATACTTATTTTTTTTTTCTTTTTGTTACTATTTTATTATTTCAAACGATCCATCAACTCTTTATCACCCTTCCTAGTCACAAACTTCTGCCTCAACAATTCGTTGCAGACGCTCACTATCTCGTTATCCACTCCAGAGTTACCAGCTTCTCTGCACGCCGGTCTCTCCGAAAAGACATAGGGATCACACAGAAGAAATATCATGTTGGTCATTCCCTTTCCATTCAGCGATTGCACGAAACACTTATTCTCATCCCATATCTCTTTTACCACGTTCTTCCACTTGTAACCTCTCCTATCCTTCTGTTTCGTCTTTGGGATCGTTGTTCTTCTTCATTGTGTGGGTCTGAGTCAGAAAGTGTCCATAATTGCTGTAATCCTCATCGGTGAAATCTTCGGGTCACTGGTGAGTGAGCAGAGTATACAATCCGGCGGTCAATTAGTACCTGCTCGAACGACGATCAAATAGCCGCCTTCAAACGATATTTCTGTGTCACCCACGAAAGTTTTATCGTCATCATCACGAAATCCGTACATGGGATCTTTCACGATTCCACTCCTATCAACAGATCTGATGCTCCTTCAATCAGTCTCCTCGATTTCCGTCGGAGTGTGTTCGGACAAAGTACTCAGCACAAAACTACCGGGAAACGAACCTGCTCGTCCCTTCGCTTCGAATCTCTGGTGTGTAGAAACATTGTTTTATTTATTTATTTATATATATATTTTTTTTCTTCAATGATAAAAAGAGTTATTTTTTGTATTCTTATTTTTGAATGTTGTTTTATATATATATATATATATATATATATATTTCTATGAAGGTAGACGCTGGGCGACATTTCATGCGAAAAAATGCCTCTTTAGGCGACGTGGTCTGTTTGGGAGACATATAGCGTCGCCCGTTTTTTAAAAGTCAGTTTAAAAGGTTTCAAAAGATGCAAAAGAGTGGTGTTGCACGATACAAGCTCCAACGGCTTTGAATAACATCTGGACAAAAGATGAAAAAAGAAGAAACAGGGATTTGGTTAATTTTATGGAATTTCTAAGTGCTAAATGTTAGAGGCATTTGGTGACTGCATTGGTTTGATGATTTCAAGGTACGAAGTTTATATTTTAAAAATATTCATGAAAAATGATTAAATGAATATAAAATTAGTACAGACACTTTACAAATCGATCGTTTCACTAGAAATTGTCACAACTGCAATCATTTAATCAAGTGCGAAAGATATACACACATTTTCATATTATATGGCTATAAAATCTATATTGCAGAGTGTATATCTTACGTAAACACCATGTGACATTGCCCAACCATTCAGTTTTCGCCATCTCCTATGTCTATTTATGTATCTGCACGTAAACACGTGGAGCACGCGGTTGTACCCCAAAGCCTACATTTTACAGCTCGTCTCAATGATGATTATCACGTGACAATCTTCCAGAACTCCATATCCATATATGTCCTCAACGCTCATTGGTCTGTAGACTTTGGGATACATATGATGTTCGCAAATGCCTCTTCGGGACACTTGCATCCAAGAGACATATAGTCTACTTCCACTTCGTTGTTCTAGGTTTATACCCTTATGAAATTTTATTTGTTTGCACATAGGTAGTGAGTGGGTGTCGGATTTCCTCCCCGTCCCACCGAGCAACATATTGGAGGTCTTTTGGTATCTCACTACTGTTGTATTAACATTGTACTGTTATAGTAGAGTAACTCACTAGTTACTCTGGAATAATATGGTTTATTTATGTATTCATTTATATTTGAGGTCTAACAACACTTAACAGCCAGGGTCACATCTTGTCGGTGACTGTGTTACGGTTGGAGGAAGCCGGAGTACTCTTATATTTAAAAAAAAATACAATATATTCCCAGTTTGTTGTCAGTAATCTAATGTAACCAGTCACGGGAAACATTAAAATATATTCCATGCATCACATGTCTATCATCGGATATCAGTGTCCATTCCTTGCATTAATTGTCTTATTATTTTGCATGTTACGTGCTACTCATGTGTCATTAGGGAGCATCTCCAATCAAATACCAAATAATAAGACAACAAATGGACCGTGTTATTTGATGGGAGACATATGATTCATACTTGATATTGGACATATCATTTATGGAATATATTTTAGTGTCTCCCGTGACTAGTTAAACATGGTTACTGACAAAAAACTGGGAATGTATGCTGTGAAAAACAAAAGGTGTTACGTGCTACTCACGTGTCCTTAGGGAGCATCTCTAATCAAATACCAAATAATAAGACAACAAATGGAAAAAATGGACATTTAATGGAAGTGATGGTGCGTGATATTTTATGAGAGACATGATTCAAGGAACAGATTTCAATGTCTCCCGTGACTAGTTACACGAGATTACTGACCACAAACTGGGGGTGTGTTTTCTGAAATACACTATATATTCTACTCAAATGTGGTGAGAGAGCACCATTAATCATATGTAATTAAGACAATAAATGCAAGGAACGGACTTTGAAATCTGATGGCATACATATGGTTTATGGAATATATTTTAATGTCTCCCGTGACTAGTTACACTAGATTACTGACAACAAACTAGGGCGGCGGTTGGGGGGTTGGGGGTTGGGAGCGTTGTGAAATTTAACGGGTGATACGTACTACTCGAGTGTGGTATGTGAGTATCATTAATCAAACGCAAAATAATAAGACAATTAATGCAAGGAATGGACATTGATATCTGAAGGTAGAGATATGATTCGTGTTATATATCTTAATGTCTCCCGTGACTAATTACACTAGAGTACTGACAACAAACTGGGGGAAGCTTGTGCAATATAACAGGTGTTGCGTCCTACTCTTGTGTGGTGAGTGAGCGTCTTTAATCATACGCAACATAATAAGCCAATTAATGCAAGTAATGGACATTAATATCTGATGGTAGACATATGATTCATGGAATATATTTTAATGTCTCCCGTGACTAGTTACACTAGATTACTGACAACTATCTGGGGTTGTATTTTGTGAAATATAAGAGGTGTTACACACTAATCAAGTGTGGTAAGTGAGCATCTCTAATTAAATGCGAAATAATAAGACAATTAATGGAAGGAATGGGCCGCAACATTTAATCGAAGATATATGATTTAAGGAGTATATTTTAAGGTGTCCCATCACTAAAAACACTAGATTATTGACTACAAACTGGGCATGTATTTTGTGAAATATAGGAGTTGTAAAAAAATAATCATGTACCGACAGGGAGAATCTCTAATCAAATGCCTAGTAATGACAAAGCGTGCAAGAAATGAACCCTGATATTTGATGATGAACATATTATTTATGTGTCGTTAGGGAGCGTCTCCAATCAAATACCAAATAATAAGACAACAAATGGAATAAATGGACCGTGTTATTTGATGGGAGACATATGATTCATACTTGATATTGCACATATTATTTATGGAATATTTTAGTGTCTTCCGTGACTAGTCACACTTGGGTACTGACAAAAAACTGAGATGTATGTTTTATTATTTGGTATTTCATTAGAGATGACCGCTAACGACACTTGAGTAGCATCTAACACTTTTTGTATTTCACAACACTTTTTTCCAGTGTTTTGTCAGGAACCAAGTGTAACTAGTCATGGAAGACACTAAAATATATTCCATAAATAATATGACCAATATCAATAATCCGGGTTAATTCCTTGCATTCGATGTCATTACTAGGCATTTCATTAGAGATGCTCGCTATCAGTACCGATTATTTCATATGTCAAAATATCTCTGCCATTAAATATCAAGGTTTATTCCCTTTATTAATTGTCTAATTATTTGACATTTCATTAAAGATGCCCACTAACATCCCTTGAGTGGAACGTAACACCTTTTATATTTAACACAATACATACTCAGTTTGTTTGCTTTCAGTAATCTAGTGTACATCGCCACGGGAGATATTAAAACATTCCGAAAATTTTATGCTTACCATAAAATATCACTTTCTGATCCTTACATTCGTTGTTTTATTATTTGGCATTAGAATAAAGATGCTCACGAACTGCCCTGAATCCTACGTAACACCTATTGTACTTCACAAAATACACATCGCCCGTGAGATATTAAAATATTCTCCACACATCATCTGTCTACCATCAAATAGCACCTTTCCATACTTCCATTCGTTGTCCTACTGTTCGTCAATTGATTAGAGATGCTTGCTCATCGCACTTGATTAGAACGTGACACCTCTTATATTTCATAACATACACCCTTAGTTTGTTGACAGTAACCTAGTATAATTAGTTACAGGAGACATTAAAATCTCTTCCATAAATCATATGTCTACCATCAGATATCAAAGTCTATGGAATAGCATACCCACTGAGATCGGGGAGAATAGTTCATTTTACCAATTTACGTTGTACTTAATTATTTATTTATTGGTGTTTAAGGTCATATACTTATGCACAATGACTAATCATGACCGTGACAGTTTACGGGTGGAGGAAGCCGGAGTACCCGGCGAGAACCACCGAGCAACGACGAGCAGCTGCCAGCTCCCCAACATCGTAACTCCGCACTGCAGCACAGGCAGGGTTAGATTGGTTGAAGACATGCGTACCATCGACGTGCAGTACGCCTTAGTACACGGTGTCATCGTGCCCCCACGCGGGTAATGGAGATGAAGTGTCTTGCCCAAGGACACAACGCGGTTGCCACAGGTGGGATTCGAACCGAGGACCTCTCGGCTTCCAGCCTGCACCTCTACCTACTGAGCCACTGTGCTCCCTTACGTTGTACTTAAACAGGGACAAACTACCCACTCCCAAGATTTTTTACTTCCTAAAGTCACGCAAAACCCAAATACATCACTACAGATTACGGCTACGTTGTAGCAATTTAAATGATCACCTCTATAATAATCATCTGTCCAGTTCGCCCCTTTGTGGGTGTGGAGAGCGTGAAACGATTGATCACTATTTCTTTAACTGCCAGTTGTACTTGGACATCAGAACAGAAACGCTCGAAACTTTACCATACACTATTGATACATATACTCTTCTATACGGAAGTACCTCTTATCCCCCTGAAGTCAATGAGACAATATACACATGCGTCCACGCTTATATTGAGGCAACCGGTAGATTTTAGTGTGACGTTGCCTGAATGGTGGTTATCACACTAGCAAGTTACCGTAGGGACCCACAAGTTTTTTTGTTTGTTTTGCTTCGTTTTTTTACAACTGCGGTACATATCATACATTCAAACCCTATCCACGCCCCTCTCCAATTCGATCAATCACGATCCGTCCCTCTTGTCATTTCAAGTACCTCAAGTAACATGGGTAACTCTGTGATGATAAATGTCCAAACTGGTTACCCGAATACCTCTCGTTTATTTACAACTCGCGGGTCCAGAGATCCGTGAGTCTCGACCTATGGCAGGATAACAGTGCAACCAGGATACTGTGCAGGTCGGTTGACCAAGCTACAACTAGTGTTTCCACCAAGAATAATTAGCGTTACCAGTATCGGAAGCTTTCCCCGTGGGAACAGTTGTTAGATTATATGTGGAACCATTCCAAACAACCTGGGCTTCTCCTTCTTTATACCTTCACTCTACATTCCTTTCCTCACTCTCTCATTTCATTATAATCTCTTACTCTTTTCTGTTATGTTCAACCCGTGTACGATAATTTATTTCCATATTTTCATCGTTTATGTTTCAACTTCCTTCGTTATGTTGCTTCGTATGAGTAATTTGTTACAAGGAGACAGCTTACATAAGCTATAGCTTCCTGCGGAGTCCTCTTTCCTCTTTCACATTTATGTATCTTGATGAAATGTACCATAATATTCTGTCAAATTAAGGAAATAAAATATTGTTTAAACTAAAGTCCATTCCCTCCATTAATTGTCATTAATTATTTTGCGCCTGATTAAAGATGCTCACTCACCACACTTGAGTAGTACGTAACACCTGCATAACCCCCCCTCCCCCCTCCCCCCCCCCCCGCCCCAGTTTGTTGTCAGTAATCGAGTGTAAATAGTCATGGGACACATTGAAATATATTCCATGAATCATATGTCTACCATCAGATAATAAAGTCCATTCCTTGCATTTATTGTCTTAACCACATACTATTAATGATGCTCATTCGCCACACTTGAGTAATACGTTACACCTGTTATATTTCACAAAACACCCCACTGTTGGTAGTCAGTAATCTCGTGTGACAAGTCACGGGGGACTTTGAATAATGATCCATGAATCATAAGTCTCCCACCAAACATCACGATCCATTTGTTCCATTCGTTGTATTATTGTTTGGTACTTGATTAGAGATGCTCACTAACGACACTTGAGTAGCAAGTAAAACCTTTCGTATTTCATAACATACATTGACAGGTTTTTTGTCAACCAAGTGTAAAAAGTCGCCGAAGACTCTAAAATATATTCCAAAAATAAGTATCATGGTTCATTCCTTGCATTTCGTTGTCATTACTAAGCATTTGATTAGAGATGCTCGCTATCAGTACTTGATTATTTCGTTACACCTCCGATATTTCACAATATTCACGTCCAATTTGTTGTCAATAATCTAGTGTTTTTAGTGATGGGCTCCATAAAATATATTTTTATTCATATTTCTACCATCAAATATGACGGTCCATTCTTTCTATTAATTGTCTTAATATTTCGCATTTGAGTAGCGTTGCTCACCAACCGTACTTGAATGGAACGTAAAACCTGTAATATTTAACACAATACACCCCCAGTTTTTTAGTAATGTAGTGCACGCTGTCAAATATCAAGTCCGATCATTGCGTTCGTTGTCTCCTTATTTGGCATTTGATTAGAGATGCTCACGAACCGCACAGAGTCGTACGTAAAACATGTTATATTTCACAAAAAACGCCGAGATTCTGTAAATAATATGTCCACCATCAAATATCAGGGTCCGATCAGTGAATTCGATGTTTCATTATTTGGCATTTGGTTAGAGATGCTCGCGAACCGCCTGTGATTAGTATGTAACAGCTCTTATATTTCAGAAAATATATCCCCAGTTTGTTGTTGGTACCCAAGTGTTACTAGTTATGGAGGACATTAAAATGTATTCTAAATCATATGTCTACCATCAAATATCAGGGTGCGACCCTTGCATTCGTTGTATTATTATTTGGCATTTGATTAGACATGGCCACTCATCGCATTTGATTAGAGCGTAACACCTCTTATACTTCACGAAATACATTCCCAGGTTTTTGTCATTAACCTAGTGTAACTAGTCACGGTAGTGATAAAGATTTATTCCATAAACCATATGTCTAACTCCAAATATCGGGGCCCATCCTTGTATTAATTGTCTTATTATTTGGCGTATGATTAAAGATGGTCACTCACCACACTGAGGAAGTACGTGACACCTGTTATATTTCACAAAACACACCTTCAGTGTATTGCCAGCAACCCAGTGTAACCAGCCACGACAGTAATTAAAATATAGTCCATAAATCTAATGTTTACCATCTAATATCGAGGCCCGATTGTTGCATTCGTTGCCTTATTATTTGGCATTTGATTTGAGATGCTCACGAATCGTACGTAATACCTGTTATATTTCACGAAATACATCCCCAGGTAGTAGCCGGTAACCTGGCATAAGGATCACGGAAGACATTAAAATGTATTCCATAGATATGTCCACCATCAAATATCAGGGTCCGATCATGCATTCGTTGTCTTTTTATTTGACAGTTGATTAGAGATTCTCACTAACCGCACTTCATTGGCATGTAACACCTCTTATGTTTTACAAAATATATCCACAGTTTGATGTCGGTAATCTTGTGTTATTAGTCATGGGAGCCATTGAAATATGTTCCATAAATCATATGTCCACCATCCAATATCACGGCCCAATCGTTCCATTCCTTGTCTTATTATTCGGCATTTGATTAGAGATGCTGACGAACCACCCTTCATTACTACGTAACACCTCTTATATTTCACAAAATATATCCTCAGTTTTCTGTCAGTAATCTAGTGTCACAAGTCACGGGGACATTAAAATTGATTTCAAAATCATATGTCTACCATCAAATATCCCCACGCCCCCAATCCCAAGTTTGTTGTCAGAAATCTCGTGTAACTTGTCCTATTCAATCTAGCCATAGAAAATCAAGAGGCCCCAAAGGAGTGGAGAGAAAACAAAGTGACATTTATTCAGAAAAAGGGGGGAAGAGACGTTTTGGATAACTATCGAGGGATCTCTGTCAGTAGCAACATTGGAAAGGTTTTCTGTAAAGTCCTCAATGGGAGACTAGAGGAGGTGATTGAAGAGAAGGGTTTTTTGGGTGAAATCCAGAATGGCTTCAGGAAGGGAAGGAGAGTTACTGACCATCTTTTCGCGCTATCCCAAATGATAGAACGCAAAACAGAAAAAAGATGTTTATGGCCTTTTTGGATGTCAAAAAGGCATACGATAGAGTATGGAGGGGGGTATATGGCCCAAGCTGGAGGCTCTGGGCATAGGAGGCGAGTTTGTTGGAATTATGAAAGCATCATATAAAGATGTACAGAGTGAACTTAGCCTGGGAAACATTACAAGAAAACGTGTGCCTATGGAGATAGGCCTAAAACAGGGGTGTATCCTTTCGCCAATCCTGTTTGCATTGTACATCGAAGGTTTAGGAGATGAACTCCTGCGTAGCGACGGGGGGTTGCAGTTGGGGACTTGAAGATCCCAGGGCAATGTTTGGCAGACGATATGCTTCTAGCGTCAGAATGCGAAGAGGGGCTAACGAAAATGCTGGGAATTGTTGGGAAATATGGGAGCAAATGGAGACTCGAATTTAATGAAAGCAAGAGCAAAGTTATACCTGTGGGCCGCAAAGTGGACCCCACTCGAAGGTGGAGAGTGGGTGAGTTCTGCATTCCGGAAGGGAACAGCTAACTTCCCAGTGTAGGAGAGACAGGTGATTACGAGTATTTGGGGGTAAATATAAACATTACAGGACGAGGAATCTACCGAAACCATGCAAATAAATTGATTCTGAAGGGGAAGCGAATCCTTCACCAAATGTAACTTATAGGGAGAAACAGTTTCAATAAGGTTTTCGTGGGGAAAACCATTTGGGAAATGATGGGGCTGTCAAGTATAACATACGGTACGGAAGTGGTACCCCTAAACCAGACGGCCGTAAAGAGCTTGGAAATCCCGCAGAACGATGCAGGCCGGTGGATAAAGGGGTCGAGTAATGCCGCAGCGCTAGAAGCAATCAGGGGTGAGCTTGGGTGGATGAGAATCAAGGACAGGATAGACCTGTTGAAACTCGGTTAATTATTAATTATTTGGTAAATCTCCCCGACAGCCGATGGTGTAAAGTAATGTTCCTGAGAATTTTCAACTCAAATATCAAAACGGGGTGGATGGTCCAAGTGAGGGAGCTAGAAGATAATTCCTCATTGGAGATCTCTGACCTGGACGCTGGGGCAAACCAGCGTAAAAAAATCGTCAGAGAAACGGTCATGGAGGATTGTAAACGTAACTGGCGAGGGGGGGGGGGGGGTCAAATCAAAGAGGTCTTTGGGTGGCCTGAGTGATAAAGAGAAGCCAGGCTTTGAAGAGTACCTTGACGGCACCTTTGGGGGGGGGGGTCAATGTTGTTCAAGCTGAGGTCGCGATCCCTGGAGTTGAGGGGAAAAATTGGGAAAGACGGTGAAAGGGAGTACCAGATGTGTAACTTGGGCATGATGGAGACCCTGGAACACTTTCTTCTAGAATGCCCAAAGTACCAGTCTAAAAGAATGAGATTCATTGGGAGTTTAATGGGGAAGTGGGATGAGAGAATGAAGGACATGTGGTTAGGGGAGACTCAAAGGAGAGGGTTAATATGCTAATCGGAGACATTGGGAAGAATGGGGCAAGGGATGTCATCAAGCAGTTCGTCTCCGGGTGTTGGGTGGAGAGGAGAAGCGTGGGAATAGGGAGGCAGTTGGGAGTACAGGGGTAACCAAGGCCTTCTCGTCCGAGAACCGCGACAAATCAGCGGCTGGCCAAAGTGTTAGTAGTATTATTAGTCACGGGGGATATTGAAATATGTTCCATGAATCATGTCTCTCACCACATATCACGGTCCATTTGTTGTATTAATATTTTGCATTTTATTAGAGATGCTCACTAACGACGGATGAGTAGCATGTAACACCTTTTGTATTTACAACATACATTCCCAGTTTTTTGTCACTGACCAAGTGTAATTAGTCACAGAAGAATCTAAAATATATTCCATAAGTAATATGTCTAACATGAAGTATCAGGGTTCATTCCTTGCATTCGTTGTCTTTACTTGGCATTTGATAAGAGATTCTCGCTATCAGTACTTGATTATTTTTTTACAACTCCTATATTTCACAAAATACATGCCCAGTTTGTTGTCAATAATCTGGTGTTTTTAGTGATGGGACACCTTAAAACATACTCCTTAAATCATATGTCTTCGATCAAATGTCCCGGTCCATTCCTTCCATTAATTATCTTATTATTTCGCATTTGATTAGAGATGCTCACTAACCATACCTGAGTACATTCCCAGTTTGGTTTTAGTAATGTAATGTACACAGTCACGCAAGATATTAAAAATATTCCATAAATTTTATATCTATCATCAAATATCAGTCCGATGATTGCGTTCGTTGTCTCATTATTTCACATTTGCTTAGAGATATTCACCAACTGCTCAGAGTCGTACGTAACACGTGTTTTATTTCACAAAATACATTCCCAGTACGTTGCCTGTAACCTGGTGGAACGAGTCAAGAAAGACATTAAAATTTATTCCGTAAATAACATGTCCACCATCAAATATCAGGGTTCGATCCTTGCATTCCATGTCTCATTATTCGGCATTTTATTACAGGTGCTCACCAACTTCCCTTGATTAGTACGTTACACCTCATATGTTTCACAAAATCTATACCCAGTTTTTTTTGTCGGTAATCCAGTGCTACTAGTCATGGGGGACATTAAAATATATTCCATAAATCATACGTCAACCATCAAATTTCACGATCCAATCTTTGCATTCGTTGTCTTATTATTTGGAATGTGATAAGAGATGCTGATAAAACGCACTGAGTCGTCCGTAACACCTGTTATGTTTCACTACATACATCTACAGTACGCTGACAGTAACCTGGTGTAACGTGTCATGAAAGACATTAAAATTTATTCCATTAAATATCGCGGTCCGCTCCTTGCATTCTATTATTTGACACTTGATTAAAGATGCTCACTAACCACATTTGCTTTGTGTATAACACCTCTTATATTTCACAAAATGCATCCCCAGATTGTTGCCAGTAATCTGGAGTAACTTGTCACGGGAGGCATTAAAATATGTTCCATGAATCATATGCCTTCCATCACATATGAAAGTCCATTCGTTGCATTAATTGTCTTATTATTTTGCATATGATTAAAGATGCTTACACACCACACTTGGGTAGTACGCAACACCTGTTATATTGAACACCCCCCCCCCCCCCCCTCACCCCACCCCGTCTTAGTTTGTTGTAAGCAATCTAATGTAAATAGTCATGGGAGACATTAAAAAATATTCCAAATATTCCATGAATCATATGTCTACAACCAGATTTCAAAGTCCATTCCTTGCATTTATTTCTTAATTACATATGATTAATGCTGCTCCCTCACCACACTTGAGTCATACGTAACACTTTTTAAATTTCACACAACACACCCCCAGTTTTGTCAGTAATCTCGTGTACCTAGTCACGGGAGACATTAAAATACATTCCATGAAACATATGTCTCCCATCAAACATCACGGCCCATTTGTTCTATTCGTTGTCTTATTATTTGGTATTTGATTTGAGATGCGCACAAACGACACATGAGTAGCACGTAACACCTTTTGTATTTCACAACATACATTCCCAGTTTTTTGTCAGTTACAAGTGTAACAAGTCACTCAAGGCACTAAAATATATCCCATAAATAATATGTCCAACATCAAGTATCAGGGTTCATTCCTTGCATTCGTTGTCATTACTAGGTATTTGATTAGAGATTCGCACCATCACTACTTGATTATTTTTTACAACTCCTATATTTCACAAAATACATGCCCAGTTTGATGTCAATAATATTGTGTTTTCACTAATAGGACACCTTAAAATATACTCCTGCGATCAAATGTCTTCGATCAAATGAAGCGGTTCATTCCTTTCATATATTGTCTTATTATTTCCCATTTGCTTGGAGATGGATATGCTCACCAACCGCACTTGAGTAGAACGTTACACCTGCTATATTTAACACAATACATCCGCAGTTTCTTCTCAGAAATCTAGTGTCCCTAGTCACGGAAAATATTCCATGAATCTTACGTCTACTATCAAATATCACGGTCCAATCAATGCATTCGTTGTCTTATTTGTTTGGCATTTGATTAGAGACTCTCATCAACCCCACTGAGTCGTACGTAACACCTGTTATATTTCACAAAATACATCTCCAGTTGGCTGCCATTAACCTGGTATAAGAGTCACGGAAGAAATTGAAATTTAATTCATAAATAATATGTCCACCATCAAATATCCAGGTCCGATCCTTGCATTCGTTGTCCTGTTATTTGTCATTTGATTAGAGAGGCTCACTAACCACACTTGATCAATGTGTAACACCTCTTATATTTAAAAAAAATACAATACATTCCCAGTTTGTTGTCAGTAATCTAATGTAACCAGTCACGGGAGACATTAAAATATATTCCATGCATCACATGTCTATCATCGGATATCAGTGTCCATTCCTTGCATTAATTGTCTTATTATTTTGCATGTTACGTGCTACTCATGTGTCATTAGGGAGCATCTCCAATCAAATACCAAATAATAAGACAACAAATGGACCGTGTTATTTGATGGGAGACATATGATTCATACTTGATATTGGACATATCATTTATGGAATATATTTTAGTGTCTTCCGTGACTAGTTAAACATGGTTACTGACAAAAAACTGGGAATGTATGTTGTGAAAAACAAAAGGTGTTACGTGCTACTCACGTGTCCTTAGGGAGCATCTCTAATCAAATACCAAATAATAAGACAACAAATGTCTTTTTAATGAGAGACATATGATTCAAGGAACAGATTTCAATGTCTCCCGTGACTAGTTACACGAGATTACTGACCACAAACTGGGGGTGGGGGGGGGGGGGGTGGGGGGTGGGGGAGGTGTTTTGTGAAATATACTATATATTCTACTCAAATGTGGTGAGTGAGCACCATTAATCATATGTAATTAAGACAATAAATGCAAGGAACGGACTTTGAAATCTGATGGTATACATATGGTTTATGGAATATATTTTAATGTCTCCCGTGACTACTTACACTAGATTACTGACAACAAACTAGGGCGGGGGGGGGGGGATGGGTGCGTTGTGAAATTTAACGGGTGATACGTACTACTCGAGTGTGGTGAGTGAGTATCGTTAATCATACGCAAAATAATAAGACAATTTATTCAAGGAATGGACATTGATATCTGAAGGTAGAGATATGATTCGTGTTACATATCTTAATGTCTCCCGTGACTAATTACACTAGAGTACTGACAACAAAACTGGGGGAAGCTTGTGCAAAATAACAGGTGTTGCGTCCTACTCTTGTGTGGTGAGTGAGCGTCTTTAATCATACGCAACATAATAAGACAATTAATGCAAGTAATAGACAATAATATCTGATGGTAGACATATGATTCATGGAATATATTTTAATGTCTCCTGTGACTAGTTACACTAGATTACTGACAACAAACTGGGGTTGTATTTTGTGAAATATAAGAGGTGTTACACACTAATCAAGTGTGGTAAGTGAGCATCTCTAATTAAATGCGAAATAATAAGCAATTAATGGAAGGAATGGGCCGCGACATTTAATCGAAGATATATGATTTAAGGAGAATATTTTAAGGTGTCCCATCACTAAAAACACTAGATTATTGACTACAAACTGGGCATGTATTTTGTGAAATATAGGAGTTGTAAAAAAATAATCATGTACCGACAGCGAGAATCTCTAATCAAATGCCTAGTAATGACAAAGCGTGCAAGAAATGAACCCTGATATTTGATGATGAACATATTATTTATGTGTCGTTAGGTAGCGTCTCCAATCAAATACCAAATAATAAGACAACAAATGGAATAAATGGACCGTGTTATTTGATGGGAGACATATGATTCATACTTGATATTGCACATATTATTTATGGAATATTTTAGTGTCTTCCGTGACTAGTCACACTTGGGTACTGACAAAAAACTGAGATGTATGTTTTATTATTTGGTATTTCATTAGAGATGACCGCTAACGACACTTGAGTAGCATGTAACACTTTTTGTATTTCACAACACTTTTTTCCAGTGTTTTGTCAGGAACCAAGTGTAACTAGTCATGGAAGACACAAAAATATATTCCATAAATAATATGACCAATATCAATAATCAGGGTTAATTCCTTGCATTCGATGTCATTACTAGGCATTTCATTAGAGATGCTCGCTATCAGTACTTGATTATTTCATATGTCAAAATATCTCTGCCATTAAATATCAAGGTTTATTCCATTTATTAATTGTCTAATTATTTGACATTTCATTAAAGATGCCCACTAACATCCCTTGAGTGGAACGTAACACCTTTTATATTTAACACAATACATACTCAGTTTGTTTGCTTTCAGTAATCTAGTGTACATCGCCACGGAAGATATTAAAACATTCCGAAAATGTTATGCTTACCATAAAATATCACTTTCTGATCCTTACATTCGTTGTTTTATTATTTGGCATTAGTTTAAACAATATTTATTCATAAAGCAGTGTTACACGTATACATTACATAATAATAAAACCACAGAACGGCAAACATTTTTCATGGTTGTACACGGTATAACAGAAACAGAAGTAATCGGGATTGTAAGTAGACGAGGATTCGACGGGAAGCCATAGGCTTATATGAGTCGTCTCCTTTATTCAAGAACACTTTTCAAAGGATGATGGCATGAATCAGCGGTGGAGTGGACCTCGCATATCGCTGCCCAGGGGCATGATCCCCGCGTGCAATGAACCACACCATAATTGAAAGGGTAGCCAAATTGTCCTTTAGGGTACTGCTATTCATTTGCCCACATCTGCACAGAGAAGTACCGAAACTTGCGTAAGCAGTTACAAATAAAGCGGCGAAGGCCCGTCACAAAAACTGATTAGAGAGGAGGTCAGTGTTATTTCGTAAACAGGCCCCAGCCCCCAGCCCCCGGGCAGCGATCTGCGAGATTGTTTAAACTACAGAAGGACAAGAGTATAAGAAGTTAGACAGAAAAGAGAAGAAATGAAGAAGAAGTAGAAGTAGGCCATCCTGAATACGTGATGCCATTAGAATAAGAATTCAAATGATGCATTGTCAACAATATGAATTCAAATCCTTGCCTTTGGGCAGCTGATTTAATAATTGCATAAGTGGGAAGAGTTTTATCTTGATGATGTTAACCCTAAAGCGCAAAGTCCAGGGAAGATGAAGTTTGTGAGAATATGAGTTGTTGTCACCGAAACCTGCCACTCGATAAGATAAAGTCATGCACTACATCAAATATTATACTGTTTTCCTTGTTGTTCAAAAATTCAGAACCGAACAGAAGTATGGAAATGTCTATAGAAAAAGGAAGTAAGTTGATCGTTTCATTACGTGCGTTAAGAAAGATTGGGCAGTGGAGGAGAAAGTGCTCAGGTGTCTCGAGCTCGCCACATTGGCAATGTGGACTAGGTGCTAGGTGATTTTCGTATAAGTGGACGTTAAGACTACTACAACGTAACCTCAATCTACAGTGGTAAATTTGAGCCGCACGAGATTTGGCCCCGCTATAAAATAACGGTGGTCGTAGGTTGCTAGCTTTTAAGAAGGTCTTAAATTCACTTAATGAGGAATTCTCGCGAACTGGTAGCGGCAAGTTATTCCACTGATCAGTAACATTGGGGATGAATGAGGACTGATATAGATTTGTTCGACAAAATGGAACTCTGTGGTTTTGCCTGGTTCGAAGGTTGAAAGATGGATTTGTCGAGGATATGAGCGGTGGAATTTTAATAGCAATATAAGGAGGCGACAAGTCGTGATACATTTTGAAGAATTGAACCAGTTTATGTTTACGACGTCTTTCTTCAAGAGGGTCCCATCGTGTTTCGGTGTATAGCAATGATTTGCTAGCACTAAGTGTTGCACCTGTAACTATTCTCGCCGCTGCGATCTGATTTTTTTCTAAATCGGCGACTTGGGTTAACGAACAGTTATCCCAAACAGTATCGGCGTATTCCAGTAGAGGCCTAATAAAGGCAAAGTATATCTTCTCCAAGACATTACGGTCGAGATCAAACTTGTGTTTCCTCAGCAAGTCTAAACGAGACCAGACTTTGGGACAGATATGGTCAATGTGATTGTTCCAAGTACATGTGGTATTTAATACCACTCCTAAGTGCTTATGAGTATTAACTTCACATATTTGAGTGCCACCAAGAAATAGGGGTGGATGAACAGTGGGGTTGGTTTTGCGTGTTATAATGATACTCTCGGTTTTTTGAGGATTAAACTCAACTAACCATGTTTCCGCCCAGTGTTCAATTGCAGCTAGATCGTGGTTAATTAGGTTCGAGGCTTGGTTTGGATTTTCCACAATTAGATATAAAGAAGTATCATCAGCAAAAAGGCGTATACTACTAAGTAAATTTTCAGTTATATCGTTTATATAGATCAGAAACAATAGGGGCCCAAGAACAGATCCTTGTGGTACTCCAGCATTTATAGGTCGCCATGAAGATGCCTCTATTTGGCATTAGAATAAAGATGCTCACGAACTGCCCTGAATCCTACGTAACACCTATTGTACTTCACAAAATACATCCCCAGTTTGTTGCCAGTAACTTGAGCAACGAGCCACGGAAGACATTAAAATTGGTTCCATTAATAATATGCCCATCATCAAATATCAGGGTCTGATCCTTGCATTCGTGGTCTTATTATTTGCCATTTGACTAGAGGTGCTCACTAACTGCACTTGATTAGTACGTAACACCTCTTACATTTCACAAGATACCTCCCCTGTTTGTTCTCGGTAATTTACTGTTACTTCGCCCGTGAGATATTAAAATATTCTCCACAAATCATCTGTCTACCATCAAATAGCACCTTTCCATCCTTCCATTCGTTGTCCTATTATTCGTCAATTGATTAGAGATGCTTGCTCATCGCACTTGATTAGAACGTGACACCTCTTATATTTCACAACATATACCCTTAGTTTGTTGACAGTGATCTAATGTAGTTAGTCACAGGATCTCTTCCATGAATCATATGTCTACCATCAGATATCAAAGTCCATTCCTTGCATTTATTGTCTTTATCACATACGATTAATGATGCTCACTCACCACACTTGAGTAATACGTAACACCTGCACACCCCCCCCCCCCCCCTCCCCCAGTTTGTTGTTAGTAATCTAGTGCAGCTAGTCATGGGACATTAAAATATATTCCATGAATCATATGTCTACCATCAGATATCAAAGTCCATTCCTTGCATTTTTTGTCTTAATCACATACGATTAATGATGTCTACTCGCCACACTTGAGTAATACGTTACACCTGTTGTATTTCACAAAATACACCATAGTTGGTTGTCAGTAATCTCGTGTCTAGTCATGGGAAACATTGAATTATGTTCCATGAATCATATGTCTCCCACCAAACATCACGATCCATTTGTTCCATTCGTTGTATTATTATTTGGTACTTTATTAGAGATGCTCACTAACGACACTCGAGTAGCAAGTAATACATTTTGTATTTCATAACATGCATTGAGAGGTTTTTTTTGTCAAGCAAGTGTAAAAAGTCGCCGAAGACACTAAAATATATTCCAAAAATAATATCCAACATCAAGCATCGGGGTTCATTCCTTGCATTTCGTTGTCATTACTAAGCATTTGATAAGAGATGCTCGCTATCAGTACTTGATTATTTCGTTACACCTTCGATATTTCACAATATTCACATCCAGTCAATAATCTAGTGTTTTTAGTGATGGGACACCTTAAAATTAAAATATACTCCTTAAATCATATTTCTACCATCAAATATGACGGTCCATTCTTTCCATTAATTGTCTTATTATTTCGCATTTGATTAAAGATGCTCACTAACCATACTTGAATAGAACTTATAACCTGTAATATTTAACACAATACAGCCCCAGTTTTTTTAGTAATGTAATGCACGCAGATACGGAAGATATTAAAACATATTCCCTAAATTTTATGACTATCATCAAATATCAATTCTCATCATTGCATTCGTTGTCTCCTTATTTGGCATTTGATTAGAGATGCTCACGAACCACAAAGAGTCATACGTAAAACATGTTATATTTCACACAAAACACCCCAGTTCGTTGCGAGTAACCTGGTGTAACAAGTCACGAAAGCTATTAATATTTATATTCCATAAATGATATGTCCACCATCAAATATCAGGGTCCGATCCTTGTATACGATGTCTTATTATTTGGCATTTCTTTAGAGGTGCTCACTAACCTCCCTTGATTTGTACGTAACACGTCTTGTGTTTCACAAAATATATCCCCCGTTTATTGTCGGTAATCTAGTGTTACTAGTCATGGGGGTCATTAAAATATATTCCGTAAATCATATGTCTACCAACAAAGATCACGGTCCGATCGTGGCACACGTTGTCTTATTATTTGGCATTGATTAGATTTGGTGATAAACCGCGCTGAGTCGTCCGTAACAACTGTTATGTTTCATAAATACATCCCCAGTGTGTTGCCTGTAACCTCTTGTACCAGCTCACGGAAGACATTAAAATTTATTCTATAAAAAATATGTCCACCATCAAATATCAGGGTCCGATCCTTGCATTCGTTTACCTATTATTTGGTATTTGATTAGAGATGCTCACTAACCACACTTGATTAGTGTGTAACATCTCATATTTTTCAGAAAATACATCTCCAGTATGTTGTCAGTAATCTAGTGTAACTAGTCACGGGAGACATTGAAATATATTCCATGAATCATATGTCTACCATCAGTTATATTGCACACCCTCGTGCCCCCCTCTCGTTGGGGGGACCCACCACTGAGTAGTACGTATCACCTGTTATTTTTCACGAAATACATCTCCAATTTGTTACCCGTCACATGGTATAAGAGTCCCGGAAGACAGTAAGATTTATTCCATAAATAATATGTCCACCATCAAATATCACGGTCCTACCTTCGTTATCTTATTATTTGGTATTATTTGGTATTTGATTAAAGGTGTTCTACCATCACATATCAAAGTCTATTCCTTTCTTTAATTGTCTTATTCTTTTGCGTATGGTTAAAGATACTCACTCACCACACTTGAGTAGTACATAACACCTGTTATATTGAATACCCCCTCCTCCAGTTTGTTGTTTGTTGTCAGTAATCTAGTGTAACTTGCTACGGGACACATTAAAATATATTCCATGAATCATATTTCTACCATCAGATATCGAAGTCCATTCCTTGCATTTATTGACTTAATCACGTACGATTAATGATGCTCACTCCACATCTTGAGTAATACGTACCACCTGTTATATTTCAGAAAACACACCCTGTTGGTTGTCGGTAATCTCGGGTGACTAGTCACGGGAGACATTGAAATATGTTCCATCAATCATATGTCTCACACCAAACATCACGATCCATTTGCTCCATTCGTTGTATTATAATTTGTATTTGATTAGAGATGCTCTCTCACGACACATGAGTAGCAGGTAAAACCTTTTGTATTTCATAACATACATTGAGACTCGGTTCGAATCCCACCTGCGGCAACCGCATTGCGTCCGTGTGTCCTTGTAAAACCTTTTGTATTTCCTAATATACATTCCCCGGTTTTTTGTCAGCAACCAGGTGCACCAAGTCGCCGACGACACTAACAAATAGCGACGAGGGGGTTGCAGTTGGGGACTTGAAGATCCCAGGGCTATGTTTGGCAGACGATATGCTTCTAGCGTCAGAATGCGAAGAGGGGCTAACGAAAATGCTGGGAATTGTTGGGAAATATGGGAGCAAATGGAGACTCGAATTTAATGAAAGCAAGAGCAAAGTTATACCTGTGGGCCGCAAAGTGGACCCCACTCGAAGGTGGAGAGTGGGTGAGTTCTGCATTCCGGAAGGGAGCAGCAATCTTCTCAGTGTAGGAGAGACAGGTGATTACGAGTATTTGGGGGTAAATATAAACATTACAGGACGAGGAATCTACCGAAACCACACAAATAAATTGATTCTGAAGTGGAATCGAATCCTTAACCAAATGAAACTTATAGGGAGAAACAGTTTCAATAAGGTTTTTGTAGGGAAAACCATTTGGGAAATGATGGGGCTGCCAAGTATGACAAAGGATACGGAAGTGGTACCCCTAAACCAGACGGCCGTAAAGAGCTTGGAAATCCCGCAGAACGATGCAGGCCGGTGGATAAGTGGGTCGAGTAATGCCGCAGCGCTAGAAGCAATCAGGGGTGAGCTTGGGTGGATGAGAATCAAGGACAGGATAGACCTGTTGAAACTCGGTTAATTATTAATTATTTGGTAAATCTCCCCGACAGCCGATGGTGTAAAGTAATGTTCCTGAGAATTTTCAACTCAAATATCAAGACGGGGTGGATGGTCCAAGTGAGGGAGCTAAAAGAGAATTCCTCATTGGAGATCTCGGACCTGGACGCTAGGGCAAACCAGGGTAAAAAAATCGTCAGAGAAAGGGTCATGGAGGATTGTAACCGTAATTGGCGAGGTGGGGGGGGGGGAGGGGGGGTCAAATCAAAGAGGTCTTTTGGTGGCCTGAGCGATAAAGAGAAGCCAGGCTTTGAAGAGTACCTTGATGGCACCTTTGGGGGTCACTTTTGTTCAAGCTAAGGTCGCGATCCCTAGAGTTGAGAGGAAAAATTGGGAAAGACGGTGAAAGGGAGTGCCAGATGTGTAACTTGGGCATGATGGAGACCCTGTAACACTTTCTTCTAGAATGCCCAAAGTACCAGTCTAAAAGAATGAGATTCATTTGGAGTATAATGGGGAAGTGGGATGGGAGAATGAAGGACATGTGGTTAGGGGAGACTCAAAGGAGAGGGTTAATATGCTAATCGGAGAGATTCGGAAGAATGGGGCAAGGGATGTCATCAAGCAGTTCGTTTCCGAGTGTTGGGAGGAGAGGAGAAGCGTGGGAATAGGGAGGCAGTTGGGAGTACAGGAGTAACCAAGGTCTTCTCGTCCGAGAACCGCGACAAATCAGCGGCTGGCCAAAGTGTTATTAGTATTATTAGTCAGGGGGGATATTGAAATATATTCCATGAATCATGTCTCTCACCACATATCACGGTCCATTTGTTCCATTTGTTGTATTAATATTTTGCATTTTATTATAGGTGCTCACTAACGACACATGAGTAGCACAACTTGTGTATTTCACAACATACATTCCCAGTTTTTTGTCACTGACCAAGTGTAACTAGTCACAGAAGAACCTAAAAATATATTCCATAAGTAATATGTCTAACATGAAGTATCAGGGTTCATTCCTTGCATTCGTTGTCTTTACTTGGCATTTGATAAGAGATTCTCGCTATCAGTACTTGATTATTTTTTTACAACTCCTATATTTCACAAAATACATGCCCAGTTTGTTGTCAATAATCTAGTGTTTTTAGTGATGGGACACCTTAAAATATACTCCTTAAATCATATGTCTTCGATCAAATGTCTCGGTCCATTCCTTTCATTAATTATCTTATTATTTCGCATTTGATTAGAGATGCTCACTAACCATACCTGACTACATTCCCAGTTTGGTTTTAGTAATGTAATGTACACAGTCACGCAAGATATTAAAAATATTCCATAATTTTTATGTCTATCATCAAATATCAGTCCGATGATTGCGTTCGTTGTCTCATTATTTCACATTTGCTTAGAGATATTCACCAACCGCTCAGAGTCGTACGTAACACGTGTTTTATTTCACAAAATACATTCCCAGTACGTTGCCAGTAACCTGGTGGAACGAGTCACGAAAGACATTAAAATTTTTTCCGTAAATAATATGTCCACCATCAAATATCAGGGTTCGATCCTTGCATTCCATGTCTCATTATTCGGCATTTTATTACAGGTGCTCACCAACTTCCCTTGATTAGTACGTTACACCTCATATGTTTCACAAAATCTATACCCAGTGTTTTTTTGTCGGTAATCCAGTGCTACTAGTCATGGGGGACATTAAAATATATTCCATAAATCATACGTCTACCATCAAATTTCACGGTCCAGTCTTTGCATTCGTTGTCTTATTATTTGGAATGTGATAAGAGATGCTGATAAAACGCACTGAGTCGTCCGCCGTAACACCTGTTATGTTTCCCTATATACATCTACAGTACGCTGACAGTAACCTGGTGTAACGTGTCATGAAAGACATTGAAATTTATTCCATAAAAGTATGTCCACCATTAAATATCGCGATCCGCTCCTTGCATTCTATTATTTGACATTTGATTAGAGATGCTCACTAACCACACTTGCTTAGTGAATAACACCTCTTATATTTCACAAAATGCATCCGCAGATTGTTGCCAGTAATCTGGAGTAATTTGTCACGGGAGGCATTAAAATATGTTCCATGAATCATATGCCTTCCATCACATATGAAAGTCCATTCGTTGCATTAATTGTCTTATTATTTTGCATATGATTAAAGATGCTTACACACCACACTTGGGTAGTACGCAACACCTGTTATATTGAACACCCACCCCCCCCCCCCTCACCCCACCCCCGTCTTAGTTTGTTGTCAGCAATCTAATGTAAATAGTTATGGGAGACATTAAAAATTATTCCATGAATCATATGTCTACAACCAGATTTCAAACTTTTTAAATTTCACACAACACACCCCCAGTTTTGTCAGTAATCTCGTGTAACTAGTCACGGGAGACATTAAAAAACATTCCATGAATCATATGTCTCCCATCAAATATCACGGCCCATTTGTTCTATTCGTTGTCTTATTATTTGGTATTTGATTTGAGATGCGCACAAACGACACATGAGTAGCACGTAACACCTTTTGTATTTCACAACATACATTCCCAGTTTTTTGTCAGTTACAAGTGTAACAAGTCACTCAAGGCACTAAAATATATCCCATAAATAATATGTCCAACATCAAGTATCAGGGTTCATTCCTTGCATTCGTTGTCATTACTAGGTATTTGATTAGAGATTCGCACCATCACTACTTGATTATTTTTTACAACTCCTATATTTCACAAAATACATGCACAGTTTGATGTCAATAATATAGTGTTTTTACTAATAGGACACCTTAAAATACACTCCTGCGTTCAAATGTCTTCGATCAAATGAAGCGGTTCATTCCTTTCATATATTGTCTTATTATTTCGCATTTGCTTGGAGATGGATATGCTCACCAACCGCACTTGAGTAGAACGTTACACCTGCTATATTTAACACAATACATCCGCAGTTTCTTCTCAGAAATCTAGTGTCTCTAGTCACGGAAAATATTTCATGAATCTTACGTCTACTATCAAATATCACGGTCCAATCAATGCATTCGTTGTCTTATTTGTTTGGCATTTGATTAGAAATTCTCATCAACCCCACTGAGTCGTACGTAACACCTGTTATATTTCACAAAATACACTTCCAGTTAGCTGCCATTAACCTGGTATAAGAGTCACGGAAGAAATTGAAATTTATTTCATAAATAATATGTCCACCATCAAATATCCAGGTCCGATCCTTGCATTCGTTGTCCTGTTATTTGTCATTTGATTAGAGAGGCTCACACTAACCACACTTGATCAATGTGTAACACCTCTTATATTTAAAAAAAATACAATACATTCCCAGTTTGTTGTCAGTAATCTAATGTAACCAGTCACGGGAGACATTAAAATATATTCCATGCATCACATGTCTATCATCGGATATCAGTGTCCATTCCTTGCATTAATTGTCTTATTATTTTGCATGTTACGTGCTACTCATGTGTCATTAGGGAGCATCTCCATTCAAATACCAAATAATAAGACAACAAATGGACCGTGTTATTTGATGGGAGACATATGATTCATACTTGATATTGGACATATCATTTATGGAACATATTTTAGTGTCTCCCGTGACTAGTTAAACAAAAGGTTTACGTGCTACTCACGTGTCCTTAGGGAGCATCTCTAATCAAATACCAAATAATAAGACAACAAATGGAACAAATGGACAATTAATGGAAGTGATGGAGCGTGATATTTTTAATGAGAGACACATGATTCAAGGAACAGATTTCAATGTCTCCCGTGACTAGTTACACGAGATTACTGACCACAAACTGGGGGTGGGGGGGTGGGGGTGGTGGGGGGGTGTTTTGTGAAATATACAAAATATTCTACTCAAATGTGGTGAGTGAGCACCATTAATCATATGTAATTAAGACATTAAATGCAAGGAACGGACTTTGAAATCTGATGGTATACATATGGTTTATGGAATATATTTTAATGTCTCCCGTGACTACTTACACTAGATTACTGACAACAAACTGGGGGGGGGGGGGGGGGGGGTGGTGGTGTTTTGTGAAATATACTATATATTCTACTCAAATGTGGTGAGTGAGCACCATTAATTATATGTAATTAAGACAATAAATGCAAGGAACGGACTTTGAAATATGATGGTGTACATATGGGTTATGGAATATATTTTAATGTCTCCCGTGACTGCTTACACTAGATTACTGACAACAAACTAGGGGGGGGGGGGGTGTTTTTGTGAAATATACTATATATTCTACTCAAATGTGGTGAGTGAGCACCATTAATCATATGTAATTAAGACAATAAATGCAAGGATAGGACTTTGAAATCTGATGGTATACATATGGTTTATGGAATATATTTTAATGTCTCCCGTGACTACTTACACTAGATTACTGACAACAAACTGGGGGGGGGGGGGGGTGTTTTGTGAAAAATACTATATATTCTACTCAAATGTGGTGAGTGAGCACCATTAATCATATGTAATTAAGACAATAAATGCAAGGAACGGACTTTGAAATCTGATGGTATACATATGGTTTATGGAATATATTTTAATGTCTCCCGTGACTACTTACACTTGATTACTGACAACAAACTGGGGGGGGGGGGGTGTATGTTTTGTGAAATATACTATATATTATACTCAAATGTGGTGAGTGAGCACCATTAAACATATGTAATTAAGACAATAAATGCAAGGAACGGACTTTGAAATCTGATGGTATACATATGGTTTATGGAATATATTTTAATGTCTCCCGTGACTAGTTACACTAGATCACTGACAACAAACTAGGGGGGGGGGGGGGGTGTTTTGTGAAATATAGAAATATACTATATATTCTACTCAAATGTGGTGAGTGAGCACCATTAATCATATGTAATTAAGACAATAAATGCAAGGAACGGACTTTGAAATCTGATGGTATACATATGGTTTATGGAATATATTTTAATGTCTCCCGTGACTACTTACACTAGATTACTGACAACAAACTAGGGCGGGGGGGGGGGGGGGTGGGTGCGTTGTGAAATTTAACGGGTGATACGTACTACTCGAGTGTGGTGAGTGAGTACCGTTAATCATACGCAAAATAATAAGACAATTAATTCAAGGAATGGACATTGATATCTGAAGGTAGAGATATGATTCGTGTTATATATCTTAATGTCTCCCGTGACTAATTACACTAGAGTACTGACAACAAACTGGGGGAAGCTTGTGCAATATAACAGGTGTTGCGTCCTACTCTTGTGTGGTGAGTGAGCGTCTTTAATCATACGCAACATAATAAGACAATTAATGCAAGTAATAGACAATAATATCTGATGGTAGACATATGATTCATGGAATATATTTTAATGTCTCCTGTGACTAGTTACACTAGATTACTGACAACAAACTGGGGTTGTATTTTGTGAAATATAAGAGGTGTTACACACTAATCAAGTGTGGTAAGTGAGCATCTCTAATTAAATGCGAAATAATAGGACAATTAATGGAAGGAATGGGCCGCGACATTTAATCGAAGATATATGATTTAAGGAGTATATTTTAAGGTGTCCCATCACTAAAAACACTAGATTATTGACAACAAACTGGGCATGTATTTTGTGAAATATAGGAGTTGTAAAAAAATAATCATGTACCGACAGCGAGAATCTCTAATCAAATGCCTAGTAATGACAAAGCGTGCAAGAAATGAACCCTGATATTTGATGATGAACATATTATTTATGTGCCGTTAGGGAGCGTCTCCAATCAAATACCAAATAATAAGACAACAAATGGAATAAATGGACCGTGTTATTTGATGGGAGACATATGATTCATACTTGATATTGCACATATTATTTATGGAATATTTTAGTGTCTTCCGTGACTAGTCACACTTGGGTACTGACAAAAAAACTGAGATGTATGTTTTATTATTTGGTATTTCATTAGAGATGACCGCTAACGACACTTGAGTAGCATGTAACACTTTCTGTATTTCACAACACTTTTTTCCAGTGTTTTGTCAGGAACCAAGTGTAACTAGTCATGGAAGACACTAAAATATATTCCATAAATAATATGACCAATATCAATAATCTGGGTTAATTCCTTGCATTCGATGTCATTACTAGGCATTTCATTAGAGATGCTCGCTATCAGTACTTGATTATTTCATATGTCAAAATATCTCTGGCATTAAATATCAAGGTTTATTCCTTTTATTAATTGTCTAATTATTTGACATTTCATTAAAGATGCCCACTAACATCCCTTGAGTGGAACGTAACACCTTTTATATTTAACACAATACATACTCAGTTTGTTTGCTTTCAGTAATCTAGTGTACATCGCCACGGGAGATATTAAAACATTCCGAAATTTTATGCTTACCATAAAATATCACTTTCTGATCCTTACATTCGTTGTTTTATTATTTGGCATTAGAATAAAGATGCTCACGAACTGCCCTGAATCCTACGTAACACCTATTGTACTTCACAAAATACATCCCCAGTTTGTTGCCAGTAACTTGAGCAACGAGCCACGGAAGACATTAAAATTGGTTCCATTAATAATATGCCCACCATCAAATATCAGGGTCTGATCCTTGCATTCGTGGTCTTATTATTTGCCATTTGACTAGAGGTGCTCACTAACTGCACTTGATTAGTACGTAACACCTCTTACATTTCACAAGATACCTCCCCAGTTTGTTCTCGGTAATTTACTGTTACTTCGCACGTGAGATATTAAAATATTCTCCACAAATCATCTGTCTACCATCAAATAGCACCTTTCCATACTTCCATTCGTTGTCCTATTATTCGTCAATTGATTAGAGATGCTTGCTCATCGCACTTGATTAGAACGTGACACCTCTTATATTTCATAACGTACACCCTTAGTTTGTTGACAGTAACCTAGTATAATTAGTTACAGGAGACATTAAAATCTCTTCCATAAATCATATGTCTACCATCAGATATCAAAGTCTATGGAATAGCATACCCACTGAGATCGGGGAGAATAGTTCATTTTACCAATTTACGTTTTATTTATTTATTTATTTATTGGTGTTTAAGGTCATATACTTATGCACAATGACTAATCATGACCGTGACAGTTTTACGGGTGGAGGAAGCCGGAGTACCCAGCGAGAACCACCGAGCAACGACGAGCAGCTGCCAGCTCCCCAACATCGTAACTCCGCACTGCAGCACAGGCAGGGTTAGATTGGTTGAAGACATGTGTACCATCGACGTGCAGTACGCCTTAGTACACGGTGTCATCGTGCCCCCACGCGGGTAATGGACATGAAGTGTCTTGCCCAAGGACACAACGCGGTTGCCGTAGGTGGGATTCGAACCGAGGACCTCTCGGCTTCCAGCCTGCATCTCTACCTACTGAGCCACCGCGCTCCCTTACGTTGTACTTAAACAGGGACAAACTACCCACTCCCAAGATTTTTTACTTCCTAAAGTCACGCAAAACCCAAATACATCACTGCAGATTACGGCTACGTTGTAGCAATTTAAATGATCACCTCTATAATAATCATCTGTCCAGTTCGCCCCTTTGTGGGTGTGGAGAGCGTGAAACGATTGATCACTATTTCTTTAACTGCCAGTTGTACTGGGACATAAGAACCGAAACGCTCGAAACCCTACCATACACTATTGACACATATACTCTTCTATACGGAAGTACCTCTTATCCCCCTAAAGTCAATGAGACAATAAACAAATGCGTCCACGCCTATATTGAGGCAACCGGTAGATTTTAGTGTGACGTTGCCTGAATGGTGGTTATCACACTAGCAAGTTACCGTAGGGACCCACAAGTTTTTTTGTTTGTTTTGCTTCGTTTTTTTACAACTGCGGTACATATCATACATTCAAACCCTATCCACGCCCCTCTCCAATTCGGTCAATCATGATCCGTCCCTCTTGTCATTTCAAGTACCTCAAGTAACATGGGTAACTCTGTGATGATAAATGTCCAAATTGGTTACCCGAATACCTCTCGTTTATTTACAACTCGCGGGTCCAGAGATCCGTGAGTCTAGACCTATGGCAGGATAACAGTGCGACCAGGATTTTGTGCAGGTCGGTTGACCAAGCTACAACTAGTGTTTCTACCAAGAATAATTAGCGTTACCAGTATCGGAAGCTTTCCCCGTGGGAACAGTTGTTAGATTATATGTGGAACCATTCCAAACAACCTGGGCTTCTCCTTCTTTATACCTTCACTCTACATTCCTTTCCTCACTCTCTCATTTCATTATAATCTCTTACTCTTTTCTGTTATGTTCAACCCGTGTACGATAATTTATTTCCATATTTTCATCGTTTATGTTTCAACTTCCTTCGTTATGTTGCTTCGTATGAGTAATTTGTTACAAGGAGACAGCTTATATAAGCTATAGCTTCCTGCTGAATCCTCTTTCCTCTTTCACATTTATGTATCTTGATGAAATGTATCATAATATTCTGTCAAATTAAGGAAATAAAATATTGTTTAAACTAAAGTCCATTCCCTCCATTAATTGTCATTAATTATTTTGCGCCTGATTAAAGATGCTCACTCACCACACTTGAGTAGTACGTAACACCTGCATCCCCCCCCCCCCCCCCCCCGCCCCAGTTTGTTGTCAGCAATCGAGTGTAACTAGTCATGGGACACATTAAAATATATTCCATGAATCATATGTCTACCATCAGATATCAAAGTCCATTCCTTGCATTTATTGTCTTAACCACATACGATTAATGATGCTCATTCGCCACACTTGAGTAATACGTTACACCTGTTATATTTCACAAAACACCCCACTGTTGGTAGTCAGTAATCTCGTGTGACAAGTCACGGGGGACTTTGAATAATGATCCATGAATCATAAGTCTCCCACCAAACATCACGATCCATTTGTTCCATTCGTTGTATTATTGTTTGGTACTTGATTAGAGATGCTCACTAACGACACTTGAGTAGCAAGTAAAACCTTTCGTATTTCATAACATATATTGACAGGTTTTTTGTCAACCAAGTGTAAAAAGTCGCCGAAGACTCTAAAATATATTCCATAAATAATACCCAACATCAAGTATCATGGTTCATTCCTTGCATTTCGTTGTCATTACTAGGCATTTGATTAGAGATGCTCGCTATCAGTACTTGATTATTTCGTTACACCTCCGATATTTCACAATATTCACGTCCAGTCAATAATTATTAATATGACGGTCCATTCTTTCCATTAATTGTCTTATTATTTCGCATTTGATTTGAGAAGCTCACTAACCATACTTGAATAGAACTTTTAACCTGTAATATTTAACACAATGCAGCCCAGTTTATTTAGTAATGTAGTGCATGCAATCGCGGAAGATATTAAAACATATCCCCTAAATTTTATGACTATCTTCAAATATCAATTCTCATCATTGCATTCGTTGTCTCCTTATTTGGCATTTGATTAGAGATGCTCACGAACCACAAAGAGTCATACGTAAAACATGTTATATTTCACACAAAACACCCCAGTTCGTTGCGAGTAACCTGGTGTAACAAGTCACGAAAGCTATTAATATTTATATTCCATAAATGATATGTCCACCATCAAATATCAGGGACCGATCCTTGTATAGGACTTATTATTTGGCATTTCCTTAGAGGTGCTCACTAACCTCCCTTGATTTGTACGTAACACGTCTTGTGTTTCACAAAATATATCCCCCGTTTATTGTCGGTAATCTAGTGTTACTAGTCATGGGGGTCATTAAAATATATTCCGTAAATCATATGTCTACCATCAAATATCACGGTCCGATCGTGGCACACGTTGTCTTATTATTTGGCATTGATTAGATATGGTGATAAACCGCGCTGAGTCGTCCGTAACAACTGTTATGTTTCATAAATACATCCCCCGTGTGTTGCCTGTAACCTCTTGTACCAGCTCACGGAAGACATTAAAATTTATTCTATAAAAAATATGTCCACCATCAAATATCAGGGTCCGATCCTTGCATTCGTTTACCTATTATTTGGTATTTGATTAGAGATGCTCACTAACCACACTTGATTAGTGTGTAACATCTCATATTTTTCAGAAAATACATCTCCAGTATGTTGTCAGTAATCTAGTGTAACTAGTCACGGGAGACATTGAAATATATTCCATGAATCATATGTCTACCATCAGTTATATTGCACACCCCCGCGCCCCCTCTCGTTGGGGGGACCCACCACTGAGTCGTACGTATCACCTGTTATTTTTCACGAAATACATCTCCAATTTGTTACCCGTCACATGGTATAAGAGTCCCGGAAGACAGTAAGATTTATTCCATAAATAATAAGTCCACTATCAAATATCACGGTCCTACCTTCGTTGTCTTATTATTTGGTATTTGATTAAAGGTGCTCTACCATCAGATATCAAAGTCTATTCCTTTCTTTAATTGTCTTATTCTTTTGCGTATGGTTAAAGATACTCACTCACCACACTTGAGTAGTACATAACACCTGTTATATTGAATACCCCCTCCTCCAGTTTGTTGTTTGTTGTCAGTAATCTAGTGTAACTTGCTACGAGACACATTAAAATATATTCCATGAATCATATTTCTACCATCAGATATCAAAGTCCATTCCTTGCATTTATTGACTTAATCACATACGATTAATGATGCTCACTCCACATCTTGAGTAATACGTACCACCTGTTATATTTCAGAAAACACACCCTGTTGGTTGTCGGTAATCTCGGGTGACTAGTCACGAGAGACATTGAAATATGTTCCATCAATCATATGTCTCACACCAAACATCACGATCCATTTGCTCCATTCGTTGTATTATAATTTGTATTTGATTAGAGATGCTCTCTCACGACACATGAGTAGCAGGTAAAACCTTTTGTATTTCATAACATACATTGAGACTCGGTTCGAATCCCACCTGCGGCAACCGCATTGTGTCCTTGTGTCCTTGTAAAACCTTTTGTATTTCCTAATATACATTCCCCGGTTTTTTGTCAGCAACCAGGTGCACCAAGTCGCCGACGACACTAAAATATATTCCATAAATAATACCCAACATCAAGTATCAGTATTCAGTCCTTGCATTCTTTGTCCTTACTAGGCATTTGATTAGAGATTCTCGCTATCAGTACTTGATTATTTCGTTACACCTCCGATATTTCACAATGTTCACGTCCAATTTGTTGTCAGTAATCCAGTGTTTTTAGTGATGGGACGCCTTAAAATATACTTTTTAAATCATATTTCTACCATCAGATATGACGGTCCATTCTTTCTATTAATTGTCTTATTATTTCGCATTTGAGTAGAGATGCTCACTAACCGTACTTGAATAGAACGTGAAACCTGTAATGTTTAACACAATACACCCCCAGTCTTTTTAGTAATGTAGTGCACGCAGTCACGGAAGATATTAAAACATATTTCCTAAATTTTATGACTATCATCAAATATCAAGTCCGATCGTGCGTTCGTTGTCTCCTTATTTGGCATTTGATTAGAGATGCTCACGAACCGCACAGAGTCGTACGTAAAACATACATGTTATATTTCACAAAAAACGCCGAGATTCCGTAAATAATATGTCCACCATCAAATATCAGGGTTCGATCCCTGAATTCGATGTTTTATTATCTGCCATTTGATTAGAGATACTCACCACCCGCCTGCGATTAGTATGTAACACCTCTTCAGAAAATATATCCCCAGTTTGTTGTCGGTAACCTTGTGTTACTAGTCATGGGGGACATTAAAATGTATTCTAAATCATATGTCTACCATCAAATATCATGGTGCGATCAAGCATTCGTTCTCTTATTATTGGGCATTTGATTAGACATGGCAACTCATCGCACTTGATTAGAACGTAACACCTCTTATATTTCACGAAATACTCTCCCAGGTTTTTGTCATTAACCTTGTGTAACTCGTCACGCGAGAGATAAAAATATATTCCATAAATCATATGTCTACCTCCAAATATCAGGGCCCATTCCTTGTATTAATTGTATTATTATTTGGCATATGATTAAAGATGGTCACTCACCACACTAATAAAGTACGTAACACCTGTTATATTTCACAAAATACACCTTCAGTGTATTGCAGTAATCTAGTGTAACCAGCCACGACAGTAATTAAAATATAGTCCATAAATCTAATGTTTACCATCGAATATCGCGGCCCGATTGTTGCATTCGTTGCCTTATTATTTGGCATTTGATTTGAGATGCTCACGAATCGCACTGAATCGTACGTAATACCTGTTATATTTCACGAAATACATCCCCAGTTAGTAGCCGGTAACCTGGTATAAGGATCACGGAAGACATTAAAATGTATTCCATAGATATGTCCACCATCAAATATCAGGGTCCGATCATGCATTCGTTGTCTTTTTATTTGACAGTTGATTAGAGATTCTCACTAACCGCACTTCATTAGCATGTAACACCTTTTATGTTTTACAAAATATATCCACAGTTTGATGTCGGTAATCTTGTGTTATTAGTCATGGGCGCCATTGAAATATGTTCCATAAATCATATGTCTACCATCAAATATCACGGCCCAATCGTTGCATTCGTTGTCTTATTATTTGGCATTTGATTAGAGATGCTGACGAACAGCCCTTGATTACTACGTAACACCTCTTATATTTCACAAAATATATCCTCAGTTTTCTGTCAGTAATCCAGTGTCACTAGTCACGGGGACATTAAATTTTATTTCAAAATCATATGTCTACCATCAAATATCCCCCCCGCCTCCAACCCCAAGATTGTTGTCAGTAATCGTGTAACTAGTCACGGGGGACATTGAAATATATTCCATTAATCATGTCTCTCGCCACATATCACGGTCCATTTGTTCCATTTGTTGTATTAATATTTTGCATTTTATTAGAGATGCTCACTAACGACACATGAGTAGCATGTAACACCTTTTGTATTTCACAACATACATTCCCAGTTTTTAGTCAGAAACCAAGTGTAACTTGTCACGGAAGACACTAAAATATATTCCATAAATAATATGTGCAACCTGAAGTATCAGGGTTCATTCATTGCATTCGTTGTCTTTACTTGGCATTTGATTAGAGATTCTCGCTATCACTACTTGATTATTTTTTTACAACTCCTATATTTCAGAAAATACATGCCCAGTTTGTTGTCAATAATCTAGTGTTTTTAGTGATGGGACACCTTAAAATATACTCCTTAAATCATATGTCTTCGATCAAATGTCCCGGTCCATTCCTTCCATTAATTATCTTATTATTTCGCATTTGATTAGAGATGCTCAGTAACCGTACTTGAGTACATTCCCAGTTTGGTTTTAGTAACGTAGTGTACACAGTCACGCAAGATATTAAAAATATTCTATAAATTTTATGTCTATCATCAAATATCACAGTCCGATGATTGCGCTCGTTGTCTCTTTAAAATACATTCCCAATTCTTTGCCAGTAACCTGGTGTAACGAGTCACGAAAGACATTAAAATTTATTCCATAAATAGTATGTCCACCATCAAATTCAGGGTCCAATCCTTCCTCGATGTCTCATTATTCGGCATTTTATTAGAGGTGCTCACTAACTTCCCTTGATTAGTACGTTACACCTCTTATGTTTCACAAAATCTATCCCCAGTTTTTTGTCGGTAATCCAGTGCTACCAGTCATGGGGGACATTAAAATATATTCCATAAATCATACGTCTACCATCAAATTTCCCGGTCCAATCTATGCACTCGTTGTCTTTTTATTTGGCATTTGATTATCGATGCTCACGAACCGCAGAGAGTCGTTCGTAACACGTGTTTTATTTCACACAAAAAAACATTCCCAGTTCGTTGTCAGTAACATGGTGTAAAGAGTCACCAAACACATTAAAATTTATTCCATAAATAATATGTCTCTATGCTGATAAACCGCACTGAGTCATCCGTAGCACCTGTTATGTTTCACTATATACATCCAGAGTACGCTGACAGTAACCTGGTGTAACGAGTCACGAAATACATTAAAATTTATTCCATAAAAATATGTCCACCATTAAATAACGCGGTCTGCTCCTTGCATTCTATTATTTGACATTTGATTAGAGATGTTCACTAGCCACACTTTCTTAGTGTATAACACCGCTTATATTTCACAAAATACATCCCCAGATTGTTTCCAGTAATCTGGAGTAACTTGTCACGGGAGGCATTAAAATATATTCCATGAATCATACGCCTTCCATCAGATATTAAAGTCCATTCGTTGCATTAATTGTCTTATTATTTTGCATATGATTAATGATGCTTACACACCACACTTGGGTAGTACGCAACACCTGTTATATTGAACACCCTTCTCCCCTCACCCCACCCCGTCTTAGTTTGTTGTCAGCAATCTAATGTAAATAGTCATGGGAGACATTAAAAAATATTCCATGAATCATATGTCTACCATCAGATTTCAAAGTCCATTCCTTGCATTTATTTCTTAATTGCATATGATTAATGCTGCTCCCTCACCACACTTGAGTAATACGTTACACTTTTTAAATTTCACACAACACACCCCCAGTTTTGTCAGTAATCTCGTGTAACTAGTCACGGGAGACATTAAAATACATTCCATGAATCATATGTCTCCCATCAAACATCACGGCCCATTTGTTCTATTCGTTGTCTTATTATTTGGTATTTGATTACAGATGCGCACAAACGACACCTAAGTAGTACGTAACACCGTTTGTATTCCACAACATACATTCCCCGTTCTTTGTCAGTACCCAAGTGTAACTAGTCACGGAAGAAACTAAAATATATTCCATAAGTAATATGTCCAACATCAAGTGTCAGGGTTCATTCCTTGCATTCGTTGTCATTACTAGGCATTTGATTAGAGTTGCTCGCAATGAGTACTTGATTATTTCGTTACAACTCCTATATTTCAGAAAATACATGCGCAGTTTGTTGTCAATACTCTGGTGTTTTAGTGATGGGGCACCTTAAAATATACTCCTTCAATCATATGTCTACTATCAAATATCGCGATTCATTCCTTCCATTAATTGTCTTATTATTTGGCCTTTGACTGGAGATGCTCACTAACCTCACTTGAGTAGAACGTAACACCTTTTATATTTAACACAATACATACTCAGTTTGTTCTCAGTAATCTAGTGTACCTAGTCACGGAAGATATTAAGACATATTCCATACATCTTATGTCTACTATCAAATATCACTGTCCAATCAATGCATTCGCTGCGTTGTTTGTTTGGTATTTGATTAGAGATTCTCATGAACCCCACCGAGTCATACTTAACACATGTTATATTTCTCAAAATACATCCACAGTTAGCTGCCAGTAACGTGGTATAAGAGTCACGGAAGAAATTAAAATTTATTTCATAAATAATATGTCCACCATCAAGTATTAGGGTCCGATCCTTGCATTCGTTGTCTTATTATTTGGCATTTGATTAGAGAGGCTCACTAACCGCACTTGGTTTGTATGTAACACCTCTTATATTTCACAAAATACATCCCCAGTTTTTGGCAGTAATCTAGTCTTTCTAGTCATGGGAGACGTTAAAATATAATCCCTAAATTATATGTCTGCCATCAAATATCACTTCCATTAATTGTCTTATTATTTGGCTTTTGATTAGAGATGCTCTCTAACCGGGCTTGAGTAGAACGCAACATCTTTTATATTAAACACAATACATTCCCAGTTTGTTTACTTTCAGTAATCTGGTGTACCTCGTCACGGGAGATATTAAAACAACCCATAAATATTATGTTTACCATGAAATATAACGGTCCGATCCTTGCATTTGTTGTTTTATTATTTGGCATTAGAATAGAGATGCCCACGAGCCGCCCTGAATCCTGCGTAGCGCCTGTTGTATTCCACAAAATACACCCCTAGTTTGTTGCCATTAACCTGGGTGTAACGAGTCATGACAGACATTAAAATTTATTCCATAAATAATATGGCCGCCATCAAATATCAGGGACCGATCCTTGCATTCAGTGTCTTATTATTTGGCATTTCATTAGAGGTGCTCACTAACCTCCCTTGATCAGTACGTAACACCTCGTATGTTTCACAAGATATATCCCCAGTTTGTTGTCGGTAATCTGGCGTTACTAGTAATCGGGAACATTAAAATATATTCCATAATCATATGTCTACCATCAGATATCAATGTCCATTCCTTGCATTAATTGACTTATTATTTTGCGTATGATTAAAGATGTTCACTCACCACACTTGTGTAGTGCATAACACCTGTTACATTGCACAACCACCCCTTCAGTTTGTTGTCAGTAATTTAGGGTAACTAGACACGAGAGACATTAAAATATATTCCACTATAAATTGTCTTATTATTTTGCGTATGAATAAATGTGCATACTCAGTAGTACGTAACACCTGTTATATTGCACAAACTCCCCTCACCCCGCCGCAGTTTGTATCAGTAATCTAGTGTAACTAGGAACGGATGACATTAAAATATATTCCATGAATCATATGTCTACTAGCCGATATCAAAGTCCTTTCCTTGCATTTATTGTCTTAATTACATATGATTAGTTATGCTCGCTCATCACACGTGAGGAGTATGCGACACCTGCTATATTTAAAAAAAAAACACCCCCAGTTTATTGTCAGTAATCTTGTGTAACTAGTAACGGGGGACATTGAAATATGTTCTACGAATCTTATGTCTCCCATCAAATATCACGGTACATTGTTCCATTCGTTGTCTTATTATTTGGTATTTGATTAGAGATGCTCATTAACGACACATGAGTAGCACGTAACACCTTTTGTATTTCTCAACATACATTCCCAGTTCATTGTCAGTAACCAAGTGTAACTATTCACGGAAGACGCTAAAATATATTCCATAAGTAATATATCCAACATCAAGTATCAGGGTTCATTCCTTGCATTCGTTGTAATCACTAGACATTTGATTAGAGATTCTCGCTGTCGGTACATGATTATTGTTTTACAACTCCTATATTTCACAAAATACATGCCCAGTTTGTTGTCAATAATCTGGTGTTTTCAGTGATGGGGCACCTTAAAATATACTCCTTAAATCATATATCTTTGATCAAATGTCGCGGTCAATTCCTTCCATTAATTATCTTATTATTTCTCAGTTGATTAGAGATGCCCACTAACCGTACTTGAGTAGAACGTAACATCTGTAATATTCAACGCTATACATTCCCAGTTTGGTTTCAGTAATCTAGTGTACACAGTCACGGAAGATATTAAAACATATTTCGTTAATTTTATGTCTATCAACACATATCAAAGTCCGATCATTGCGTTTATTGTCTCATTATTTGGCATTTGATTATCGATGCTCACGAACCGCACAGAGTCGTTCGTAATACGTGTTTTATTTCACAAAAGAAAAAACATTCCCAGTTCGTTGTCAGTAACCTGGTGCAACGAGTCATCATACACATTAAAATTTATTCCGTAAATAATATGTCCACCATCAAATATCAGGGTCCGATCCTTGCATTCGATGTCTTATCATTCGACATTTCATTAGAGGTGCTCACTAACCTCTCACAAAATCTATCCCCAGTTTGTTGTCGGTAATCTAGTGTTACTAGTGATGGGCGACATTAAAATATATTCCATAAATCGTATGTATACCATCAAATATCACAGTCCGATCGTTGCACTCGTTGTCTTAGTATTTGGCATTTGATCAGAGATACTGGTAAACCGCATTGAGTCGCACATATCACCTGCAATGTTTCACAAAATACAAACCCAGTTTGCTCCCAGTAATCAGGTGCACCGAGTCACGGAAGAGATTAAAATTTATTCCATAAATAATATGTCCACCATCAAATATCAGGGTCTGATCCTTGTATTCGTTGTCCTATTATCTGACATTTGATTCGAGATGCTCACTAACCTCACTTGATCAATGTGTAACTCCTCTTTTATTTCACAAAATGCATCCCCAGTTTGTTGACAGAAATCTAGGGTAACTAGTCACGGGAGACATTAAAATTTATTCCATGAATCATATGTCTTCCATCAGATATCAAAGTCAATTCTTTGCATTAATTGTCTTATTATTTTGCATATGATTAAAGATGCTCACTTACCACACTTGAGTAGTACGTAACAACTGTTATAGTGCACCCCCGCACCCTGCCCCAGTTTGCTGCCAGCAATCTAGTGTAACTAGTCACGGATTACATTAAAAATATTCCATGAATCATATGTCTACCATCAAATGTCAAAGTCCATTCCTTGCATCTATTGTCTTAATTACATATGATTAATGATGCTCACTCACCCCACTTCAGTAATACGTAACACTTGTTATATTTCACAAAACACATCGCCAGTTTGTCGTCAGTAATCTCGTGTAACTAGTCACGGGAGACATTAAAATGCGTTCCACGAATCATATGTCTCCCATCAAATATCACGGTCTATGCTTCCTGTTTCCTCCCCTGGGGTATAATTATTCGCGTACGCCGTCACTCCCAGAATTGGGATTCGCCCCCAATTGAGCAGCTTCCGGGTATACCCGCCCCTCATCTACATGTATAAACTATTCTACCTTACCAACTACATTTTAACGGGTGTGACCACTCCCTCCCCGCCGCTGTTCGCCTTCCCATTCTGACCCAGCAAACGCATAGCGTTACTGCACAGTTATGTATCGTTTTTTTTTTCGGCGCCAAAAACGTTGTGCCAGCGTTGCTTGGTATTGTTGAGGCGGCGCGTGTTTGCGGGGGAGGTGCCCCACAACCTAGGCATGCTTTATTGAATTACCCATCGTGTCTATCGATGACTCCCCTGTTTGGAGCACTTCGCATTGCGCACTTCATTACTCCACAAACATCCTCCATTCTCTGTCACTCATTCGTCCTTCACACTCTTATGTTTAGTCTTTTTTATTTCATTTGTTTGTTTTCTTTATCAGTTCTACCGGCCACCCTTGGGGGTATTCTACCGGCCACTCTTGGGGGTATTCTACCGGCCACCCAACAGTCCACCAGATACATGGAAAGCCATATCAACATCCATCGAAAAAGCCAGAGATACGACAGTTGCCGACTTAATTGTCACAGGTGATTTTAATGACAACCAAGTAGTTCCCTCAAGAAGCGGCTTTGTAGAGATATTATATTATTTTAATTTGAGACAAGTTGTGCATGAGCCAACTTGTTTTATCGAGTCAGCGGCTTCATTATTAGATCTTTTTGCTCTTAATGACACAATCAACATGAAAACTTGTGAGGTCCTCGAACCGATTATCTCAGACATGATCCGTTACCACTGTCCAATTTCACTCGAAGTTGAATTCTTAAAACCAACACCTCTCTCATTTAAGAGGAGAATATGGCTCCACTCCCAGCGTAATTATGAAGCGTTGAACGAGGCTTTCTCCAACATCGACTGGAACTCTCTCTTTGATAATCCATCTCTCGATACTATAGTTTCTAAACTTACCGACAAAATACTCGATACTGCATCAATTCACATATCCAACAAATTTATTACCACGCGTAAAGACCAACCGAAATGGATGCATAATGAAATAAGATTACTGATTAGACAGAGAAAACGTTTGTATCGCCTTGCAAAACGGACCGAAATTCCACATGCCTGGGAAAAATATAGAGTGAAACGGAACGAAGTTGTATCGGCTGTTAGGAAAGCCAAGGCGTTATACTTGTCCAAAGTCCAATCAACTCTAGGAAGTAGCGAAACACCTCCATCAAGGTGGTGGAAGACCCTGAAAACATTCATCAGCAGTAGTAACGCAGTTGGAATTCCTACTCTCATCCACTCAAACAAAATATATTCCTCAAGTGTTGAGGAAGCTGAAGTGTTCAATGAATATTTCAGTTCTATCTCAACAGTTGATGCCCTGAATGCTTCCCTGCCAGACACAACACCCCATGTTTCTGAAAGTATTGACTGTATTACTTTACATTGTAGCGAAGTATATTCAGTAATAAAGTCGATAAAAGTGTCCAAGGCGCCTGGTCCAGATCAAATAAGCCCACGTCTGCTCAAAGAATGTAAATCCTCTTTATGCGAGCCACTCTCGATCCTTTTTAATATACTAATGAATAACTCGTACTTTCCGTCACTGTGGAAAAAAGCAAACGTCACCCCAATCTTGAAAAAACAACCCGCCAATTTTGTTATTAATTAACGCCCAATATCTCTGATCAGCTGCGTTGGAAGAATATTTGAAAAATGTGTATTCAAATGTTTGTGGGAATTCCTAATCGACAATAACGTTCTCAGTCAATTTCAATCCGGTTTTACACACCGGAAGCTCAACTGTCCTCCAACTGACTGACATATATGACGAATTCTGTCGCGCCCTTGATGAAGGCAAAGAAATTAGAGTTGTCTTCTGTGAGGTCAGTAAGGCCTTTGATAAAGTATGGCATGCTGGTCTCATCTACAAGTTGGAGAGTATAGGTGTTTCGGGTGAAACTGTTGTCAGTACTGAAGTGTAACTAGTCACAGGAGACATTATTAAAATATACTCTATGAATCACATCTACCATCAGATATCAATGTCCATTCATGGCATTAATAGTCTTATTATTTTGTGTATGATTAAATATGCTCAATCACCACACATGAGTAACACGTAACACCTGTTATATTGCACGCCCCCCCCCCCCCCCCAGTTTTTTGTCAGTAATCTAGTGTAACTAGTCACAAGAGACATTAAAACATATAAAACGAATCATATCTTTACCATCAGATATCAATGTCCATTCCTTGCATTAACTGTCTTATTATTTTGCGTATGATTAAAGATGCTCGCCCACCACACTTGAATAGTCCGTATCACCCGTTAAATTGCACCCACCCCACCCCCACGCCCGCCCTCTCTCTCTCTCTCTCTCTCTCTCTCTCTCTCTCTCTCTCTCTCTCTCTCTGTCGCTCCAGTTTGTTGTCAGTAATCTAGTGTAACTAATCACAGCAGCCATTAAAATATATTTCATGAATCATATGAATACCATCAGATATCAAAGTCCGTTCCTTGCATTCATTGTCTTAATTACATATGATTAACGATGCTCACTCACCACACTTGAGTAGTATGTCACACCTGCTATATTTCACAAAACACACCCCAGTTTGTCGTCAGTAATCTCGTGTAACTAGTCACGGAAGACAATGAAATATGTTCCATGAATCATATATCTGCCATCAGATATCAATGCCCATTCCTTGTATTAATTGTCATATTATTTTGCATATGATTAAAGATGCTCGCCCACCACACATCCGCAGAACGTAACAGCTGTTATATTGCACAAGCCTACCCCTATCGGTTTTTTGTCAGTAATCTAGTGTAACTAGTCACAGGAGGCATTAAAATATATAAAACGAATCATATCTCTACCATCAGATATCAATGTCCATTCCTTGCATTTAATTGTCTTATTAGTTTGCATATGATTGAAGATGCTCGCTCAACACACCTGAGTAGTCCGTATCGCCCGTTAAATTGCACCCCCTCCTCTCCCCTCCTCCCCACCACCCCAGTTTTTTGTCAGTAATCTAGTGTAACTAGTCACGGGAGACATTAAACTATATTCCAAAAATCATATGTATACCATCAGATATCAAAGTCCATTCCTTGCATTTATTGTCTTAATTACATATGATTAAGGATGCTCACTCACCACACTTGGGTAGAATGTGACACCAGCTATATTTCACAAAACACACCCCCAGTTTGTTGTCAGCAATCTCGTGTAACTAGTCACGGGAGACATTGAAATAGGTTCCATGAATCATATGTCTCCCATCGAATTCCACGGTCCATGTGTTCCATTCATTGTCTTATCATTTGGTATTTGATTAGAGATGCTCACTAACGAAACATGAGCAGTGCGTAATACCTTTTGGATTTCACAACATACATTCCCAGTTTTTTAGTCAGTAACAAAGTGTAACTAGTCACGGAAGACACTAAAATATATTCAAATAATATATGCACCATCCAGTATCATGGTTCATTATTTGCATTCATTGTGATTACTAAGCATTTGATCAGAGATGCTCGCTATCAGTACTTGATTATTTCGTTGGAGGGGGGGGGGGGGGGGGGGCTGGGCCACTGTTTCGCCTGTGGTATGGTTAAAAGAGAAAAACAATTGCCAAAATATTGTGTACTGATGCAGATTTTAGTTTTATCTGGGATCAGGGTAGTTTTTAAAGAAAGCTATAAATTTTCATCCCTCTCAGCTAATTTATTAGCTAATGGACTAGAGTAGTAACGAATGTGTTTTTCGACCCTATTCTGGGGGACGGCTGGGTGATTCCTGGGTGATGCCTGGGTGGATGACGTCATCATAATTAAAATGTTACGTAAGGTAATTAATGTTACTTAATTATTTTTTTTAATCACTTTAATAATTAATGTAATTAATGACTGTTGCATAATTAATGTAATTAATGTAATTAATGAGTGTAATTAGGGTTGATTATAATAATTAGTATATTAATAAATGAATTAATATTGACGTACTGGACATATATATGAATGCTATCGACTGACTGACTTGCAAAGGTGAACATCGCGTGTCTGGGTGTCATTAAATCGATTTTTTCTTTTCAAACGCCAACTTCTGACAGATGTTGAAGCAATTAAATCTATTGTCACACTTTAACGACCGGTCATAAATATCGTTGGACTGGACATGCTATCATGTATTTAAAAATCAATGATGATCTCACGTGACAAGATGTGTCTTGCTTTTAAATGAAGACTGTGAACGACTACATTGTGGCTATTTTTATAGGTGTAATTGGATTTAATAACTTGGCGTGATTCTTACATATTAATAACGCTAGTTTATTCTTCTCGTTTTTATGGCTGTCGAAAAATTCTCATAGACCAAGGTATTCTGATTTTACGCCTCACGCGATAAAGTAATTTTTTAATCCGATGACCACATGAACAAATAACATTTCGGTTTTTGAAAAGCGGGCATGTTTGTTTTTTCCCCTATAAAGTCTGATGATTCGAACCTCACTCTCATTAGAAACTGTGTCAGAAAAGCCAAGATGACAAGCATCGACTATACTTCCTTAAACAGCTATGAGCGAACCAAGAAGCAGCGAGCCAACAAAGAATTTGCATTAGCATTAAAAAAGTGGTGGGCAGCGACGCTCCCCACGAAGGAACAAGAAAAGAGACTAAAAGTCTACCCATTTGTTGAGGCTGCCAGACGTCCTTTCGGGGAGATACAGTACAGAAATCGACCCAAACACTGGTTCGATCTTCCTGTACACATGCAGGAGGAAGCACTAGTAGGGCCACCAACAGTTAACGAAGATTGGGAAAAGGATTTCTTCACCGAGGCGGAAATGGGAGGAAAAAAATAGCTTTCTATGGAAAGCAAAAAAAACGGCCCTTTTCAGGGCCACCATAATCTTAAAAAGAGTTGCTTTGTCACAAACACACACTTTGTTAACCAATCAGACACCTCCATTATCCCACACCCTCACCATCACACCCCTGTATCCCCTCACAGTACCTAAAACTTTCCTGAACTCCCCTCCTCCAGGTCATCCAATACTAAAAAAAACTTTTGGAAACCTCTCTCCCCCTCCCCCAGCCCTCACAATAGCTAAATTATCTCGAACCCCAGTTCAGTTCTCTAAATGTAATGGACATGTCAGACCCCCGAATACGTCTTCCCCACAATTTTGAGTGATCAAATTACCCCGATTAGTCTCCTCTCATAACTTACCACACTCTTAACCCGTATTTACTATGAGATTGTCCCCCTAATAAATAGCGTATGTTCATTTAATATAATATATTAATAATTTTCATTAAATGATTCATTCCACAAGACACTTGTTGAAAAAAAAACAAAATGGCGGATTAGTTTGACAGAAATACGCGTATCGATTTATTCAGGAATGTCTGTTGGTTGTGTCCTTGGGCAAGACCCTTCATCCCCATTGACCATGCGGGGGGCAAGGTGATGCTGTGCACTAAGGCGTACTGCACGTCGATGGAGCACCTGTCTTCAACCAATGCAGACCCTGTGTAGAATCTTGACAGTTGCTTGCCATTGCTCAGTGGCTCTCTCTGGCTTCCCCCACCCGTAAAACTGTCATGGTCATGATTAGTCATTGTGCAGACCTTAAACACCAATAATTAAATATAAATAAATAGTCGGTTACCAAAACAGCCCTTGAGTGTTTAACAGTTAATTGTGGACCAGTGCGTTTAAAAATGAAAAATTTGGGTGATAGCACTACGGACTGTGCTTAATCATAGAAAAATCACACCCGCGCTATTACTAACCCGTATGATTTATTTTTGCACGTTCACTGAAGCATAACCCACCCATCTAAGTAAAAGCATGAAAGAGCTTATATTATCTAATTACCTATGTGGGGGTGGGGTGGTCAGTAACGTTGTGTACTATGGCATACTACCTTCCGCCAATGATAACCCTGTGTAGAACTTTGACAGTTGTTTGCCTCTGCACGATGGTTCTTTCCAGATTGCTCCAACTGTTGTTAAATAAATGAAAAAAACTACAATTCTATAGTAACAGGCCAAGCCCCCTTCGTTTTGTGAGGGGGAAAATCAACAGTACTTTCATCCCCTTCATTTTAATAGTTGAAAAGAGCTGTTACTCGATCAAAAAAAAAAATGGTAAAAGGATATGCGACTCTGTATTAACCACCCAAATTTGCGAGACTTGGGAAAATATAACCCACCTAGAGCTGCACCAAAGCTACATACACTATTCGAACTCCCGAATTGTGTCCTTGGGCAAGTTAATTTACCCCGATTATCCACATGGGAGTGCGATGACGGCATGTAATAAGGTGTACTGCACGTTGGTGATACGCATATTTTAGAACAATCTAACCCTGCTTGTGCGGATTTCCGACGTTGGTGAGATGACAGTTACTCATCGTTGCTCTGTGGTTCTCTTTGGATATTCCGGAGTCTACCCGTAAAATTGTCACGTTTAATTATAACTTGAACTTGATGTCCGGGTGTAATGAAATAGCGTATTTTCTGCAGACATTCTAAATAAACGCAGCTGGTTTACAGACCTGTATATATTTTTTTTCAATTGAGTAAAAATATATGATAGTTACTGATGTAACACGCCGATTAGTATGTTTACTGAATCTAACTACGCCAGTCCGACCGACCCTTTGCCCACCATGATCACAACAACCATTTCAATTCTCTCTCTCTCTCTCACCGATACAGTACGGGTGGAAACTAATTGCGTTCAAGCTGTTGTTTTTTTCTAGGTTTTACCACCCCCATTACAGCGCAAATCAAAATGAAATCTGATTCATTGAACCATGCTACAGCGCATGTCAAAATTAATTTTTGAACGCCATTTTTTCTATGTGCCACTATCAGCAGCTATGACCATAGCGTAACTTTGTGGAAAAATGCTTATTTTTGTACAAAACTCAAGACCTTTCTCTGACAAATGCCTATATAAAAACAAGAAGATAATACGTGAGAATGCATTGTGTACCTGCATTTTGTTGATAAAATATGTCTTGACCACATTCCCGAATATTAATAATGTACCCGCTTGATAACAGCCAAATTTTTATCGGATCACAGTTTTTGATTTGAATAATTGTGATTTTTTTATTAAATCACATTCAGTAATTTATGTAGATTTCCTGAACTGGGCGAAGGTCAAGAAAGGCACTCTGTAGTTTAGGAGACTCCACAAATAAAAACAAAATAAAAAATCTTAGATATATTGCATTTTTTTAATTATCCTTATTAACCAGAAATCAAAACTAGTCAAATTAAGCAAAATTAAATTACAAATGGATATGAAATTTGCAGTAAAATGAACACTGGTATATGCTGATGGCCGCATTTTTAGTTGTCTGTAATGGCTGTTGTTCAGAATGTCACCCTATTGGGGTGAGTTTTCGCTTTTTTGTCCAGTTTCATGAGAGTTTTCTCGAAGTCTGATCCACATTCGCAATCTTTTCCAGGGGCCATTCTTCAAAGGCTGGTCCATCACAGCTTTGCAGAGATATTGTTTTCTGGACGACGAAGTTTAATGCGTTCTTGGTTTCCGATCAGACCCCTTGGGATATTTTGATCTTCAAGGATGTTTGCCAAAATTTTTCACCCTGTCGGTTGAAAATCTTTTCTTTTTCGCAGCAGATCATTTATTAAATCACACATATTGGAGCCCGAAATTGTAATGCCGTTATACACGAGTCGATCTTTCTCATTCCAGAATAAATTGGGTATATTCTTTATTATCTGGAGTAACAAAAGCGCCTTCTGCTGCATGGAATCTGGTATAACGGCTAACCAGTCCGGATGATTTTCCACTGAAAAACTAGTTGTTATGGAGTGTGGTTTGGTGGTTTCTTTGCGTAAATTTGATTGACGCTGAAAGATTGTCTGGTTGAGCAGCCCTTTCTCTTCAGAACCCGATGTTGAAGATTCAGTAATTGGTCTCATACCCTGGTCTATGGGTGGGACAGCTACAGCATTCAGGGGTGTGCATATTTTCTGCAACTGTTTACTCCCCCATGGTTCAATACACTGAATTCTGCTTGAGGGTAGGGTGGTTGAGTCATCTATAGGTTTTTCCCTCAGTGATTCCCCCATCACTAGCGATTTTACTGGCTCTAGCTTATTTGCAAGCCCCAAAATATTTCCACTTGTTAATGCATTGTTCCAACTAAAGGCTGATTTCATATGCACTGGAGGATAGGGTGGCTCATTATAGACAGATCTGGTTGTTAACTCGGCTGTATTTGAGTTCGCTCCCCCTATACTGTGTTTAAAATTTACATTTTTGTGTAATTTTTGTCTGTGTCGATAATAATTAGTTTTATGAGAGTAAGATTTTTGACACAATTTACAGACGTAGCGTGAATTCATCAGTTTCAGAAGCGAGTTAATAGAGTGGCAATACAGTTCCAACACTCTGCCATTTATATGTATGAATAGAATGGGTCCCACCCCAACCTGTCAATCGCTGATTGGCTAATTATATATCAAGATAAGGTGGGTTCTACCCCAACCTGTTGATCATTGGTTGCTTCAAATTCTCACACAGTGCATTGTGGGAAATTCCAGTGGTAGAGCTCTGAGGTAAAATAAGTTTTTTGCTCAACTTCACACAAATTGATATAGTTTACTTCAAAAAAAAAGAAACATCAAAGTTACATTCATGACAAGCTGAGGTAGCACATCTGAACCACCAACTCTACACTGTTTAATCAGATAATCCATTTAATCAGATAATTACATGTGCATATCGGTTTTTCATTGGTTTTTTATCAGTTTCCATTGGTTTTTCATTGGTTTTCATTGGTTTTTATCGGTTTTACAATTCGATAAAATGGTTTTTAGTGATTTTACAATTCGATAAAATGGTTTTTAGTGATTTAAATCACATAAAATGATCATTAATGATCACTATTACGTCACGTGATGTCATGTAAAATGATCACTAATGATCACTAGTGATCACTATTACGTCACATGATGTCACATAAAATGATCTCTAATGATCACTATTACGTCACATAATGTCACATAAAATGATCACTAATTATCACTATTACGTCACGTGACGTCACATAAAATGATCACTAGTGATCATTAGTGATCATTTTATGTGATGTCATGTGATGTAATAGTGATCATTTTGCATGATGTCACATGACGTAATAGTGATCACTAGTGATCATTAGTGATCATTTTACGTGATGTCATGTGACGTAATAGTGATCATTAATGATCATTTTACATGATTTAAATCACTAAAAATCGTTTTATCGAATTGTAAAATTACTAAAAACCATTTTATCGAATTGTAAAACCGATAAAAACCGATGAAAACCAATGAAAAACCGATGGAAACTGATAAAAAAACCAATGAAAAGCCGATATGCACATGTAATTATCTGATTAAATGGATTATCTGATTAAACAGTGTAGAGTTGGTGGTTCAGATGTGCTACCTCAGCTTGTCATGAATGTGACTTTGATGTTTCTTTTTTTTGAAGTAAACTATATCAATTTGTGTGAAGTTGAGCAAAAAACTTATTTTACCTCAGAGCTCTACCACTGGAATTTCCTACAATGCACTGTGTGAGAATTTGAAGTAACCAATGATCAACAGGTTGGGGTAGAACTCACCTTATCCTGATATATAATTAGCCAATCAGCGATTGACAGGTTGGGGTGGGACCCATCCTATTCATACATATAAATGGCAGAGTGTTGGAACTGTATTGCCACTCTATCAACTCACTTCTGAAAATGATGAATTCACGCTACGTCTGTGAATTGTGTCAAAAATCTTACTCTCATAAAACTAATTATTATCGACACAGACGAAAATTACACAAAAATGTAAATTTTAAACGCAGTATAGGGGGAGCGAACTCAAATACAGCCGAGTTAACAACCAGATCTGTCTGTAACGAGCCACCCTATCCTCCAGTGCATATGAAATCAGCCTTTAGTTGGAACAATGCATTAACAAGTGGAAATATTTTGGGGCTTGCAAATAAGCTAGAGCCAGTAAAATCGCTAGTGATGGGGGAATCACTGAGGGAAAAACCTATAGATGACTCAACCACCCTACCCTCAAGCAGAATTCAGTGTATTGAACCATGGGGGAGTAAACAGTTGAAGGAAATACGCACACCCCTGAATGCTGTAGCTGTCCCGCCCATAGACCAGGGTATGAGACCAATTACTGAATCTTCCACATCGGGTTCTGAAGAGAAAGGGCTGCACAACCAGACAATCTTTCAGCGCCAATCAAATTTACGCAAAGAAACCACCAAACCACACTCCTTAACAACTAGTTTTTCAGTGGAAAATCATCCGGACTGGTTAGCCATTATACCAGATTCCATGCAGCAGAAGGCGCTTTTGTTACTCCAGATAATAAAGAATATACCCAATTTATCCTGGGATGAAGAAAGATCGACTCGTGTATAAGGGCATTACAATTTCGGGCTCCAATATGTGTGATCTAATAAATGATCTGCTGTGAAAAAGAAAAGATTTTCAACCGACAGGGTGGAAAATTTTGGCAAACATCCTTAAAGATCAAAATATCCCAAGGGGTCTGATCGGAAACCAAGAACGCATTGAACTTTGTCATCCAGAAAACAATATCTCTGCAAAGCTGTGATGGACCAGCCTTTGAAGAATGGCCCCTGGAAAAGATTGCGAATGTGGAACGGACTTCGTGGAAGCTCTCATGAAACTGGACGAAAAAGTGAAAACTCACCCCAATAGGGTGACATTCTGAACAACATCCATTACAGACAACTAAAAATGTGGCCAGCAGCATATACCAGTGTTCATTTTACTGCAAATTTCATATCCATTTGTAATTTAATTCTAATTAATTTGACTAGTTTTGATTTCTGGTTAATATGGATAATTAAAAAAATGCAATATATCTAAGATTTTTTATTTTGTTTTTATTTGTGGAGTCTCCTAAACTACAGAGTGCCTTTCTTGACCTTCGCCAAGTTCAGGAAATCTACATAAATTACTGAATGTGATTTAATAAAAAAAATCGCAATTATTCCAATCAAAAACTGTGATCCAATAAAAATTCGGCTGTTATTAAGCGGGTACATTATTAATATTCGGGAATGTGGTCATGACATATTTTATCAACAAAATGCTGGTACACAATGCATTCTCGTGTATTATCTTGTTTTTATATAGGCATTTGTCAGAGAAAGGTCATGAGTTTTGTACAAAAATAAGCATTTTACCACAAAGTTACGCTATGGTCATAGCTGCTGATAGTGGCACATAGAAAAAATGGCGTTCAAAAATTAATTTTGACATGCACTGTAGTATGGTTCAATGAATCAGATTTCATTTCGATTTGTGCTGTAAGGGGGGGTGGTAAAACCTAGAAAAAAACAACAGCTTGAATGCAATTAGTTTCCACCCGTACTGTATCGGTGAGAGAGAGAGAGAGAATTGAAACGTTTGTTGTGATCATGGTGGGCAAAGGGTCGGTCGGACTGGCGTAGTTAGATTCATTAAACATACTAATCGGCGTGTTACATCAGTAACTATCATATATTTTTACTCAATTGAAAAAAAATATATACAGGTCTGTAAACCAGCTGCGTTTATTTAGAATGTCTGCAGAAAATACGCTATTTCATTACACCCGGACATCAAGTTCAAGTTATAATTAAACGTGACAATTTTACGGGTAGACTCCGGAATATCCAAAGAGAACCACAGAGCAACGATGAGTAACTGTCATCTCACCAACGTCGGAAATCCGCACAAGCAGGGTTAGATTGTTCTAAAATATACGTATCACCAACGTGCAGTACACCTTATTACATGCCGTCATCGCACTCCCATGTGGATAATCGGGGTAAATTAACTTGCCCAAGGACACAATTCGGGAGTTCGAATAGTGTATGTAGCTTTGGTGCAGCTCTAGGTGGGTTATATTTTCCCAAGTCTCGCAAATTTGGGTGGTTAATACAGAGTCGCATATCCTTTTACCATTTTTTTTTGATCGAGTAACAGCGCTTTTCAACTATTAAAATGAGGGGGATGAAAGTACTGTTGATTTTGCCCCTGACAAAACGAAGGGGGCTTGGCCTGTTATTATAGAATTGTAGTTTTTTCATTTATTTAACGACAGTTGGAGCAATCTGGAAAGAACCATCGTGCAGAGACAAACAACTGTCAAAGTTCTACACAGGGTTATCATTGGTGGAAGGTAGTACGCCATAGTACACAACGTTACCGACCACCCCACTCCCACATAGGTAATTAGATAATATTAGCTCTTTCATGCTTTTACTTAGATGGGTTGGTTATTCTTCAGTGAATGTTCAAAAATAAATCATACGGGTTAGTAATGGCACGGGTGTGATTTTTCTATGATTAAGCACAGTCCATAGTGCTATCACCCAAATTTTTCATTTTTAAACGCACTGGTCCACAATTAACTGTTAAACACTCAAGGGCTGTTTTGATAACCGACTATTTATATTTATTTATTGGTGTTTAAGGTCTGCACAAGGACTAATCATGACCACGACAGTTTTACGGGTGGGGGAAGCCGGAGAGAGCCACCGAGCAATGGCAAGCAACTGTCAAGATTCTACACAGGGTCTGCATTGGTTGAAGACAGGTGCTCCATCGACGTGCAGTATGCCTTAGTGCAAAGCGTCACCATGCCCCCGCATGGGCAATGGGGATGAAGGGTCTTGCCCAAGGACACAACCGACAGACATTCCTGAATAAATCAATACGCGTATTTCTGTCAAACTAATCAGCCATTTTGTTTTTTTTTCGACAAGTGTCTTGTGGAATGAATTATTTAACGAAAATTATTAATATATTATATTAAATGAACATACGCTATTTATTAGGGGGACAATCTCAGAGTAAATACGGGTTAAGAGTGTGGTAAGTTATGAGAGGAGACTAATCAGGGTAATTTGATCACTCAAAATTGTGGGGAAGGTGTATTCGGGGGTCTGACATGTCCATTACATTTAGAGAACTGAACTGGTGTTCGAGATAATTTAGCTATTGTGAGGGCTGGAGGAGGGGGAGAGAGGTTTCCAAAAGTTTTTTTTAGTATTGGATGACCGGGAGGAGGGGAGTTCAGGAAAGTTTTAGGTACTGTGAGGGGATACAGGGGTGTGATGGTGAGGGTGTGGGATAATGGAGGTGTCTGATCGGTTAAAAAAGTGTGTGTTTGTGACAAAGCAACTCTTTTTAAGATTATGGTGGCCCTGAAAAGGGCCGTTTTTTTTGCTTTCCATAGAAAGCTATTTTTTTCCTCCCATCTCCGCCTCGGTGAAGAAATCCTTTTCCCAATCTTCGTTAACTGTTGGTGGCCCTACTAGTGCTTCCTCCTGCATGTGTACAGGAAGATCGAACCAGTGTTTGGGTCGATTTCTGTGCTGTATCTCCCCGAAAGGACGTCTGGCAGCCTCAACAAACGGGTAGTCTTTTAGTCTCTTTTCTTGTTCCTTCATGGGGAGTGTCGCTGCCCACCACTTTTTTAATGCTAATGCAAATTCTTCGTTGGCTTGCTGCTTCTTGGTTCGCTCATAGCTGTTTACGGAAGTATAGTTGATGCTTGTCATCTTGGCTTTTCTGACACAGTTTCTAATGAAAGTGAAGTTCGAATCGTCAGACTTTATAGGGGAAAAAACAAACACGTCCGCTTTTCAAAAACCGAAATGTTATTTGTTCATGTGGTCATCGGATTAAAAAATTACTTTATCGCGTGAGGCGTAAAATCAGAATACCTTGGTCTATGAGAGTTTTTCGACAGCCATAAAAACGAGAAGAATAAACTAGCATTATTAATATGTAAGAATCACGCCAAGTTATTAAATCCAATTACACCTATAAAAATAGCCACAATGGAGTCATTCACAGTCTTCAGTTAAAAGCAAGACACATCTTGTCACGTGAGATCATCATTGATTTTTAAATACATGATAGCTTGTCCAGTCTAACGATATTTATGACTGGTCGTTAAAGTGTGACAATAGATTTAATTGCTTCAACATCTGTCAGAAGTTGGCATTTGAAAAGAAAAAATCGATTTAATGACACCCAGAAATGCGATGTTCACCTTTGCGAGTCAGTCAGTTGATAGCATTCATATATATGTCCAGTACGTCAATATCAATTCATTTATTAATATACTAATTATTATAATCAACCCCAATTACACTCATTAATTACATTAATTACATTAATTATGCAACAGTCATTAATTACATTAATTATTAAAGTGATTAAAAAAAATAATTAAGTAACATTAATTACCTTACGTAACATTTTAATTATGATGACGTCATCCACCCAGGCATCACCCAGGAATCACCCAGCCATCCTCCAGAATAGGGTCGAAAAACACATTCGTTACTACTGATTAGAAAAATCCATTGGGGGTAATACCAGTTTTTAAGCTCATTTAACACAGTTTCGACACTTTTCCTTAAAAGAGCAAACTCCCCATGTTTTTGACTTATTAGAAGCCAAAAGTTGGATTATAATGCAGAAATCATTTTTTTATCTCATGAAAGTGGTAAAATATCTCTTTGATAGGGTTGGGGATGATTATAGGAATTTTTTTTTTATTATTATTCCAAACCAGATTCAGTTATTATTTAGGGATTATTTCACAATTAAAGATTCAATGGTTTAACATACACCCTAGAGAACTGTTTTATTGTTTTGAAACGTTGTATTTTTGTTAAGTCAGCAACTACACCTGCATATTGCTAAACCTAAGGCTGTTAATGCAAGCAAATTCGCATCTAGAGCAAGTGTATTCCCCAGGAGCACACTATAACCTCTGGCAGCCGCTAACTAAAGCCTACCTTACCCTATTAACATATTTATTTAAACCATGGTTCCCCTTCATAGTACTAGGGACAAGGTGATTCCAACATTCAACCCCCCGCCCTCCTCCTAAAACACCATTTAAACACACAGCCAAGCAACCTATACTGCAGTTCCATTCACTGGTATTCGGAAGCTTTTTCTCCTTTTTATTATCCTCTTTAAAATAACAGAAAGCAAGTCCTTCCCTGAAAGAGAATTTTAGAACACAAAGTTGGGGAGAGGAGGGGCTACAGTGGAAGAATAACATAATAAAATGACAAATGTGAATGAAGGACATTTGTGCATAGCTCCCAATATAGTAGCCTGGTACTTGTGCTGTCATAGTTCCATGATACAGCACAAATTTACAGTGGCAGTTATGAAATATTACTCTCTCCGTGGACCACCTCCCCCTCCCATACACACTTAACCCTTCTGCTGATGATAAATATTTGGAAAGACTGTACAACATATTTTTAGAGGCTGAAGTCAATATCATAATTTTCAGTTTCGTATAATTTACTTTGAGACTGAGGCACTCATGGTCCACTGAGTTATTTTTCTATTTGACTATCTTGTCCTGGTTCCTCCACTATATTTTTCACTGCATGTCATTCAGCACTCTAAAGTGCACTTCCTAAATGTGTGACTGAAATTATATCAGTCTGTCTGCCTCCTGTCTGCCCATCTATCTGTCTGTCTATTAATCAGGCAAGTTGTTTCTTTGTTTTTCGTTTACCTGTGTCTGCAATTTCAATAATTGGCGGCTGGCTATCTTTAACCATTGAAAGATCAAAGACCACTATATTCATATTGCAAATCCCAGATTCATCCTCTTTGGAAACATATTTTCTACAATTTCACTCTTTGTCTGAATGGGTGTCTGTGGGAACAGAAAGAACAGTTGTAAAAGTGCACTGATGGGTACTTGCAGCACAAGTATAGCACTATAGAATCAATATTTGATGGTTTTAGGCATTTGACGTTGTTCAGGGTTACCACAATAGCAGGTACTGGTCTTTCATTTGGCATAAAACAATGTTTTATGCTTTGTCAGAGCCATAGCAATGACTCTATGTGTCTTAACTGAGAAAACTGATGCTTTCTTTCACACAAATTGTAAAATATTCATCAAACACAAGGTCGAATGTCTTCAGAAGCCAGAATGTGATTTAAAATCTATCACAAATGGGAATTTAATATCAAAGGGGGGTTGATTTTGGTCAATATAAATTAATTTCTGAATTATGTCATAGATTTTTATGAAAAGGAGCATACCAGGGGGTCCTATTCAGGGCTATATTTTACCACATGAGTAGGTAGAAGAAAATTTTACATCAGCTCTTAGGATAAAATGGCAGAGTCGTTTTATATTGGTGAAATATATAGCTGCAGCTGGAATTTTTGAAACAAAATTGCCATTCACATTGTTTTGTGGAGACTGGGACACTGTTTTACTTGCGGTATGGTTAAATGAGAAAAAGAATTTCCCAAAATGTTGTGTACTGATGCAGATTTTAATTTTATTTTTGGGATCAAGGTAGTTTTTAAAAAAAAGCTTTAAATTCTCATCCCCCCTCAGGTAATTTATTAGGTAACAGGCTTGAAAAATCCTTTGGGATCAATACCAGTTTTTAAGCTCATTTGACACAGTTTGGACACTTTTCCTTAAAAGAGTATATTTCCCATTTTTTTTGACTCATTAGAAGCCAAAAGTTGGTTTCTAATGCAGAAATTATTCTTTTATCTCATGAAAGTGGTAACATATCTTTCTTAGTGTTGGGGGTGATTATAGGAAATATGTTTTTTTTCTTTTGCTTCCAAACCAGATTCAGTTATTATTTTGGGATAATTTCACAACTCATTGGGGGACCACACACACTAGAGAACTGTTCTAATGTTTTGAAAAGTTGTACTTTTGTCACAGTCAGCAACAATGGCTATATATTGCCAAAACTAAGGCTGTTAATGCAAGCATATTCACATCTTGAGCAAGTATATTCCCCAGGATCACACTATAACCTCTGGCAGCTGCTAACTAACAGCCTACCTTACCCTATTAACACATTTATTTAAACCATGGCTTCCCTTCATAGTACTAGGGGCGGGGTGACTCCAACATTCACCCCCCCCCCCACCCCAAAAAAAAACGTTTAAACACACAACCAAACAAACTATACTTCACTTCTATTCACTGGTATTCAAAAGTTTTTTCTCTTTTTTATTATCCTCTTTAAAATGATAGAAAGCACGTCCATCGCTGAAAGAGTATTTTGGAACACAAGATTGGGGAGGGTAGGGGGCTACAGTGGAAGAATAACCTAATAAAATGACAAATGTGAATGAATGATATTTGTGCATAGCTACCAATACAGTAGTCTAGTACTAGTGATGTCATAGTCCCATGATACAGCACAAATTTACAGTGACAGTTATGAAATATTGCTCACTCCTTGGACAACGCCCCCCCCCCCCCTACACACCTAACCCTTCTGCTGATGATAAACATTTAGAAAGACTGTACAACATATTTTTAGAGGCTGAAGTTAATATCATAATTTTCAGTTTCTTATAATTTGCTTTGAGACTGCAGCACTCATGGTCCACCGAGTTATTTTTCAATTTGACTATCTTGTCCTAGCTCCTCCACTTTATTTTTCATTGCATGTCATTCAGCACTCTAATGTAGACTTCCTAAATGTGTGACTGAAATTATATCTGTCTGACTGTCTCCTGTCTGTCCATCTATCTGTCTGTCTAGTAATCAGACAAGTTGTTTCTTTGTTTTTCATTTACCTATGTCAGCATTTTCGATAACTGGTAGCTGAACATCTTTCACCCCCACCCACCCCCTCCCCCACCCACACAAATACATTAAACATCAAAGACCACTATATTCTTATTGCAAATCCCAGATTCATCCTCTGGAAACATATTTTATACAATTTCAATCTTTGTCAGAATGGGTGTCTGTGGGACCTGAAACAAAAGTTGTGAAAGTGCACTGTTGGGTACTTGCAGTACAAGTATAGCACTATAGAATCAATATTTGATGGTTTTAGGCATTTGACATTGTTCGGGGTTACCACAATAGCAGATACTGGTCTTTCCTTTGGCATAAATCAATGTTTGTGTTTTGTCAGTGCCATAGCAATGATTCTATGTGCCTTAACTGAGAAAACTGATGCTTTCTTTCAGACAAATTGTAAAATATTCATCAAACACAACTTGAAATGTCTTCAGAAGCCAGAATGTGATTTGAAATCTATCACAAATGGGAATTTAATATCACAGCGGGTTTGACTTGTGTCAATAAAAATAAATTTTTGAATTATGTCCTAGATTTTGTTGAAAAGGGGCATACCAGGGTGTCTTAATCAGGGCTATATTTTACTACATGATCAGGTAGAAGAAAACTTTACATCAGTTCTTAGAATAAAATGGCAGAGTCGATTTATATTGGTGAAATATATAGCTGCAGCCCCAATTTTTGAAACAAAATTGACATTCAAATTGTTTCATGGGGGTTCGGGCACTGTTTTGCTTATGGTATGGTTAAATAAAAAAAAAAATCCACAAATATTGTGTACTGATGCAGATTTTAGATTTATTTTGGTTTGAGGGTAGTTTTTAAAGAAAGCTATACATGTTCATCCCTCTGAGCTAATTTATTAGGTAACTGGCTAGAAAAATCCTTTGGTGTCAATACCAGTTTTTAAGCTCATTTGACACAGTTTGGACACTTTTCCTTAAATGAGCAAATTTCCCATGTTTTTACTCATTAGAAGCCAAAACTTGGATTCTAATGCAGAAATGATTCTTTTATCGCATGAAAGTAGTAAAATATCTCTTTGATAAGGTTGGGGATGATTATAGGAAATATGTTTCTTTTGCTTCCAAACCAGATTCAGTCATTATTTTGGGATTATTTCACAATTAAATGCTCATTGGGGACCAGATATCCCAGAGAACTGTTTTATCGTTTTGAAAAGTTGTATTTTTGTCACAGTCAGCAACTCTGGCTATATATTGCCAAAACTAAGGCTGTTAATGCAAGCAAATTCACATCTTGAGCAAGTGTATTCCCCAGGAGGACACTATAACCTCTGGCAGCTGCTAACTAACTGCCTAGCTTGCCCTATTAACTCATTCATTTAAACCATGGTTCCCCTTCATAGTACTAGGGGCAGTGTGATTCCAACATCCAACTCCCCTCCCAAACACCATTCATGCACATAGCCAAACGACCTATACTACACTTCTATTCACTGGTATTCAGAAGTTCTTATTTTCTTTATTATCATCTTTAAAATGACAGAAAACAAGTCCTTCACTGAAAGAGTATTTTGGAACACAAAGTTGGGGAGGGGAGGGGGCTACAGTGGAAGAATAAAATAATAAAATGACAAATGTGAATGAATAACATTTGTGCATAGCTACCGATATAGTAGTATGGTACTAGTGCTGTCATAGGTCCCATGATACAGCACAAATTTAAAGTGACAGTTATGAAATATTGCACTCTCCTTGAACCAAATCCCCCTCCCATACAAACTTAACCCTTGTGCTGATGATAAACATCTGAAAAGACTGTACAACATATTTTTAGAGGCTGAACTTAACATCATAATTTTCAGTTTCTTATAATTTACTTTGAGACTGCAGCACTCATGGTCCACTGAGTTATTACATATGAACAGAAAATTCCCTGTAATCTTGAAGAATGCCAGAATACTCTAAAATGTCACAATAATGTGAAATGGTTGAATAGTATATCATTTGTCCCCAAGCTTAGAACATATAAAATATTTAAAAAATCATTTGACACAGAAGAATATATTCGAATGGGTTTGAACCGCTATCAGAGGTCAATAATGGCACAATTTAGATGCGGTGTTTTACCCCTGAGAATAGAAACCGGGAGATATAGGAATGAATTAGCACTCGACAGACTTTGTATTCTATGTGATAGAAACAAAGTTGAGGATGAGAATCACTTTCTTTTGGAATGTCGATTTTATTCGGATTTAAGAGAGAAGCTTATGAGAGGTGTATCCACATATCATAAGCTTAGATTTCATAGCTCAGATAACGAAACCCTAAGTATTTTGTTAGAACACTACCCCAGACAATGTGCTGTATATCTTGTTAATGCTTACAACAGACGCAGAGATTATGTTTATAGATGACAGACAATTGAATTAAGCTCAAAAGTGAGGCTGAAAATTGAATGAAACCACCACTTGGTGGCATTTCAGGTGTGTTTACCCTTAGAATAGGATCAATACGTTTCATGGTTTCATGGTCTGTGCATGTCTCATGACGATGATCAAAAGTATGAGAGAGAGAGAGAGAGAGAGAGAGAGAGAGAGAGAGAGAGAGAGAGAGAGAGAGAGAAAGAGAGAGAGAGAGAGAGGGGAGAGAGAGAGAGAGAGAGAGCATGCCTATTCTTTTCTTTCTGATAATCCCGTGACATATAGGCCAAAATGGCCGGGTGCTTTTTGTTATGCTATATTTGAATACCTAAGTACTCAGTGTATGCACATGTCACGTAAATAAAGAACTACTACTATTTCTCTATTTGACTATCTTGTCCTGGCTCCTCCATTATAGTTTTCTATATTTTTCATTGCATGTCATTCAGCACTTTAATGCAGACTTCCTAGATGTGTGACTGAAATTCTATCTGTCTATCTGTCTGCTGTCTGTCCATCCATCTGTCTGTCTATTCATCAGACAAGTTGTTTGTTTGTTTTTCAATTACCAGTGTCTGCATTTTCAATAATTGGCAGCTGACTTTCTTTCACCCCCCCCCCCCCCCCATACAAATACATTGAACATCAAAAACCTCTATATTCTTGTTGCAAATCCCAGATTCATCCTCTTTGGAAACATATTTTCTACAATTTCACTATTTGTCAGAATGGGTGTCTGTGGGACCTGGAACAAAAGTTGTGAAAGTGCACTGTTGGGCACTTGCAGCACAAGTATAGTACTATAGAATCAATATTTGCTCATTTGACACAGTTTGGACACTTTTCCCTAAAAGAACATATTTCCCATGTTTTTGACTCATTAGAAGCCAAAAGTTGGATTCTAATGCAGAAATGATTCTTTTATCTCATGAATGTGGTAAAATATCTCTTTCATAGGGTTGGGGATGATTATAGGAAATATGTTTTTTTCTTGCTTCCAAACCAGATATTTTGGGATTATTTCACAATTAAATGTTCATTGGGGAACCACACACCCTAGAGAACTGTTTTATTGTTTTGAGAAGTTGTATTTTTGTCACAGTCAGCAACAATGGCTATATATTGCCAAAACTAAGGCTGTTAATGCATGCAAATTCATCAGACAAGTTGTTTCTTTGTTTTTCATTTACCTGTGCCTGCATTTTCAATAATTGGCAACTGACTATCTTTCAAACCCCCACCCCACCCACTACCCCACCCACACAAATACATTGAACATCAAAGACCATTATATTCTTATTGCAAATCCCAGATTCATCCTCTTTGGAAATGTATTTTCTACAATTTCACTCATTGTCAGAATGGGTGTCTGTGGGAACTGAAACAAAAGTTATGAAAGCGCACTGTTGGGTACTTGCAGAACAAGTATAGCACTATACAATCAATATTTGATGGTTTTAGGCATTTGACATTGATATGGGTTACCACAATAGCAGGTACTGGTCTTTCCTTTGGCATAAAACAATGTTTTATGTTTTGTCAGTGCCATAGCAATGACTCTGTGTGCATCAACTGAGAAAACTGATGCTTTCATTCACACTAATTGTAAAATATTCATCAAACACAAGGTGAAATGTCTTCCGAAGCCAGAAGCCAGAATGTGATTTAAAATCTATCACAACTGGGAATTTAATATCACAGGGGGTTTGATTTGGGTCAATATATATTAATTTCTGAATTATGTCATTGATTTTGATGAAAAGGGCATACCAGGGGGTCCTATTCAGGGCTATATTTTACCACATGATTAGGTAGAAGCTAATTTTACATCAGCTCTGAGGATAAAATGGCAGAATCCTTTTATATTGGTGAAATACATAGCTGCAGCCCCAATTTTTGAAACAAAATTGACATTCATATTGTTTCATGGGGGTTGGGGCACTGAATTGCTTGCATTATGGTTAAATGAGAAAAAAAATTCCCTAAATATTTTGTACTGATGCAGATTTTAGTTTTATTTTGGGATCAGGGTAGTTTTTAAAGAAAGCTATAAATTCTCATATCTCTCAGCTAATTTATTAGGTAACGGGTTAGAAAAATCATTTTCGGGGCAATACCAGTTTTTAAGCTCATTTAACACAGTTTGGAAACTTTTCCCTAAAAAAGCAAATTTCCCATGTTTGACTCATTAGAAGCCAAAAGTTGGATTCTAATGCAGAAATGCTTCTATTATCTCATGAAAGTAGTACAATATCTCTTTGATAGGAATGAGGATGATTATAGGTATCACTGAACTAAATATTTGAATTAGAAATACCCGCCTTGAAATGGCAGTGATGAATTCCCTAAAAATAAACTGCCTTGGGAAAATAAATTGTTTCAATAAATGTTAGAAGCATTCTATTGACATCTTGCATTATTAATGAATATTCCAGATAAAAAAGAGGGTGATTTGATGACTTTTGGACTTAAAAAATACAGTTTACATTTGGTGTGTTTTTGTTGGGAATTCCCTTGAAAATATGCGCCCGTGACCGGTACTTCCCTTGCTGTGAATTTGTCTCTCTCACTTTTGCATGAACTCCCGTTTCGGAATCAGAAAAGGCTATAAGCTTTCTGTCGAATCCCTACCTTACATAGCAACCCATATCTATGTGTATATCTTTGTTATTTTGTGCTCTGTTGTATTTTGTGTTGTATACATCGTTTAGCTTAATGTACACAAATAACAAATTCTTGAATAAATATTGTTTAAACTAAAAGGTTATCTGAAGGGCTGTACTTGACAAAGATATTTGAATACCAAAATTAAATCGATGCGATTATATTTTTTTTGCCTGAACATTATAATGGTCGCCTGCGGGAAAATGTTTAATTCCGTGATACCTAAAATATATTCCATGAATCATATGCCTGCCATCAGATATCAGTGTCCATTCCTTGTATTAGTTGACTTATTATTTTGCGTATGGTTAAAGATGCTCACTCACCACACTTGTGTAGTGTGTATCACATGTTATATTGCACCCCCCTCAGTTTGTTGCCAGTAATTTAGGGTAACTATTTACGGATGACATTAAAATATATTCCATGAATCATATGTCTACCATCAGATATCAAAGTCCGTTCCTTGCATTTATTTTCTTAATTACATGATTAATGATGTTCACTCACCACACGTGAGTAGTATGTGACACCTGCTATATTTCAGACCCTACCCCCCCCCCCCCCCCCACACACACACAAACCCAGTATATTGTCAGTAATCTCGTGTAACTAGTGACGGGAGACATTGAAATACGTTCCAAGAATCTTATGTCTCCCATCAAATATCACGGCCCATTTGTTCCATTCGTTGTCTTATTATTTGGTATTTGATTAGAGATGCTCATTAACGACACATGAGTAGCGCGTAACACCTTTTGTAATTCACAACATACATTTCCAGATTTGTGTCAGTAACCAAGTGTAACTAGTCACGGAAGGCACTAAACTGTATTCCATAAATAATATGTCCGACATCAGATATCAGGGTTCATTCCTTGCACTCGTTGTCATTGCTAGGCATTTGGTTAGAGATGCTCACTATCAGTACTTGGTTAGTTTTTACAACACCGATATTTCACAAAATGCATGCTCAGTTTGTTGTCTATAATCTAGTATTATTATTGATGGGACACCTTAAAATATACTCCTAGAATCATATATCTTTGATCAAATGTCGCGGTCCATTCCTTCCATTAAATGTTTTATTTCGCATTTGATTAGATATGCTCACTTACCGTACATGAGTGGAACGTAACGCCTGCAATATTTAACACAATACATCCCCAGTTTGTTTTCAGTAATGTAGTGTCTGCAGTCACGGAAGATATTAAAATATATTCCTTAAATTTTAAGTCTATTATCAAATATCACAGTCCGATCATTGCTTTCTTTGTCTAATTATATGGCATTTGATTATCGATGCTCACGAACCGCACAGAATCGTACGTAACAGATGTTATATTTCATAAAATACACGCCCAGTTCGTTGCCAGTAACCTGATGTAACGAGTCACGAAAGACATTAAATTTTATTCCCTAAATAATATGTCCACCATCAAATATTAGGGTCCAATCCTTGCATTCGATGTTTTATTATTTGCCATTTCATTAGAGGTGCTCACTAACCTCCCTTGCTTAGTAGATAACACCTCTTATGTTTCACAAAATATATCCCCAGTTTGTTGTTGGTAATCTAGTGTTACTAGTGATGGGGAACATTAAAACATATTCCGAAAATCATATGTCTACCATCAAATATCACGGTCCGATCGTTGTATACATTGTCTTATTATTTGGCATTGATTAGAGATGCTGATAAACCGCACTGAGTCATCCATAACACCTGTTATGTTTCAATAATTACATCCCCAGTAACAACTCACAGAGAACATTAAAATTTATTCTATAATAAATATGTCAACCATCAAATATATTGGCCCGATCCTTGCATTCGTTGTCCTATTATTTGGGATTTGATTAGAGATGCTCAGTAACCACACTTGATTAGTATGTAACATCACTTATATTTCACAAATTACATCCCCAATCTGTTGTCAGTAATCTAGTGTAACTAGTCACGGGGCACATTAAAATATATTCCATGAATCATATGTCTACCATCAGATATCAAAGTCCATTCCCTTGCATTTATTGTCTTAATGACATACGATTAATGATGCTTACTCACCACATACGTAACACCTGTTATATTTCACAACATACATTTCCAGATTTGTGTCAGTAACCAAGTGTAACTAGTCACGGAAGGCACTAAAATATATTCCATAAATAATATGTCCGACATCAGATATCAGGGTTCATTCCTTGCACTCGTTGTCATTGCTAGGCATTTGTTTAGAGATGCTCACTATCAGTACTTGGTTAGTTTTTACAACACCGATATTTCACAAAATGCATGCTCAGTTTGTTGTCTATAATCTAGTATTATTATTGATGGGACACCTTAAAATATACTCCTAGAATCATATATCTTTGATCAAATGTCGCGGTCCATTCCTTCCATTAAATGTTTTATTTCGCATTTGATTAGATATGCTCACTTACCGTACATGAGTGGAACGTAACGCCTGCAATATTTGACACAATACATCCCCAGTTTGTTTTCAGTAATGTAGTGTCTGCAGTCACGGAAGATATTAAAATATATTCCTTAAATTTTAAGTCTTTTATCAAATATCACAGTCCGATCATTGCTTTCTTTGTCTAATTATATGGCATTTGATTATCGATGCTCACGAACCGCACAGAATCGTACGTAACAGATGTTATATTTCATAAAATACACCCCCAGTTCGTTGCCAGTAACCTGATGTAACGAGTCACGAAAGACATTAAATTTTATTCCCTAAATAATATGTCCACCATCAAATATTAGGGTCCAATCCTTGCATTCGATGTTTTATTATTTGCCATTTCATTAGAGGTGCTCACTAACCTCCCTTGCTTAGTAGATAACACCTCTTATGTTTCACAAAATATATCCCCAGTTTGTTGTTGGTAATCTAGTGTTACTAGTGATGGGGAACATTAAAACATATTCCGAAAATCATATGTCTACCATCAAATATCACGGTCCGATCGTTGCATACATTGTCTTATTATTTGGCATTGATTAGAGATGCTGATAAACCGCACTGAGTCATCCATAACACCTGTTATGTTTCAATAATTACATCCCCAGTAACAACTCACGGAGAACATTAAAATTTATTCTATAATAAATATGTCAACCATCAAATATATTGGCCCGATCCTTGAATTCGTTGTCCTATTATTTGGGATTTGATTAGAGATGCTCACTAACCACACTTGATTAGTATGTAACATCTCTTATATTTCACAAATTACATCCCCAATCTGTTGTCAGTAATCTAGTGTAACTAGTCACGGGGCACATTAAAATATATTCCATGAATCATATGTCTACCATTAGATATCAAAGTCCATTCCCTTGCATTTATTGTCTTAATGACATACGATTAATGATGCTTACTCACCACATACGTAACACCTGTTATATTTCACAACATACATTTCCAGATTTGTGTCAGTAACCAAGTGTAACTAGTCACGGAAGGCACTAAAATATATTCCATGAATCATATGTCTACCATCAGATATCAAAGTCCATTCCTTGCATTTATTGTCTTAATGACATACGATTAATGATGCTTACTCACCACATACGTAACACCTGTTATATTTCACAAAACACACCCCAGGTGGTTGTCAGTTATCTCGTGTAACTAGTCACGGGAGACATTGAAATATGTTCCATGAATCATATGTCTCTCACCAAACATCACGATCCATTTGTTCCATTCGTTGTTATTATTTGCTATTTGATTAGAGATGCCCACTTACGACACTTGAGTAGCACGTAACACCTTTTGTATTTCATAACATACATTGAGAGGTTTTTTTGTCAAGCAAGTGTAAAAAGTCGCCGAAGACACTAAAATATATTCCATAAATAATACCCAACATCAAGTATCATGGTTCATTCCTTGCATTTCGTTGTCATTACTAGGCATTTGATTAGAGATGCTCGCTATCAGTACTTGATTATTTCGTTACACCTCCGATATTTCACAATATTCACGTCCAGGTTGTTGTCAATAATCTAGCATTTTTAGTGATGGGACACCTTAAAATATACTCCTTAAATCGTATTTCTCCCATCAAATATGACGGTCCATTCTCTCTATTAATTGTCTTATTATTTCGCATTTGATTAGAGATGCTCACTAACCGTACTTGAATAGAACGTAAAACCTGTAATGTTTAACACAATACACCACGGTTTTTTAGTAATATAGCGCACGCAGTCACGAAAGATATTAAAACAAATTTCCTAAATTTTATGACTATCATCAAATAACAAGTCCGATTATTGCGTTCGTTGTCTCCTTATTTGGCATTTGAGTAGAGATGCTCACGAACCGCAAAGAGTCGTACGTAAAACATGTTACATTTCACACAAAACACACCAGTTCGTTGGCAGTAACCTGGTATAACGAGTCACGAAAGATATTAATATTTATATTCCGTAAATAATATGTCCACCATCAAATATCAGGGTTCGATCCTGCATGCGATGTCATATTATTTCACATTTCCTTGGAGGTGCTCACTAACCTCCGTTGATTTGTACGTAACACGTCTTATGTTTCACAAAATATACCCCCGTTTGTTGTCGGTAATCTAGTGTCACTAGTCATGGGGGACTTTAAATTATATTCCATAAATATACCATCAAATAGCACGGTCCGATCGTTTCACACGTTGTCTTATTATTTGGCATTTAATTGGATATGGTGATAAACCGCGCTGAGTCGTCCGTAACATCTGTTACATTAAATACATCAACAGTGTGTTGCCAGTAACGTGGTGTAGCAACTCTCGGAAGAGATTAAAATGTATTCCATAAATAATACGTCCACCCTCAAATATCAGGGCTCGATCTTTGCATTCGTTGACCTATTATTTGGCATTTGATTAGAGATGCTCACTAACCACACTTGATTAGTATGTAACATCTCTTATTTTTCAGAAAATACATCTCCAGTATGTTGTCAGTAATCTAGTGTAACTAGTCACGGGAGACATTGAAATATATTCCATGAATCATATGTCTACTATTAGATATCAAAGTCCATTCCTTGCATTTATTTTCTTAATTACATTTGATTAATGATGCTCACTCACCACATTTGAGTATTGAGTAATACTTAACACCTTTTATCTTTCACAAAACACACCTCCAGTTGTGTCAGAAATCTCGTGTAACTAGTCACGGGAGACATTAAAATACATTCCATGAATCATATGTCTCCCATCAAACATCACGGCCCATTTGTTCTATTCGTTGTCTTATTATTTGGTGTTTGATTAGAGATGCTCACAAACGAAACCTAAGTAGTACGTAAAACCGATTGTATTTCACAACATACATTCCCAGTTCTTTGTCAGTACCCAAGTGTAACTAGTCACGGAAGTCACTAAAATATATCCCATAAATAATATGTCCAACATCAAGTATCAGGGTTCATTCCTTGCATTCGTTGTCATTACTAGGCATTTGATTAGAGCAGCTCGCTATTAGTACTTGATTATTTCGTTACAACTCCTATATTTCAGAAAATACATGCGCAGAATGTTGTCAATACTCTAGTGTTTTTTTGTGACGGGAAACCTAAAATATACTCCTTCAATCATGTCTACCATCAAATATCACGGTCAATTCCTTCCATTAATTGTCTTATTATTTGGCATTTGATTGGAGATGCTCACTAACCGCACTTCAGTAGAGCGTAACACCTGTTATATTTAACACATCACATCCACAATTTGTTGTTGGTGATCTAGTGTACCTAGTCACGGAAGATATTAAGACATATTCCACACATCTTAAGTCTACTATCAAATATCACTGTCCAATCAATGTATTCGCTGCGTTATTTGTTTGGAATTTGATTAGAGATTCTCATGAACCCCACCGAGTCGTACTTAACATCTGTTATATTTCACAAAATGCACCCACGTATTGCGGCCAGTAACGTGGTATAAGCGTCACGGAGAAATTAAAATTTATTTCATAAATAATATGTCCACCATCAAATATCAGGGTCCGATCCTTGTATTCGTTGTCTTATTATTTGATATTTGTTTAGAGATGCTCACTAACCACACTTGATCAACGTGTAACACCTCTTATATTTCACAAAATGCATCCCCAGTTTGTTGACAGAAATCTAGAGTAACTAGTCACGAGAGACATTAAAATATATTCCATGAATCATATGTCTACCACCAGATATCAACAACAATTCGTTGCATTAATTGTCTAATTACTTTATATATGATTAAAGATGCTCACTCATCACACTTGAGTAGTACGTAACACCTGTTATAGTGCACCCCCGCAGCCTGCCCCAGTTTTCTGCCCGCAATCTCGTAACTAGTCACGGATTACATTAAAAACTATTCCATGAATCATATGTCTACCACCAAATATCAAAGTCCATTCCTTGCATCTATTGTCTCAATTACATATGATTAATGATGCTCACGCACCCCACTTGAGTAACACGTAACACCTGTTATATCTCACAAAACAAATCCCCAGCTTGTCGTCAGTAATCTCGTGTAACTAGTCACGGGAGACATTCAAATACATTCCATGAATCATATGTCTCCCATCAAATATCCATTTGTGCCATTCATTGTCTTATTATTCGGTATTTGATTAGAGATGACCGCTAACGACACTTAAGTAGTACGTAACACTTTTTGTATTTCACAACATACATTCCCAGTTTCTGTGTCAGTACCCAAGTGTAACTATTCACGGAAGACACTACAATATATTCCATAAATAATATATCCAACATCAAGTATCAGTGTTCATTCCTTGCATTCGTTGTCATTACTAGGCATTTGTTTAGAGATTCTCGCTATCAGTACTTGATTATTTCATATGTCAAAATATCACTGCCATTAAATATCAAGGTTTATTCCTTTTATTAATTGTCTAATTATTTGACATTTCATTAAAGACGCTCACTAACATCCCTTGAATCGAACGTAGCACCATTTAAGTTCAAGACAATACATACTCAGTTTGTTTGCGTTCAGGAATCTAGTGTACAACGCCACAGGAGACATTAATACATCCCGTAAATCTTATGTTTACCATAAAATATCATGGTCCGATCCTTGCATTCGTTGTTGTATTATTTGGCATTAGAATAAAGATGCTCACCAACTGCCCTAAACCCTATGTAACACCTGCTGTATTTCACAAAATACATCCCCACTTTGTTGCCAGTAACTTGGTGCAGCGAGCCACGGAAGCCATTAAAAGTTATTCCAATAATAATATGTCCACCATCAAATATCAAGGTCTCACCCTTGCATCCGTGGTCCTATTATTTGGCATTTGATTGGTGTTCACTAACTGCACTTGATTAGTACGTAACACCTCTTATATTTCACAAAATACATCCCTAGTTTATTCTAAGTAATCTATTGTTACTTTTCACGCGAGACATTAAAAAATTCTCCATAAATCATATGTCTATCATCAAATAGCACCCTCCGATCCTTCAATTCGTTGTCCAATTATTTGCCAATTGATTAGAGATGCTTGCTCATCTCGCTTACAGCGTGACACACCTTAAATTTTACAAAGTGCTCACACTCACCACCAGCGACTATCGAATCTCCCAGTGTCGACTATATATTGCTGGAAAGCCAAATAAAGCTCAATATTAGCCTCATCTGAATATTGGGGATCGCCAAAGAGAAGAGTATTTAGGGATACATTAACATTGTTTAATTTGTTTAAAAGGATCTGTCTCTGAATCATGAAGAGAGGGCAATTAAAGATATAATGTTCCGTGCTTTCATATACGACACCACAATCACATTTTGGATCTTCCACAATAAATCTGTCAAATTTATGAGCATTAAGATTACTACCCCCATGCGTATTTTCGCGTGGAGAATTTGACCTGCTCTGGAGCCCGAAAGGTAATACTTGGGGACTATACGGTCGTCACGTTTTATCATATACTTGAAAGCTTTTACGGTTATACATTTGCGTAATTCATAATCCAGTTCGTTCCATAGCCTAATTGTCGATGGTAAAAATGAATCTGAAAAATCTTTTGTTCTACAAAATATAGTGCATAGTTGTTCATAATTTCTAAGAGAATATGCAGACCTTTGAGCAACAGTTCGGGGGATCTGCCGCGATAAGTAATTAGGTGCTAATCCATTTATCATTTTGAAGCAGAATGTTAATTTATGTCGGATTCGGCGTGTTTTCAGGGAGACAAAACCAGTTTCTCTGTACAGAAGTCCATGGCTAGTACCGCGAGGTGCACCACAAATTGTACGTAAGGCATCTAATTGGATATTTTCTAAAATGTTTGCTTTCTCCTCTGTACAGTTATCCCATATAACATCAGCATAGTCAAATAACGGAAGTATAAAGTGGTTATACAATGCAATTAGTGATGCACGCGATATTCTACATTTTAAGCTTCGAAAACAATTGATCATTGGACTAATCTTGTTTACTATACTATCAATATGTATATCCCAGGGACCTGTACCTTGAAAAGTAATCCCCAAGTGCTTATGATGGGTTACTTCATTTATAGCTTTATCCAGTAAAAATAGCTGGGGTTTGGAATTTGGATTAGTTTTCCGGGAAATGCTTAAGGCAACCGTTTTTTTCAGGACTAAAATGTGCCTACCATTTTATGGACCACTCCCCGATTTTTGCAAGATCCGAATTCATAATCCTACTTGCCATATATGGGTCTTCTGCTATTGGCGACAATGACGTGTCGTCAGCGTATAAACGGATATTTGACTGAATGTTTTCAATAATGTCGTTTATATAAATATTAAACAGGAGGGGACCGAGCACTGATCCCTGTGGAACCCCTACCTGGACTACTTCATTTCTTGATTTTTGCCCATTGACAACAACTATCTGACTTCGACCCTTTAGACAATCCTCAAACCAGGATAATAAGCGACCCCTTATTCCCGTGGCATTAAGTTTGTAGATAAGTCCGGTATGCCACACTCTATCAAAAGCCTTACTTATATCACAGAATACAAATCGAATTTCCTTATTTTCGTCCAACCCCATTCTTATATTGTGATCTAAGTCAATTAGATGGAAAACAGTGCTATCACCCGGTACAAAGCCTGACTGCAAGTCAGTCAACAGTTTATTATCCATAAGAAATTTAAAAACACGTTTAAATGTTGTTTTCTCAAACACTTTACTTACACTACTAGTTAAAGACACGGGTGGATAATTTTCCTTTAAATTTATAGAGGACTTTTTATGTATTGGAATGACATTAGCATGCTTCCAAACAGCCGGAAATTTACCTTGAAGCAAGGACAAATTGAACAACATTCTAAAAGGTGTTGCTAATTGTGCCGAAAATGTTTTTAAGATAATATTACTGATTTTGTCAGGGCCACTAGCCTTTGTGGTATCAAGATTTAAAAACAGATTTTCCACTTCGGTTGGGCTGGTGTCAACGGAGTTTAATTGATGCTCAGTAAAGGGGATTTGGGGTAGTTCCTTATCGGTCACGTGTTACTTTGACTAACAAAATATTTGTTTAACGTGTCAGCTATTACCTTGGGATCACTTATAACTTCATTTCCTTCGAGGAGTGGTGGAAATATATGACTCTCAGTGCATTGCTGTTTCGAAAAACTTTTTAGAATTTTCCACCCGTTCTTGGAGCTGAAGTCACAAGTGCTGACTGATGCGTCCATTTGGTTGTCATATTCTTTTTCAGTAGCTCGAACGCAAGCGATTGTCTCATTCCGAGCTTGCCTTCTCCAGTCATTTGGGCTGTTGGTTAGTTTGTCTTTCCTGTGCGCTTTATTTCGAACCCTCATATGTCGTCTAGTGGCCGCAGTCATCCAGGGTTTGTCCTTTATCCTAATTTGGTCGGTTGTATGTGGAATAAACTGTTGACTAACATTCATTATATGGTTGATAACGTGTTCGGCCACGTTATTTACATTTTCACAATCGAAAATAGAATTCCAATCAGAATTTAACAGGGCCGAACGCATTCCGCTGACATCCATATTATCATTCTTCCAAATCAAGCGGCTATAAGTTTTGGGCGAAGTTTGGTTATCTCTTAATTGAACCATAACAGCATGGCGATCACTACAAAATGGAGGGATATTTTCACATTAGAGACAAGATTGGGGCAGGATGTTAAAACGAGATCAATCAAGCTACTGTGATGCTCAGTAATTCGGGTTGGGAATTTCACGATTTGAACCATACCATGAATATTTTCTAAATTTCTTATTTTTGGATGAGTAGTTGGTAAGCAATTACTATTAAAATTTTCTACAATAACACACTTAAATGCTTGATCGCTTCTTGCTGCCCCTATGGACTCATTGATCAATTGCCAGTGAAAATTGTTTGCTGACGGAGGACGATAAAAAACTCCCAACAAATATTTCTGATTACTGCTGCGTATTTCAGCCCATATTGCCTCTAATCCTGGGACATGGAGATCCCTACGTGGTTTAAAGATTATACCAGTTTTAATGTAGACAGCTATACCGCCTTCCGGACCGTTTTCACGGTTTTGTCGAATAGGAGGAAAATGGAAACCAGGAATTGCAACTTGAGTCATAGGTACTTCAGGTGAGAGAAAGGTTTCTGTCAGGGTAATAACATCAAATTCACCTAGTTCGGCATTAATAAGGTCAACTTTATTACGTAGCCCTCTCACGTTTAAATGAACAATAGAGACAGGATTCACTACACCTGGATTGAGTTCGACATCGCAACCCAGGAGTAAAATTAAATAAACCATCAACACAAATCCTAGCTGTCCAAAACTGCACGTCATCATTTTTTCATACCTTGCCGACCTATTGATTTGGCACACAACCCCTTCCGACCGGAAACGACCGATCCTCTCACGATATACATCAATATCAATCGCCATTGAGGTAAATATCAATATTATCTTTTGAGTGAGATGATCGCTCGCATCCAGTCTCCGGAAGTGCTCTGCACTTAGTTGCGTCTCCATTCACAAGAACAATACAAAACAAAACAAGTGTGCATACCTGTTCCCCGTCCAAGTATACAAATAAATATGTGCTTATTATGATTTTTAAAACAGAAATTATAATATACAAAAGCATGATTGACATAGATTGAAAATGGGCTATGGTTGTCAAATGGCAATTATGTGGAAATACTAATGTGCATAAACCAATCTTTGTTTGGAAGAGTTATTTGTGCCGGTTATTTATATTTATTTTTGGTGTTTTCGACACCTCCAGCAGTCAGGGTCATATCGTGACGAGAAAATTTACGGAGGGAAGAAAAGACCAACCGAGCAGCGCCGCGCATCTGCTTGACTCTTCAACTTACTAACCCAGCGGCTAGTAGCGGTTAAGGGCATGTGCCCCATCGACGGGCAGTACGTCCCAGCACACGGTGCCACCGTACGCCCAAGACGGCAATGGGGATTAAGTGCCTCTTAAAAGAAATCGGTCGACCTGATTTTTTTTTTTTATTTATTTATTTATTAGTGATGAAGGTCACTTTTCTCTGTTGCTATGCCTAATTCGTGCTCTCTTCAACTGAACTGAGAATAAGCGCAATCGAAAACAACATAGCCAAACGGCTGCTGAGCTGAACCACTGATGCGTAGCTAACTGGCAAACAGATACAACATAATTATTCTTCATTTTTTGTGTTATATTCCCGCTGTTCAAATTCCACAGGTCGACCGACTCAATGCTTCATGTGCCACGGGCTCTGCCATACCAGACACATAAGACAAAATGTTTTTCATTAGTGCTATGTTAACACACTAATTTAATCCCTCCCACCCAACCCCAACTCTAAACTATGTTACTGGTCTAAACACAAAATAATTTCAACCTTCTATTTTAAAACTTTATAAAAATAAATTTAACAGGATAGCAGATTTGACCCTTTCCTATGTTGTACATGCTGCAAACCATAATAACAGGTCTACCATCTGGCAGCAGATAATTTCAACACTCTCACCGGTAAACTCATTGTTCATTTCATCATTTCAATGGCTGGGTGTATATTTAATAGGTAATATATACCTGCATTCAATCTATTGTATACTGCTCGCTAGAGCTCTATGAGCTCTGTCCAACAGGATACACCAGACAGAATGTTATTTTCACAAATATTATTTTAAGTTTATAAGATTTAACCCTTTATGTTATACAGATTATAGGCTATAATACTGAACAACCACCTGGCAACAGATAATAACTTCAGCACTTTCACTGGCAGAGTGTATGTGCAAAATATCCGTGAGCTCCATGAGCTTTGCTAATCAAGATCCAACAGACAATTTTTTCAAAAGTACTATTTTCCATTTCACTGGAATAGTTGTTATTTATTTATTTATTTATTGATGTTTAAGGTCACATATTTATGCACAATGGCTAATCATGACCGTGACAGTTTTACGGGTGGAGGAAGCCGGAGTACCCGGAGAGAACCACCGAGCAACGACGAGCAGCTGCCAGCTCCCCAACATCGTAACTCCGCACTGCAGCACAGGCGGGGTTAGATTGGTTGAAGACATGCGTACCATCGACGTGCAGTACGCCTTAGTACACGGCGTCATCCTGCCCCCACATGGGCAATGGGGGTGAAGTGTCTTGCCCAAGGACACAACGCGGTTGCCGCAGGTGGGATTCGAACCGAGGACCTCTCGGCTTGCAGCCTGCACCTCTACCTACTGAGCCACCGCGCCCCCGGAATAGTTGTTATACAGGTTGTAAATCATAAAGCAGGTCTACAACCTGGCAACAGAAAATTTCAAAACTCTCCCTGGTAAACTGATTATTCATTTTATCATTTCAATAACTGGGTGTATATTCAATAGGTAATATATACCTACATTCAATCTATTGTACACTGCTCGACAGAGCTCTATGAGCTCTGTCAAACAGGATACACTAGACAGAATGTTTTTTTTTATAAATGTTATTTCAAGTTTATACAATTTAACCCTTTGTGTTATACAGACTATAGGTTGTAATAATGGACTAGCACCTGGCAGTCAGTATATACCTGTAATCAATCAGCTGTACCCTGTCAGGCTGAGCTCCATGAGCTCTGTCAATCAGTATACAACAAACAGAGAACTTCTTTTTTTTTTACACGTGCTATTTTTCATTTCACTGGCAGAGTGTATGTGCAAGAGGTCCATGAGCTTCATGAGCTCTGCCAATCAAGATAGACAGACAGATTTTTTCAAAAGCACTATTTCCATTTCACCGGCAGAGTGTGTATTTTAAATTGGTCAATATATACCCATATTCAGTCAATCTTAATTCTCAGACGAAGCCCAATGGGTCCTGCCAAACAGGACACACTGGACAAAACGCTTTTTTCATAATTAAACCCCCCATCCTGTAACAACTATAAACACTGTTTTACTGGTCATCAACCTGAGAACCCAAAATAATTTTAACATTCTCACTGACACAACAGATGTTCTCATGTATTCAATAGGTAAATATATACCTTGATTCAATCTATTGTATCCTGCCACACAGGGTACATCGGGCAGAGTGTTTTTTCATGAGTGATATTTTCATTTCACTGGCAGAGTGCATATTCAATAGGCCCATATAAACCTATATTCAATTTATTGTGTCCTGTCCGGCAGAGCTCTATGAGCTCTGCCCAACAAGACACAACAGGCCAGATTTTGTTTTATAATTGCTAATGAACCTGCCAACACCTAATAATTTCAACCCTCTCTCTGGTGCATAGATTCTTCATTTCAATGTCAGGGTGTGTATTTAATAGGTCAATATACACCTGTATTCAATCTATTGTATCCTGTCGGACAGAGCTCTATGAGCTACGTCAAACAGCATACAACAGACAGAATGTTTTTTTCCATAAGTGTTATTTTAACAGTTTATAAAAATGTATTTCCCTGCACAGCAGATTTAACCCTTTTTATGTTATACAGACAGATGTCCCCAATTCCCTGACAGAGTATCAGGGTTCATTCCTTGCATTCGTTGTCATTACTATGCATTTGTTTAGAGATTCTTGCTATCATTACTTGATTATTTCATATGTCACAATATCACTGCCATTAAATATCAAGGTTTATTCCTTCTATTAATTGTCTAATTATTTGACATTTCATTAAAGACGCTCACTAACATCCCTTGAGTCGAACGTAACACCATTTATAATCAACACAATACATACTCAGTTTGTTTGCTTTCAGTAATCTAGTGTACATCGCCACGGGAGATATTAAAACATTCCGAAAATTTTATGTTTACCATAAAATATCACTTTCTGATCCTTGCATTCGTTGTTTTATTATTTGGCATTAGAATAATCATGCTCACGAAATGCATTAAATCATACGTAAAACCTGTTGTATTTCACAAAGAACATCTCCACTTTGTTGCCAGTAATTTGGTGCAACGAGCCACGGAAGCCATTAACATTTATTCCATTAATAATATGTCCACCATCAAATATCAAGGTCTGACCATTGCATTCGTGATCCTATTATTTGGCATTTGATTGGTGTACGATCATTGCGTTCATTGTCTCATTATTTGGCATTTGATTAGGGATGCTACCGAACCGCACAGAGTCGTTCTTAACACATGTTTTATATCACAAAAAATATTCCCAGTTCGTTGCCAGTAACCTGGTGTAACGAGTCACGAAAGACATTAAAATTTATTCCATAAATAGTATGTCCACCATCAAATATCAGGGTCTGATACTTGCATTCAATGTCTTATTATTCGGCATTTCAATAGAGGACAGAGGTGCTCACTAACATCTTTTGATTAGTACGTTACACCTCTTATGTTTCACAAAATCTATCCCCAGTTTGTTGTCGGTAATCTAGTGTTACTAGTCATGGGGGACATTAAAATATATTCCATAAATGTATGTATACTATCAAATATCACGGTCAGATCGTTGCACTCGTCGTCTTATTATTTGGTATTTGATTAGAGATGCTGCTAAACCGCTTTGAGACGCACATTACACCTGTAATGTTTCACAAAATACATTCCTAGTTTGTTGCCAGTAACCTGGTGCACAGAGTCAGGGAAGACCTTAAAATTTATTCCATAAATAATATGTCCACCATCAAATATCAGGGTCCGATCCTTCTATTCGTTGTCTTATTATTTGACATTTGCTTAGAGATGCTCACTAACCACACTTGATCTTATATTTCACAAAATGCATCCCCAGTTTGTTGACAGAAATCTAAAGTAACTAGTCACGGGAGACATTAAAATATATTCCATGAATCATATGTCTACCACCAGATATCAAAGTCAATTCGTGCATTGATTGTCTTATTATTTTCTATATGATTAAAGATGCTCACTCACGACACTTGAGTAGTACATAACACCTGTTATAATGCACCCCTTTTCTGCCCGCAATCTCGTGTAACTAGTCACGGATTACATTAAAAAATATTCCATTAATCATATGTCTATCATCAAATATCAAAGTCTAATCCTTGCATCTATTGTCTCAATTACATATGATTAATGATGCTGACGTACCCCACTTGAGTAACACGTAACACCTGTTATATTCCACAAAACAAATCCCCAGCTTGTCATCAGTAATCTCGTGTAACTAGTCACGGGAGACATTCAAATACATTCCATGAATCATATGTCTCCCATCAAATATCCATTTGTTCCATTCGTTGTCTTATTATTCGGTATTTGATTAGAGATGACCGCTAACGATACTTAAGTAGTACGTAACACCTTTTGTATTTCACAACATACATTCCCAGTTTTTGTGCCAGTAATCAAGTGTAACTAGTCACGGAAGACACTAAAATATATTCCATAAATAATATATTCAACATCAAGTATCAGTCTTCATTCCTTGCATTCGTTGTCATTACTAGGCATTTGTTTAGAGATTCTTGCTATCAGTACTTGATTATTTCATATGTCACAATATCACTGCCATTAAATATCAAGGTTTATTCCTTTTATTAATTGTCTAATTATTTGACATTTCATTAAAGACGCTCACTAACATCCCTTGAGTCGAACGTAACACCATTTATATTCAACACAATACATACTCAGTTTGTTTGCTTTCAGGAATCTAGTGTACATCGCCACAGGAGGCATTAATACATCCCGTAAATCTTATGTTTACCATAAAATATCATGGTCCGATCCTTGCATTCGTTGTTTTATTATTTGGCATTAGAATAAAGATGCTCACGAACTGCCCTAAACCCTATGTAACACCTGCTGTATTTCACAAAATATATCCCCACTTTGTTGCCAGTAACTTGGTGCAGCGAGCCACGGAAGCCATTAAAATTTATTCCATTAATAATATGTCCACCATCAAATATCAAGGTATCACCCTTGCATCCGTGGTCCTATTATTTGGCATTGGATTGGTGTTCACTAACTGCACTTGATTAGTACGTAACACCTCTTATATTTCACAAAATACATCCCTAGTTTATTCTAAGTAATCTATTGTTACTTTTCACGCGAGACATTAAAGAATTCTCCATAAATCATATGTCTATCATCAAATAGCACCCTCCGATCCTTCAATTCGTTGTCCTATTATTTGTCAATTGATTAGAGATGCTTGCTCATCGCACTTGATTACAGCGTGACACACCTTAAATTTTACAAAATGCACCCCCATTTTGGTGACAGTAATCAAGTATAACTAATCACAGGAGACATTAAAATATATTCCACGAGTGATATGTGTACCATCAGTTATCAAGGTCCATTCCTTGTATTGATTGTCTTATTATTTTGCGTATGATTAAAGATGCTCACTCACCACACTTGAGTAGTCCGTAACACCTGTTATATTGCACAAACTCTCCCAGTTGTTGTCAGTAATCTAATGTAACTAGTCACGAGAGGCATTAAAATATGTTCCATGAATCATATGTCTACGATCAGATATCAAAGTCCATTCCTTGTATTAATTGTCTTATTATTGTGCATGTGATTAAAGATGCTCACTCGCCACATTTGAGTAGTACGTAACACCTGATATATTGCAGTCCGCCACCCCCGCCCCAGTTTGCTGTCAGTAATCTAGTTTAACTAGTCACGGGAGACATGTTCCGTGAATCATATCCTTCCCATCGAATGGCACAGTCCATGTGTTCAATTCGTTCTCTTATTATTTGGTATTTGATTGGAGATGCTCACGAACGACACATGAGTAGCACATAACACCTTTTGAATTTCACAACATACATTCCCAGTTTTTTTGTCAGTAACCAAATGTAACTAGTCATGGAAGGCACTAACATATATTCCATAAACAATATGTGCAACATCAAGTATCGGGGTTCATTGTTTGTATTCATTGTCATTACTGGGCATTTGATTAGAGATGCTCGCTATCAGTACCTGATAATAATGCAGTGTACACAGTCACGGAAGATACTAAACGATATTCCGTAAATTTTATGTCTATCAACAAATATCACAGTCCGATCGTTGCGTTCATTGTCTCATTATTTGGCATTTGATTAGGGATGCTCGCGAACCGCACAGAGTCGTTCGGAACATGTGTTTTATTTCACAAAAAATATTCCCAGTTCGTTGCCAGTAACCTGGTGTAACGAGTCACGAAAGACATTGAAATTTATTCCATAAATAGTATGTCCACCATCAAATATCAGGGTCTGATACTTGCATTCGTTGTCTTATTACTCGGTATTTCAATAGAGGACAGAGGTGCTCGCTAACATCTTTTGATTAGTACGTTACACCTCTTATGTTTCACAAAATCTATCCCCAGTTTGTTGTCGATAATCTAGTGTTACTAGTCATGGGAGACATTAAAATATATTCCATAAATCGTATGTATACTATCAAATATCACGGTCCGATCGCTGCACTCGTCTTATAATTTGGTATTTGATTAGAGATGCTGCTAAACCGCATTGAGGCGCACATAACACCTGTTATGTTTCACAAAATACATCCCTAGTTTGTTGCCAGTTACCTGGTGCACAGAGTCACGGAAGACATTAAAATTTATTCCTTGAATAATATGTTCACCATCAAATATCAGTGTCCGATCCTTGTATTCGTTGTCTTATTATTTGACATTTGTTTAGAGATGCTCACTAACCACACTTGATCAATTTGTAACACCTCTTATATTTCACAAAATGCATCCCCAGTTTGTTGACAGAAGTCTAGAGTAACTAGTCACGAGAGATATTAACATATTTTCCATGAATCATATGTTTACCATCAGATATCAAAGTCAATTCGTGCATTAAATGTCTTATTATTTTGTATATGATTAAAGATTCTCACTCGCCACACTTCAGTATTACGTAACACCTGTTATAGGGCACCCCGCAGCCTGCCCTAGTTTTCTGCCCACAATCTCGTGTAACTAATCACGGATTACATTAAAAAATATTCCATGAATCATATGTCTACCATCAAATATCAAAGTCCATTCCTTGCATCTATTGTCTCAATTACATATGATTAATGATGCTCACGCACCCCACTTGAGTAACACGTAACAATTGTTATATTTCACAAAACAAATCCCCAGCTTGTCGTCAGTAATCTCGTGTAACTAGTTATGGGAGACATTCAAATACATTCCAGGAATCATATGTCTCCCATCAAATATCCATTTGTTCCATTCGTTGTCTTATTATTCGGTATTTGATTAGAGATGACCGCTAACGACACTTAAGTAGTACGTAACACCTTTTGTATTTCATAACATACATTCCCAGTTTTTGTGTCAGTAACCAAGTGTAACTATTCACGGAAGACACTAAAATATATTCCATAAATAATATATCCAACATCAAGTATCAGGGTTCATTCCTTGCATTCGTTGTCATTACTAGGCATTTGTTTAGAGATTCTCGCTATCAGCACTTGATTATTTCATATGTCACAATATCACTGCCATTAAATATCAAGGGTTATTCCTTTTATTAATTGTCTAATTATTTGACATTTCATTAAAGACGCTCACTAACATCCCTTGAATCGAACGTAGCACCATTTATGTTCAAGACAATACATACTCAGTTTGTTTGCTTTCAGTAATCTAGTGTACATCACCACAGGAGACATTAATACACCCCGTAAATCTTATGTTTACCATAAAATATCATGGTCCGATCCTTGCATTCGTTGTTTTATTATTTGGCATTAGAATAAAGATGCTGACGAACTGCCCTAAACCCTATGTAACACCTGCTGTATTTCACAAAATACATCCCCACTTTGTTGCCAGTAACTTTATTCCATTAATAATATGTCCACCATCAAATATCAAGGTCTCACCCTTGCATCCGTGGTCCTATTATTTGGCATTTGATTGGTGTTCACTAACTGCACTTGATTAGTACGTAACACCTCTTATATTTCACAAAATACATCCCTAGTTTATTCTAAGTAATCTATTGTTACTTTTCGCGCGAGACATTAAAAAATTCTCCATAAATCATATGTCTGTCGTCAAATAGCACCTTCCGATCCTTCCATGCATTATCCTATTATTTGTCTATTGATTAGAGATGCTTGCTCATCGCACTTGATTACAGTGTGACACACCTTAAATTTTACAAAATGCACCCCCATTTTGGTGAAAGTAATCAAGTATAACTAGTCACAGGAGACATTAAAATATATTCCACGAGTGATATGTGTACCATCAGTTATCAAGATCCATTCCTTGCATTAATTGTCTTATTATTTTGCGTATGATTAAAGATGCTCACTCACCACACTTGAGTAGTCCGTAACACCTGTTATATTACACAAACTCTCCCAGTAGTTGTCAGTAATCTAGTGTAGCTATTCACAGGAGACATTAAAATATGTTCCATGAATGATATGTCTACCATCAGATATCAAAGTCCATTCCTTGTATTAATTGTCTTATTATTTTGCATGTGATTAAATATGCCCTCTCGCCACATTTGAGTAGTACGTCACACCTGGTATATTGCAGAGCGCCACCCGCCCCAGTTTGCTGTCAGTAATCTAGTGTAACTAGTCACGGCGGACATTAACACAGATGCCATGTATCATATGTCTACCATCAGATATCAAAGCCCATGCCTTGCATTTATTGTCTTAATCACATATGATAAAAATTGCTCACTCAACACACTTGAGTAATACGTAACAACAGTTATATTTACTTTAAACAGTATTTATTACAAAAAAAGCAAACGATAACAGAGATATATTGCAAACATTAATGTGAATTCGGCAGTAAGCTGAAAGCTTATACAAGGCCGTTTCCACCAACACAAGATCACAAAGATTCGTCGATGATAATAGCAGGTATGAGTATTAGGTACAAACAGTGTTTATCTGCATTATACAACATGCAATATTTCACAAAACACACACCTCAGTTGGTTGTCATATAATATCGTGTGACAGGTGACGGGAGACATTGAAATATGTTCCATGAATCATATGCCTCCCATCAAACATTATGATCCATTTGTTCCATTCGTTGTATCATTATTTGGTATTTGATTAGAGATGCCCACTTACGACACTTGAGTAGCACGTAACACCTTTTGTATTTCATAACATACATTCCCATTGTTTGTCAGTAATCAAGTGTAACTAGTCACGGAAGACAAAAAATATATTCCATAAATAATATATCCAACATCAAGTATCAGAGTTAATTCCTTGCATTGGATGTCATTACTAGGCATTTCATTAGATTTCACTTGATTATTTTTACAACCCCTTTATTTCACAAAATACATGCGCAGTTTGTTGTCAATAATGTTGTGGCTTTGGCGATGGGACATCTTAAAATATACTTCTCAAATCACATGTCTTCGATCAAATGTCGCCGTCCATTCTTTCCAGCAATTTCGCATTTAATTAGAGATGCTCACTAACCGTACTTGAGGAAAGGGTAACACCTGTAATATTGAACACAATACATCCCCAGTTTGTTTTCAGTAATGTAGTGTACACAGTCACGGAAGATATTAAAACATATTCTATAAATTTTATGTCTATCATCAAATATCACAGTCCGATCATTGCCTTCATTGTCTTATTATTTGGCATTTGATTAGAAATGCCCACGAACTACACAGAGTCGTAAGTAACACATGTTATGTTTCACAAAATACATCCCCAGTTCGTTTCCAGGAACCTGGTGTAACGAGTCACAAAAGACATTAAAATTTATTCCATAAATAATATGTCCACCCTCAAATATCAGGTCCAATCCTTGCATTCGATGTCGTATTATTTACCATTTCATTAGAAGTGCTTACCTACCCTCCCTTGATTAGTACGTAACACGTCTTATGTTTCACAAAATATATCCCCCGTTTGTTGTCGGTAATCTAGTGTTACTAGTCATGAGGGACATTAAAATAAATTGCATAAATCATATTTTTACCATCAATTATCACGGTCCGATCGTTGCACACGATGTCTTATATATTTAGCATTTGATTAGAAATGGCGATAAACCGCACCGAGTCGTCCGTAACATCTGTTATGTTTCATTAAATGAATACCCAGTCTGTTGCCAGTACCCTGGTGTAACAATTCACGGAAAATATTAAAATTTATTCCATAAATAATATGTCCACTATCCAATATCAGGGTCCGATCCTTGCATTCGTTTCCTATTATTTGGCATTTGGTTAGAGATGCTCACTAACCACACTTGATTAGTGAGTAAAACTTCTTATTTTTCACAAAATACATGCCCAGTTTGGTGTGAGTAATCGTGTTTAACTAGTCACGGGAGACATTGATATATTTTCTATGAATCATATGTCTACCATTAGATATCAAAGTCCATTCCTTGCATTAATTGTCTTATCATTTGGCATATGTTTAAAGATCCCCATTCACCACACTTGAGTAGTACGTAATACCTGTTATGTTTCATGAAACACACCACTAGTTTGTTGTCAGTAATCTACTGTGACTAGTCACGGGAGAAATTAAAATATATTCCATAAATCACATGTGTACCATCAAATATCAAAGTCCATTCCTGGCATTAATTCTCTTATTTGGCATATGATTAAAGATGCTTTCTCATCACACTTGAGTAGTACTTAGCACCTGTTATATTTCACAAAACACACCTCCAGTTTGTTGTCAGTGATCTAGTGTAAGTTGTCACGAGAGACATTAAAATCATATGTCTACCATCAAATATCAGGTTCCCATCCTTGCATTCCTTGTCCTATTATCGATTAGAGATGCTCACTCATCGCACTTGATTAGAACACAACACCTCTGATCAATCACGAAATACATCACCAGTTTGGTTATTATTAACCAAGTGTAACTTGTCACGGAGGACATAAAATATATTCCATAAATCATATGTCTAGGATCAAATGATACGGGCCGATCCTTGCATTCGTTGTCTTATTATTTGTCATTTGATTCGAGATGCAGATGAGTCGTACGTAACACCTGTTATATTTCACAGTGTACATCCCCAGTTTGTTGTAAGTAACGTGGTGCATCGAGGCACGGAAGACACTAAAATTTATTCCATAAATAGTATGCCCACTATCCAATATCAGGGTCCGATGTTTGAATTCGATGTGATTTTTATTTGGTATTTGATTAGAGGGACTCACCAACCGCCTGTGATTAGTATGTAACACCTCTTATATTTCAAAAAATATATCCCAAGTTTGTTTACATGTGAGAAGTACGCAACACCTGTCATATTTCACAAAACACACCTTCAGTTTATTGCCAGCAACCTAGTCTAACCAGTCACGACAGTAATTAAAATATAGTCCATAAATCCAATGTCTACCATCGAATATCGCGGCCCGATTGTTGCATTCGTTGCCTTATTATTTGGTATTTGATTTGAGATGCCCACGAATGCACTGAGTCGCACGTAATACCTGTTATATTTCACGAAATACATCCCCAGTTAGTTGCTAGTACCCTGGTATAAGGGTCACGGAAGACATTAAAATGTATTCCATAGATAAGTCCACCATCAAAATATCAGGGTCCGATCATGCATTCGTTGTCTTTTTATTTGACAGTTGATTAGAGATGCTCACTAACCGCACTTCATTGGCATGTAACACCTCTCATGTTTTACAAAATATGTCCCTAGTTTGTTGTCGGTAATCTCGTGTTATTAGTCATGGGGGCCATTGAAATGTATTCCATAAATCATATGTCTACCATCAAATATCACGGTCCAATCGTTGCATTCGTTGTCTTATTATTTGGCATTTGATTAGAGATGGTCACTAACCGCACTTCATTGGCATGTAACACTTCTTATGTTTTACAATATATATCCCCACTTTGTTGTCGGTAATCTCGTGTTGTTAGTCATGGGGGCCATTGAAATGTATTCCATAAATCATATGTCTACCATCAAATATCACGGTCCAATAGTTGCATTCATTGTCTTATTATTTGGCATTTGTTTAGAGATGATAACGAACCACCCTCGATTACTACGTAACACCTCTTAAATTTCACAAAATATATCCCCAGTTTCCTATCAGGAATCAAGTGTAACTACTCACTGGGGACATTAAAATTTATTCCAAAAATCCTATGTCTACTATCAAATATCACGATCTGATCGAGGCATTCATTGTCTTTTTATTTGGCATTTGATTACAGATGCTGAGCAACCGTACTGAGTCGTACAAACACCTGTTATGTTTCACAAAATAATACCCAGTTTGTTGCCAGTAACCTGGAGTAACGAGTCAAAAGAAGATATTAAAATTTATTCCTTAAATAATCTGTCATCCAAAAAATATCACGGTCCGGTCGTTGCATTCGAAGTCCTATTATTTTGCATTTTATTAGAGATGCTCACTATCCATCCTTGATTGAAATGTAACATATCCCCAGAGTATTGCCAGTAATCTAGTGTAACTAGTCACGGGAGACATTAAAATATATTCCATGAATGATATGTCTGTCATCAGAAATCAAAGTCCATTTCTTACATTAATTGTCCTTTATTTTGCATATGATTAAAGATGCTCACTCACCAAACTTGAATAGTACGTAACAACTGTTATATTGCAGTGACCCCCCAAAGGTGCCATCAAGGTACTCTTCAAAACCAGGCTTCTCCTTTTCACGCAGGCCACCCAAAGACCTCTTTGATTTGACCCCTCTCGCCAATTACGGTTATAATCCTCCATGACCTTTTCTCTGACGATTTTTTTACCCTGGTTTGCCCCAACGTCCAGGTACAAGGCATTTGATTAGAGATGCTCGCTATCAGTACTTGATTATTTCGTTACACCTCCGATATTTCACAATATTCACGTCCAGTTTGTTGTCAATAATCTCGAGTTATAGTGATGGGACACCTTAAAATATACTCCTTGAATCATTTTTCTACCATCAAATATCACTGTCCTTTCCTCCGTTAATTGTCTTACTATTTGGCATTTGATTGGAGATGCTCACTAACCGCACTTGAATAGAACGTAACACCTGTTATATTTAACACAATACATCCGCAGTTTTAATCGGTAATCTAGTGTACGTAGCCACGGAAGATATTAAAACATATTCCATGAATCTTATTTCCACTATCAAATATCATGGTCCAATCAATGCATTCGTTATCTTATCTGTTTGGCATTTGATTATAGATTCTCATCAACTTCACTGAGTCGTACGTAACACCTGTTATATTTCACAAAATACATTCACAGTTAGCTGCCGGTCACGGAAGATATTAAAATTTATTTTATAAATAATATGTCTACCATCCAATATTAGGGTCCGATCCTTGCATTCATTGCCTTATTATTTGGCATTTGATTAGAGATGCTCACCAACCAGACTTGATTAGTGTGTAACAGCTCTTATATTCCACAAATTATATCCCCAGTTTGTTGTCAGTAATCTAGTGTAATTATTCACGGGAGACATTAAAAGATATCCCATGCATCATATGTCTACCATCACATATCAATATCCATTCTGTGCATTAATTGTTTTATTATTTTGGGTATGATTAAAGATGCTCACTAACTACACAAGAGTAGTACGTAACACCTGTTATATTGCACAGGCTCCTCACCCCCAGTTTGTTATCAGAAATCTAGTGTAACAAGTCACGGGAGACATCAAAATATATTCCACGAATCATATCTCTACCATCAGATATCAATGTCCATTCCTTGCATTAATTGCCTTACTATTATGCATATGATTAAAGATGCCCACTCACCACGCTTGAGTAATATGTAACACCTTCATATTGAACAACCACCCCCCCCTCCCCTCCCCGCCCCAGTTTGTTGTCAGTAATCTATTGTAACTAGTCATGGGGGACATTAAAATATATTACATGAATCATATCTCTACCATCAGATATCAAAGTTCGTTCCTTGCATTTATTGTCTTAATTAAATAAGATTAATGATGCTCACTCACAACACTTGTGTACTATTTGACACCTGCTATATTTCACAAAACACCCCACCCCCACCCCATGGCCCAAGTTCGTTGCCAGTAATCGTGTAGCTAGTCACGGGAGACATTGAAATATGTTCCATGAATCATATGTCTCTCATCATAAATCACGCTCCATTTGTTCCATTTGTTGTATTATTATTTGGTATTTGAATAGAGATGCTCACTAACGACACATGAGTAGCACGTAGCACCTTTTGTATTTCACAACATACATTCCCAGTTTTTTATCAGTAACCAAGTGTAACTAGTGACGGAAGGCACTAAAATATATTCCATCAATAATATGTCCAAGATCAAGTATCAGGGTTCATTCCTTGTGTCTGTTGTCATTACTTGACATTTGACTAGATATGCTCGCTATCAGTACTTGATTATTGTGTTGCACCTACGATATTTCATAAAGTACATGGCCGGTTTGTTATCAATAATCTAGTGTTTTTAGTGACGGGACACCTTAAAATATACTCCTTAAATCATATGTCGACCATCATATATCACGGTCGATTCCTTCCGTTAATCGTCCTATTATTTGGCATTTGATTGGAGATTGTCGTGAACCACACTGAGTCGCACGTAACACATGTTAAAATTTCACAAAATACATCCACAATTAGCTGCCAGTAACGTGGTATAAGATTCACGGAAGAAATTAAAATTTATTTAATAATAACATGTCTACCATCAAATATCAGGGTGCGATCCTTGCATTCGTAGTATTATTTGGCATTTGATTAGAGATGCTCACCAACCACACTTGATTAGTGTGTAACAGCTCTTATATTTAGCAAACTATATCTCCAGTTTACTTTAAACAATATTTATTTCAAGAATATATAATAAAAATTGTTACATAAATTGATGTGGATTCGGCAGGAAACTAAAAGCCATTACTAATATCCCCAGTTTGTTGTCAGTAATCTAGTGTAACTAATCACGGGCGACATTAAAACATATTCCACGCATCATATGTCTATCATCACATATCAATGTCCATTTCTTGCATTAATTGTCTTATTATTTTGCGTATGATTAAAGATGCTCACTCACTACACAAGCGAGGCACGTAACACGAGATAGATTGCACAAGCTCTCCACCCCAGTTTGTTGTACGTAATATAGTTTGACAAGTCACGGGAGACATTAAAATATATTCCACGAATCATATCTCTACCATCAGATATAAATGTCCATTCCTTGCATTAAATGTCTCATTATTATGCATATGATTAAAGATGCCTTCTCACCTCGCTTGAGTAGTACGTAACACCTGTTATATTGACCCCCCCCCCCCCCAACCCCCTCGCACCAGTTTGTTGTCAGTAATCTTTTGTAACTAGTCATGGGAGACATTAAAATATATTCCTTGAATCATATCTCTACCATCAGATATCAAAGTTCGTTCCTTGCATTTATTGTCTTAATTACATACGATTAATGATGCTCTCTCACGACACTTGACTAGTATGTGACACCTGCAATATTTCACAAAACACCCCACCCCCACCCCATCCACCAAGTTTGTTGTCAGTAATCTCGTGTAACTAGTCACGGGGGACATTGAAATATGTTCCATGAATCATATGTCTCTCATCAAATATCACGCTTCATTTGTTCCATCTGTTGTATTATTATTTGGTATTTGATTAGAGATGATCACTAGCGACACATGAGTAGCACGTAACACCTTTTGTCTTTCACAACATACATTCCCAGTTTTTTTGTTAGTGACCAAGTGTAACTTGTGACGGAGGAAACTAAAATATATTCCATAATTAATATGTCCAACATCAAGTATCAGGGTTCATTCTCTGCATCCGTTGTCTTTACTTGGCATTTCATTAGAGATTCTCGCTATCAGTCCTTGATTATTTTTTACGACTCCTATATTTCACAAAATACATGCCCCATTTGTTGTCAATAATCTAGCGTTTTTAGTGATGGGACACCTTAAAATATACTCCTTAAATCATATGCCTTCAATCAAATGTCGCGGTCCATTCCTTCCATTAATTAGCATATTACTTCGCATTTGATTAGAGATGCTCACTATTTCACACAAACATCCCCAGTTTCTTGTCCGTAACCTCGTGTAATTAGTCACGGGAGATATTAAAATCTGTTCCATGTGTCATATGTCTATCATCAGTCAGATATCAATGTCCATTCCTTGTATTAATTGACTTATTATTTTGCGTATGATTAAAGATGCTCACTCACCACACTTGTGTAGTGCGTAAGACCTGTTATATTGCACGCCCCCCCCCACCCCCCCCCCCCCCACACACCAGGTTTGTAGTCAGTAATTTAGGGTAACTAGTCCCGGAAGACATTAAAATATATTCCATGAATCATATGTCTACCATCAGATATCAATGTCCATTCATTGCATTAATTGTCTTATTATTCTGCGTATGATTAAATATGCTCACTCACCACACTTAAGTAGTACGTAACACCTGTTATATAGCACAAACTCTGCCCCCACCCCCGCTCCAGTTTGTTGTCAGTAATCTAGTGTAACTAGTAACATTAAAATATATTCCATGAATCATATGTCTACAATCAGATATCAAAGTCTGTTCCTTGCATTTATTGTCTTAATTACATGATTAATGATGCTCACTCACCACACGTGAGTAGTATGTGACACCTGCTATAATCCAGGACCTCCCTCCCCCAGTTTATTGTCAGTTATCTCGTGTGACTAGTAACGGGGAATACTGAAATATGTTCCATGAATCTTATGTCTCCCATCAAATATCATGGTCCATTTGTTCCATTCGTTGTCTTATTATTTCGTATTTGATTTGAGATGCTCACTAACGATACATGAGTAGCACGTTACACCTTTTGTACTCACAGAAAATACTAAAATATATTCCATGAATCATATGTCTAACATCAAGTATCAGGGTTCGTTCCTTGCATTTGTTGTCACTAGTAGGCATTTGATTGGAGATTCCCGCTATCAGTACTTGATTATTTTTTTTTTACAACTCCTATATTTCACACAATACATGCCCAGTTTGTTGTCAATAATCTAGCGCTTTCAGTGATGGGGCACCTTAAAATATACTCCTTAAATCATATGTTTTCGATCAAATGTCGCGGTCCATTCCTTCCATTAATTATCTTATTATTTCGCATTTGATTAGAGATGCTCACTATTTCACACAAACATCCCCGGTTTCTTGTCAGTTATCTGGAGTAACTCGTCACGGAAGACATTAAAATATATTCCATGAATCATATGTCTACCATCAGATATCAATGTCCGTTCCTTGTATTAATTGACTTATTATTTTGCGTACGATTAAAGATGCTCACTCACCACACTTGAGTTGTCCGTATCACCCGTCAAATTGCACCCCCACCACTCCCCGCCATCCCAGTTTGTTGTCAGTAATCTACCGTAACTAGTCACGGGGGACATTAAAATATATTCCATGAATCATAGGTATACCGTCAGATTTCAAAGTGATTTCCTTGTATTTATTGTCTTAATTACGCATGATTAATGATGCTCACACACCACACTTGAGTAGTATGTGACACCTGTTATATTTCACAAAACACACCCCCAGTTTGTTGTCAGAAATCTCGTGTAACTAGTCACGGGAGACATGTTCCGTGAATCATGTCTCCCATCAAACATCACGGTCCATGTGTTCTATTCGTTGTCTTATTATTTGGTATTTGATTAGAGATACTCACTAACGACACATGAGTAGCACGTAACACTTTTTGTATTTCACAACATACATTCTGTTTTTTGTCAATAACCAAGTGTAACTAGTCACGGAAGGCACTAAAATATATTCCATAATAATATGTGCAACATCAAGTATCAGGGTTCATTGTTTGTATTCATTATCATTGCTAGGCATTTGATTAGAGCTGCTCGCTATCAGTACTTGATTATTGCGTTACACCTCCTATATTTCACAAAATACATGTCCAGTGTGCTGTCAATAACCTAGTGTTTTTAGTCATAGGACACCGTAAAATATACTATTTAAATCATATATCTACCATCAAATATCACGGTCCATTCCTTCCATAAATTGTCTTATTATTTCGCATTTGATTAGAGATGCTCACCAACCGTACTTGAGTAGAACGAAAAACCTGTAATATTTAACACAGTACATTTCCAGTTTGGTTTCAGTAATGCAGTGTACACAGTCACGGAAGATATTAAAAGATATTTCGTAAAATTTTATGTCTATCAACAAATATCAGAATCCGATCATTGCGTTCATTGTCTCATTATTTAGCATTTGATTAGGGATGCTCACGAACCGCACGCACAGAGTCGTTCGTAACACGTGTTTTATTTCACATAAAATATTCCCAGTTCGTTGCCAGTAACCTGGTGTAACAAGTCACGAAAGACATTAAAATTTATTCCGTAAATAATATGTCCACAATCAAATATCAGGGTCTGATACTTGCATTCGTTGTCTTATTATTCGACATTTCATTGGAGGATAGAGGTTCTCACTAACATCTTTTGATTAGTACATTACACCTCTTATGTTTTACAAAATCTATCCCCAGTTTATTGTCGGTAAACTAGTGTTACTAGTCATTGGGGACATTAAAATATATTCCATAAATCGTATGTATACTATCAAATATCACGGTCCGATCGTTGCACTCGTCGTCTTATTATTTGGCGTGATTAAAGATGCTACTAAACCGCATTGAGTCGCACATAACATATGTAGTGTTTCACAAAATACATCCCTAGTTTGTTGCCAGTAACCTGGTGCATCGAGTCACGGAAGACATTAATATTTATTCCATAAATAATATGTCCACCATCATATATCAGGGTCCGATCCATGTATTCATTGTCTTATTATTTGACATTTGCTTAGAGATGCTCACTAACCACACTTGATCAATGTGTAATATTTCACAATATGCATCCCCAGTCTGTTGAAAGAAATCTAGAGTAACTAGTCACGGGAGACATTAAAATATATACCATGAATCATATGTCTACCAGCAGATATCAAAGTCAATTCGTTGCATTAATTGTCTTATTATTTTTATATGATTAAAGATGCTCACTCACGACAGTAATACGTAACACTGTTATAGTGCTCCCCCACACACAGCCCTAGTTTGCTGCCCGCAATCTCTTGTAACTAGTCACGGATTACATTGAATATATTCCATGAATCATATGTCTACCATCAAATATCAAAGTCCATTCCTTGCATCTATTGTCTCAATTCCATATGATTAGTGGTGCTCACGCACCCCCACTTGAGTAACACGTAACACCTGTTATATTTCACAAAACAAATCCCCAGCTTGTCGTCAGTAATCTCGTGTAACTAGTCACGGGAGACATTCAAATACATAGCTGAATCATATGTCTCCCATCAAATATCCATTTGTTTCATTCATTGTCTTATTATCCGGTATTTGATTACAGATGACCGCTAACGACACTTAAGTAGCACGTAACACCTTTTGTATTTCACAACATACATTCCCATTGTTTGTCAGTAATCAAGTGTAACTAGTCACGGAAGACAAAAAATATATTCCATAAATAATATATCCAACATCAAGTATCAGGGTTAATTCCTTGCATTGGATGTCATTACTAGGCATTTCATTAGATTTCACTTGATTATTTTTTACAACCCCTTTATTTCACAAAATACATGCGCAGTTTGTTGTCAATAATGTTGTGGCTTTGGCGATGGGACATCTTAAAATATACTTCTCAAATCACATGTCTTCGATCAAATGTCGCCGTCCATTCTTTCCAGCAATTTCGCATTTAATTAGAGATGCTCACTAACCGTACTTGATTAAAACGTAACACCTGTAATATTGAACACAATACATCCCCAGTTTGTTTTCAGTAATGTGGTGTACACAGTCACGGAAGATATTAAAACATATTCTATAAATTTTATGTCTATCATCAAATATCACAGTCCGATCATTGCCTTCATTGTCTTATTATTTGGCATTTGATTAGAAATGCCCACGAACTACACAGAGTCGTACGTAACACATGTTATGTTTCACAAAATACATCCCCAGTTCGTTTCCAGGAACCTGGTGTAACGAGTCACAAAAGACATTAAAATTTATTCCATAAATAATATGTCCACCCTCAAATATCAGGTCCAATCCTTGCATTCGATGTCGTATTATTTACCATTTCATTAGAAGTGCTTACTACCCTCCCTTGATTAGTACGTAACACGTCTTATGTTTCACAAAATATATCCCCCGTTTGTTGTCGGTAATCTAGTGTTACTAGTCATGAGGGTCATTAAAATAAATTGCATAAATCATATTTTTACCATCAATTATCACGGTCCGATCGTTGCACACGATGTCTTATATATTTAGCATTTGATTAGAAATGGCGATAAACCGCACCGAGTCGTCCGTAACATCTGTTATGTTTCATTAAATGAATACCCAGTGTGTTGCCAGTACCCTGGTGTAACAATTCACGGAAGATATTAAAATTTATTCCATAAATAATATGTCCACTATCCAATATCAGGGTCCGATCCTTGCATTCGTTTCCTATTATTTGGCATTTGGTTAGAGATGCTCACTAACAACACTTGATTAGTGAGTAAAACTTCTTATTTTTCACAAAATACATGCCCAGTTTGTTGTGAGTAATCGTGTTTAACTAGTCACGGGAGACATTGATATATTTTCTATGAATCATATGTCTACCATTAGATATCAAAGTCCATTCCTTGCATTAATTGTCTTATCATTTGGCATATGTTTAAAGATCCCCATTCACCACACTTGAGTAGTACGTAATACCTGTTATGTTTCATGAAACACACCACTAGTTTGTTGTCAGTAATCTACTGTGACTAGTCACGGGAGAAATTAAAATATATTCCATAAATCACATGTGTACCATCAAATACCAAAGTCCATTCCTGGCATTAATTCTCTTATTTGGCATATGATTAAAGATGCTTTCTCATCACACTTGAGTAGTACTTAGCACCTGTTATATTTCACAAAACACACCTCCAGTTTGTTGTCAGTGATCTAGTGTAAGTTGTCACGAGAGACATTAAAATCATATGTCTACCATCAAATATCAGGTTCCCATCCTTGCATTCCTTGTCCTATTATCGATTAGAGATGCTCACTCATCGCACTTGATTAGAACACAACACCTCTGATCAATCACGAAATACATCACCAGTTTGGTTATTATTAACCAAGTGTAACTTGTCACGGAGGACATAAAATATATTCCATAAATCATATGTCTAGGATCAAATGATACGGGCCGATCCTTGCATTCGTTGTCTTATTATTTGTCATTTGATTCGAGATGCAGATGAGTCGTACGTAACACCTGTTATATTTCACAGTGTACATCCCCAGTTTGTTGTAAGTAACGTGGTGCTTTGAGGCACGGAAGACACTAAAATTTATTCCATAAATAGTATGCCCACTATCCAATATCAGGGTCCGATGTTTGAATTCGATGTGATTTTTATTTGGTATTTGATTAGAGGGACTCACCAACCGCCTGTGATTAGTATGTAACACCTCTTATATTTCAAAAAATATATCCCAAGTTTGTTTACATGTGAGAAGTACGCAACACCTGTCATATTTCACAAAACACACCTTCAGTTTATTGCCAGCAACCTAGTCTAACCAGTCACGACAGTAATTAAAATATAGTCCATAAATCCAATGTCTACCATCGAATATCGCGGCCCGATTGTTGCATTCGTTGCCTTATTATTTGGTATTTGATTTGAGATGCCCACGAATCGCACTGAGTCGTACGTAATACCTGTTATATTTCACGAAATACATCCCCAGTTAGTTGCTAGTACCATGGTATAAGGGTCACGGAAGACATTAAAATGTATTCCATAGATAAGTCCACCTTCAAATATCAGGGTCCGATCATGCATTCGTTGTCTTTTTATTTGACAGTTGATTAGAGATGCTCACTAACCGCACTTCATTGGCATGTAACACCTCTCATGTTTTACAAAATGTATCCCCAGTTTGTTGTCGGTAATCTCGTGTTATTAGTCATGGGGGCCATTGAAATGTATTCCATAAATCATATGTCTACCATCAAATATCACGGTCCAATCGTTGCATTCGTTGTCTTATTATTTGGCATTTGATTAGAGATGCTCACTAACCGCACTTCATTGGCATGTAACACTTCTTATGTTTTAAAAAATATATCCCCACTTTGTTGTCGGTAATCTCGTGTTGTTAGTCATGGGGGCCATTGAAATGTATTCCATAAATCATATGTCTACCATCAAATATCGCGGTCCAATCGTTGCATTCATTGTCTTATTATTTGGCATTTGTTTAAAGATACTAACGAACCACCCTCGATTACTACGTAACACCTCTTAAATTTCACAAAATATATCCCCAGTTTCCTATCAGGAATCAAGTGTAACTACTCACTGGGGACATTAAAATTTATTCCAAAAATCCTATGTCTACTATCAAATATCACGATCCGATCGATGCATTCATTGTCTTTTTATTTGGCATTTGATTACAGATGCTGAGCAACCGTACTGAGTCGTACAAGCACCTGTTATGTTTTACAAAATAATACCCAGTTTGTTGCCAGTAACCTGGAGTAACGAGTCAAAAGAAGATATTAAAATTTATTCCTTAAATAATCTGTCATCCAAAAAATATCACGGTCCGGTCGTTGCATTCGAAGTCCTATTATTTTGCATTTTATTAGAGATGCTCACTATCCATCCTTGACTGAAATGTAACATATCCCCAGAGTATTGCCAGTAATCTAGTGTTACTAGTCACGGGAGACATTAAAATATATTCCATGAATGATATGTCTGTCATCAGAAATCAAAGTCCATTTCTTACATTAATTGTCCTTTATTTTGCATATGATTAAAGATGCTCACTCACCAAACTTGAATAGTACGTAACAACTGGTATATTGCAACCCCCCCCCCCCCCCCCCCCCTGTTTGTTGTCAGTAATCTTGTGTAACTAGACACGGGGGACATTAAAATATGTTCCATAAACATTGTGCAACGAGCTACAGAAGCCATTAAAATTTATTCCATGAATCATATGTCTACCATCAGATTTCAAAGTCCATTCCTTGCACTTATTTGTTAATTGCATATGATTAATGGTGCTCACTCACCCAACATGAGTAATACGTAAGACCTGTTATATTTCACAGAACGCATCCCCAGTTTGTCGTCAGTAATCCCGTGTGACTAATCACGGGAGACATTAAAATACATTCCATGAATCATATGTCTCCCACCAAATATCAAGGTCCATTTGTTCCATTCGTTGTATTAATTATTATTTGGTATTTGATTAGAGATGCTCACTACCGACACTTTTGTATTTCACAAGACACATTCTCGGTTTTTTTGTCAGCAACCAAGTGTAACAATTTGCCGAAAACACTAAAATATTTTCCATAATTAATACCCAACATCAAGTATCAGGGTTCATTCCTTGCATCCGTTGTCATTACATAATAATAATAATAATAATAATAATAATAATAATAATAATAATAATAATAATAATAATAACACTTTGGCCAGCCGCTGATTTGTCGCGGTTCTCGGACGAGAAGGCCATGGTTACCCCTGTACTCCCAACTGCCTCCCTATTCCCACGCTTCTCCTCTCCTCCCAACACTCGGAGACGAACTGCTTGATGATATCCCTTGTCCCATTCCTCCCAATCTCTCCGATTAGCATATTAACCCTCTCCTTAGAGTCTCCCCCTACCCACATGTCCTTCATTCTCCAATCCCACTTCCCCATTATACTCCCAGTGAATCTCATTCTTTTAGACTGATACTTCGGGCATTCTAGAAGAAAGTGTTCCAGGGTCTCCACCATGTCCAAGTTACACATCTGGCACTCCCTTTCACCGTCTTCCCCAATTTTTTCCCACAGCTCCAGGGATCGCGACCTCAGCTTGAACATCAGTGACCCCCCAAAGGTGCCATCAAGGTACTCTTCAAAACCAGGCTTCTCTTTATCACGCAGGCCACCCAAAGACCTCTTTGATTTGACCTCTCTTGCCAATTACGGTTACAATCCTCCATGACCGTTTCTCTGACTATTTTTTTACCCTGGTTTGCCCCAACCTCCAGGTACAAGGCATTTGATTCGAGATGCTCGCTATCAGTACTTGATTATTTCGTTACACCTCCGATATTTCACAATATTCACGTCCAGTTTGTTGTCAATAATCTCGTGTTATAGTGATGGGACACCTTAAAATATACACCTTGAATCATTTTTCTACCATCAAATATCACTGTCCTTTCCTCCGTTAATTGTCTTACTATTTGGCATTTGATTGGAGATGCTCACTAACCGCACTTGCATAGAACGTAACACCTGTTATATTTAACACAATACATCCGCAATTTTAATCGGTAATCTAGTGTACGTAGCCACGGAAGATATTAAAACATATTCCATGAATCTTATTTCCACTATCAAATATCATGGTCCAATCAATGCATTCGTTGTCTTATTTGTTTGGCATTTGATTATAGATTCTCATCAACTTCACTGAGTCGTACGTAACACCTGTTATATTTCACAAAATACATTCACAGTTAGCTGCCAGTCACGGAAGATATTAAAATTTATTTTATAAATAATATGTCTACCATCCAATATTAGGCTCCGATCCTTGCATTCATTGTCTTATTATTTGGCATTTGATTAGAGATGCTCACCAACCAGACTTGAATAGTGTGTAACAGCTCTTATATTCCACAAATTATATCCCCAGTTTGTTGTCAGTAATCTAGTGTAATTATTCACGGGAGTCATTAAAAGATATCCCATGCATCATATGTCTACCATCACATATCAATATCCATTCTTTGCATTAATTGTCTTATTATTTTGCGTATGATTAAAGATGCTCACTAACTACACAAGAGTAGTACGTAACACCTGTTATATTGCAAAGGCTCCTCACCCCCAGTTTGTTATCGGAAATCTAGTGTAACAAGTCACGGGAGACATCAAAATATATTCCACGAATCATATCTCTACCATCAGATATCAATGTCCATTCCTTGCATTAATTGTCTTACTATTATGCATATGATTAAAGATGCCCACTCACCACGCTTGAGTAATATGTAACACCTTCATATTGAACAACCACCACCCCCCTCCCCGCCCCAGTTTGTTGTCAGAAATCTATTGTAACTAGTCATGGGGGACATTAAAATATATTACATGAATCATATCTCTACCATCAGATATCAAAGTTCGTTCCTTGCATTTACTGTCTTAATTACATAAGATTAATGATGCTCACTCACAACACTTGTGTACTATTTGACACCTGCTATATTTCACAAAACACCCCACCCCCACCCCATGGCCCATGTTCGTTGCCAGTAATCGTGTAGCTAGTCACGGGAGACATTGAAATATGTTCCATGAATCATATGTCTCTCATCATAAATCACGCTCCATTTGTTCCATTTTGTGTTTTATTATTTGGTAGTTGATTAGAGATGCTCACTAACGACACATGAGTAGCACGTAGCACCTTTTGTATTTCACAACATACATTCCCAGTTTTTTATCAGTAACCAAGTGTAACTAGTGACGGAAGGCACTAAAATATATTCCATCAATATTATGTCCAAGATCAAGTATCAGGGTTCATTCCTTGTGTCTGTTGTCATTACTTGACATTTGACTAGATATGCTCGCTATCAGTACTTGATTATTGTGTTGCACCTACGATATTTCATAAAATACATGGCCGATTTGTTATCAATAATCTAGTGTTTTTAGTGACGGGACACCTTAAAATATACTCCTTAAATCATATGTCGACCATCATATATCACGGTCGATTCCTTCCGTTAATCGTCCTATTATTTGGCATTTGATTGGAGATTCTCGCGAACCACACTGAGTCGCACGTAACACATGTTATATTTCACAAAATACATCCCCAATTAGCTGCCAGTAACGTGGTATAAGAGTCACGGAAGAAATTAAAATTTATTTAATAATAACATGTCTACCATCAAATATCAGGGTCCGATCCTTGCATTCGTAGTATTATTTGGCATTTGATTAGAGATGCTCACCAACCACACTTGATTAGTGTGTAACAGCTCTTATATTTAGCAAACTATATCCCCAGTTTACTTTAAACAATATTTATTTCAAGAATATATAATAAAAATTGTTACATACATTGATGTGGATTCGGCAGGAAACTAAAAGCCATTACTAATATCCCCAGTTTGTTGTCAGTAATCTAGTGTAACTAATCACGGGCGACATTAAAACATATTCCACGCATCATATGTCTATCATCACATATCAATGTCCATTTCTTGCATTAATTGTCTTATTATTTTGCGTATGATTAAAGATGCTCACTCACTACACAAGCGAGGCACGTAACACGAGATAGATTGCACAAGCTCTCCACCCCAGTTTGTTGTACGTAATATAGTTTGACAAGTCACGGGAGACATTAAAATATATTCCACGAATCATATCTCTACCATCAGATATAAATGTCCATTCCTTGCATTAAATGTCTCATTATTATGCATATGATTAAAGATGCCTTCTCACCTCGCTTGAGTAGTACGTAACACCTGTTATATTGACCCCCCCCCCCCCCAACCCCCTCGCACCAGTTTGTTGTCAGTAATCTTTTGTAACTAGTCATGGGAGACATTAAAATATATTCCTTGAATCATATCTCTACCATCAGATATCAAAGTTCGTTCCTTGCATTTATTGTCTTAATTACATACGATTAATGATGCTCTCTCACGACACTTGACTAGTATATGACACCTGCAATATTTCACAAAACACCCCACCCCCACCCCATCCACCAAGTTTGTTGTCAGTAATCTCGTGTAACTAGTCACGGGGGACATTGAAATATGTTCCATGAATCATATGTCTCTCATCAAATATCACGCTTCATTTGTTCCATCTGTTGTATTATTATTTGGTATTTGATTAGAGATGATCACTAGCGACACATGAGTAGCACGTAACACCTTTTGTCTTTCACAACATACATTCCCAGTTTTTTTGTTAGTGACCAAGTGTAACTTGTGACGGAGGAAACTAAAATATATTCCATAATTAATATGTCCAACATCAAGTATCAGGGTTCATTCTCTGCATCCGTTGTCTTTACTTGGCATTTCATTAGAGATTCTCGCTATCAGTCCTTGATTATTTTTTACGACTCCTATATTTCACAAAATACATGCCCCATTTGTTGTCAATAATCTAGCGTTTTTAGTGATGGGACACCTTAAAATATACTCCTTAAATCATATGCCTTCAATCAAATCTCGCGGTCCATTCCTTCCATTAATTAGCATATTACTTCGCATTTGATTAGAGATGCTCACTATTTCACACAAACATCCCCAGTTTCTTGTCCGTAACCTCGTGTAATTAGTCACGGGAGATATTAAAATCTGTTCCATGTGTCATATGTCTATCATCAGTCAGATATCAATGTCCATTCCTTGTATTAATTGACTTATTATTTTGCGTATGATTAAAGATGCTCACTCACCACACTTGTGTAGTGCGTAAGACCTGTTATATTGCACAAACTCTGCCCCCACCCCCGCTCCAGTTTGTTGTCAGTAATCTAGTGTAACTAGTAACATTAAAATATATTCCATGAATCATATGTCTAACATCAAGTATCAGGGTTCGTTCCTTGCATTTGTTGTCACTAGTAGTCATTTGATTGGAGATTCCCGCTATCAGTACTTGATTTTTTTTTTTTTACAACTCCTATATTTCACACAATACATGCCCAGTTTGTTGTCAATAATCTAGTGCTTTCAGTGATGGGGCACCTTAAAATATACTCCTTAAATCATATGTTTTCGATCAAATGTCGCGGTCCATTCCTTCCATTAATTATCTTATTATTTCGAAATTTGATTAGAGATGCTCACTATTTCACACAAACATCCCCGGTTTCTTGTCAGTTATCTGGAGTAACTCGTCACGGAAGACATTAAAATATATTCCATGAATCATATGTCTACCATCAGATATCAATGTCCGTTCCTTGTATTAATTGACTTATTATTTTGCGTACGATTAAAGATGCTCACTCACCACACTTGAGTTGTCCGTATCACCCGTCAAATTGCACCCCCACCACTCCCCGCCATCCCAGTTTGTTGTCAGTAATCTACCGTAACTAGTCACGGGGGACATTAAAATATATTCCATGAATCATAGGTATACCATCAGATTTCAAAGTGTGTTCCTTGCATTTATTGTCTTAATTACGCATGATTAATGATGCTCACACACCACACTTGAGTAGTATGTGACACCTGTTATATTTCACAAAACACACCCCCAGTTTGTTGTCAGAAATCTCGTGTAACTAGTCACGGGAGACATGTTCCGTGAATCATGTCTCCCATCAAACATCACGGTCCATGTGTTCTATTCGTTGTCTTATTATTTGGTATTTGATTAGAGATACTCACTAACGACACAAGTAGCACGTAACTCTTTTTGTATTTCACAACATACATTCCCAGTTTTTTGTCAATAACCAAGTGTAACTAGTCACGGAAGGCACTAAAATATATTCCATAATAATATGTGCAACATCAAGTATCAGGAGGGTTCATTGTTTGTATTCATTGTCATTGCTAGGCATTTGATTAGAGATGCTCGCTATCAGTACTTGATTATTGCGTTACACCTCCTATATTTCAGAAAATACATGTCCAGTGTGCTGTCAATAACCTAGTGTTTTTAGTCATAGGACACCGTAAAATATACTATTTAAATCATATATCTACCATCAAATATCACGGTCCATTCCTTCCATAAATTGTCTTATTATTTCGCATTTGATTAGAGATGCTCACCAACCTTACTTGAGTAGAACGTAAAACCTGTAATATTTAACACAGTACATTTCCAGTTTGGTTTCAGTAATGCAGTGTACACAGTCACGGAAGATATTAAAAGAGATTTCGTAAAATTTTATGTCTATCAACAAATATCAGAGTCCGATCATTGCGTTCATTGTCTCATTATTTAGCATTTGATTAGGGATGCTCACGAACCGCACGCACAGAGTCGTTCGTAACACGTGTTTTATTTCACATAAAATATTCCCAGTTCGTTGCCAGTAACCTGGTGTAACAAGTCACGAAAGACATTAAAATTTATTCCGTAAATAATATGTCCACAATCAAATATCAGGGTCTGATACTTGCATTCGTTGTCTTATTATTCGACATTTCATTGGAGGACAGAGGTTCTCACTAACATCTTTTGATTAGTACATTACACCTCCTATGTTTCACAAAATCTATCCCCAGTTTATTGTCGGTAAACTAGTGTTACTAGTCATTGGGGACATTAAAATATATTCCATAAATCGTATGTATACTATCAAATATCACGGTCCGATCGTTGCACTCGTCGTCTTATTATTTGGCATGATCAAAGATGCTACTAAACCGCATTGAGTCGCACATAACACATGTAGTGTTTCACAAAATACATCCCTAGTTTGTTGCCAGTAACCTGGTGCATCGAGTCACGGAAGACATTAATATTTATTCCATAAATAATATGTCCACCATCATATATCAGGGTCCGATCCATGTATTCATTGTCTTATTATTTGACATTTGCTTAGAGATGCTCACTAACCACACTTGATCAATGTGTAACATCTCTTATATTTCACAATATGCATCCCCAGTCTGTTGAAAGAAATCTGGAGTAACTAGTCACGGGAGACATTAAAATACATTCCATGAATCATATGTCTACCAGCAGATATCAAAGTCAATTCGTTGCATTAATTGTCTTATTATTTTTATATGATTAAAGATGCTCACTCACGACAGTAGTACGTAACACTGTTATAGTGCTCCCCCACACACAGCCCTAGTTTGCTGCCCGCAATCTCTTGTAACTAGTCACGGATTACATTGAATATATTCCATGAATCATATGTCTACCATCAAATATCAAAGTCCATTCCTTGCATCTATTGTCTCAATTCCATATGATTAGTGGTGCTCACGCACCCCCACTTGAGTAACACGTAACACCTGTTATATTTCACAAAACAAATCCCCAGCTTGTCGTCAGTAATCTCGTGTAACTAGTCACGGGAGACATTCTAATACATAGCTGAATCATATGTCTCCCATCAAATATCCATTTGTTTCATTCATTGTCTTATTATCCGGTATTTGATTAGAGATGACCGCTAACGACACTTAAGTAGCACGTAACACCTTTTGTATTTCACAACATACATTCCCATTGTTTGTCAGTAATCAAGTGTAACTAGTCACGGAAGACAAAAAATATATTCCATAAATAATATATCCAACATCAAGTATCAGGGTTAATTCCTTGCATTGGATGTCATTACTAGGCATTTCATTAGATTTCACTTGATTATTTTTTACAACCCCTTTATTTCACAAAATACATGCGTAGTTTGTTGTCAATAATGTTGTGTCTTTGGCGATGGGACATCTTAAAATATACTTCTCAAATCACATGTCTTCGATCAAATGTCGCCGTCCATTCTTTCCAGTAATTTCGCATTTAATTAGAGATGCTCACTAACCGTACTTGATTAAAACGTAATACCTGTAATATTGAACACAATACATCCCCAGTTTGTTTTCAGTAATGTGGTGTACACAGTCACGGAAGATATTAAAACATATTCTATAAATTTTATGTATATCATCAAATATCACAGTCCGATCATTGCCTTCATTGTCTTATTATTTGGCATTTGATTAGAAATGCCCACGAACTACACAGAGTCGTACGTAACACATGTTATGTTTCACAAAATACATCCCCAGTTCGTTTCCAGGAACCTGGTGTAACGAGTCACAAAAGACATTAAAATTTATTCCATAAATAATATGTCCACCCTCAAATATCAGGTCCAATCCTTGCATTCGATGTCGTATTATTTACCATTTCATAAGAAGTGCTTACTACCTTCTCTTGATTAGTACGTAACACGTCTTATGTTTCACAAAATATATCCCCCGTTTGTTGTCGGTAATCTAGTGTTACTAGTCATGAGGGACATTAAAATAAATTCCATAAATCATATTTTTACCATCAATTATCACGGTCCGATCGTTGCACACGATGTCTTATATATTTAGCATTTGATTAGAAATGGCGATAAACCGCACTGAGTCGTCCGTAACATCTGTTATGCTTCATTAAATGAATACCCAGTGTGTTGCCAGTACCCTGGTGTAACAATTCACGGAAGATATTAAAATTTATTCCATAAATAATATGTCCACTATCCAATATCAGGGTCCGATCCTTGCATTCGTTTCCTATTATTTGGCATTTGGTTAGAGATGCTCACTAACCACACTTGATTAGTGAGTAAAACTTCTTATTTTTCACAAAATACATGCCCAGTTTGTTGTGAGTAATCGTGTTTAACTAGTCACGGGAGACATTGATATATTTTCTATGAATCATATGTCTACCATTAGATATCAAAGTCCATTCCTTGCATTAATTGTCTTATCATTTGGCATATGTTTAAAGATCCCCATTCACCACACTTGAGTAGTACGTAATACCTGTTATGTTTCATGAAACACACCACTGGTTTGTTGTCAGTAATCTACTGTGACTAGTCACGGGAGAAATTAAAATATATTCCATAAATCACATGTGTACCATCAAATACCAAAGTCCATTCCTGGCATTAATTCTCTTATTTGGCATATGATTAAAGATGCTTTCTCATCACACTTGAGTAGTACTTAGCACCTGTTATATTTCACAAAACACACCTCCAGTTTGTTGTCAGTGATCTAGTGTAAGTTGTCACGAGAGACATTAAAATCATATGTCTACCATCAAATATCAGGTTCCCATCCTTGCATTCCTTGTCCTATTATCGATTAGAGATGCTCACTCATCGCACTTGATTAGAACACAACACCTCTGATCTATCACGAAATACATCACCAGTTTGGTTATTATTAACCAAGTGTAACTTGTCACGGAGGACATAAAATATATTCCATAAATCATATGTCTAGGATCAAATGATACGGGCCGATCCTTGCATTCGTTGTCTTATTATTTGTCATTTGATTCGAGATGCAGATGAGTCGTACGTAACACCTGTTATATTTCACAGTGTACATCCCCAGTTTGTTGTAAGTAACGTGGTGCATCGAGGCACGGAAGACACTAAAATTTATTCCATAAATAGTATGCCCACTATCCAATATCAGGGTCCGATGTTTGACTTCGATGTGATTTTTATTTGGTATTTGATTAGAGGGACTCACCAACCGCCTGTGATTAGTATGTAACACCTCTTATATTTCAAAAAATATATCCCAAGTTTGTTTACATGTGAGAAGTACGCAGCACCTGTCATATTTCACAAAACACACCTTCAGTTTATTGCCAGCAACCTAGTCTAACCAGTCACGACAGTAATTAAAATATAGTCCATAAATCCAATGTCTACCATCGAATATCGCGGCCCGATTGTTGCTTTCGTTGCCTTATTATTTGGTATTTGATTTGAGATGCCCACGAATCGCACTGAGTCGTACGTAATACCTGTTATATTTCACGAAATACATCCCCAGTTAGTTGCTAGTACCCTGGTATAAGGGTCACGGAAGACATTAAAATGTATTCCATAGATAAGTCCACCTTCAAATATCAGGGTCCGATCATGCATTCGTTGTCTTTTTATTTGACAGTTGATTAGAGATGCTCACTAACCGCACTTCACTGGCATGTAACACCTCTCATGTTTTACAAAATGTATCCCCAGTTTGTTGTCGGTAATCTCGTGTTATTAGTCATGGGGGGCCATTGAAATGTATTCCATAAATCATATGTCTACCATCAAATATCACGGTCCAATCGTTGCATTCGTTGTCTTATTATTTGGCATTTGATTAGAGATGCTCACTAACCGCACTTCATTGGCATGTAACACTTCTTATGTTTTAAAAAATATATCCCCACTTTGTTGTCGGTAATCTCGTGTTGTTAGTCATGGGGGCCATTGAAATGTATTCCATAAATCATATGTCTACCATCAAATATCACGGTCCAATCGTTGCATTCATTGTCTTATTATTTGGCATTTGTTTAGAGATGCTAACGAACCACCCTCGATTACTACGTAACACCTCTTAAATTTCACAAAATATATCCCCAGTTTCCTATCAGGAATCAAGTGTAACTACTCACTGGGGACATTGAAATTTATTCCAAAAATCCTATGTCTACTATCAAATATCACGATCCGATCGATGCATTCATTGCCTTTTTATTTGGCATTTGATTACAGATGCTGAGCAACCGTACTGAGTCGTACAAGCACCTGTTATGTTTTACAAAATAATACTCAGTTTGTTGCCAGTAACCTGGAGTAACGAGTCAAAAGAACATATTAAAATTTATTCCTTAAATAATCTGTCATCCAAAAAATATCACGGTCCGGTCGTTGCATTCGAAGTCCTATTATTTTGCATTTTATTAGAGATGCTCACTATCCATCCTTGACTGAAATGTAACATATCCCCAGAGTATTGCCAGTAATCTAGTGTAACTAGTCACGGGAGACATTAAAATATATTCCATGAATGATATGTCTGTCATCAGAAATCAAAGTCCATTTCTTACATTAATTGTCCTTTATTTTGCATATGATTAAAGATGCTCACTCACCAAACTTGAATAGTACGTAACAACTGGTATATTGCAACCCCCCCCCCCCCCCCCTGTTTGTTGTCAGTAATCTTGTGTAACTAGACACGGGAGACATTAAAATATGTTCCATAAACATTGTGCAACGAGCTACAGAAGCCATTAAAATTTATTCCATGAATCATATGTCTACCATCAGATTTCAAAGTCCATTCCTTGCACTTATTTGTTTATTACATATGATTAATGGTGCTCACTCACTCAACATGAGTAATACGTAAGACCTGTTATATTTCACAAAACGCATCCCCAGTTTGTCGTCAGTAATCCCGTGTGACTAATCACGGGAGACATTAAAATACATTCCATGAATCATATGTCTCCCACCAAATATCAAGGTCCATTTGTTCCATTCGTTGTATTAATTATTATTTGGTATTTGATTAGAGATGCTCACTACCGACACTTTTGTATTTCACAAGACACATTCTCGGTTTTTTTGTCAGCAACCAAGTGTAACAATTTGCCGAAAACACTAAAATATTTTCCATAATTAATACCCAACATCAAGTATCAGGGTTCATTCCTTGCATCCGTTGTCATTACATAATAATAATAATAATAATAATAATAATAATAATAATAATAATAATAATAATAATAATAATAATAACACTTTGGCCAGCCGCTGATTTGTCGCGGTTCTCGGACGAGAAGGCCATGGTTACCCCTGTACTCCCAACTGCCTCCCTATTCCCACGCTTCTCCTCTCCTCCCAGCACTCGGAGACGAACTGCTTGATGATATCCCTTGTCCCATTCCTCCCAATCTCTCCGATTAGCATATTAACCCTCTCCTTAGAGTCTCCCCCTACCCACATGTCCTTCATTCTCCCATCCCACTTCCCCATTATACTCCCAGTGAATCTCATTCTTTTAGACTGATACTTTGGGCATTCTAGAAGAAAGTGTTCCAGGGTCTCCACCATGTCCAGGTTACACATCTGGCACTCCCTTTCACCGTCTTCCCCAATTTTTCCCCTCAGCTCCAGGGATCGCGACCTCAGCTTGAACATCAGTGACCCCCCAAAGGTGCCATCAAGGTACTCTTCAAAACCAGGCTTCTCTTTATCACGCAGGCCACCCAAAGACCTCTTTGATTTGACCTCTCTCGCCAATTACGATTACAATCCTCCATGACCGTTTCTCTGACGATTTTTTTACCCTGGTTTGCCCCAACGTCCAGGTACAAGGCATTTGATTAGAGATGCTCGCTATCAGTACTTGATTATTTCGTTACACCTTCGATATTTCACAATATTCACGTCCAGTTTGTTGTCAATAATCTCGTGTTATAGTGATGGGACACCTTAAAATATACTCCTTGAATCATTTTTCTACCATCAAATATCACTGTCCTTTCCTCCGTTAATTGTCTTACTATTTGACATTTGATTGGAGATGCTCACTAACCGCACTTGAATAGAACGTAACACCTGTAATATTTAACACAATACATCCGCAATTTTAATCGGTAATCTAGTGTACGTAGCCACGGAAGATATTAAAACATATTCCATGAATCTTATTTCCACTATCAAATATCATGGTCCAATCAATGCATTCGTTGTCTTATTTGTTTGGCATTTGATTGTAGATTCTCATCAACTTCACTGAGTCGTACGTAACACCTGTTATATTTCACAAAATACATTCACAGTTAGGTGCCAGTCACGGAAGATATTAAAATTTATTTTATAAATAATATGTCTACCATCCAATATTAGGGTCCGATCCTTGCATTCATTGTCTTATTATTTGGCATTTGATTAGAGATGCTCACCAACCAGACTTGATTAGTGTGTAACAGCTCTTATATTCCACAAATTATATCCCCAGTTTGTTGTCAGTAATCTAGTGTAATTATTCACGGGAGACATTAAAAGATATCCCATGCATCATATGTCTACCATCACATATCAATATCCATTCTTTGCATTAATTGTCTTATTATTTTGCGTATGATTAAAGATGCTCACTAACTACACAAGAGTAGTACGTAACACCTGTTATATTGCAAAGGCTCCTCACCCCCAGTTTGTTATCAGAAATCTAGTGTAACAAGTCACGGGAGACATCAAAATATATTCCACGAATCATATCTCTACCATCAGATATCAATGTCCATTCCTTGCATTAATTGTCTTACTATTATGCATATGATTAAAGATGCCCACTCACCACGCTTGAGTAATATGTAACACCTTCATATTGAACAACCACCACCCCCCTCCCCGCCGCAGTTTGTTGTCAGTAATCTATTGTAACTAGTCATGGTGGACATTAAAATATATTACATGAATCATATCTCTACCATCAGATATCAAAGTTCGTTCCTTGCATTTATTGTCTTAATTACATAAGATTAATGATGCTCACTCACAACACTTGAGTACTATTTGACACCTGCTATATTTCACAAAACACGCCACCCCCACCCCATGGCCCAAGTTCGTTGCCAGTAATCGTGTAGCTAGTCACGGGAGACATTGAAATATGTTCCATGAATCATATGTCTCTCATCATAAATCACGCTCCATTTGTTCCATTTGTTGTATTATTATTTGGTATTTGATTAGAGATGCTCACTAACGACACATGAGTAGCACGTAGCACCTTTTGTATTTCACAACATACATTCCCAGTTTTTTATCAGTAACCAAGTGTAACTAGTGACGGAAGGCACTAAAATATATTCCATCAATATTATGTCCAAGATCAAGTATCAGGGTTCATTCCTTGTGTCTGTTGTCATTACTTGACATTTGACTAGATATGCTCGCTATCAGTACTTGATTATTGTGTTGCACCTACGATATTTCATAAAATACATGGCCGATTTGTTATCAATAATCTAGTGTTTTTAGTGACGGGACACCTTAAAATAAACTCCTTAAAGCATATGTCGACCATCATATATCACGGTCGATTCCTTCCGTTAATCGTCCTATTATTTGGCATTTGATTGGAGATTCTCGTGAACCACACTCAGTCGCACGTAACACATGTTATATTTCACAAAATACATCCCCAATTAGCTGCCAGTAACGTGGTATAAGAGACACGGAAGAAATTAAAATTTATTTAATAATAACATGTCTACCATCAAATATCAGGGTCCGATCCTTGCATTCGTAGTATTATTTGGCATTTGATTAGAGATGCTCACCAACCACACTTGATTAGTGTGTAACAGCTCTTATATTTAGCAAACTATATCCCCAGTTTACTTTAAACAATATTTGTTTCAAGAATATATAATAAAAATTGTTACATACATTGATGTGGATTCGGCAGGAAACTAAAAGCCATTACTAATATCCCCAGTTTGTTGTCAGTAATCTAGTGTAACTAATCACGGGCGACATTAAAACATATTCCACGCATCATAAGTCTATCATCACATATCAATGTCCATTTCTTGCATTAATTGTCTTATTATTTTGCGTATGATTAAAGATGCTCACTCACTACACAAGCGAGGCACGTAACACGAGATAGATTGCACAAGCTCTCCACCCCAGTTTGTTGTACGTAATATAGTTTGACAAGTCACGGGAGATATTAAAATATATTCCACGAATCATATCTCTACCATCACATATAAATGTCCATTCCTTGCATTAAATGTCTCATTATTATGCATATGATTAAAGATGCATTCTCACCTCGCTTGAGTAGTACGTGACACCTGTTATATTGACCCCCCCCCCCCAACCCCCTCGCCCCAGTTTGTTGTCAGTAATCTTTTGTAACTAGTCATGGGAGACATTAAAATATATTCCTTGAATCATATCTCTACCATCAGATATCAAAGTTGGTTCCTTGCATTTATTGTCTTAATTACATACGATTAATGATGCTCTCTCACGACACTTGACTAGTATGTGACACCTGCAATATTTCACAAAACACCCCACCCCCACCCCATCCACCAAGTTTGTTGTCAGTAATCTCGTGTAACTAGTCACGGGGGACATTGAAATATGTTCCACGAATCATATGTCTCTCATCAAATATCACGCTTCATTTGTTCCATCTGTTGTATTATTATTTGGTATTTGATTAGAGATGATCACTAGCGACACATGAGTAGCACGTAACACCTTTTGTCTTTCACAACTTACATTCCCAGTTTTTTTGTTAGTGACCAAGTGTAACTAGTGACGGAGGAAACTAAAATATATTCCATAATTAATATGTCCAACATCAAGTATCAGGGTTCATTCTCTGCATCCGTTGTCTTTACTTGGCATTTCGTTAGAAATTCTCGCTATCAGTCCTTGATTATTTTTTACGAGTCCTATATTTCACAAAATACATGCCCCGTTTGTTGTCAATAATCTAGCGTTTTTTGTGATGGGACACCTTAAAATATACTCCTTAAATCATATGCCTTCGATCAAATGTCGCGGTCCATTCCTTCCATTAATTAGCATATTACTTCGCATTTGATTAGAGATGCTCATTATTTCACACAAACATCCCCAGTTTCTTGTCCGTTACCTCGTGTAACTAGTCACGGGAGATATTAAAATCTGTTCCATGAGTCATATGTCTATCATCAGTCAGATATCAATGTCCATTCCTTGTATTAATTGACTTATTATTTTGCGTATGATTAAAGATGCTCACTCACCACACTTGTGTAGTGCGTAAGACCTGTTACATTGCACCTCCCCCCCCCCCCCCCCGCCACACACACACAAGGTTTGTTGTCAGTAATTTAGGGTAACTAGTCCCGGGAGACATTAAAATATATTCCATGAATCATATGTCTACCATCAGATATCAATGTCCATTCCTTGCATTAATTGTCTTATTATTTTGCGTATGATTAAATATGCTCACTCACCACACTTAAGTAGTACGTAACACCTGTTATATTGCACAAACTCTGCCCCCACCCCCGCTCCCGTTTGTTGTCAGTAATCTAGTGTAACTAGTAACATTAAAATATATTCCATGAATCATATGTCTACAATCAGATATCAAAGTCTGTTCCTAGCATTTATTGTCTTAATTACATGATTAATGATGCTCACTCACCACACGTGAGTAGTATGTGACACCTGCTATAATCCAGGCCCTCCCTCCCCCAGTTTATTGTCAGTTATCTCGTGTGACTAGTAACGGGGAATACTGAAATATGTTCCATGAATCTTATGTCTCCCATCAAATATCATGGTCCATTTGTTCCATTCGTTGTCTTATTATTTCGTATTTGATTTGAGATGCTCACTAACGATACATGAGTAGCACGTAACACCTTTTGTACTCACAGAAAATACTAAAATATATTCCATGAATCATATGTCTAACATCAAGTATCAGGGTTCGTTCCTTGCATTTGTTGTCACTAGTAGGCATTTGATTGGAGATTCCCGCTATCAGTACTTGATTATTTTTTTTTACAACTCCTATATTTCACACAATACATGCCCAGTTTGTTGTCAATAATCTAGTGCTTTCAGTGATGGGGCACCTTAAAATATACTCCTTAAATCATATGTTTTCGATCAAATGTCACGGTCCATTCCTTCCATTAATTATCTTATTATTTCGCATTTGATTAGAGATGCTCACTATTTCACACAAACATCCCCGGTTTCTTGTCAGTTATCTGGAGTAACTAGTCACGGAAGACATTAAAATATATTCCATGAATCATATGTCTACCATCAGATATCAATGTCCGTTCCTTGTATTAATTGACTTATTATTTTGCGTACGATTAAAGATGGTCACTCACCACACTTGAGTTGTCCGTATCACCCGTCAAATTGCACCCCCACCACTCCCCGCCATCCCAGTTTGTTGTCAGTAATCTACCGTAACGAGTCACGGGGGACATTAAAATATATTCCATGCATCATAGGTATACCATCAGATTTCAAAGTGTGTTCCTTGCATTTATTGTCTTGATTACGCATGATTAATGATGCTCACACACCACACTTGAGTAGTATGTGACACCTGTTATATTTCACAAAACACACCCCCAGTTTGTTGTCAGAAATTTCGTGTAACTAGTCACGGGAGACATGTTCCGTGAATCATGTCTCCCATCAAACATCACGGTCCATGTGTTCTATTCGTTGTCTTATTATTTGGTATTTGATTAGAGATACTCACTAACGACACATGAGTAGCACGTAACACTTTTTGTATTTCACAACATACATTCCCAGTTTTTTGTCAATAACCAAGTGTAACTCGTCACGGAAGGCACTAAAATATATTCCATAATAATATGTGCAACATCAAGTATCAGGGTTCATTGTTTGTATTCATTGTCATTGCTAGGCATTTGATTAGAGATGCTCACTATCAGTACTTGATTATTGCGTTACACCTCCTATATTTCACAAAATACATGTCCAGTGTGCTGTCAATAACCTAGTGTTTTTAGTCATAGGACACCGTAAAATATACTCTTTAAATCATATATCTACCATCAAATATCACGGTCCATTCCTTCCATAAATTGTCTTATTATTTCGCATTTGATTAGAGATGCTCACCAACCGTACTTGAGTAGAACGTAACACCTGTAATATTTAACACAGTACATTTCCAGTTTGGTTTCAGTAATGCAGTGTACACAGTCACGGAAGATATTAAAAGATATTTCGTAAAATTTTATGTCTATCAACAAATATCAGAGTCCGATCATTGCGTTCATTGTCTCATTATTTGGCATTTGATTAGGGATGCTCACGAACCGCACGCACAGAGTCGTTCGTAACACATGATTTATTTCACATAAAATATTCCCAGTTCCTTGCCAGTAACCTGGTGTAACAAGTCACGAAAGACATTAAAATTTATTCCGTAAATAATATGTCCACAATCAAATATCAGGATCTGATACTTGCATTCGTTGTCTTATTATTCGACATTTCATTGGAGGACAGAGGTTCTCACTAACATCTTTTGATTAGTACGTTACACCTTTTATGTTTCACAAAATCTATCCCCAGTTCATTGTCGGTAAACTAGTGTTACTAGTCACATGGGACATTAAAATATATTCCATAAATCGTATGTATACTATCAAATATCACGGTCCGATCGTTGCACTCGTCGTCTTATTATTTGGCATGGTTAAAGATGCTGCTAAACCGCATTGAGTCGCACACAACACATGTAGTGTTTCACAAAATACATCCCTAGTTTGTTGCCAGTAACCTGGCGCATCGAGTCACGGAAGACATTAATATTTATTCCATAAATAATATGTCCACCATCATATATCAGGGTCCGATCCATGTATTCATTGTCTTATTATTTGACATTTGCTTAGAGATGCTCACTAACCACACTTGATCAATGTGTAACATCTCTTATATTTCACAACATGCATCCCCGGTCTGTTGAAAGAAATCTAGAGTAACTAGTCACGGGCGACATTGAAATATATTCCATGAATCATATGTCTACCAGCAGATATCAAAGTCAATTCGTTGCATTAATTGTCTTATTATTTTTATATGATGAAAGATGCTCACTCACGACAGTAGTACGTAACACTGTTATAGTGCACCCCCACACGCAGCCCTAGTTTGCTGCCCGCAATCTCTTGTCACTAGTCACGGATTATGTTAAATATATTCCATGAATCATATGTCTACCATCAAATATCAAAGTCCATTCCTTGCATCTATTGTCTCAATTCCATATGATTAATGGTGCTCACGCACCCCCACTTGAGTAACACGTAACACCTGTTATATTTCACAAAACAAATCCCCAGCTTGTCGTCAGTAATCTCGTGTAACTAGTCACGGGAGACATTCAAATACATAGCTGAATCATATGTCTCCCATCAAATATCCATTTGTTTCATTCATTGTCTTATTATTCGGTATTTGATTAGAGATGACCGCTAACGACACTTACGTAGCACGTAACACCTTTTGTATTTCACAACATACATTCCCATTGTTTGTCAGTAATCAAGTGTAACTAGTCACGGAAGACAAAAAATATATTCCATAAATAACATATCCAACATCAAGTATCAGAGTTAATTCCTTGCATTGGATGTCATTACTAGGCATTTCATTAGATTTCACTTGATTATTTTTTACAACCCCTTTATGTGACAAAATACATGCGCAGTTTGTTGTCAATAATGTAGTGGCTTTGGCGATGGGACATCTTAAAATATACTTCTCAAATCACATGTCTTCGATCAAATGTCGCCGTCCATTCTTTCCAGCAATTTCGCATTTAATTAGAGATGCTCACTAACCGTACTTGAGTAAAACGTAACACCTGTAATATTGAACACAATACATCCCCAGTTTGTTTTCAGTAATGTGGTGTACACAGTCACGGAAGATATTAAAACATATTCTATAAATTTTATGTCTATCATCAAATATCACAGTCCGATCATTGCCTTCATTGTCTTATTATTTGGCATTTGATTAGAAATGCCCACGAACTACACAGAGTCGTACGTAACACATGTTACGTTTCACAAAATACATCCCCAGTTCGTTTCCAGGAACCTGGTGTAACGAGACACAAAAGACATTAAAATTTATTCCATAAATAATATGTCCACCCTCAAATATCAGGTCCAATCCTTGCATTCGATGTTGTATTATTTACCATTTCATTAGAAGTGCTTACTACCCTCCCTTGATTAGTACGTAACACGTCTTATGTTTCACAAAATATATCCTCCGTTTGTTGTCGGTAATCTAGTGTTACTAGTCATGAGGGACATTAAAATAAATTCCATAAATCATATTTTTACCATCAATTATCACGGTCCGATCGTTGCACACGATGTCTTATATATTTAGCATTTGATTAGAAATGGCGATAAACCGCACCGAGTCGTCCGTAACATCTGTTATGTTTCATTAAATGAATACCCAGTGTGTTGCCAGTACCCTGGTGTAACAATTCACGGAAGATATTAAAATTTATTCCATAAATAATATGTCCACTATCCAATATCAGGGTCCGATCCTTGCATTTGTTTCCTATTATTTGGCATTTGGTTAGAGATGCTCACTAACCACACTTGATTAGTGAGTAAAACTTCTTATTTTTCACAAAATACATCCCCAGTTTGTTGTGAGTAATCGTGTTTAACTAGTCACGGGAGACATTGATATATTTTCTATGAATCATATGTCTACCATTAGATATCAAAGTCCATTCCTTGCATTAATTGTCTTATCATTTGGCATATGTTTAAAGATCCCCATTCACCACACTTGAGTAGTACGTAATACCTGTTATGTTTCATGAAACACACCACTGGTTTGTTGTCAGTAATCTACTGTAACTAGTCACGGGAGAAATTAAAATATATTCCATAAATCACATGTGTACCATCAAATATCAAAGTCCATTCCTGGCATTAATTCTCTTATTTGGCATATGATTAAAGATGCTTTCTCATCACACTTGAGTAGTACTTAGCACCTGTTATATTTCACAAAACACACCTCCAGTTTGTTGTCAGTGATCTAGTGTAAGTTGTCACGAGAGACATTAAAATCATATGTCTACCATCAAATATCAGGTTCCCATCCTTGCATTCCTTGTCCTATTATCGATTAGAGATGCTCACTCATCGCACTTGATTAGAACACAACACCTCTGATCAATCACGAAATACATCACCAGTTTGGTTATTATTAACCAAGTGTAACTTGTCACGGAGGACATAAAATATATTCCATAAATCATATGTCTAGGATCAAATGATACAGGCCGATCCTTGCATTCGTTGTCTTATTATTTGTCATTTGATTCGAGATGCAGATGAGTCGTACGTAACACCTGTTATATTTCACAGTGTACATCCCCAGTTTGTTGTAAGTAACGTGGTGCATCGAGGCACGGAAAACACTAAAATTTATTCCATAAATAGTATGCCCACTATCCAATATCAGGGTCCGATGTTTGAATTCGATGTTATTTTTATTTGGTATTTGATTAGAGGGACTCACCAACCGCCTGTGATTAGTATGTAACACCTCTTATATTTCAAAAAATATATCCCAAGTTTGTTTACATGTGAGAAGTACGCAACACCTGTCATATTTCACAAAACACACCTTCAGTTTATTGCCAGCAACCTAGTCTAACCAGTCACGACAGTAATTAAAATATAGTCCATAAATCCAATGTCTACCATCGAATATCGCGGCCCGATTGTTGCATTCGTTGCCTTATTATTTGGTATTTGATTTGAGATGCCCACGAATCGCACTGAGTCGTACGCAATACCTGTTATATTTCACGAAATACATCCCCAGTTAGTTGCTAGTACCCTGGTATAAGGGTCACGGAAAACATTAAAATGTATTCCATAGATAAGTCCACCATCAAATATCAGGGTCCGATCATGCATTCGTTGTCTTTTTATTTGACAGTTGATTAGAGATGCTCACTAACCGCACTTCATTGGCATGTAACACTTCTCATGTTTTACAAAATATATCCCCAGTTTGTTGTCGGTATTCTCGTGTTATTAGTCATGGGGGCCATTGAAATGTATTCCATAAATCATATGTCTACCATCAAATATCACGGTCCAATCGTTGCATTCGTTGTCTTATTATTTGGCATTTGATTAGAGATGCTCACTAACCGCACTTCATTGGCAGGTAACACTTCTTATGTTTTAAAAAATATATCCCCACTTTGTTGTCGGTAATCTCGTGTTGTTAGTCATGGGGGCCATTGAAATGTATTCCATAAATCATATGTCTACCATCAAATATCACGGTCCAATCGTTGCATTCATTGTCTTATTATGTGGCATTTGTTTAGAGGTGCTAACGAACCACCCTTGATTACTACGTAACACCTCTTAAATTTCACAAAATATATCCCCAGTTTCCTATCAGGAATCAAGTGTAACTACTCACTGGGGACATTAAAATTTATTCCAAAAATCCTATGTCTACTATCAAATATCACGATCCGATCGATGCATTCATTGTCTTTTTATTTGGCATTTGATTACAGATGCTGAGCAACCGTACTGAGTCGTACAAACACCTGTTATGTTTCACAAAATAATACCCAGTTTGTTGCCAGTAACCTGGAGTAACGAGTCAAAAGAAGATATTAAAATTTATTCCTTAAATAATCTGCCATCCAAAAAATATCACGGTCCGGTCGTTGCATTCGAAGTCCTATTATTTTGCATTTTATTAGAGATGCTCACTATCCATCCTTGACTGAAATGTAACATATCCCCAGAGTATTGCCAGTAATCTAGTGTAACTAGTCACGGGAGACATTAAAATATATTCCATGAATGATATGTCTGTCATCAGAAATCAAAGTCCATTTCTTACATTATTTGTCTTTTATTTTGCATATGATTAAAGATGCTCACTCATCAAACTTGAATAGTACGTAACAACTGTTATATTGCACCCCCCCCCCCCCCCCCCCCCCCCCAGTTTGTTGTCAGTAATCTTGTGTAACTAGACACGGGAGACATTAAAATATGTTCCATAAACATTGTGCAACGGGCTACGGAAGCCATTAAAATTTATTCCATGAATCATATGTCTACCATCAGATTTCAAAGTCCATTCCTTGCACTTATTAGTTAATTACATATGATTAATGGTGATCACTCACCCAACATGAGTAATACGTAAGACCTGTTATATTTCACAAAACGCATCCCCAGTTTGTAGTCAGTAATCGCGTGTGACTAATCACGGGAGACATTAAAATACATTCCATGAATCATATGTCTCCCACCAAATATCAAGGTCCATTTGTTCCATTCGTTGTATTATTATTTGGTATTTGATTAGAGATGCTCACTAACGACACTTTTGTATTTCACAAGACACATTCTCGGTTTTTTTGTCAGCAACCAAGTGTAACAATTTGCCGAAAACACTAAAATATTTTCCATAATTAAAACCCAACATCAAGTATCAGGGTTCATTCCTTGCATCCGTTGTCATTACATAATAATAATAATAATAATAATAATAATAATAATAATAATAATAATAATAACACTTTGGCCAGCCGCTGATTTGTCGCGGTTCTCGGACGAGAAGGCCATGGTTACCCCTGTACTCCCAACTGCCTCCCTATCTCATTCTTTTAGACTGATACTTTGGGCATTCTAGAAGAAAGTGTTCCAGGGGGGTCTCCACCATGTCCAAGTTACACATCTGGCACTCCCTTTCACCGTCTTCCCCAATTTTTCCCCTCAGCTCCAGGGATCGCGACCTCAGCTTGAACAACAGTGACCCCCCAAAGGTGCCATCAAGGTACTCTTCAAAACCAGGCTTCTCTTTATCACGCAGGCCACCCAAAGACCTCTTTGATTTGACCCCACTCGCCAATTACGGTTACAATCCTCCATGACTTTTTCTCTGACGATTTTTTTACCCTGGTTTGCCCCAACGTCCAGGTACAAGGCATTTGATTAGAGATGCTCGCTATCAGTACTTGATTATTTCGTTACACCTCCGATATTTCACAATATTCACGTCCAGTTTGTTGTCAATAATCTCGTGTTATAGTGATGGGACACCTTAAAATATACTCCTTTAATCATTTTTCTACCATCAAATATCACTGTCCTTTCCTCCGTTAATTGTCTTACTATTTGGCATTTGATTGGAGATGCTCACTAACCGCACTTGAATAGAACGTAACACCTGTTATATTTAACACAATACATCCGCAGTTTTAATCGGTAATCTAGTGTACGTAGCCACGGAAGATATTAAAACATATTCCATGAATCTTATTTCCACTATCAAATATCATGGTCCAATCAATGCATTCGTTGTCTTATTTGTTTGGCATTTGATTATAGATTCTCATCAACTTCACTGAGTCGTACGTAACACCTGTTATATTTCACAAAATACATTCACAGTTAGGTGCCAGTCACGGAAGATATTAAAATTTATTTTATAAATAATATGTCTACCATCCAATATTAGGGTCCGATCCTTGCATCCATTGTCTTATTATTTGGCATTTGATTAGAGATGCTCACCAACCAGACTTGATTAGTGTGTAACAGCTCTTATATTCCACAAATTATATCCCCAGTTTGTTGTCAGTAATCTAGTGTAATTATTCACGGGAGACATTAAAAGATATCCCATGCATCATATGTCTGCCATCACATATCAATATCCATTCTTTGCATTAATTGTCTTATTATTTTGCGTATGATTAAGGATGCTCACTAACTACACAAGAGTAGTACGTAACACCTGTTATATTACACAGGCTCCTCACCCCCAGTTTGTTATCAGAAATCTAGTGTAACAAGTCACGGGAGACATCAAAATATATTCCACGAATCATATCTCTACCATCAGATATCAATGTCCATTCCTTGCATTAATTGTCTTACTATTATGCATATGATTAAAGATGCCCACTCACCACGCTTGAGTAATATGTAACACCTTCATATTGAACAACCACCCCCCCCCCCCTCCCCGCCCCAGTTTGTTGTCAGCAATCTATTGTAACTAGTCATGGGGGACATTAAAATATATTACATGAATCATATCTCTACCATCAGATATCAAAGTTCGTTCCTTGCATTTATTGTCTTAATTACATAAGATTAATGATGCTCACTCACAACACTTGTGTACTATTTGACACCTGCTATATTTTACAAAACATCCCACCCCCACCCCATGGCCCAATTTCGTTGCCAGTAATCGTGTAGCTAGTCACGGGAGACATTAAAATATGTTCCATGAATCATATGTCTCTCATCATAAATCACGCTCCATTTGTTCCATTTGTTGTATTATTATTTGGTATTTGATTAGAGATGCTCCCTAACGACACATGAGTAGCACGTAACACCTTTTGTATTTCACAACATACATTCCCAGTTTTTATCAGTAATCAAGTGTAACTAGTGACGGAAGGCACTAAAATTCCATCAATATTATGTCCAAGATCAAGTATCAGGGTTCATTCCTTGTGTCTGTTGTCATTACTTGACATTTGACTAGATATGCTCGCTATCAGTACTTGATTATTGTGTTGCACCTACGATATTTCATAAAATACATGGCCGATTTGTTATCAATAATCTAGTGCTTTTAGTGACGGGACACCTTAAAATATACTCCTTAAATCATATGTCGACCATCATATATCACGGTCGATTCCTTCCGTTAATCGTCCTATTATTTGGCATTTGATTGGAGATTCTCGTGAACCACACTCAGTCGCACGTAACACATGTTATATTTCACAAAATACATCCCCAATTAGCTGCCAGTAACGTGGTATAAGAGTCACGGAAGAAATTAAAATTTATTTAATAATAACATGTCTACCATCAAATATCAGGGTCCGATCCTTGCATTCGTAGTATTATTTGGCATTTGATTAGAGATGCTCACCAACCACACTTGATTAGTGTGTAACAGCTCTTATATTTAGCAAACTATATCCCCAGTTTACTTTAAACAATATTTATTTCAAGAATATATAATAAAAATTGTTACATACATTGATGTGGATTCGGCAGGAAACTAAAAGCCATTACTAATATCCCCAGTTTGTTGTCAGTAATCTAGTGTAACTAATCACGGGCGACATTAAAACATATTCCACGCATCATATGTCTATCATCACATATCAATGTCCATTTCTTGCATTAATTGTCTTATTATTTTGCGTATGATTAAAGATGCTCACTCACTACACAAGCGAGGCACGTAACACGAGATAGATTGCACAAGCTCTCCACCCCAGTTTGTTGTACGTAATATAGTTTGACAAGTCACGGGAGACATTAAAATATATTCCACGAATCATATCTCTACCATCAGATATCAATGTCCATTCCTTGCATTAAATGTCTCATTATTATGCATATGATTAAAGATGCCTTCTCACCTCGCTTGAATAGTACGTAACACCTGTTATATTGACCCCCCCCCCAACCCCCTCGCCCCAGTTTGTTGTCAGTAATCTTTTGTAACTAGTCATGGGAGACATTAAAATATATTCCTTGAATCATATCTCTACCATCAGATATCAAAGTTCGTTCCTTGCATTTATTGTCTTAATTACATACGATTAATGATGCTCTCTCACGACACTTGACTAGTATGTGACACCTGCAATATTTCACAAAACACCCCACCCCCACCCCATCCACCAAGTTTGTTGTCAGTAATCTCGTGTAACTAGTCACGGGGGACATTGAAATATGTCCCATGAATCATATGTCTCTCATCAAATATCACGCTTCATTTGTTCCATCTGTTGTATTATTATTTGGTATTTGATTAGAGATGATCACTAGCGACACATGAGTAGCACGTAACACCTTTTGTCTTTCACAACATACATTCCCAGTTTTTTTGTTAGTGACCAAGTGTAACTTGTGACGGAGGAAACTAAAATATATTCCATAATTAATATGTCCAACATCAAGTATCAGGGTTCATTCTCTGCATTCGTTGTCTTTACTTGGCATTTCATTAGAAATTCTCGCTATCAGTCCTTGATTATTTTTTACGACTCCTATATTTCACAAAATACATGCCCCGTTTGTTGTCAATAATCTAGCGTTCTTAGTGATGGGACACCTTAAAATATACTCCTTAAATCATATGCCTTCGATCAAATGTCGCGGTCCATTCCTTCCATTAATTAGCATATTACTTCGCATTTGATTAGAGATGCTCACTATTTCACACAAACATCCCCAGTTTCTTGTCCGTAACCTCGTGTAACTAGTCACGGGAGATATTAAAATCTGTTCCATGAGTCATATGTCTATCATCAGTCAGATATCAATGTCCATTCCTTGTATTAATTGACTTATTATTTTGCGTATGATTAAAGATGCTCACTCACCACACTTGTGTAGTGCGTAAGACCTGTTATATTGCACCCCCACCCCCACACACTCCAGGTTTGTTGTCAGTAATTTAGGGTAACTAGTCCCGGGAGACATTAAAATATATTCCATGAATCATATGTCTACCATCAGATATCAATGTCCATTCCTTGCATTAATTGTCTTATTATTTTGCGTATGATTAAATATGCTCACTCACCACACTTAAGTAGTACGTAACACCTGTTATATTGTACAAACTCTGCCCCCACCCCCGCTCCCGTTTGTTGTCAGTAATCTAGTGGAACTAGTAACATTAAAATATATTCCATGAATCATATGTCTACAATCAGATATCAAAGTCTGTTCCTTGCATTTATTGTCTTAATTACATGATTAATGATGCTCACTCACCACACGTGAGTAGTATGTGACGCCTGCTATAATCCAGGACCTCCCTCCCCCAGTTTATTGTCAGTTTTCTCGTGTGACTAGTAACGGGGAATACTGAAATATGTTCCATGAATCTTATGTCTCCCATCAAATATCATGGTCCATTTGTTCCATTCGTTGTCTTATTATTTGGTATTTGATTTGAGATGCTCACTAACGATACATGAGTAGCACGTAACACCTTTTGTACTCACAGAAAATACTAAAATATATTCCATGAATCATATGTCTAACATCAAGTATCAGGGTTCGTTCCTTGCATTTGTTGTCACTAGTAGGCATTTGATTGGAGATTCCCGCTATCAGTACTTGATTATTTTTTTTTTACAACTCCTATATTTCACACAATACATGCCCAGTTTGTTGTCAATAATCTAGTGCTTTCAGTGATGGGGCACCTTAAAATATACTCCTTAAATCATATGTTTTCGATTAAATGTCGCGGTCCATTCCTTCCATTAATTATCTTATTATTTCGCATTTGATTAGAGATGCTCACTATTTCACACAAACATCCCCGGTTTCTTGTCAGTTATCTGGAGTAACTAGTCACGGAAGACATTAAAATATATTCCATGAATCATATGTCTACCATCAGATATCAATGTCCGTTCCTTGTATTAATTGACTTATTATTTTGCGTACGATTAAAGATGCTCACTCACCACACTTGAGTTGTCCGTATCACCCGTCAAATTGCACCCCCACCACTCCCCGCCATCCCAGTTTGTTGTCAGTAATCTACCGTAACTAGTCACGGGGGACATTAAAATATATTCCATGAATCATAGGTATACCATCAGATTTCAAAGTGTGTTCCTTGCATTTATTGTCTTAATTACGCATGATTAATGATGCTCACACACCACACTTGAGTAGTATGTGACACCTGTTATATTTCACAAAACACACCCCCAGTTTGTTGTCAGAAATCTCGTGTAACTAGTCACGGGAGACATGTTCCGTGAATCATGTCTCCCATCAAACATCACGGTCCACGTGTTCTATTCGTTGTCTTATTATTTGGTATTTGATTAGAGATACTCACTAACGACACATGAGTAGCACGTAACACATTTTGTATTTCACAACATACATTCCCAGTTTTTTTTTCAACAACCAAGTGTAACTCGTCACGGAAGGCACTAAAATATATTCCATAATAATATGTGCAACATCAAGTATCAGGGTTCATTGTTTGTATTCATTGTCATTGCTAGGCATTTGATTAGAGATGCTCGCTATCAGTACTTGATTATTGCGTTACACCTCCTATATTTCACAAAATACATGTCCAGTGTGCTGTCAATAACCTAGTGTTTTTTGTCATAGGACACCGTAAAATATACTCTTTAAATCATATATCTACCCTCAAATATCACGGTCCATTCCTTCCATAAATTGTCTTATTATTTCGCATTTGATTAGAGATGCTCACCAACCGTACTTGAGTAGAACGTAACACCTGTAATATTTAACACAGTACATTTCCAGTTTGGTTTCAGTAATGCAGTGTACACAGTCACGGAAGATATTAAATGATATTTCGTAAAGTTTTATGTGTATCAACAAATATCAGAGTCCGATCATTGCGTTCATTGTCTCATTATTTGGCATTTGATTAGGGATGCTCACGAACCGCACGCACAGAGTCGTTCGTAATACGTGTTTTATTTCACATAAAATATTCCCAGTTCGTTGCCAGTAACCTGGTGTAACGAGTCACGAAAGACATTAAAATTTATTCCGTAAATAATATGTCCACAATCAAATATCAGGGTCTGATACTTGCATTCGTTGTCTTATTATTCGACATTTCATTGGAGGACAGAGGTTCTCACTAACATCTTTTGATTAGTACATTACACCTCTTATGTTTCACAAAATCTATCCCCAGTTTATTGTCGGAAAACTAGTGTTACTAGTCATTGGAGACATTAAAATATATTCCATAAATCGTATGTATACTATCAAATATCACGGTCCGATCGTTGCACTCGTCGTCCTATTATTTGGCATGATTAAAGATGCTGCTAAACCGCATTGAGTCGCACATAACACATGTAGTGTTTCACAAAATACATCCCTAGTTTGTTGCCAGTAACCTGGTGCATCGAGTCACGGAAGACATTAATATTTATTCCATAAATAATATGTCCACCATCATATATCAGGGTCCGATCCATGTATTCATTGTCCTATTATTTGACATTTGCTTAGAGATGCTCACTAACCACACTTGATCAATGTGTAACATCTCTTATATTTCACAATATGCATCCCCAGTCTGTTGAAGGAAATCTAGAGTAACTAGTCACGGGAGACATTAAAATATATTCCATGAATCATATGTCTACCAGCAGATATCAAAGTCAATTCGTTGCATTAATTGTCTTATTATTTTTATATGATTAAAGGTGCTCACTCACGACAGTAGTACGTAACACTGTTATAGTGCACCCCCACACGCAGCCCTAGTTTGCTGCCCGCAATCTCTTGTCACTAGTCACGGATTATATTAAATATATTCCATGAATCATATGTCTACCATCAAATATCAAAGTCCATTGCTTGCATCTATTGTCTCAATTCCATATGATTAATGGTGCTCACGCACCCCCATTTAAGTAACACGTAACACCTGTTATATTTCACAAAACAAATCCCCAGCTTGTCGTCAGTAATCTCGTGTAACTAGTCACGGGAGACGTTCAAATACATAGCTGAATCATATGTCTCCCATCAAATATCCATTTGTTTCATTCATTGTCTTATTATTCGGTATTTGATTAGAGATGACCGCTAACGACACTTAAGTAGCACGTAACACCTTTTGTATTTCACAACATACATTCCCATTGTTTGTCAGTAATCAAGTGTAACTAGTCACGGAAGACAAAAAATATATTCAATAAATAATATATCCAACATCAAGTATCATGGTTAATTCCTTGCATTGGATGTCATTACTAGGCATTTCATTAGATTTCACTTCATTATTTTTTACAACCCCTTTATTTCACAAAATACATGCGCAGTTTGTTGTCAATAATCTTGTGGCTTTGGCGATGGGACATCTTAAAATATACTCCTCAAACCACATGTCTTCGATCAAATGTCACCGTCCATTCTTTCCAGGAATTTCGCATTTAATTAGAGATGCTCACTAACCGTACTTGAGTAAAACGTAACACCTGTAATATTGAACACAATACATCCCCAGTTTGTTTTCAGTAATGTGGTGTACACAGTCATGGAAGATATTAAAACATATTCTATAAATTTTATGTCTATCATCAAATATCACAGTCCGATCATTGCCTTCATTGTCTTATTATTTGGCATTTGATTAGAAATGCCCACGAACTATACAGAGTCGTACGTAACACATGTTATGTTTCACAAAATACATCCCCAGTTCGTTTCCAGGAACCTGGTGTAACGAGTCACAAAAGACATTAAAATTTATTCCATAAATAATATGTCCACCCTCAAATGTCAGGTCCAATCCTTGCATTCGATGTCGTATTATTTACCATTTCATTAGAAGTGCTTACCTACCCTCCCTTGATTAGTACGTAACACGTCTTATGTTTCACAAAATATATCCCCCGTTTGTTGTCGGTAATCTAGTGTTACTAGTCATGAGGGACATTAAAATAAATTCCATAAATCATATTTTTACCATCAATTATCACGGTCCGATCATTGCACACGATGTCTTATATATTTAGCATTTGATTAGAAATGGCGATGAACCGCACCGAGTCGTCCGTAACATCTGTTATGTTTCATTAAATGAATACCCAGTGTGTTGCCAGTACCCTGGTGTAACAAATCACGGAAGATATTAAAATTTATTCCATAAATAATATGTCCACTATCCAATATCAGGGTCCGATCCTTGCATTCGTTTCCTATTATTTGGCATTTGGTTAGAGATGCTCACTAACCACACTTGATTAGTGAGTAAAACTTCTTATTTTTCACAAAATACATCCCCAGTTTGTTGTGAGTAATCGTGTTTAACTAGTCACGGGAGACATTGATATATTTTCTATGAATCATATGTCTACCATTAGATATCAAAGTCCATTCCTTGCATTAATTGTCTTATCATTTGGCATATGTTTAGAGATCCCCATTCACCACACTTGAGTAGTACGTAATACCTGTTATGTTTCATGAAACACGTCACTAGTTTGTTGTCAGTAATCTACTGTGACTAGTCACGATAGAAATTAAAATATATTCCATAAATCACATGTGTACCATGAAATATCAAAGTCCATTCCTGGCATTAATTCTCTTATTTGGTATATGATTAAAGATGCTTTCTCATCACACTTGAGTAGTACTTAGCACCTGTTATATTTCACAAAACACACCTCCAGTTTGTTGTCAGTGATCTAGTGTAAGTTTTCACGAGAGACATTAAAATCATATGTCTACCACCAAATATCAGGTTCCCATCCTTGCATTCCTTGTCCTATTATCGATTAGAGATGCTCACTCATCGCACTTGATTAGAACACAACACCTCTGATCAATCACGAAATACATCACCAGTTTGGTTATTATTAACCAAGTGTAACTTGTCACGGAGGACATAAAATATATTCCATAAATCATATGTCTAGGATCAAATGATACGGGCCGATCCTTGCATTCGTTGTCTTATTATTTGTCATTTGATTCGAGATGCAGATGAGTCGTACGTAACACCTGTAATATTTCACAGTGTACATCCCCAGTTTGTTGTAAGTAACGTGGTGCATCGAGGCACGGAAGACACTAAAATTTATTCCATAAATAGTATGCCCACTATCCAATATCAGGGTCCGATGTTTGAATTCGATGTTATTTTTATTTGGTATTTGATTAGAGAGACCCACCAACCGCCTGTGATTAGTATGTAACACCTCTTATATTTCAAAAAATATATCCCACGTTTGTTTACATGTGAGAAGTACGCAACACCTGCCATATTTCACAAAACACACCTTCAGTTTATTGCCAGCAATCTAGTCTAACCAGTCACGACAGTAATTAAAATATAGTCCATAAATCCAATGTCTACCATCGAATATCGCGGCCCGATTGTTGCATTCGTTGCCTTATTATTTGGTATTTGATTTGAGATGCCCACGAATGCACTGAGTCGTACGTAATACCTGTTATATTTCACGAAATACATCCCCAGTTAGTTGCTAGTACCCTGGTATAAGGGTCACGGAAGACATTAAAATGTATTCCATAGATAAGTCCACCATCAAATATCAGGGTCCGATCATGCATTCGTTGTCTTTTTATTTGACAGTTGATTAGAGATGCTCACTAACCGCACTTCATTGGCATGTAACACCTCTCATGTTTTACAAAATATATCCCCAGTTTGTTGTCGGTAATCTCGTGTTATTAGTCATGGGGGCCATTGAAATGTATTCCATGAATCATATGTCTACCATCAAATATCACGGTCCAATCGTTGCATTCGTTGTCTTATTATTTGGCATTTGATTAGAGATGCTCACTAACCGCACTTCATTGGCATGTAACACTTCTTATGTTTTACAATATATATCCCCACTTTGTTGTCGGTAATCTCGTGTTGTTAGTCATGGGGCCATTGAAATGTATTCCATAAATCATATGTCTACCATCAAATATCACGGTCCAATCGTTGCATTCATTGTCTTATTATTTGGCATTTGTTTAGAGATGCTAACGAACCACCCTTGATTATTACGTAACACCTCTTAAATTTCACAAAATATATCCCCAGTTTCCTATCAGGAATCAAGTGTAACTACTCACTGGGGACATTAAAATTTATTCCAAAAATCCTATGTCTACTATCAAATATCACGATCCGATCGATGCATTCATTGTCTTTTTATTTGGCATGTGATTACAGATGCTGAGCAACCGTACTGCGTCGTACAAACACCTGTTATGTTTCACAAAATAATACCCAGTTTGTTGCCAGTAACCTGGAGTAACGAGTCAAAAGAAGATATTAAAATTTATTCCTTAAATAATCTGTCATCCAAAAAATATCACGGTCCGATCGTTGCATTCGAAGTCCTATTATTTTGCATTTTATTAGAGATGCTCACTAGCCATCCTTGACTGAAATGTAACATATCCCCAGAGTGTTGCCAGTAATCTAGTGTAACTAGTCACGGGAGACATTGAAATATATTCCATGAATGATATGTCTGTCATCAGAAATCAAAGTCCATTCCTTACATTAATTGTCCTTTATTTTGCATATGATTAAAGATGCTCACTCACCAAACTTGAATAGTACGTAACAACTGTTATATTGCAACCCCCCCCCCCCCCCCTCCCCAGTTTGTTGTCAGTAATCTTGTGTAACTAGACACGGGAGGCATTAAAATATGTTCCATAAACATTGTGCAACGAGCTACGGAAGCCATTAAAATTTTTTCCATGAATCATATGTCTACCATCAGATTTCAAAGTCCATTCCTTGCATTTATTTGTTAATTACATATGATTAATGGTGCTCACTCACCCAACATGAGTAATACGTAAGACCTGTTATATTTCACAAAACGCATCCCCAGTTTGTCGTCAGTAATCGCGTGTGACTAATCACGGGAGACATTAAAATACATTCCATGAATCATATGTCTCCCACCAAATATCAAGGTCCATTTGTTCCTTTCATTGTATTATTATTTGGTATTTGATTAGAGATGCTCACTAAAGACACTTTTGTATTTCACAAGACACATTCTCGGTTTTTTGTCAGCAACCAAGTGTAACAATTCGCCGAAAACACTAAAATATTTTCCATAATTAATACCCAACATCAAGTATCAGGGTTCATTCCTTGCATTCGTTGTCATTACATAATAATAATAATAATAATAACACTTTGGCCAGCCGCTGATTTGTCGCGGTTCTCGGACGAGAAGGCCATGGTACCCCTGTACTCCCAACTGCCTCCCTATTCCCACGCTTCTTCTCTCCTCCCAACACTCGGAGACGAACTGCTTGATGATATCCCTTGTCCCATTCCTCCCAATCTCTCCGATTAGCATATTAACCCTCTCCTTAGAGTCTCCCCCTACCCACATGTCCTTCATTCTCCCATCCCACTTCCCCATTATACTCCCAGTGAATCTCATTCTTTTAGACTGATACTTTGGGCATTCTAGAAGAAAGTGTTCCAGGGTCTCCACCATGTCCAAGTTACACATCTGGCACTCCCTTTCACCGTCTTCCCCAATTTTTCCCCTCAGCTCCAGGGATCGTGACCTCAGCTTGAACAACAGTGACCCCCCAAAGGTGCCATCAAGATACTCTACAAAACCAGGCTTGTCTTTATCACGCAGGCCACCCAAAGACCTCTTTGATTTGACCCCCTCTCGCCAATTACCGTTACAATCCTCCATGACCTTTTCTCTGACGATTTTTTAACCCTGGTTTGCCCCAACGTCCAGGTACAAGGCATTTGATTAGAGATGCTCGCTATCAGTACTTGATTATTTCGTTACACCTTCGATATTTCACAATATTCACGTCCAGTTTGTTGTCAATAATCTCGTGTTATAGTGATGGGACACCTTAAAATATACTCCTTGAATCATTTTTCTACCATCAAATATCACTGTCCTTTCCTCCGTTAATTGTCTTACGATTTGGCATTTGATTGGAGATGCTCACTAACCGCACTTGAATAGAACCTAACACCTGTTATATTTAACACAATACATCCGAAGTTTTAATCGGTAATCTAGTGTAAGTAGCCACGGAAGATATTAAAACATATTCCATGAATCTTATTTCCACTATCAAATATCATGGTCCAATCAATGCATTCGTTGTCTTATTTGTTTGGCATTTGATTATAGATTCTCATCAGCTTCACCGAGTCGTACGTAACACCTGTTATATTTCACAAAATACATTCACAGTTAGCTGCCAGTCACGGAAGATATTAAAATTTATTTTATAAATAATATGTCTACCATCCAATATTAGGGCCCGATCCTTGCATTCATTGTCTTATTATTTGGCATTTGATTAGAGATGCTCACCAACCAGACTTGATTAGTGTGTAACAGCTCTTATATTCCACAAATTATATCCCCAGTTTGTTGTCAGTAACCTAGTGTAATTATTCACGGGAGACATTAAAAGATATCCCATGCATCATATGTCTACCATCACATATCAATATCCATTCTTTGCATTAATTGTCTTATTATTTTGCGTATGATTAAAGATGCTCACTAACTACACAAGAGTAGTACGTAACACCTGTTATATTACACAGGCTCCTCACCCCCCAGTTTGTTATCAGAAATCTAGTGTAACAAGTCACGGGAGACATCAAAATATATTCCACGAATCATATCTCTACCATCAGATATCAATGTCCATTCCTTGCATTAATTGTCTTACTATTATGCATATGATTAAAGATGCCCACTCACCACGCTTGAGTAATATGTAACACCTTCATATTGAACAACCACCACCCCCCTCCCCGCCCCAGTTTGTTGTCAGTAATCTATTGTAACTAGTCATGGGGGACATTAAAATATATTACATGAATCATATCTCTACCATCAGATATCAAAGTTCGTTCCTTGCATTTATTGTCTTAATTAAATAAGATTAATGATGCTCACTCACAACACTTGTGTACTATTTGACACCTGCTATATTTCACAAAACACCCCACCCCCACCCCATGGCCCAAGTTCGTTGTCAGTAATCGTGTAGCTAGTCACGGGAGACATTGAAATATATTCCATGAATCATATGTCTCTCATCATAAATCACGCTCCATTTGTTCCATTTGTTGTATTATTATTTGGTATTTGATTAGAGATGCTCACTAACGACACATGAGTAGCACGTAACACCTTTTGTATTTCACAACATACATTCCCAGTATTTTATCAGTAACCAAGTGTAATTAGTGACGGAAGGCACTAAAATATATTCCATCAATAATATGTCCAAGATCAAGTATCAGGGTTCATTCCTTGTGTCTGTTGTCATTACTTGACATTTGACTAGATATGCTCGCTATCAGTACTTGATTATTGTGTTGCACCTACGATATTTCATAAAATACATGGCCGATTTGTTATCAATAATCTAGTGTTTTTAGTGACGGGACACCTTAAAATATACTCCTTAAATCATATGTCGACCATCATATATCACGGTCGATTCCTTCCGTTAATCGTCCTATTATTTGGCATTTGATTGGAGATTCTCGTGAACCACACTCAGTCGCACGTAACACATGTTATATTTCACAAAATACATCCCCAATTAGCTGCCAGTAACGTGGTATAAGAGTCACGGAAGAAATTAAAATTTATTTAATAATAACATGTCTACCATCAAATATCAGGGTCCGATCCTTGCATTCGTAGTATTATTTGGCATTTGATTAGAGATGCTCACCAACCACACTTGATTAGTGTGTAACAGCTCTTATATTTAGCAAACTATATCCCCAGTTTACTTTAAACAATATTTGTTTCAAGAATATATAATAAAAATTGTTACATACATTGATGTCGATTCGGCAGGAAACTAAAAGCCATTACTAATATGCCCAGTTTGTTGTCAGTAATCTAGTGTAACTAATCACGGGCGACATTAAAACATATTCCACGCATCATATGTCTATCATCACATATCAATGTCCATTTCTTGCATTAATTGTCTTATTATTTTGCGTATGATTAAAGATGCTCACTCACTACACAAGCGAGGCACGCAAAACGAGATAGATTGTACAAGCTCTCCACCCCAGTTTGTTGTACGTAATATAGTTTGACAAGTCACGGGAGACACTAAAATATATTCCACGAATCATATCTCTATCATCAGATATCAATGTCCATTCCTTGCATTAAATGTCTCATTATTATGCATATGATTAAAGATGCATTCTCACCTCGCTTGAGTAGTACGTAACACCTGTTATATTGACCCCCCCCCCCCCCAACCCCCAACCCCCTCGCACCAGTTTGTTGTCAGTAATCTTTTGTAACTAGTCATGGGAGACATTAAAATATATTCCTTGAATCATATCTCTACCATCAGATATCAAAGTTCGTTCCTTGCATTTATTGTCTTAATTACATACGATTAATGATGCTCTCTCACGACACTTGACTAGTATGTGACACCTGCAATATTTCACAAAACACCCCACCCCCACCCCATCCACCAAGTTTGTTGTCAGTAATCTCGTGTAACTAGTCACGGGGGACATTGAAATATGTTCCATGAATCATATGTCTCTCATCAAATATCACGCTTCATTTGTTCCATCTGTTGTATTATTATTTGGTATTTGATTAGAGATGATCACTAACGACACATGAGTAGCACGTGACACCTTTTGTCTTTCACAACATACATTCCCAGTTTTTTTGTTAGTGACCAAGTGTAACAATCAAATGTCGCGGTCCATTCCTTCCATTAATTAGCATATTACTTCGCATTTGATTAGAGATGCTCACTATTTCACACAAACATCCCCAGTTTCCTGTCCGTAACCTCGTGTAACTAGTCACGGGAGATATTAAAATCTGTTCCATGAGTCATATGTCTATCATCAGATATCAATGTCCATTCCTTGTATTAATTGACTTATTATTTTGCGTATGGTTAAAGATGCTCACTCACCACACTTGTGTAGTGCGTAACACCTGTTATATTGCCCCCCCCCCCCCCCACCCCACACACACCAGGTTTGTTGTCAGTAATTTAGGGTAACTAGTCCCGGGAGACATTAAAATATATTCCATGAATCATATGTATACCATCAGATATCAATGTCCATTCCTTTCATTAATTGTCTTATTATTTTGCGTATGATTAAATATGCTCACTCACCACACTTAAGTAGTAGGTAACACCTGTTATATTGCACAAACTCTGCTCCCACCCCCGCTCCAGTTTGTTGTCAGTAATCTAGTGTAACTAGTAACATTAACATATATTCCATGATAGCGGGGGAGGAATTCGTCACATACAGGTGAATTGTGCACTTGGTGATACCTTCTTGAAATTTGGCACACTGTTAGTGTAGGCTATGAGGTTCTCAAAAACGATCGGCTACAAGTTGACACCGACCGGTGGCGACCAGTAGCGGCACAATCCAAAATGGCCGCCAGCGGCTGAAGGGAACCTCCTTTTCGACGGTCTACCGACTATACATCCGATTGTAAGGGCGCGAAAGTGAACTCTGATCCACGCACGTGTTGGAAACAGACGTGGGAGATGATGTAGAATAAAACGAGATTCTCTATACGGACGCATCAATTTCTTGGAACTTGAAAAGAGCGTTGTTTCTCCGGGATCAGCGTCATTCAGGCAAACCTGAATGACGCTGATCCCGGAGAAACAACGCTCTTTATGAAGCAGTCTCTTTGCCATACAATCTCTTGTTTGGCGTAATTCCGCAAGCAATTCTGATTTGTCTGTCGAAATTAATTCGAGAACGCGATTGTTCACAAAAATCATTCACAGAATGAGTGAGAATCCTCTTCGTGTACGGACTAGTACTGACTGGGAACGTTGTTGCTTTTGCCAGCAAGACAGTTCCAAGAAATTGATGCGTCCGTATAGAGAATCTCGTTTTCATGACGCCTATAAAGCTATTGAGGAAGACATAACGCGCTTCCTAGATAATGGCGTTGAGCTTCCATATAATTTGACCATTGATTGTTTGATGAGAGAGAGTGATGAGTGTATGTCGATGTCACTGTTGACGAATAAGGCAATATATCATAAGACATGCCGTGACAGTATTCGGACTCACATCGTACAGCGCGTGCTACACAAGCGAGAGCGAAATGAGGCAGTGGCATCCTGCTCCACGCTGAGTCCTAAAAGAACACGGACAAGTTTTGAATCTGGCTGTGACAGGAAACTGCCCCAGTGTGTTTATTGTCACAAACGCGAAGGTGACAGCAGTGAGCCTATTTGCAGATCAATGTCTGATAACAATAAACTCAAAATTATGGCAAAGGAAGCCGAGAACTGGGTTGTTTTTTCTCGGGTCAATGCAGCATTTGATTCCGCTGCTAGTGATCTTTACTATCACAAAACCTGTTATTGTAAGCTTGCCAATGAAGCACGAGCGGCTAAATCTAAAAAGTCGAAGAACGCCGAACATTCCGCGTCAGGCCTGCCCTATGACCCTCTCGTTATGGCAGAGCTCATAACATTTGTTGAACACAACGATTCCGCGATGAAGCTTGTCGATCTCAAGAATCTGTACAGTCGGAGGTTGAAGCAAGTCGGTTCTGATTGGCTTAGTGAAGAAATACATTCCACTCGATTCAAAGAACATTTGTTGCAGAAATTGGGCGATGGCTGGGACGCCTTCACACAGGGTAGAGATGTGTTTATTTCAAGTAGGTTTCGAGTTGGCTCCTTGTTGTCCGAATCTTTAACTCGTATAGTGTCTGAGGAAGAGGCAAAAAAGATAGTTGATGTGGGTCTTCTTCTGCGTAAACACATACTCATATCTCAAGCTCCTTTCACGGGATCATTTTCATCTTATTGCTTGAGCGAGCCTGTACCCAACTCACTCCTGACTCTTCTTAGAGTTCTACTTGAGGGCACATGTAGTATACAGAACTTAGGCGATGATGAGACTGTTAATGCCAAGACTCGAGTGGCTTGTACTATTTCACAGATGTTGATCAGCAATTCAGCGAAACGCTCCGAACATGCACAAAATGTTCACCAGAGACGTGACAGAGAAACTCCAATGCCTCTTTATGTGGGTTTGAAGTTGCATGCCCATGATCGTATGAAAAATCTTATCAGAGATTTTCATCAAATGGGACTCTCTGTCTCTTATGATCGCGTAATGGATGTTCGCAGGAGTTTCGCGAGAGCTGTTTCACTGCGGTTCAAGAACGAAGGTGTTGTAGTCCCAGCTAACTGCAAACGTAATGTTTTCTCGATAGGAACCACTGATAACATTGATGTATCTGGTAGATCTGATATGCATGGTACGTCCATCACACTCATTGGTCAACTGAGCAGGGACAATGTGGGTACTGATCCCCCACCACTGAGTTTAGATGTTCCAGAAGACACACAAATTGAACTCCCAGACGACTATGCATTTGTTCCTTTCGTTGAAGACTTTGGTGGGGACATCAGGCTTGAATCTCCAGATGAATGTAATGTACGGCCCAATGAATATGCAGATTTGAACGTGGGAGAGAATGACTGGTTGTCTCATGTGTCACAGATCAGCAATAAAGGGAAGGTTGATGGCAGCTGGCAGCTTGATGAAGTCCCTGTGACCTTTTCAGGCTTCTTTTCAAAACATGAAGATCAAGACAATGTCAAACCTCGTGCAGTTATTGGGGTATTCCCTGTTTTCAGTGAGCAGAAAGCGGACTCACTCAGTATGCAGAAGCATGCTATGTATGTGGTCAGGGAAGCTACTGCTTTCGTAAACCCCGGCCAGATACCTGTCATTGAAGGTGACTGTCCGTTGTATGCCAGGCAGAAAAAATGTCAATGGCTGTTCCCAGAGGAGATAGGTGAGGATCGAATGGTGTGTATGATTGGATTCCTGCATCTTGAAATGTGCACCCAAGAAGCTGGTGGTAAGCTTATGGGTGGTTCTGGTTGGGAGCGAATGTTTCACCTCGCAAAGATATTCACACCCGGTGTAGCATCATCCCTACTTGGTGGGAAACATGTCAAGAGGACGCGACAGGCATATCTTCTCACTCTAGCTTGGCTTGAGATCCTCAGAAAGAATGCTTATGAGATTTACTGTCAGCAGACTGGGCCCCATGAGTCATTTGAAATGTGGGAACAGAGGATTCTTTCACAATCTCCAACTGCGCGCTATTGGGGTGAAATCGTTCGGAACTTTCTCTTGACAAGCTGTCAATTCGTTCGGAACCAACGAGTCGGTAACTGGCCTGGTACACTGTGTTCTATCGATGAGTTGTGCAGTTACTTTTTTGCCCTAGGACATACAAATTATTGTCGGTGGGTCCCCGTATTTCTGAGAGACATGTCTCAGCTACCCAGGCGGCATCCTTCAATCCACAACAAATTCATGGAAGGCCATTTTGTGGTCCAGCGTAGTGAGAGGAAGTTCAGTATGATGGGTTTAGATCAGAGCCAAGAACATAGTATCCAACTACTCAAAGAAGACAGTGGTCCAAAAGGTCTCTATGGCCAGGCTGAAGAGAAAGTCGTTATTGAGCTTTCAAGGTCAGAAGTTCTGCGTGTTATAGATGAGTATGAATATGCAAGTTTCCACACAACATCATCAGATAACACGGAACACCCGGAAAGTTCGGTATCAGAGCAGAAAAAATTTCTGAATCAATTGAAATCTCTCCTCGATCTGGTGAATCAGGGACTCATTATCAACCCTTATGATGAAACTAGTGGTCAGCTGGTGACATTAGATACTGGTGAATATATGGACCCCGAAGTTAGTAAGAGTTTACGGTCATTACCCGAAAGGGGCAAGCATTTATATTCCACTTTCTTGAAGGAAAGGCTTGTGGAATGCACCGTACCCCTGAATGATGTTATTCCCAAGGCAAATATATATACCTTCCTTAACCCACCCCCAGCCAACCTGGACAAAGGCCGAGACAAACTCATGTCAAGTAAAGCAACTGCCGCAATAGTTACCCAGATGTTCGTTTCACTGCAAGCCCGGCCTGATTCAAACATGGATGAGTTTTTCATGCACGAGAATGCACGTGATCCGCCAGCATTATCCGATAGAGGTAAGCTACGGAGTGGGACAAAATCTCAAATTCTCAATTGTTTACCAGCTATTCCTGCACAAGGGAAGAATTCAGCAGCTAGACAAGCTTCAGTTGTCATCTTGGATATGCCTGCTGTAGTCCATGTAATCAAACCACAGAAAGCGGATCTGTTTGGAGAATATGCTCGATTGCAATTATTGCCATACATCGAATCTCTGATTAACACGAACACCACAAGGGTTGATGCGATCTATGACTGTTACCCCGAAGGCAGTTTGAAGAATCAGACGCGAGCAAAACGCCTCGGTGAGACAGCAGTTAGGTTGATACGGGTGTCCGAGAACGTCCCTTTACCTAAAGGGAAGAATTGGCAGGCATTCTTGAAAGTTAGTGAGAATAAAGACGAATTTTTCAAGTTCCTGTCTGCTGAACTGCTGAAATTAACATCAACATCCGAGTACCAGTTGTTAACGACATCAGGAGAATATGTACTATGCAATAAGGATGTTAGCTTATGTGACATATCTCCATCGAACCACGAGGAAGCAGACACGCGCATGATGCTTCATCTCAACCATGCAGTCTCACAAGGTCACAAAATAGCTTTTCTTCGCACGGTTGATTCTGATGTCGTCATTCTGTCTTTGCACCATTTCGCAACATTCCGTGACCTTGGACTCAGTGAGCTGTGGATTGGGTTTGGAATTGGAAAGGCATATAAAGATATGCCAATTCATGAGATAGCTTCACAACTTGGACCTGATTACTGTAAGGCCCTGACTTTCTTCCACGCCTTCACAGGTTGTGATGTAACATCCAGCATGCTCGGCATTGGGAAGAAGACAGGATGGAATGCATGGATGAATTTTCCCGCATCAACTGAAATGATGATAGAATTGACTGAGAATCCGCAAGTCTTTTCAGAGGATTCCCCTCATATGCAGCATATCGAAAAACTCACCATACAGATGTACAGTAACAGTTGTGTCAGTACACGTGTCAATGATGCGAGACGGCATATGTTCACACATGGCCTTAAGTCTATGGAAAACATCCCGCCCACCAAAGCAGCTCTGTATCAACATGTAAAAAGGGTAATTCTTGTGTCATCTTTCATTTGGCATCGTGCTCTGCAGAAACACTTATGTGTGCCAGACCCATCACAGTACGGATGGGAGTGGAATCCACGTCTCAATATTCTGGTCCCATTTTGGACTCACCTAGGAGACGCAAGTGCTGCATGTGCACTGATGCTCCACTGTAGTTGTGCCAAGGCCTGCAAGGGCAATTGCAAATGCTTGAAAGCTGGATTAAGGTGCACACCTTTGTGTAAGTGTGAAGGTGGCTGTTGTAACAATATTGAGTAGTATACTGTCATGTTAGGACCAGTCATCTCCTATTCTGGTATTTTTTTTTCCATTTTCGGCCAGTTAACACATGTCATGTTTCTAGTTGAGTTGATTTTGCTAACAAATGTTCATCCCATGTGGCTTGCTACATTGTCCGGGGTATAGGAATACAGTTTTAGATTTCGGAAAATAGTCTGTTATTTACTGCACAAGACGGTGTTAATTCATGCATAGCATGATACAATATCCCCAACTATTTTGCCTCTGTACAACAGTTGATACCTTCGTTCACCCGTGTGTTCATCTATGGTATCCTTGTCTTTCTCTGGCCATAGGCCACATGTGACTAGTCAGTTCCTACTCCATAGCAAATCAACTTGGAAATCCTTCATCTTGTAGCGCACTCATGTCTCAATGAATCCATACCTGAGTTGATCTAATAAATCTAACGTAAGGTATCAAATTGCCATACCGGATCATATTTCGATAAGTTATTCGCTAAAACATTTCGACCACTCATCGACATCAAAGGTCATGTTTTGGCTCCCAGTGGTGGCTATATCTCTATATCCCTGGTAAAGTAGCATACCATGAGGGATGGGCATTAAGTGTCGGCAACATTAATCCTGACTTGGAACACACCACATCTTAACTGGCCGAAAATGAAGAATACTACTTGTAGTCAAAAAATATTCCTGTACCTCGAATGACTGCAAACATACACTCACCCCTTCTAGTCCCATTTTGCCAATGTTCTATACTGGCAAGATAACATTGTATAATTAACAACGGGAACTAATGCATCCCGAGTTCATTCCAGCACTGCCCTTGCTGGCAGACGTGTCGCTATGGTGTTGAGATTGAACCAGAACTCCTCTAGAAATTTGATAGTTTTATTTTCTTAGAAAATAAATCTATCGAAAATGCCGGAAGTTGAGAATAGACTGTCACTTTAATTGGATTATCAAATGTCCAAGTATCCCCACTGCTGCATACTATCGAGTACCCTTGTTCATGTGTTGACAGGAATCTCTCATACCATGTTCATTTGACCATTGCATTCCCGAGAAACATTCAACACTAATTTATCTACGGACGGACGATCATACTGACAGTCAGACACACAGACGCACACATCGACGGAAATTCTGATCCCATTATCCATTAATCTTCCCCCCAACTTGTTCCAAGGGCTTCACTCCATCATTCACATCAATTACAGCACATGTATGGTGTTAGGTTTGGAGCTTCAGTTGTGCGATCGGCGAAAATAGCTTTTTTTCGATCCGCTTGGCGGCCATTTTGGATTTCGCTGCTAGTGGTGGCTAGAGGATGGTGCCAACTTGTAGCCGATCGATTTTGAAATCTCTGATGCCTACCCTTACATCATGCCAAATTTCAGGAAGGTATCACCAAGTGCACAATTCTAGCGAATTCCTCCCCCGCTATGAATCATATGTCTACAATCAGATATCAAAGTCTGTTCCTTGCATTTATTGTCTTAATTACATGATTAATGATGCTCACTCACCACACGTGAGTAGCATGTGACACCTGCTATAATCCAGGACCTCCCTCCCCAAGTTTATTGTCAGTTATCTCCTGTGACTAGTAACGGGGAATACTGAAATATGTTCCATGAATCTTATGTCTCCCATCAAATATCACGGTCCATTTGTTCCATTCGTTGTCTTATTATTTGGTATTTGATTTGAGATGCTCACTAACGATACATGAGTAGCACGTAACACCTTTTGTACTCACAGAAAATACTAAAATATATTCCATGAATCATATGTCTAACATCAAGTATCAGGGTTCGTTCCTTGCATTTGTTGTCACTAGTAGGCATTTGATTGGAGATTCCCGCTATCAGTACTTGATTATTTTTTTTTTACAACTCCTATATTTCACACAATACATGCCCAGTTTGTTGTCAATAATCTAGTGCTTTTAGTGATGGGGCACCTTAAAATATACTCCTTAAATCATATGTTTTCGATCAAATGTCGCGGTCCATTCCTTCCATTAATTATCTTATTATTTCGCATTTGATTAGAGATGCTCACTATTTCACACAAACATCCCCGGTTTCTTGTCAGTTATCTGGAGTAACTAGTCACGGAAGACATTAAAATATATTCCATGAATCATATGTCTACCATCAGATATCAATGTCCGTTCCTTGTATTAATTGACTTATTATTTTGCGTACGATTAAAGATGCTCACTCACCACACTTGAGTTGTCCATTTCACCCGTCAAATTGCACCCCCACCACTCCCCGCCATCCCAGTTTGTTGTCATTAATCTACCGTAACTAGTCACGGGTGACATTAAAATATATTCCATGAATCATAGGTATACCATCAGATTTCAAAGTGTGTTCCTTGCATTTATTGTCTTAATTACGCATGATTAATGATGCTCACACACCACACTTGAGTAGTATGTGACACCTGTTATATTTGACAAATCACACCCCCAGTTTGTTGTCAGAAATCTCGTGTAACTAGTCACGGGAGACATGTTCCGTGAATCATGTCTCCCATCAAACATCACGGTCCATGTGTTCTATTCGTTGTCTTATTATTTGGTATTTGATTAGAGATACTCACTAACGACACATGAGTAGCACGTAACACTTTTTGTATTTCACAACATACATTCGCAGTTTTTTGTCAATAACCAAGTGTAACTAGTCACGGAAAGCACTAAAATATATTCCATAATAATATGTGCAACATCAAGTATCAGGGTTCATTGTTTGTATTCATTGTCATTTCTCGGCATTTGATTAGAGATGCTCGCTATCAGTACTTGATTATTGCGTTACACCTCCTATATTTCACAAAATACATGTCCAGTGTGCTGTCAATAACCTAGTGTTTTTAGTCATAGGACACCGTAAAATATACTCTTTAAATCATATATCTACCATCAAATATCACGGTCCATTCCTTCCATAAATTGTCTTATTATTTCGCATTTGATTAGAGATGCTCACCAACCGTACTTGAGTAGAACGTAACACCTGATTTAACACAGTACATTTCCAGTTTGGTTTCAGTAATGCAGTGTACACAGTCACGGAAGATATTAAAAGATATTTCGTAAAATTTTATGTCTATCAACAAATATCAGAGTCCGATCATTGCGTTCATTGTCTCATTATTTGGCATTTGATTAGGGATGCTCACGAACCGCACGCACAGAGTCGTTCGTAACACGTGTTTTATTTCACATAAAATATTCCCAGTTCGTTGCCAGTAACCTGGTGTAACAAGTCACGAAAGACATTAAAATTTATTCCGTAAATAATATGTCCACAATCAAATATCAGGGTCTGATACTTGCATTCGTTGTCTTATTATTCGACATTTCATTGGAGGACAGAGGTTCTCACTAACATCTTTTGATTAGTACATTACACCTCTTATGTTTCACAAAATCTATCCCCAGTTTATTGTCGGTAAACTAGTGTTACTAGTCATTGGGGACAATAAAATATATTCCATAAATCGTATGTATACTATCAAATATCACGGTCCGATCGTTGCACTCGTCGTCTTATTATTTGGCATGATTAAAGATGCTGCTAAACCGCATTGAGTCGCACATAACACATGTAGTGTTTCACAAAATACATCCCTAGTTTGTTGCCAGTAACCTGGCGCATCGAGTCACGGAAGACATTAATATTTATTCCATAAATAATATGTCCACCATCATATATCAGGGTCCGATCCATGTATTCATTGTCTTATTATTTGACATTTGCTTAGAGATGCTCACTAAACACACTTGATCAATGTGTAACATCTCTTATATTTCACAATATGCATCCCCAGTCTGTTGAAAGAAATCTAGAGTAACTAGTCACGGGAGACATTAAAATACATTCCATGAATCATATGTCTACCAGCAGATATCAAAGTCAATTCGTTGCATTAATTGTCTTATTATTTTTATATGATTAAAGATGCTCACTCACGACAGTAGTACGTAACACTGTTATAGTGCACCCCCACAAACAGCCCTAGTTTGCTGCCCGCAATCTCTTGTAACTAGTCACGGATTACATTAAATATATTCCATGAATCATATGTCTACCATCAAATATCAAAGTCCATTCCTTGCATCTATTGTCTCAATTCCATATGATTAATGGTGCTCACGCACCCCCACTTGAGTAACACGTAACACCTGTTATATTTCACAAAACAAATCCCCAGCTTGTCGTCAGTAATCTCGTGTAACTAGTCACGGGAGACATTCAAATACATTCCATGAATCATATGTCTCCCATCAGATATCCATTTGTTTCATTCATTGTCTTATTATTCGGTATTTGATTAGAGATGACCGCCAACGACACTTAAGTAGCACGTAACACCTTTTGTATTTCACAACATACATTCCCAGTTTTTGTGTCAGTGACCAAGTGTAACTAGTCACGGAAGACACTAAAATATATTCCATAAATAATATATCCAACATCAAGTATCAGGGTTCATTCCTTGCATTCGTTGTCATTACTAGGCATTTGTTTAGAGATTCTCGCTATCAGTACTTGATTATTTCATATGTCAAAATATCACTGCCATTAAATATAAAGGTTTATTCCTTTTATTAATTGTCTAATTATTGGACATTTCATTAAAGACGCTCACTAACATCCCTTGAGTGGAACGTAACACCATTTATATTCAACACAATACATACTCAGTTTGTTTGCTTTCAGAAATCTAGTGTACATCGCCACATGAGACATGAATACATTCCGTAAATCTTATGTTTACCATAAAATATCATGGCCCGATCCTTGCATTCGTTGTTATATTATTTGGCATTAGAATAAAGATGCTCACGAACTGCATTAAATCATACGTAACACCTGTTGTATTTCACAAAGAACATCCCCACTTTGTTGCCAGTAACTTGGTGCAACGAGCCACGGAAGCCATTAAAATTTATTCCATTAATATGTCCACCATCAAATATCAAGGTCTGACCCTTGCATGCGTGGTCCTATTATTTGGCATTTGATTGGCGTTCACTAACTGCACTTGATTAGTGCATAACCCCTCTTATATTTCACAAAATACACCCCTAGTTTATCTTAAGTAATCTATTGTTACTTTTCACGTGAGGCATTAAAATATTCTCCATAAAACATGTCTGTCATCAAATAGCATCTTCTGATTCTTCCGTTCGTTGTCCTATTATTTGTCAATTGATTAGAGATGCTTGCTCATCGCACTTGATTACAGCGTGACACACCTTAAATTTTACAAAATGCCCCTCCATTTTAGTGACAGTAATCAATTATAACTAGTCACAGGAGACATTAAATATATTCCACGAGTGATATGTGTACCATCAGTTATCAAGGTCCATTCCTTGCATTAATTGTCTTATTATTTTGCGTATGATTAAAGATGCTCACTCACCACACTTGAGTAGTCCGTAACACCTGTTATATTGCACAAACTCTCCCTGTTGTCGTCAGTAATCTAGTGTAACTAGTCACGGGAGACATTAAAATATGTTCCATAAATCATATGTCTACCATCAGATATCAAAGTCCATTCCTTGTATTAATTGTCTCATTATTTTGCATGTGATTAAATATGCCCTCTCGCCACATTTGAGTAGTACGTCACACCTGGTATCTTGCAGAGCGCCACCCGCCCCAGTTTGCTGTCAGTAATCTATTGTAACTAGTCACGGCAGACATTACCACAGATGCCATGTATCATATGTCTACCATCAGATATCAAAGTCCATGCCTTGCATTTATTGTCTTTATCACATATGATAAATATTGCTCACTCAACACACTTGAGTAATACGTAACACCTGTTATATTTACTTTAAACAGTATTTATTACAAAAAAGCAAACGATAACAGAGATATATTGCAAACATTAATGTGAATTCGGCAGTAAGCTGAAAGCTTATACAAGGCCGTTTCCACCAACACAAGATCACAAAGATTCGCCGATTGCAATCGCAGGTATGAGTATTAAGTACAAACAGTGTTTATCTGCATTATGAAACCTGTTATATTTCACAAGTTCCCCTCAGTTGGTTGTCAGTAATCTCGTGTGACTAGTCACGGGAGATATTGAAATATGTTCCATGAATCATATGCCTCCCATCAAACATCACGATCCTTTTGTTCCATTGGTTGTATCATTATTTGGTATTTGATTAGAGATGCCCACTAACGACACTTGAGTAGCACGTAACACCTTTTGTATTTCATAACATACATTCCCATTTTTGTCAGTAATCAAGTGTAACTAGTCACGGAAGACACTAAAATATATTTCATAAATGATATATCCAACATGAAGTATCAGGGTTCATTCCTTGCATTCGTTGTCATTACTAGACATTTGATTAAAGATTCTCGCTATCAGTACTCGATTATTTTTAACAACCCCTATATATCACAAAATACAAGCGCAGTTTGTTGTCAATAATGTTGTGTTTTTGGTGATGGGACACCTTAAAATATACTACTCAAATCAAATGTCTTTGATCAAATGTCACCGTCCATTTTTTCCAGCAATTGTCTATTATTTCGCATTTGATTAGAGATGCTCACTAACTGTACTTGAGTAAAACGTAACACCTGTAATATTCAACACAATACATTCCCAGTTTGTTTTCAGTAATGTAGTGTACACAGTCACGGAAGATATTAAAACATATTCTATAAATTTTATGTCTATCATCAAATATCACAGTCCGATCATTGCCTTCATTGTCTCATTATTTGGCATTTGATTTATTTATTTATTTATTTATTTATTGGTGTTTAAGGTCACATACTTATGCACAATAGCTAATCGTGACCGTGACAGTTTTACAGGTGGAGGAAGCCGGAGTACCCGGAGAGAACCACCGAGCAACGAGGAGCATCTGTAAGCTCTTCAACATCGTAACTCTGAACTCTGCACCGCAGCACAGGCAGGGTTAGATTGGTTGAAGACATGCGCACCATCGACGTGCAGTACGCCTCAGTACACAGCATCATCGTGCCCCCATGTAGGCAATCGGGGTGAAGTGTCTTGCCCAAGTACACAACGCGGTTGCCGCAGGTGGGATTCGAACCGAGGACCTCTCGGCTTGCAGCCTGCACCTGGCATTTGATTAGAAATGCCCACGAACCGCACAGAGTCGTATGTAACACATATTATGTTTCACAAAATACATCCCCAGTTCGTTTCAAGGAACCTGGTGTAACGAGTCACAAAAGACATTAAAATTTATTCCATCAATAAAATGTCCACCATCAAATATCAGGGTCCCATACTTGCATTCGATGTTTTATTTGACATTTCGTTGGAAGTGCTTACTAACCTCCCTTGATTAGTACGTAACACGTCTTATGTTTCGCAAAATTTATTCCTTGAATTCGTTGTCATTACTAGGCATTTGATAAGAGGTGCTCGCTATCAGTACTTTATTATTTCGTTACACCTCCTGTATTTCACAAAATACATGACCAGTCTGTTGTCAATAATCTGGTGCTTTTAGAGGTTGGAAACCTTAAAATATACTCCGTAAATCATATGGCTACCATCAAATATCACGGTCCATTCCTTCCATTAATTGTCTTATTATTTGGCATTTGACTGGAGATGCTTACTAACCGCACTTAAGTAGAACGTAACACCTGTTATATTTAATACAATACATCCGCAGTTTGTTCTCAGTAATCTCGTGTACCTAGCCACGGATGATATTAAAACATATTCCATAAATCTTATGTCTACCTTCATGTATCACGGTCCAACCAATGCATTCGCTGTGTTATTTGTTTGGCCTTTGATTAGAGAATCTCATGAACCCCAAAGAGTCGTACGTAACACCTGTAATAATATTTCACAAAATGCATTCACAGTTTGCGGCCAGTAACGTGGTATAAGGGTCACGGAAGAAATTAAAATTTATTTCATAAATAATATGTCCACCATCAAGTATTAGGGTCCGATCCTTGCATTCGTTGTCTTATTATTTGGCATTTGATTAGAGGTGCTCACCAACTACAAGGAGTCGTACGTAATATCTGTTATATTTCACAAAATACATCCCCAGTTTGTTGCCATTAACCTGGTATAAGAGTCGAGGAAGACATTCATTTTTTTGTAAATAATGCGTCAGCCATCAAATATCAGTCCGATCCTTGCATTCGTTGTGTTATTATTTGGCATATGGTTAGAGATGCATGCTACCACATTTGCTTAGTATGTAACACCTCTTATATTTCACAAAATATTTCCCCAGTTTGTTGACAGCAATCTAGTGTTACTAGTCGTGGGGGACATTAAAATATATTCCACCAATCATATGTCTACCATCAAATATCACGGTGATGGCCAAAATCGGGTTGTCCTATTAACAAAAGCTCAAATTCAAAATTTACTATATCTCCAATTTTGGACTCGGAAACATGGCTCGTGACTCTCCGCTTGAGTGAGCGCGTTGAACTCGCTCCAGTGGGGGTCACGAGCTGTGTTTTTGAAGCTGAAAATAAAAATGTCGAGTGGTTAAAGACGTGTTTTTTTGCAACCGCCGTACTCTGTCTACATTGGGCAAGGAGTTAATCCGGGCGACGATGTGAGAGATCGAATACTGACGCTTGTGCAATGTATAAAAAAACTGTTTAAACTAAAAACTAAAGTCTCACATACCTACCACTGACATTGGTAGCTCTTTGTAATCTTGTTCTGGGTGGGAACGGCCTTGTATAAGCTTATAGCTTCCTGCCGAATCCACATCAATGTTTGCAACAATTTGTATTACGTGATGTAGTACTCTTGAAATAAATAATGTTTAAGCTAAATATCACGGTCCGATCTTTCCACTAATTGTCTTATTGTTTGGCATTTAATTAGAGATGCTCACTAACCGCACTTGTGTAGAGCGTAACACCTGTTATATTTAAAACAATATATCCCCACTTTGTTGTCAGTAATCAAGGGAGACATTAAAATATATTACATGAACCATAGGTCTACCATCACATATCACATTCAGATCCTTGCATGCGTTGGCCTATTATCTGGCATTCCATTAGACATGATCACTCATCGTACTGATAAAGAGTGTAACACCTCTTAAATTTCACAAAATACATCCCCAGTTTGTTGTCATTAACCTAGTCACTGGAAATATTAAAACATTCAATAAATCTTATGTTTATTTTGTAAATAATGTGTCCACCATCAAATATTAGGGTCCGATCCTTGAATTCTTTGTGTTATTATTTGGCATTTGATTAGGGATGCTCACTACCACACTTGATTAGTATGTGACACTTCTTATATTTCACAAAATATGTCCCCAGTTTGTTGCCAGTAATCTCGTGTTACTAGTAATGGGTGACATTAAACCGCACTGAGCCACGTAAGACATTAAAATATACTCCATAAATCAAATGCGTACCGTCAAAAATCAAAGTCCATTCCTTGCATTAATTGTCTTATTATTTGGCATATGATTAAAGATGCTCACTCACCATACTTGAGTAGTACTAACACCTGTTATATTTCACAAAACACATCTCCAGTTAGTTGTACACATCTCCAGTTTGTTGTCGGTAATCTAGTGTAACTTGTCAAGGGAGAAATTGAAGTATATTCCATTAATCATATGTGTACCATGGAATATCTTGAGTAATTCGTAACACCTGTTACATTTCACAACACGCACCACACCTAGTTTTGTTGGAAGTCTAGTGTAACTAGTCACGAGAGGCATTAAAAATATTCCATGAATCATAGGTCTACCATCAAATATCACGGTCCATTTGTTCCATTCGTTCTCTTATTATTTGGTATTTAATTGGAGATGCTCACTAACGACACTTGAGTAGTATGTAACACCTTTTGTATTTCACAACATACACTCCCAGTTACTTTTCAACATCAAATATCAGGGATCATTCCTTGTATTCGTTGTCTTTGTACTAGGCATTTGATTAGAGGTGCTCGCGAATAGTACTTGATTATTTCGTTACACCTCCTATATTTCACAAAATACTTTTCCAGTTTGTTGTAAGTAATCTAGTGTTTTTAGTCATGGGAGACATTAAACTATTCGCCTTAAACCATATGCCTACCACCATTCCTTCCATTCATTGTCTTTTTATTTGGCAATTGATTGGAGATGCTCACTAACCGCACTTGAGTAGAGCGTAACACCTGTTTTTTTTAAAACAATACATCCCCAGTTTGTTGTCAGTAATCTAGTGTAACTAGCCACGGGAGACATTAAAATATATTACATGAACCATAGGTCTACCATCACATATCACATTCCAATCCCTGCATGCGTTGGCCTATTATATGGCATTTGATTAGACATGGTCACTCATCGCACTAACAAGAGTTTAACGCCTCTTAAATTTCACGACATTCATCCCCAGTTTGTTGTCATTAACCTAGTGTAACTAGTCTCGGTGACATAAAAATATATTCCATAAGTTATATATCTACCTCCAAATATTAAGGTCCATTCCTTTAATTGTCTTATTATTTGGCATGTGATTAAAGATGGTCACTCACCACACTTGAGTAGTATGTAATACCTGTTATGTTTCACAAAAAAACACTCGCAGTTTGTTGCCAGTAACCTAGTGTAATGAGTCACGAGAGTAACTAAAATATAGTCCATAAATCTTATGTCTACGATTGGATATCACGGTCCGATCCTTGCATTCGTTGCCTTATTATTTGGTATTTGATTCGAGATGCTCACGAACCTCACTGAGTCGTACGTAACAGCTGTAATGTTTTATAAAATACACCCCAAATTTGTTGCCAGTAATCTAGTGTCAATAGTCATGGGGGTGGGGGTATTAAAATATATTCCATAAATCACATGTCTACCACATAATATCACGGTTCAAACCTTGCATTCGTTGTCTTGTCATTTGACATTTGATTAGAGATTCAGAAGGACCGCATTGGGTCGCACGTAACAGCTGTAATGTTTCACAAAATTCATCCCCAATTCATTGCCAGTAACCTGGTGCAAGGAGTCACGGAAGACAATAAAATTTATTCCATAAATGATATGTCCACCATTAAATATCAGGGCCGGCTATTTGCATTCGATGTCTTATTATTTGGCATTTGATTAGAAAATTCTCACTAACCGAACTTGATTAGTGTGCAACACCTCTTATATTTCACAAAATACATACCCAATTTGTTGTCAGTAATCTAGTTTTTTTCAATCAAGACCGACCTTAAAATGAACATCTTAAAACATGTCTACCATCAAATATCATGATTCATTCCTTCCATTAATTATTATTTGGCAGTTGATTGGAGATCCTCAGACTGGCCAGCCGCACTTGAGTAGAACCTAACATATGCTATATTTAACAGAAAGATCCCCATGTTGCTTGCACTAGTTTAGTGTAGCTTGTCACGAGAGATATTAGAACATTTCATAAATCTTATGTCTACTATCAAATATCTCGGTCCGATCCTTGCATTTGTTTTCTTTTTATTTGGCATCTAATTAAAGATGCCTACTCACTGCACTTGAGTAGTACGTAACACATGTTATATTTCACAACACACACACCCAGTGTGTTGTCAGTAAACTAGTCTAACTAGTCACGGGAGACATTAAAATATATTACATAAATCATGTCTACCATCAAATATCACGTTCTGATCCTTGCATTCGTGGGTATTTGATTAGACATGGCCACTCATCGCACTTGATTAGAACGTAACACCTTTTATATTTCATGAAATACATTCCCAGGTTTTCGTCATTAACCTAGTGTAACTAGTCACGGAGGAGATAAAAATATATTCTATAAATCATATGTCTAACTCAAAATATCAGGGCCCATTCCTTGTATTATTTCTTATTATTTGGCATATCATTAAATATGATTACTCACCACACTCGAGTAGTACGTAACACCTGTTATATTTCACAAAATACATCCCCAGTTTCTTGGCAGTAACCTTGTGTACCTAGTCACGATAGTAATTAAAATATAGTCCGTAAATCTTATGTCTACCATCAAATATCGCTGGCCGACCGCTGGCTTATCATTTGGAGTTTGATTGAGATGCTCATGAATAGCACTGAGTCATACGTGATACCTGTTATATTTCACGAAATACATCCCAAGTTTGTTGCCAGTAACCTGGTATAAGGGTCACGGAAGAAATTAAAATTTATTCCGTAGATATGTCCGCCAGCAAATATCAGGGTCCGATCATGCATTCGTTGTGCGCACGCACCCTCATATTTCGTAGAGTTAACAATGGTTATGCATGTATATGTACGAGCGAGGAGGCAGTTAAAATTTGACCCAATTTTGACTGGGAGGGTCAGTTTATTGTATCACAATGGTAGGTATATAAAAAAATATAATTTGGTAGAAAACTATAATTTTCGCTGCAACCTACCATTGTGATACAATATGCCGAATGAACAATAGGAGGTGGATCGTACATGTATGTGCTGGACATGGTAAAAACGGGAAGAGTTTTCTAAACTGGTAGTGTAAACCCCAACTGTCTATGATAGATAAGCAGGTGCAAGTATTCAGCTAAGACATATTATGAATTTTCACTAGAATATGTAGATGAATAACAAGATAATAGTATAATGGTTGTGAGTGATAGAACATAATCTTATACCAACAAAAGTAGAGATAATAGTATATCGATAACAAGTTACTTAGTTAATAAGATAATAAGTTACTTAATACTCTATCGAAATGACAACCCCCCCACCCCCAAAGATAACATATGATACGTATGTACCAGTGTTATCCTGCTACAATAAGGTAGATCTACCCACCACATGTGCGTAGAAGCAAATCTCTAGTAAAAAGGTTAGTTCTACACAACTTAATTCAAAAGCCATCAAAAGGGAAAGTAACTTGGATGTACCCTGAGAAACAAATCATAGTAGTTACTGCATAGGATGAAAACATAAAAACGCCCGATATTAAGTCGATGGAGACTAAGTAACTATCTTACCACAAAGTCTAGCACAGCCTAGGGTACAGAGCCACGAGCAATCGCAGTTGCGGAGCGAACGCCACCACCATGCCTAGACCCTGGAACACTTCCTTCTAGAATGCCCAAAGTATCAGTCTAAAAGAATGAGATTCACTGGAAGTATAATGGGGAAGTGGGATGGGAGAATGAAGGACATGTGGTTAGGGGGAGACTCAAAGGAGAGGGTTAATGTGCTAATCGGAGAGATTGGGAAGAATGGGGCAAGGGATGTCATCAAGCAGTTCGTCTCCGAATGTTGGGAGGAGAGGAGAAGCGTGGGAACAGGGAGGCAGTTGGGAGTTCAGGGGTAACCAAGGCCTTCTCGTCCGAGAACCGCGACAAATCAGCGGCTGGCCAAAGTGTTATTATTATTATTATGTTGGGTGCCACACACTCAAAAACCGTCCAGTGATGGTCTAGGTAGATTAGTTGTTTTACGATCTGAAAAATTATAAACATACTTGCAAAGACAAATACAGTAAGACAACAACAAGGAGGATATAAATGTGTCTATCAATTATGGTGGATAAAGGTAGATTGTGCAGTAACCAAGGACGTAATGCATAGAGGTCGCCGGACTTTTCCTGTAGGTTCCTAGGATAAACGAGAAGGTAATTCTATTCCTCCAATAGGCTGCTTGCATCGAATCAGGGATAGACACAGAGTTTGCATACGCCCTTTAAGAAGCCAGGGTCCTAACATCATGAACGGAGATGTTATGGTAATTCGATCTGTTGTAGTAAGACGCTGAAAGATAATCTAATAGCAGATTGAATTCAACGAGAACACGAGTGCGAAGAAAAATCCTTCCTGTTATGAACAAGAGAAAGGAAAAATCTCTTTCTGCCTTTTCTGGCGAACTAAGTACAGTCAACATGCATCCTGATTGCTCTGACTGGACAGAATAGAGGTCTAACGTTTGCATGTTCTTCTGGAGGTAAAGCTCTGATAACCATAAGAGTTCTTCAAGAAAGTATCCGATAGCTTAGCACGATATCCTGGGTAGTGATAGGCTGACGACCTTTAGAATCAAACAGGTAGACATAAAAGTTGGCAATATGAGCAATGAATGGATTCCTGAAGTTGACATTGTTCTCTTGACAACAGCGAACGAACACTGACCCCCTTAGCATAATAGGCTAATCCAGTGGAGCAACGTCTTTGCGCAGAAAGGCACTCCGCTGCTCTTCTTGAAACAACCTCTACGTTGAGACTAGACCTGAAAAGGACAGGTGTGAAGGTGTTGCAGACTCACGTCCTGATGAAATCTCCTGGAATGACCTAGGAGGAGATCGTCGCGTAGAGGAAGAAGAAAAGATCGACTAAAGAAGTGGTCTGGGTTGATTGATCCAGGCATCCAAGCAGTTAGTAGAACAATCAGAACGATACTGCATTGCAGCAATGCGATGACAAGAATATGATGAGAACGCAGTGTACAATGGTGTCGATGGAAAGGCGTAGCCTCAGTTGAATGACATTGCGTAGACGTAAAGGCATTTAAATGTGGACAAGGAGAAACGAACGTGATAGTAAGTTGGTGGTTCAGACTTGTCACGAACAGATCAAAGCGAGGAGTGTCCCACCTAAGACAGATTGTCCGGAATACTTGTCCATTCAGAGACCAATCTGTCAGAACAAAACTGCCTTGGTGGGAAACAGAATCGGCTAACACGTTGAGGCGACCTGGGATGTGTTTGACTGTAATCCTGTGCCAGTACAGTAACTTCTTTGTAAGATGGTACATCAGAAAAGAATGAGTCCCTCCTTGTTGCGAATATACGACATCACGAGTGAAGTTGGTCGACGGAAGGAGAATGACCCAGTGCCTCAAAAACCAGAAGGATCGCAAACATCTCCCTCTGGTAGATGCTTAGGACTGCTTGAACCTCTATCCAGATGCCATGTAATAGGGAGTGTGGAGGATTCAGAGTCCCCCCCCCCCCCCCGATCGCTGACATCTGCTGTCAGAATGCGATTGGGAAAGGGTGAGTCCAGGGATACCCCTGATGTCAGCCAGGGCAGATCGGGCCAAACTAAAGTTTGGCTGAATATCGACTCAAAAAGAGGAGGAAACTGATATTCGTCCCCAGTGTTTGAGCATATAAAGCTGCAAAGGGTAAAGTAAGAGTCTGCTCGACAGAATAATATGTGACACGGAAACGCACAGGCTAATGGGGCGAAGAAAAAACTCTCGCCGTGACTCAGGAGAGCGAAAAAATGAACATTAGCTATCGGGAGAGGAATCTTGACAAGAATCTAGTTGGCTAATAAACTAGATGAATAGATAGGCGTGATGGAGTGGGGTTCGATTTCTCCCAGTTCGACTGAAGGCCAGTCGCCCAGGTGTGCCGAAGACGTGATTGATGAATGGGTTAGATGATAGTCTGTAACTGTATTCATCAGTCTGGTGAACGCCCAAGGTGAAAAATTAAAACCGAAAAGCATAGCTTTGAACTGGTAGTCAATCCCTCGGGACAAGAACCTCAGATACTTCCGGGATGCTGTATCAAAAGGAATGTTCAAATTAGGCGTCCTGGAGGTCCATGATGGAATACAGTAGTTCTCCTGGAATAAGCACCTGAAGGATCTGAAAGAATCCATGCTGAATTCAGAGCATAAATGGAAAGATTCAGAAGAAAACTGGTCTAAAATAAAATGACTATTCTTCTTCGACACAAGAAAGAGTCGGCTGTAAAACCCTGGCTCGCTTCCAACTGAAGAGTGGCTTTCCTTGTATTTAAGAAAGCTGCTCTTGGGAATCTGTGGGAATATTGGTCTAGAAGGGGTGACAAATCAGTTGTTGGATACTCCGAAGAAGTGACGAAAAGGCCTTTTGAGACACCTGAAGAATCTCGATGTCTGAAGAATATACATCCACAGACTAATGATAAGTCGAATCCGACAATTCCAAGGAAGCGAGTCGAGTTGGAGAAAATAACTTTCCACCTCGACGAAGTCTGGAAGATGAAAAAAACCTTACTACCTCTTCTAATGAAGCCTCAACCACCTCGAGGCGCAAAAAGACACTTAGGTTGAGCCGGAGACCTACTGGCGGGAGAATTCCTAACAGACTTCCTGTAAAAGGATACATCCTGCCTCTCGATGAGCTTCGTCCACTATAACTGATCGAAAACGAGTCGATGTCTCATAAGGAACTGATGTAGTGAGTGCTAAGCACTTCGTACCGGATACCGGAAAATGATGGTCCGGTTTCTTCATAGAATGCTCATCATGTATACACTCCAAAGCTATCAATGGAACGTCGAGAGACATAGGCACAGTGAATTAAACGAAGCTGCATCATCGTCCAACGGAAACGCAGAATGTGCACTGGCGTCTCCAGAATAATCATAAAGCTGATACCTTCAAACATAAGGTAAAAACGAAGCTAGCTCACTGGAAAACAGGAATTCGAACAGCCTACACAGAAAGCTTACAGATAAGCTAACGGAACGATTGCTCAATAAAGTAGATGGAAGAGGACTTGGACCAGCCTCTGACGAAAGAAAGGAATCAGAATGAATGGTAAGTCGCTCAATAAACTGTTTTAGTAAGAGCAGGAAGGCTATCGAACTCCCAAGATCCGAAACGTGCTGATAAATTCCAGAGAGCTCCATAGACTCGAAGGACGAGATGACTACTCGTCTGTATAATAGTCATCGTGGTAAACATCATCCAAATAAAATAAGGATCATCAACATAGAATTGCTCATCTTCGCCATAAAAGAATCTATTCTGCAAATGACAAGGCGTGGCAAATCTGCGTGGAGGATATTGCTTCTCATGAATCTGACGTTCCTCGGAGATAGAATAAAGTGCAAATTCCACTTATGGAATCACCGAATCCTGAGGGGCTGATAGACGCAACAATTATGATCCTGATCACCATGGATGAAGTTATGGAGAAGTTCATCAGAACGCAGACTGGAGTTCCCATGAGAAGTACAATTCTGGTTGTCGGAAGTGGATGACTGAAATGTTGAAGTATGTACCAGATAATATATGGAGTGGTGAGAAGGAAGCCGTACTACATCTCGAAGAGACATGGAGATTCGTGCAGACGAATGTCTGTCTTCACTGAAGAATTATTTATGTATTTATTGGTGTTTAAGGTCACACACTTATGCACAATGGCTAATCGTGACCGTGACAGTTTTATGGGCGAAGGAAGCTGGAGTACCCGGAGAGAACCACCGAGCATCGACGAGCAACTGTCAGCTCCTCAACATTCTAACTCTGTTCAAGCTCCGCTCTCGAGAAGGGTTACAGCGGTTGAAGACATGTGCACCATCGACGTGCGATATGCCTCAGTACACGGCGTCATCGTGCCCCCATGTAAGCAACCGGGATAAAGTGCCTTGCCCAAGGACACAACGCGGGTCAACCCAGACAGGGATTGAACTTGGGACCTTTAGCATAGAAGTCCAACAGTCTACCACTGAGCCACCGCGCTCCCTCACTGAAGAATACTCTGACGACAAAGACCGTTCGGGTCAAAAGAAAGACTTGCTTCAAAAAGTAAAGTCTGAATGTGAAGGCCTTGCAGAATCCCGAAAATGTTGTCTACGGAAGTCCCAAGGAGAATATCGATAAAACAGAGTACGATTTCTTTCTTCTTGAGTAACTTCCGATTGAAAGGAAGGCAAAGACAAACCGGCAGAAATCCTGGATCCAACTAACAGATGTTTAGGTTTATAAGAATCGGAAGAAGGGTCTCCCGATGTGACTTCCGAATGTGCAGGTGCACAAATGAAGTCACTTCCGGAAGGCTGGAGCTATAAGCAGGACCGGAAGTGAATTTTCTGGATGCAACTGGCGGAGGTATGGATAACCGGAAGTGAACTTTCCGGATCCAACTGGCGGAAGTCTGGATAACCGGAGGTGGAAACTGTCGGGATGACTTCCGCAGATAGCACAAGTGCAACTGCAAGTTGAATTCTTGAATAAGTTTCCGGATGTCTGTAAATTCTAAGATGTGCAAGAAGCAGAAAAATCATAGGTGATTCTAGCGAAGTGCAGACAATATAGTCGCGGTGTATGACATCAGAACGGGTAGGATATCCCATCAAAGTCTGCTAAAAACAGGCCGAGAATGTTTCCTGTTCCTGAGAATAAGCAATTTCCGGTTTGGAAACCGGAAATGGAATATGTGTAGATAGTTTCCGGTTATTGGAAACAGAAGTGTAGTCCAAAGAATAATCAGGAGAATCGTTCAGATCACCTGTATAATGGCATCACAGGAACCGGAAACAGCAGATGAAGACGGGACGCTGCCCGTAATAATCAGGTGAAGAGTAGATGGAGATCTGTAAAAATACTTCAAAAAGGATCGTGAATAAATAGTCTGAAATTGCCTAAAAGCAATAACAGCCTCCCAAGTCGCTGTCGTCCAAGCACAGTATGTAGGCACTTGTAGTTAGGATTATAGCCAGTGCAGACGATGGAGCGTGAAGAAGAATCACCGGCAATCATCTGCGTTGCATTTGGAGTATGAATAATCCATATTCATAATTGCCCAATGCTGAAAATAAAAGTGATCAGGCTGTAGCGGTCGAGGTATAAAGGCCATTTACCAACCAGCCTGGTTGGTGTGGATCTCTTAGTCTCGTGGTAAATCGGTCGCTTTGTGTGCTAGAGGTCGACGGTTCGAACCCCGGCTCCCGCACTTATCTCTCCTCCTGTTACATTTGGGGGCTCGTCCGATCCTCAGCAGTAGGTGGCACTGTGGGTGTTTCGACCGCTCTGAGGGAGGAACTTGGGTGAGATTCACATGTGGTTAATCTCAAAAGAAGGGGAGAGTAGTGTAGCGGTCGAGGTATAAAGGCCATTTAACAACCAGCCTGGTTGGTCTGGATCTCTTAGTCTTGTGGTAAATCGGTCGCTTTGTGTGCTAGAGGTCGACGCTTCGACCCTGGCTCCCGCACTTATCTCTCCTCCTGTTACAAGGTAAAAACAATAGAACTTTATTCAATCAGGAGTGTTTATTTAGTGACAATAATCCTGAAAAACAATGAAACTGCTGGATAAACTCTCAAATGACTTACACTGAAGGAAAAATATTTCCATAAAAAAATCCACAAAGTCTTCATAAGTATTTTCGATAGCAAAAGGTCAGAAGACTGAAAATCTGCTAAGACCGGAAGTACCAAAAAATCGCCGCCGAAAGTACAAAAATGCGCGATTTTTTCTCCTTAAAAATTAATACATAACTACTAAATGGGAAATATTAGTAAATTATATTTTTAGGATGAGCATACAATACAGTTTAGGCACCTGCAAACCCCCACAGAAATTTTGCCCTTGTGGGGGGAGGGAGAAGGAGTAAACTAAGTCCCATTACAAAAGATTAAGTAGAAAAAATAAACTGTATAAGCCAAAGATGTATCGTAGAAAACCTATACGAAAGAACGAAAAGTCGAAGTTGCCTCAAGCTCGGGTGAAAAGACATAGCCGTACCATTAGGCAAACAAACATCTGAACGTTGAGAATTTTCAAAGAGCCAACAAGGGCCAAGAATGTCCTAACAGGGGATTGCAATGCACAAGGAAGCAAAATTAGCCCATACACATGTCTAACCAGAGAATGTAAACGTTCTTGACAATAACCGAATTGATGCAACAATTTAAGCTTTGAGCGAAAATAGGTGATACTCGGAAAACCACGTAAAAGATTTAAATTTTACTTCCCTGAACAATGACTGCTGGGAACGTCGTCTAAATACTGTATGAGCGTCTAAACGTCAAAACAGACAAGTTCCTGGTCCTTGTGGCTTCATTTCTTGGTGTTGATATTAAAAGGAGGTAAAATTTGCCCGTCTTGACTCAACCACTGGAAAGAGAATTATGAGGGTGTGTGCAAAGCGGGGCACACTCGATAGGTGGTTCTGGAGCAGTGCATTGGATACCCTTGCAGATCGGCCCCGGTTATCCAATTTTGGCTCTTTTTTTGCCAAATCCTGGCTTCTCTGTTCTCTAGGACCTGGGTCTTAGAGAACAGCTCAAAATTTGCTTTCCAGTACTGTACCAGAGAGAGGTCAAGGTATATTGCATCACAATGGTAGGTCGCAGCAAAACTCTTGGGCAATCAAGGATATCCGTACTGGGATTCGCACTGGCTTGTAAACAATCTTGCAGTATTTTTGTTTGATGACTGCTGTTTAAAACTTTTGTACTTCATTGTACGATTTTTCAATTCCGTAACTGTGTCATACCTCTATCGTACTGGACCATACTACAAGTCCATTATTGGGTATTCTTGAGTGTTCCCGAGTGTTGATGCGCACATGGCCAGTACGGTTGCATCAAGATTCAAGCCCCTGTCACATCTTTACGATTCTTTGTACGAATGTCCAAGAATAGCCACAAAGTCAAATATTAACAATTTGCCACGATTTTTTGAAACATCGCCCTGAATCGGCTTCTCGGACGACCTTCATATGACCTTATAGGTTCATCGAGACTGTAGTAAGAATCTACTAAGCCGATTCAGTATGAATCAATACGACCTTATACGATGCTGACATGACACCAATATGAACTAGTATGAAGTAGTGAGATGACGCACGACCTAACAATAATTGCATCACGATCTAATACGATGTAATTTGACGTAATATGGCTCTCTTCAAGATCCACACAACTGCTATAAGAATGATTACGAAGCAGTGCGGGTCTCAGTATGGATATCCATATTTTCATGTCAAAGAAGATTGTGTCAGAAAATCGCTAAGATGTGACAGGGGCTTAACTGTCTATGAATAAATATCGACTGTACAACAGTAGTATGGACCTTGTAGTAAGCTGTGTTACATCGCAGTATGTCATATAAGATCAGGATGCAATTCTTGCTAGGTCTTGCATCACCCTACTACTTTGTACATGTTCGTACCGATGTCGTGTGAGCGCCATACAAGGTTGTATCGACTCGTACTGAATCGTTTTAGAATATTCTTTCTTGTCGTGATGAACTGTACAAGTTCGTATGAAGGTCATAGGACAAGGCCATTCAGGGCATTTTTTTTTAAATGATGATAAATCATGGAAATTTGAATTTGTGGCTATTCTTGGACATTCGTACAAAAAGTCGCAAAAGTGTGACAAAGGCTTGAAATGCGAGATGATTCAGTTCGCAGATTGACATCACCATGGGATATGGACAAACTGGAAGATGACCTACGCATTACATTAACATTCCGGAGTTCTCAGTTGCAGTCCATGTGAGATAATGCTTTTTGGAGTTTAAACTACTCCTTAGTAAACCACACATAACCTCATATTAGCAAAAACACAGTTACTGAACTATTACTAAACAATTTCAGTAAACGTCGTCCAGTGGGTTCCATTGTGCTCTGGGTGCCTAAAGACACAAATGGCACAATTGGTCTCAGGGGACGAAATGTTTTTATTCTTGTTTGCGTGTATATTTTGACCAGTTCTGAGGTATTAGTGGCTCATTAGTGACTAAAAGAGTATAAAATATTACCCAGTGACACTGCAGTCAGCAAATTTTCACTGAGCAATTTCAGTAAAAGTCGTTCAATGGGCTTCAGTGTACTCTGTGTGCCTAATGGCACAGAACGTGGAATGAAGCCCAGGGGACGATATGTCTTCACTCTTTTTTATATTCTGACTCACATTGTCCAATGGGCTCCAGTGGGCTATGTGTGCCTAGTGGCACAGATGGCGCAGTGGAGCCCAGGAGACGATGTGTCTTCCCTCCTGTTTATATAGTGACTCACACCATTGGGAACCTGCATCCTGAGGAGCATGTTCAATTGTTCATCATGTCACAAACTACAATCCTTGTCGCTAAAGTTACTGAAATTTCCTTGTATAATGCTCCATCCTTATTTTGTATTCTGATAATTATTTTAGTCTAAGTGTCCTCGCCCATACTTATATTCTTATCCCCCACTCCATGTTCTAATGCATTTTAAGGAAGTTAAGGAGAATGCTATTATTTGTCCCTAATAAAAAATCCCAGTTATTGAAAAAATTCCAATTACAGAAAATTCTTTGAAAAATGTATCAATATTCACCCCATGTACCCCACCCAATATGGGGTCAAAACTGGGTGAATTTTTTTTTGCATAAAATCACTTAAAATCCTTCATAACCCATTTTTAAGGGAAAAGAAAAATTCACCCCATGCAGCACCCCCCCCCCCCCCTTGGGGGTCAATTAGGCCAACAATTTTTTTTATTTTTATTTTTTTTTTGGGGGGGGGGGGGGGGGGGTAAAATCACTCAAAATGGGTCAAAACTCATTTTAAAGCAAAAATAAAAAATTCACTCCATGAACCCCACCCAATATGGGGTCAAAACTGAATTTTAAAAAAAATTTTGCATAAAATCTCTTAAAATAATTGATAACCCATTTTAAAGTGGAAAAAAAAAATCACCCCATTTACGCCCCCCCCCCCCCCCCCCCCCGGGCGTTAATTAGGCAAAAAATTCTTTTTTCTTCTGGTAAAATAACTGAAATGCATCAAAACTCATTTTAAAGCAAACAAAAAAATAATTTAAAAAATTCATCCCATGCCACCCCCCCCCCCCCCCTCCATGATTGCCAATTAGGCAAAATAAAAAAAAAATTGATAAAATCACTTGAAATGCATCAAAACTCATTTTAAAGAAAAAAGTTAAAAGAAAAAAAAAAAATTCACCCCATGTACCCCACCAGCCTTAGGAAGCCCAAATATTAACCCAGGGACTCGATTTGAACAAACATGAATCTACCCCATACAGACAGATAATGTATACCTAATATGAAAGGATTCTGACTGGTGGAAGATTCTTCAAGAAATTTCCTCATATTGCACTAAGTTAAACTTTGGGCTCCAATAGAGCCCAAATATCAATCCATGGGAACACGAATTTTTTTTTTCGGGCATAAGTCAATTACATGTCCCATACTACTATAGCATACCACATTTGGATCATACATGTATAGGCCCATCGGTTTGGAAATTATATGTAGAAATTTTGGGCAGGGCAGGAAATATTGCCCCTCCAATCACAAGCCCAAATATTGCCGGACGAAGTTTGTTTGAACAAACTTGAATCTTGACCTTATAAAGAAGATGCATGCTAAATTTCAAAGCATTGTCACAATTTGTGACTGGTGGTTTGTGAGAAGATTTTTGAAGGATTTGGGGCTTATTGCACATATTGCACTAAGATGAAAATTTGAGCTCCCACCAACAGCCAAATATCAAATGGTTATGACTAGTGGCTGAAAAAAGAATATCTCATATTGCACTAAGATAAAATTTGGGCTCCAATAGAGCCCAAATATCAACCCAGGAGCTCAATTTACATAAACTAGCATCTGACCATTCTAGTGATTCTGTGTACCAAATATGAAAAGATTCTGACTGGTGGATCTGAAGAAGATTTTTTAATATTTTTTTTACAAAAATCATTGGTGGTGCCAGAGTTATGCCCCTTGTGGCACCCCCTGTAGTGCTAACAACTTTATTGACACAAGTTTGCATTGGCATATGATAAGGAATATGCCCACCAAATTTGGTTCCATTTGGCCATGCCGGTTTTTGAGTTGTCGAAAATGTAAGGTTAATTGATGATGACGATGGGCGGAAAGTGATCGGTAAAGCTCACCCAGGTGAGCTCATAAACTGATGAAATTGAAAATGCAAAGCAGACAGCTCAGTGCATGGCCAAATCATAGAATGACTATGTTTATAGCAACACATCTTTTCAATGCCATATAATACTTACTAACTTACTGCTATCATGCCTGGTGACATGTGGGGCAGCAATGAAGACCCACATATAATGCAATATAACAATAATCCAAAAGTGGGGGCAAATTAAAGCTCTAATATATAGATAAAAAAAACTGACAAAGAAATAATAGTAAATAAAGATATAAATGAATAAATAAAATAAAGTGGAAAATTGAATTCTTGCATCTCAAATGAAGATAATCTTTAGTAAAAATCTGGTTTCAAGTGCAATTCAGGGAAGACCTTATGTAGGTGTCTCCAAAAAAACATCAAAGAATAAAATTCAAGTTCTAGTAAAGCATTTATTCATGATTCCACAAGAACAGATGATTTTGACAAGAAAGAAACAACAGAAAAAAACAAATATATCTATGTCTTCTGACAAAAAATTATGACAATTGGGTTAGGACTAGTGCTGGGATGGTTATCCGGTTATGATTCGGTTACAAGAGTTAACTGTTTGGAGAAGCCATCAACCGGATATCTGTATTGCAAGCTAATAACGATTGTAAAGGGTAGAAAATAAAAAATATCATAATTTGCGGCAATTGGCAACAGAGTTCAAGAACGCAAACAGCCAGGGTATGTTTCAAAAGGGTTTAACAAGTGTATGTTACGAACAACAATCGCCTGTTTGATCATCGTTGGTTTCGTACAGAAGAAATCAACAAGAGTCGGCAAATCACTTGCTAAACAGTCTGATTTCTTTTTGCGGCCTCATTCAAAGGAATTGTGAGTCTGTGACGTTCCAGTCACATGTGCAGTGTGAGCGGCGTGTCAAAAATTAAAGTAGTAATGTCTAGACTTTTGATACGTTATCACGTATCATTGTCACTTGAATATGACAGTTTTTTTTCGCTTAAGTTATCGGTTATGATGTGGTTAATGTTGACAGTTAACCCATTAGAAAAATAAATCAGCCATCCCAGCACTAATTCTGACAAATTCTTATTTCTCATCCCGCCTTGGTGATCATCTTATTGTTCATTGATGTTTGATTTCATAATCAGTATGTGGCTTATACAATGACCCAGATTAAAGAAAAAGTTTGCCATTTTTATGCTTCTGACATGCCCTTACTAGGGGGAAACTGCCCTACAGTATAAAATACCTGGTTCTGTTTTACTAATAGTGAGACAGAAGTCTACCACAGTAGGTAAGCAGTCTGTCAATTTACACTAATATCTGTCCAAAAAGGTGTTTCCATGTATGGATAATGTATAGATATCATTGTCCGAGATGGGAGTTCATAACTCTTTTTCACACACCAACTCCTTTGTGTTTTTCTGGAGTTCATAGGCCATGAACACCCCGTCTAACAACAAAAGTCTATTGTTTGACCTGGTGTTCATATTCCATGAACACCTGTCCAGCACACTCATTCAAGCGTGGCTGCATCTAAAAAAAAAAAAAAGAAATCAGCAATGCTAAAATAAGCTGTACAAATAAATGGAAAGTGGAGGAGACTTCAAGACAGAGTTTATGTGACTCCCACACTGGAAGAAGCTCGGTAGCTTGTTCCAATGAGAAGTCATAAGCTACGTTTTGGGGGCAAAAATTTAAAACAATTATATTTTTGGCTAAACAACCAAAAGTTTTATTTTCTTTCAAACCATAGTTTATGACCCCCCACTGGAACAAGCCTGACAAGCTCGTTCCAGAGAGGTCACAAGCTATGTTTTGAAACAAAAAAGGAAACAAAAATAATTGTGGCTAAATAACCATGCAAAAGTTTCCTTTTTGCTTTCTAAAGATAGTTCATGACCACTACTCCCTAGAAGAAGCCAGCTCCAATGATGGGTCATAAGCTATATTTTGGAAGCAAAAATTGAAATGAATTTTAAAAATTTACATGCACTTGTTGAAACAGAATCGAACTCTGTGTCTCACATATTTCACAGTCATCAGTTACAAAATGAGACAATTCTATGCAGCGTGTATATGAACACCTGAGCACGATTTTTTACTTTTACTCATTAACAGTTGTAGTTTGTTTGTGTGACAATTAGGCCAGCTCACAACAGTGACCACCAAATTGATCTCTCTTGGTTTCAAAAGCTCAATTATGTTGTCAGGCGGAATAGGCAAAAATATTTTCAAAAGTATAATAAATGTAGTGGATTAATAATTACTGAAGTCAGTGTGTAAGTAAGTTACCAACTTCATTGTTGGAATTCATGAATATGAACAACCTGGGAATGTGCTGTAACATCTCGCGCTTTGCGCTCGTCACTCACCGCACATGCTCAGGTTGTTGATATTCATGAATCCCTCCAAATCAGTTGGTAACTATTCACACCAGACAGAAACAATCGCTTCTTTTGTAATCAACACTCATAATTTACAGTTAACAGGTCAAAATTTACAAATCATTTGTCCACAGTTTAATTCTTTCATCATGAAAAAACATCATTATCTGTGACTGAGAGTAGAATGAAAGTGTCCAGGACACTGTACCTCAACTTGTGTAAAACATGTATATGTAAGGTACATGTATGTGTCACAGCAGTGGCAAATGTACTGACTTCACAACTTAGGTATATCATTATGTAAAGTATCATAAATGGACAAGAGCACTTACTGTACGTAGTACTCAATAACTAAAATCTCCTCTAATTTGCATAATTAAATTAAACCCCATATTATATGTAATGCATTCTATGTCATGAAACATTCATATAAAAATTTATTCAAATCAGAACTTTTCTATAGAAGTTGTGTACAAAAAACTGAATGAACCTACTTTAGGTACAAAATAAACATTGGTGGCCATTTTCAGTCCAAAAAACAATCGTTCTCATCCCACAGTTTTTACAAAAATACCCCAGAAGTTTCGTAATAATCTCACAATTTTGTGGTCAAAATAGATGTATAACTCAACGAAATGGTGTTGGCCTTACCAGTACCAACACTCATAAAATATTTACGTTTTTAATCAGATAAATAAATAAATATGACCTGCAACCTGAGCTGTGTTAAAAAAGTTAGTACAAAACACTGATCGCACCAATTTCGGCACAAAATGGCTGCTAGTGGCTATCTTGAATTTTGGACTGACTCCGAAAACACTTGTTCTCGTCCCATGGAAATAACAAAGGTACCCAATATGTTTCTTGAAGATTGGTTCATAAATGTGGCCTGTAGCCCAAGCCGAGTTGAAAAAGTTAGTACAAAACACTGATTGCACTCAATTTCTGTACAAAATGGCTGATGGCAGCCATCTTGAATTTCAGACCAAACCCCAAAACACTCATTCTCGTCCCACAATGATAATAAATGTCCCCAAGAAGTATTGTCAAGATCGGTTCATAAATACGGCCTCTACCCCGAGCCGTATTGACAATAACAATTACTATGTATATTTAGCACTGAATAAATCAATGTCCTCTAATTTGCATAATCTCTGCATGAAAAAAAACCCTGTATTACACGTGATGTATTATATGTTACTAAACATTTATACAAAAATTTATTCAAATCAGAACTTTCATATAGAAGTTTTGTACAAAAAACTACGTTCATAAAGCAAAACTATGTCTGTTCATTGCTGAGAACAGAATAAAAAATCCAAACTACTATTCTTCATCTCTTTCTCTCTCATTTAGATTACTATCCTAGGGTGCATTTATTGCTTTATATTTACCGAAGGTAAGACCTCAAAGATTCTTCCCGCAGCATCCCAAATTAAAATCTTTACCCTGTCAGCAACTGCTTTTTTTTCTATGGCCAGTAAATTATTCACCTTCACTGGCCATTAAGCAAGTGAAAATACACCACTGCACAAGTGACCATTACATGAATATCCCAGGTCCACTATATCTTCACTCAAGATCTTAGAGAAGTCGCCGACTAATATTGGTGATCGTTTCTCAAGTCAATGTCCGACATGATATTAAAATCACCGTGATTAACGGTCAAACAGATTACCGCTGTAATTAATTTCTAGGACACCTTAGCGAGAAGGATGTACTTACATGTATTGGCATATTTTGCATGACTCTCACAATTTTGTGGTCAAAATAGATGTATAACTCAACGAAATGGTGTTGGCCTTACCAGTACCAACACTCATAAAATATTTACGTTTTTAATCAGATAGAATATTTTTTTTAAAATTCTGACAAATTGCAACATTCCGACACAAACATACATAAATTTGATTCAGAAAATTATTAATGACTGGTTATCATTCCGACATTCTGTGACATCAACATGCAGTAGTTTATTTGGTCTAATCTATTTCACAATTAATGCCGGGATTACACTCTCTGGAGTTAATCCCTTTCACTCCAAATGTCTTGTCCAATTTAATTACTGCTTTCATTGTCCACGTAATCTCGGGTGCGTTTAATACTTTTGTCTCACCTCGGACCTAGGATATTCATGTAACAACCGCTTGCACAGTAGTGTACTAGCATCTTTCTCGCCCTGGATAATATTAATCATTAAATTAACATAGTTGGCAAATAAGGCTAGTGACATATCAGATACTGGTCTATCATAAGGAATATCTCAGGATATTGTTAATAAATCCATACAAATCTGGATGCTATTTAAATCAGGTTAGTGAGCCAATTTATGCTTGTTTGATTTTATTAACTTATTTTGGAACGGTTAAAAATATGAATAAATTATTTAAATATTCAAAAAGAAATGTTGGGTAAAGGGTTAATTCCAATACAAACCATATTAATGGCAAAGTGTAGAAAGAACCTCAGTTTTCTCTCTTGTTAGATGCACTAGGAGTGCCACCCGATAACACAGAAACAGCCTCTGTTAAATGACTGTAAAAGTTAATTGGTAGTGTTTACAGTTAGAATTAAAGTCCTGTCACGGAATGTTCACTTTCGACTGTGTAAAAGTGCACCCAATCAACCCATTTTTCCAAACCCATTCATTAAATAAAATACGTTGAGCAATCGTGGTTTACAACTTTACGCACATTTTGAGCACACTTTCGCTGTGTGAGTGTTGTTTCCTAAACCATTGATTAAATTAAACATGTTGAGATTTCGCAATTTACTGTATATCAAATATCAAAAGATTCTGACTGCTGGATTTGAAGAAAAATATTTTTAAAGAATCTCCCTCATACTCCACTGAATTATAATTCAGGATCCCACAGGGAGCCCAAATATGAATCCAAGTGCTTGGCTTGAACAAACTTGAATCTCTCCCACCAAAGATGCTGCATACCAAATATCATAAGATTCTGATTGGTAGATCTGAAGAAGATATTTGAAGAATATTCCTCATATTGCATTAATTTAAACATTTGGGCTCCCATAGAAAGCCTGAATATGGACCCAGGGACTCGATTTCAACAAACCTGTGAATCAATCTTCCAAAGATGTAATATGTGAAATATGAAAGCTTCTGAAGCAGTGGTTTGGGAAAAGAAGATTCTTCAATATTTTTCACATTATCAACAGTGTTAAAAAATGATGACTCAGCACTTTTTCAAAAGCCCTGAAAAAGTATCTTATAAAACCTTTAAACATTCTTTTCTAGTTGGTTCTAAGGAAGCTTCACAAAAAATAAAAATTCTCAGTGCCGTGTAATTTTGGAGATATGGGCATTTTAATTTTTTTCTATTTTTAGCTTCTGCAGTTCCTGTGGAGGTGACAGGAAAAACATTTTCAGCATAAATTAGGAACTTATGACCCAATAAGCCCTCAAATCAAATTTGGTTTAATTCGGCCTCTTGGCTCGGAAAATAAAAATTTTGGTATAATTTGGTCTCCGCAATATGAATCTAGGGACTTGGCTTTAACAAGTTTCACTCTCAGCCCCCTAAGAATGTTCTACACCAAATGTCAAAAGATTCTGATGGGTGGATCTGAAAAAAAAGTTTTTTTTGAGAATATTCCTCATATTGAACCAAGCTATAATTCAGGCTCCCAAAGGGAGCCCAAATAGGAACCTAGGGACTTGGCTTGAACAGACTTTAATCTCACCTCCCTAAGGATAATGTACACCAAATATCGAAAGATTCTGTCTGGTGGATGCGAAGAAGAAGATTTTTAAAGAATATTCTTCGTATTGAACTAAGTTATAATTCGGGCCCCACAGGGAGCCCAAATATGTACTCAGGGACTTGGCTTGAACAAACTTGAATCTCAGCCCCTGAAGGATGCTGCATAACAAATATCAAACGGTTCTGATTGGTGAATCCAAAGAAATTTTTTTTAAAGAATATTCCTCATGTTGCACTAATCTGAACATTTGGGCTCCCATAGGGAGCCCAAATATGGACCAAGGAATTTGATTTCAACAAATATGTGCATCAATGTTCCAAAGATGTTATATGTAAAACATGAAAGCTTTTGGAGCTGTGGTTTGGAATTAGAAGATTCTTTAATGTTTTACCCATTACCTACAGTGTTAGAAAATGCTGACTCAGCACTTTTTCTAAGTCCCGAAAAAGTACCCTATGATAAAACCGACGGCAATTTTTTTTTACCAATCCTTTCTGTTGGTCCTAAGGAAGCTTCACACCAAATAAAATTCTCAGTGCCATGCAGTTTTGGAGATTTGGCATTTTTTTTTTCTTCTATTTTTAGCTCCTGCGGTTCCCACAGGGCTACATGAAAAAAAATTTGGCACAAATTAGGTACTTATCACCCAATAAGCCCTCATATAAAATTTGGTTCAAATCAGCTTCTCAGTTTGGAAAATAGAAATTTGGGGTGGGCCAAACTTTTTGCCCCTCCCATAACGACACCAAATATAGTCCCTCGAACTTCTCGTGAACAAATCTGAGTCTACACCTTAAAAGGAAGCTGCATACCAAATATCAAGTCTCTGCTACTGCTGGTTCATGAGAAGAAGAATTTTAAGATTTAGGGGAACTTTAGGGGTGTGGCCCTACCCAGGAGGCGGGGCAACTCGATCTGAACAAAATGAAAATGCGATGTCAAAACAAGCATCTCAAATTTTACTTAAATTGGATTAGCGGTTTTGGAGAAGTCGCAAACACCATGTTGCCGAATGATGGCCAAAAAGTGATCACTTTGCCCACCCTGACTGAAAGTCAGGTGAGCTAAAAACCCAGGAAAAAACCCTTCCCCATTTTTGCATGTGTTGGAAAAAACCCACCAATATCGAAGTGTGAATGATACTGTAGCTCAACTTGAATATGACAGGAATTAGTACTTGCTGTGACCAAGTCAACGATAACGAATATGACAGGAATTAGTATTTGCTGTAACCTAGTCAACAATATTAACAGAATTACAAGGCGACTGCCATCTTGAATTTTGGACTGCAACCAAAAACACTCGTTCTTGACCCACAGTGATAACAAAGGTACCTAAGAAGTTTCATGAAGATCGGTTCACAAATACAACCTCCAGCCCGAGCCATATTGACATGTGTACAAATTGTATATAAGTGGCACCAAATAAATCAAAGTTCCTCTAATTTGCAGAATATATGCATGAGAAAAAAAAACGTTATGTATGTGATGTATTGCATGTTACTAAACATTTGTACAAAAATTTATCTGTATCAGATCTTTCAAAAAGAAGTTCTGTACAAAAAACTGATTGCACCTAATTTCGGTACAAAATTGCCACCAGCAGCCATCTTGTATCTCAAACCAGACCCCAAAACACTCATTCTCGTCCTACAGTGGTAACAAAGATATCCAAGAAGTTTCATAGAGATTGGTTCATAAATACGACCTCTAGCCCGAGCCATATTGGCATTTGCAGTTGCAGTGCTGAAAGTAACACTAAAGATATCAGTTAGTCTAATTTGCATAATTTATGCACAAGAAAAAAACCCGTATTTTATGTGATGTATCCCATGATACTATACATTCATTCAAAAAATTATTCAAATCAGAGCTTTCATATGGAAGTTCTGTGCTAAATCTGACTGCACCAAATTTTGTACAAAATGGCTGCCAGAGGTCATCTTGAATTTCAGACTGGACCCCAAAACACTCGTTCTCGTCCCACGGTGATAACAAAGGTACCCAAGAAGTTTCATAAAGATCGGTTCATAAATACGGCCTCTAACTCGAGCCGTGTTGATGGCACAATGGACGGACAGACAGATGGACGGGCCATGACAATTCCTCAAATTTGGCTTTATCCATGACAATACCTCAAATTTGGCTTTGCCAAAGTTGAGCTAATAAAAAAAAATAAAATTTAATATTTTTTATTCAATATTTTTTTTAAAAACTACAATAGACTAAATAGTACAATAAACAAGAACACCATTTCCAAAGCAGTACAAGTCAAAATAAGTTGCATGATAACCACTATAAGCTATGTATTTTACTTTTCCAATATCAATAACACCAAGTTTTGACAATATTTTTTCCAAAGTATAATGTCAGAACCCAGTGTTATCAGTGTGGGAAAGTTTGGGGTGTAGTTTATAGTGGTTCTCCTACAACTTACTCTGACTTGTACTGTATACAAGAGGTATTATTATTCAATCATCAGGGGTTCTGGCTCGGTTAACATTTTAAAATGGTTTTGATTTTGATGACAAAAGGTAAAACAAACAAACCATCACAGGGCATTGTTTTGTCATTGATTTGGCAGATGAAAGAAACTTAATCTGTTAGAATCAACTCATCCAAGCCCAAGTCAAAGTTAAAAGAGAAAAAAAGAAAAGTCTTAAATATTTTTTTTTCCATTTGTGGTTTTTGTTTTTTAACCCATGCAAAAAAGGTGAGGGGTTTTATCCTGGGGATTTTTTTCTTGTTTTTTTTTTTTTTTCGTGAGGGTTTTTTTCTGTATACCTTTTTTAAGATGAGTCCCAGTCGATGTCCCAGTGGGTGGTTTCAAGTTGATTCAATAATGAATTTAAAAAAATGGAATTAAAACTACACTCACAGTTATTCAATCCTGACAATCTAAGAACCTCATTTTTTAATATATATTTCTGGGGCATGCGCGTCGAGATTGAAATTATTGTTGGACCACGCAATATTTTTCCATTTTTTTCTTTAATTGAAGTATAGGCCCTATGTTGAATGAGCATTTAGTTTAAACAATATTTATTTTACAAAGCTGGTATTTTTGCACATTAAACAATAGAATAAATAAAAGCTAACACAAAATACAACAGAGTGCAAAATAAGTTAAACAACAAGGATATACAAATAGACAGAATGTTATGTAAGGATGGGATTTGACAACAAGCTGAGAGCTTATGTAAGTCGTCTCCCTAACTCATTTATCAATGTCATCAAGCAGATGGTTGGGGTCTATTGTTGAGCTCGCACATCATCACCTGAAAGTCGCCACCCCCCATACACCAGATTATATCTTTCCCAACATGGATAAAATTCAAAGATTGTAGGTAAAACTATTGAGCAGCTGTACATTCTAAGTGACTGCCCCAAAACACAGCTTATGACCTCTGCCCTACGGGCTCAACAAGCTCGCTTCGATAAGGGGTAACAAGCTGCATGTGTTTCCGACACCAGAACACAGTCATGATGAAATCTGAAAGACAACATTTGTTGATAAGACTGATCGGTGTTACTCTTCACGTAAGCCGGGTGGAGGTGAATCAGGCGACGATATGTAAGAAAGTTTAAACTACAGCATACTATAACATAAGTGGGATATGAAAATTAAGAGGACACAAAATGGTGGTCAGGTTGAATACAATTACTTCACTTGAGAAAGACAGAAATAGCTAATATATACCATTCATTGATTATAAACGTAATAAATAGAGACAATAGGTGCAGAGTTGAGCTGCAAAAAAGCTGGCACAAGTGGGAGGAGTCCATTCATTCCAATGAACTAATTTGGTTATATTAACATACAGCAACAGGCCTATTAAGTGAGTGGATGTTGCAAAACATGACAGTCATTGAAATTGCTTAGTCTATAAAATGAACCCGTCAATGACACTGTAGCTTAACTTGAGTGTTGTGTTTGATGAAAGGGATAATGTTCATTGTTTATGAAAGGATTATGAAATGAGACAAGAATGCCATGTCTTTGATAAAAATAATATGAGGTGTGCACTGCACTAAAGAGCTGAAGGGAGGGTTAATATGACCTCACAGTTAATGTATGTGACCCTCACAGTTAACGCATATCAATGAAAGTTACCAAGTTACAGTGAAATTATTCCAAAAACGAGTCATCCTATCAAGTTACACTGAAATCCCTTCAAGGCCGAATCATCGCGACCAAAAGGGGACGTTTTCATCCAGACATTATTTGGAGTCATCCTACCAAGCCACAATAAAATCCCTTCATATTTATGACCTGTAGACTGTTCTAAAGGTTTTCAGCTTCGGGCCCCTGTAGCCATCACAGTTGCCCAATCGTGTCCAAAAGGGGAATTTCTCATCTAGACATTATATGAAGTCAACCTACCAAGTTACAATGAAATCCCTTCATAAATATGGCCTGTAGACTGTGCTAAAGGTTTTTGGGCTTTGGGCTCAGGCGGCCATCATGGTTGAATGATTGCCACCAAAGGGGACAATCTCATCTAGACATTATTTGGAGTCATCCTACCAAGTTACAATGAAATCCCTTCATAAATATGACCTGTAGACTGTGCTAAAGGTTTTCGGGCTTTGGGCCCCTGTAGCCATCACAGTTTCCCAATCACATCCAAAAGGGGACTTTCTCATCTAGACATTATATGAATCAACCCCACCAAGTTACAATGAAATTCCTCAATAAATATGACCTGTAGACTGTGTTAAAGATTTTCGGGTTTTGGGCTCGGGCAGTCGTCACGGTTGGCAGATCACGCCCAAATGGGGAAATTCTCATCTAGACATCATAAGGAGTCATCCTACCAAGTTACAATGAAATCCCTCCATATTAAACATGACCTGCAGACTGTGCTAAAAGTTTTTGGGTTTCAGGCTTGGGCAGCCATCACGGTTGACAGATCATGCCCAAAAGGAGACATTCTCATCTAGGCATTATACAGAGGCATCCTACCAAGTTACAATGAAATCCCTTCATAAATACGACCTGTAGACTGTGCTAATGGTTTTCGGGCTCGGGCAGCCATATCGGTTGACCGATCGCGACCAAAAGGGGATGTTCTCATCTTGACATGACCCCAAACCTGCATATGAAATTTCGTGACGATAAGACAAGAACAGCGGGGTGTAGCCTGTGGTAAAGGAAAATGTGAACAGACTCACAGACTAACAGACTTCCGCATGCGTTATGGCAATAGCTTATCTTGACTTTGTCAAGTTAAGCAAAGGAAGTCATGGAGCACTTCAACGATAAGGCACTTTTCTTCGCTATTCAAAAATTCTGAACCGAAAAGGAGTATGGATGTATCGGTTCTAAAGGGGAGTAGGTTCATTGTATAATTATGTGTGTTTGCGTAATTATACTATTAACCTACTCCCCTTTAGGACCAATACATCCAGCATTTGTATGACTATGAGTCATGATACCCCTTTCCTGTGGCCCGTAGGTCTAACACAACATATTTAGGTCAGTAGGCCTATGCTCAATGTAGTATTCTAGCTATAATTGCCACAATGCATGGCATAAGGGTACCACCGGCTCATGTTAACTGCACCCCCCCCCCCCCCCCCCCCCCCCCCCCCCCATCCATGCAAACCTTCTTACAAGTATAATAGTCCTATAGACCTACTTGAAATACTGTCCGTTTTTGTGGTCAATCACATTTTAAATTGGGAACTGGACGATTCGTCCCTGTGGACTATTCGCCCCTAGGGGTTGATATCACATTATATTCAGGTAATTAATGCACATATGAAATATGAAAGCCATGGCAAACCAGTGCTCGCCTCCACTCATATAATGTAAAATATTCCAGAAACAACATTCCACACTAACAAAAAAGTCGAAGGCGGCATCAAGTGTCCCAAAATATAAATTATCAATGGATGAAGGTCTATGGGTAATTCTCACATTGCGATTAAGCTATGGAAACAGTATGAGGGGTATAGTAACAATGAAAGTGGCCCCTTACCATACCTCTAAAGTAATTGTTGACGCTGACGCACCTCGGGCTATGGCATAAGCTCACTCAACTATCGTTGGTGAGCTAAAAACACCAAAAGTCTTCATTTCACTTATTTTAAACCCCCTCCTCCCCACTTTCTCTACCACTGGTATCCGGAATACTCTGACAGGCAAGTCGGACCACTTTTGAAGACAACTTGAACCATTCGGAAGTCATGTAATAATCTGTTAAGAAATTATCACAGGTTATAGAAGAAAGAATGGCCAGATGACATGGTGGATCTCTCTCTCATCTTCAGCAGATGTCTGAGTGGTCTTCAAAAGTGGTCCGAGTTGTCTTCAAAAGTTGTCCAGGCTGTGTTCAAAGTTGGGCTGAGTTGTCTTCTGGACCCCCCCCCCCCCCCCCCCAAAAAAAAAAAACCCCAAAACAGGAAGGATTGCAAACGTAACATGATAAGTTACGGGCTTGCCCCTTCTTCATGGCTGCCATGTCGCCATTTGCCATCCTCCCCATGGAAGATTTTCTAACACCGCCACCAGTCTCAACGGGAATGACCTACAGTGGGTCGACTTCTCAGGTTAGTCAGAAATGGCTCAACTAACATAGCCAGGCTGACAAGCAGATATGCCAAATAGCTAATTAGACCAACAAATTGATGTTGCAACTCACTGACGGCCATAACGCTCAAAATATGCTTGCTTATTCACAAACGATACCGAGCTGCTATGAGATACACAGCAGATGACCGACAGCTTCACTTTTTAAGTGCAAATAGTTTTTAAAAACATAGTTCATTAAAGGACACAAGTAAAATATTTGAATTGTTGCGCACATACATGTACGGTTTTCGAACGAACGGTTCTCTCATAACATGGTACCTGAACTTGCATAAATGCAGAGATTTGACAGCGTTGCAGGTGAATTGAATTATCGTGATGCAGAGTCACAGAGATAACTGCAAACTGGTGCGAAGATAGGTGCGTTGATATGTGCACTTATATTTGCAGTTTTAGGATGTTCATGTCATTGTGGGTGCACTTATAAGCACACTTATCAACGTGTGAACTGTGCACACAGTGACAGGACTTTTAATTTCAACTAAGTCTTTTTCTGACATCAAAGGTAAGTTCATCATATATTGCTATATTACAATTCCATTTGATAGTGCTTACAGACACTTTCAAATGAAATGTAGGAGAGCAATGTATTGTACAGAAAGTGTACTTCAGGTTATGAATGGTAAAGACTTTCAATTTTATAACATAGCTGTTAACACAACAACCTGCTTCTTTCAGTAAAGCTACAAATTTGGGCTTCCAGCACTTTGCCAGTTAATGTCCTCCAAGAAAAGCTGCATCCCAAATCAACCCAACTCAACTGGGTTGAGTAAATATGAACCCAGTTGGGTTCACACTCACCCAACTCAATTGATTTGGTTTGACTTCTAATCCAGCTGCTTTTAGTAGTAGCAGTTTACACTCTGGAAATTGCTCAGACATCCTCTTGGAAAGTTATTTGTGGAAGAAACAAATTTGATCTGGTTTCATAACTTTTGCAAACTTTGATGCGCCATTTAATTTAAGCCAAAAATGAACATGGGCTTTGTGGACAAAAAGAACTCAAGATTTCTGAACCCTTTGTGACTTCTGTACATAATATGATGTACTTGCACTTGACCCTCTTAGTAATATATATCTAGGACTTACATGCATTTCTTGTTGCTGTGTCTCTTCATGTAACACAGGTTCTTACCTACCAGAATCCAACTGTACCCTTTCAGCCCATTGGCCTCATGGGCTACAGTAGGAATCTGGTAGGTAAATCATTCAACTCTGAGCAAATATCTTTGCTAAATTGTAACCATGAGAAGAGGATTTCTAGTCTCTAAGGGTTAACAGCATACTACATAATACTTGACTGTCTCAGTCAATATGCCAAAGCCAATATCACCACAGAGTGGACCATGATTCTTGTGAGTTAAAACACCAAGCATATTTATGTATAGTTCAAAATTTAAGAACCTCACTATCCATGCTCACCCCTTGCCTCCCTGAAATGATTCTCATTTTCAGATTTTTCTGAAAATTAAACCAGCCCAAGATCCTGAGAGCAAAACTTAATACAAACTTGAAGGAAATTGCCAAAATGTTGGCGCTATCCAGGTGACAGCAAAATGATGACCGAGACAAATGGATGAATGAGTCAAAAACATTACAAAATCCACAACTTCGCTACATGGGGTATAAAAACCTGCTGCCTTAATTTTGAGGGTAAACAGAACCACGCAATTCCTACATCCTTGTGTCAGATACCATAAGACCAACTGCACTTCTCTGCTCACCTTCTACCATTACATGCCAAATGAACCACAGTTACTGGAAGTTGTGGCTGCAACCACTTTTTCACCGATAACAATGAATGCACCACGTCAGTCCTGACCCCATGTTACACATACAGTAGTCTATATAAAAAAAAGACAAGTAGTGAAAGCTTTTTTGCCCTGGCCGATACCCCCTTCCCAGTTCATTTGTGAATTCGTCCATTGTACAAAGATTCATCAACACAGTTTTCTTATACAGCTATCCACAAGGTATTTAACTTTATGTTTATCATACATTAATAATAAAATCATCATTCTAAGGCTTCTTTATTTGATAAAAAATACTCTCCGTTCAACTTTTTTGCCCGTGACTCGACGCCATTGGAACAACAACGATGGTGTGACATTTTGTTGCTAGGTTGTACAAAAGTTAATCCGGAAAACGAAACTACGCACTGTGTTGTTATTGTGCTGCAGACGACAAAACAGAAGAATGGATGTGGGCTGTAATTTAAGAGCCTTTCCTGCATAACAATTGTTGCACCCCTGTCCTCGAGTTTTATTTATTGTCAAGGCACAACCAACTTATCTGAATTTTAATAAAAATCTGGTGGTTAATTTAAGACAGCGCTACCTTGTCCGAAGTTGACAAATTCAGGAAGCTTTGAATCGTGACATTGACAACATTTAAATTTAATGCTGAACAACATAAATCATAATGGTGTATTAGGCCCACTACATGCTGATTGAAACAGAGAGTGGGTTGGGGGGGGGGGGGGGGGGTGAATGGAACGGCGAGGCTCGTTGTAGACACATATTATTCAGATGAAGTGCTTGGCCGATAAAGATATCTTGGGGGTCTCGACAAAAATCTTTCCCAGAGAGACTTTTAAACAAAAAAGGAAAAACCTTTCTAGAAAACCCACTGCGGGCATTTGAGCATGAGTTCGCGAGTCAGTGGAGGGCAAGGCCAGTGATGCTTTTGGGGGAATGCCGTTCCCCTTGACCCCTTCTACTTGCTACTGCAAACGTTCTTCCTCCTCAATTGCCAAACTTGAACTGGCTACATCAAAAATTACCTGTTACTTGCTTGATGAGTGAAACGTAAAACTTGAAGATTGTGAATGGAGGGAGAGGGGGGGGGGGGGGGGGGGCTTGTAGGCACAGACTATTCAGATGCGGTGCTTGCTGAATGAAGATCAACAACCCTTTGCCTTATTAACGGCCCTCGATTCTTGGGCCGGTAATAAACCCTCGGGCTCTTATTCATCCCTCTTGGGCTAGTAATAAACTGTGACACCCTCCAAACTTGTGGTATTGTTATATTATTGGAAGATAGGCCTATCTTCAGAATCTGTAGTTTATATTAACTTGGCTGCTTGTAGTTACTGGCTTTCTCGCCTCTGGATTCATAGATAAGCCTATTGCAACTTTTTTCCAATTAAAACACAAATTATACACATCTGGCCAAACCATGGTCGGCCCGGAGATCGTCTAGACCTCTCCCCGTGGGAACCCCGGGAATGAAACAGTGCCTGTTCACTGCGGTAAACAGGCTGTGTTTTACTGGTAAGATAGGACCCAGTCAACAATGCTTGGGAGGTGCAAACCCTCTCTAAAATGGGCCACATGGCTTATTAATGCTCACCCCTTGTCTTGAGTTGACACTCATGTTGTGGTCATGATTAGCCATTGTGCAAACATATGTGACCTTAAACACCAATAAATAAATAAATAAATTGTCTAGACCCCACCCAGGGTGGGGGATACGCCTACATCATTGGGCGCCACCCCTAGACTGCGGGGCATTTTCCAAAGTCAAATAACCTGAGAGAACAAAATTTGCAACACTACTGAGGTGTATAAATGGGGGTAGACTTCATTTATTTATTTAAATTTTTCCTTTGAACTAACATCAGCTGCACATTTTCTGCACACGCTGATACTGCTGCAGAGATGTCTGACTTCTAAGTACTTCCTTTTTCTTATCATAAACAGCATAAAACATACGACTACAGTCTAAAAGTTCACCGACCATCACTGTAAAGCAGGTGACAAGAACTTGATCTGTTTCCATATTCCGCAATCATTTTTAGACGGTATTTTTAGACATCAGAGACATTACGTCATCATTGTTGTTCTAATGGCGTTGAGTCGCGGGCAAAAAAGTCGAACGGAGAGTATTTTTTATCAAATAAAGAAGCCTTAGAATGATGATTTTATTATTAATGTATGATAAACATAAAGTTAAATACCTTGTGGATAGCTGTATAAGAAAACTGTGTTGATGAATCTTTGTTCAATGGACGAATTCACAAATGAACTGGGAAGGGGTGTGTCGGTCAGGGCAAAATAGGCTTTCATTACTTGTCTTTTTTATATAGACTATTGTTTGTGTAACACGGGGTCAGGACTGATGTTGTGGTACATTCATTGTTATCGGTGAACAAAGTGGTTGCAGCCACAACTTCCAGTAACTGTGGATGAACGACACTTCTCAAAACAACCAGCTAACCTCAACCCCCTAGATGGCCAGATGCTTCTGTGACAAACGATTCTGTCATGTTAATATAACCTTGTCACCAGTTCAAACTAAGCAACATAAAACACATGAAACAAAAGTAATTAAAGTACTTTTCAACAGTTTCGTCTTCTTGAAGCTGGTGTTACCTCGGTATGAAACCAGCCCTGTATGTATTATTTAGTTCTTTCTTGTGATGTTTTTCTGCCTCTTGGAAACTGTCCTTCTGAGCACTGTACTGTTTTGATGATGTTGATTATGATGACTGCCTTGTGGACCCATGTATGATTTACTGTAATTGTTCTGCTCTTTTTCATGATTAGAATTATAGCTAACAGCACTATTCTGAACTGAAGATTGTGAATGAATTAATGAAACACTACTTGAGCTCTGGACGTCCTTGTGTTTTTCTGTTTTGGACTTCTAGCAGAGTCTATAAAAGGAACAGAGACAGGATGTTGAGAATTTGAGTTTTGATCTTGATTTTGTGGAACATTTACTGTTGAACTGGAATCCAGAGTCCTGCAACATAAATAGAATGTTTTCAAATATGTCCACGTAATCGCTCACCATAGCAAAGAATAAAAATCTAATCAATGCAACTACTATTTAATTATTTATTAGAGTTTATTGACACTTTAACATTATGTTGAGTAAGTTTTACAGGTGGAGGAAGCTGGAGTTCCCATAGAAAACCACCAAACAACAACCAGCAGCTACCAGCTCTTCAACATCGAAACTCTAATCTCGGATTAGTTTAAGACTTATGCACTATCGACACGCTATACACCTTAGTGCATGGCATTATCAGCCCCCCCACCATGTGGGCAATTAGGTTTAAGTGCCTTACCTAAAGACACATCAAGGCTTAAACACAAATCAGTCACTTTAATGTTCACCCATCCAACTACTAACCCAACTAAATGCTGCTGAACTTCTGTGATCTCAGAGGACCAGTTACCATGAAGCAACAGTGCACCAGTGCAGGCATTTCAGCAGGTTATTAAGATGGTTGTTGAAGTGAACATGGGCGCATGTAATTTGCCGATGTCAAGAAATGTTGGTGTCTGGTAGAGTAAAGAGTCTCTAAGTAAGAATCCACTATCTTTGAATCTTTTCATTTTCTTTTTGACACAGAAACAGGTTACATCATGTGTAGACTGCACATTGTTCTTTGTATTTGAGGAGCTATTGATTATTCCCTCTTCCTTTTACAGTGTTCTTAGCATAAGATGTTTATATAAATATGAGGTTGCTAAATATGATGCATCAGAGACAAATCAAGATTGATTCTATGACATGTTCATGCATCATCACGAAAACCAGTAACCATTATTAAATGTTAATGGGCTGAGTAATTTCAAGATATTTTGCATCAAATCTAATCAAAACTGCTCCAAAGCAATTTAATGAAAAGTTCTAAATTTCGCTCCAGAAATCATTCATGAAAAGACCAGTCAGTTTAAAGAGTGAAAAATCCAGCAAGAGGATCACAGATCCAGAAGTCGAGTTTTGACATTAAATTCTGAAGAAATAAGCTATTTGTAGCAACAGTAACCTTGACCTTGGGGCGTGAGACTCTGAAATCCATAGGTGTCTTCCTTTCCTATAGGGTAACCTCTGGTGTAAGTTTGGTAAAGGTGCGTCAAATAGAACTAAAGTTATTGCCCGGAAACCAATTTGTCACAAAATATTCTATTGATAGTAACAGTGACCTTGACCATGGGGCCCCAGACTCCGAAAGCAATAGGTGTCTTCCCTTCCTATAGGGTAACCTGTGGTATAAGTTTGGTGAAGATACATGGAATAGAACTAAAGTTATTGCCTGGAAACCAATTTGTCACAAAATATTCTATTTATAGTAACAGTGACCTTGACCATGGAGTCCCAGACTCCGTAATCAATAGGTGTCTTCCCTTCCCATAGGGTAACCTCTGCTACAAGTTTGGTAAAGGTGCTTCAAATAGAAGTAATAGATATATCACTATTTTGTGTACTATATGGGTAAATAATTGTACAGTTGTGCAGGTGTCCAGAGATATCTTGGACGAGGCGAAGCCGAGTCCAAATATTGGAGGCCACCTGCACAACTGTACAATTATTTACCCATATAGTACACAAAATAGTCACTTAATAGTGATATACGTGATTTAATCCACAGCCCCTCAATGTTAACAAAAGTCAAAAAAATTATATTTACATTATATTACACTTTTTGCTTGCTCTACCCCCGAAAAAGCATAACCCATTGTTTGCTTGCTAGAAAGTCTATTGAAGTTATGACAAGCATCAGGAGTTCAGATATTGTGAACAGATCTGTGGCTTCGAAGTGAACTCACATCATGACGTAATTTGTTCTCCCGCTAATATAATGTCTCAGCTCAAGGGTGGAACACTTATTCAATCCCTCATCGAAAGTGAGGCAGATAAATTTAATAATAGTTCATTTTTAAAGCATTTGGAAGAATAATTTTTTTTTTTATCTGAAGAAGAGGTTTGCTTTCCCTCAGGGGTGGCGGGTGGTGGTGCATGATTGCCATCTTAATATTTGAAAAAGGGTGGGTTTTTTAGGTTATTTATTTATTTACTGGTGTTTAAGGTCACTTTTCTGCAGCTATGGCTAATTGTGACCGCAAAAAAAGGTGTAAAGTCAAGTTTAGCCAATCGTTTACACCCATGCTGCCCATTTTAGGGGACTTCTAACCCGGGCACTGGTGACCAGGTCCTATTTTACCAGTAAAACTGAACTTGTTTACCACAGCAAACAAGCACTGCTTCACTTCCGAAGTTTCCACAGGAGTCCTGTTTAGGTTACCAGGGCTGTTGGTTATTAAAAGCAACAAAAAATTAAAAAGTACATTATAATTTGGACACGATGCACACTCAATTCAGTAGCTCTGTCGAGAAAAGCTTGTCGATAATTCATGTGTTAGAAAGTTTTTCACACCTCCTTTACAGCATCTTCACTTTTGAATGGTTATGATTACAGTACCGTGACAATCGTACAAATATCTAGTTATTGGGACTGTTTCAAAACCGTCCCAATATCCAGATATTGGTACTGTTTTACTGAGCTGTTCTCATCAAAACCGTACTTGGTGTGATTTTATACGGCTTGTTTTCATGACAGAGAACAAAAGAAATATTAGGTAGCTGTGGATTAACTAAAGTTATTGCCCGGAAAACAATCTGTCACAAAATATTCTATTTATAGTAACAGTGACCTTGTCCTTGGGGCACGAGACTCTAAAATCGATAGGTGTCTTCCTTTCCTAAAGGGTAACCTCTGGGGTAAGTTTGGTAAATGTGCGTCAAATAGAACTAAAGTTATTGCCCGGAAACCAATTGTTTACGCCCGGCGCCTGCCCGCCACTTCATCAAACTCCAAGTCGAGTTTGACTTCGTCAAAACTCGACTAGTGAATTAAATATATCCAAATTATACTGATTTCAGCTGCAAGAGAAATCCTGTAAACGGCAGGAGTACCATCTGCCAGCAGCTTGTAGAGAGTTAATGTTGTACTGCATTCAAGCCAGAAAATAAGCAGACTGTCATTTGCAAAATGAGGTCCCCAGAGGGTGAATTTTGTGATCACCAAATTTCCCCTCTGCGAACCTCAATGTGAATCAGGGTCTCAAAACTAAACAGAAAGAGTTACCCAGAGGATAAATTGGCCCGCTGTATGGGATAGCATCACCAAATTCACCCTCTGGAGACCTCATTCTGCAAATGTCATACTGCTTATTTTCAGGCCTGACTGCATTCCTTTTGTAAACTCAAATAATTTTTTAATACCAGTAAAACATATTTTTATATGAGTTAACTGTATAATTCATACTGCATGTTTCCAAGACCTCTGACCAATACGTATGCAAACTCAAGGTTCATACAGATAGGGCAAGATAGAATTCATGGGTACTTCAAAGACTTTTCAAGGACTCGTATCATTTTGACAGTTTACATATAATAGCTGTGAAAAACGGTCAGGAAATATGACATCTGCCTATCACTAAGATAGAATATCTTGGAACTTTGCCAATAAAACCATACAAATAGGGATGCAATTGGAATCAACTTCTGGAGCTGATTCTAATGACATCCATGTTTGATTGCTTTTATTAACTTATTCTGTAATTAAACTATTTCAAAATTTTGAAGACAATTTCATAATTTAATGAAACATGTCAGCTATTTTTTACAAGTAAGACACTACTTTACTGCATAATATTACTCATACCAATGATGCCCAAGGGCATATAAAATATTCATTTGAGCTCTCAATTTTTATTTTTAGACTTTTTTCTTTGAATTCTTTCTTTTTCCTTTTTTTCTCTTGAGAAATACAAGTGTTCACCACACAGTTCATATTTATTTTTATTAGTTTTGTTGAAATTCAAAGGATTTTCAAGGCTTAATAAAAAAAAAAAATCAAGGGCTTTTCAAGCCAAAATACTGATTCAAGGACTTTTCAATAAAGGACAGAAATTCAAGGACTTTTCAAGTCATGTGTGAACCCTGAAAACTATGGAAGCTGGAGAATATTTATTTAAAAATGTATTATTATTTTATCTAACCAGAATTTGAAACATTTTGAGAAATAGCATACTATAAAGATATTTGTAATCTAGGAATCAATTATATCAACAAGGACCCTGCAGTAACATTTTGCTTTCAGGAAAAGCTGTATGTTGATAGACTGAAAAATAACTTCTAAAGACTATTGTGCATGAAAGCACAGACCATATTATTATAGGGATGGATTGATGGACAGACGAACACGCCCTATTATTATTTGCGACACACCATTTGTCAATGGTACATACTGTTACGCAGTTTCATAAAAAAAATATTCAGTAGGTAAAAAGCTATGCTCTAGACAAACTCAATAACATTGTGTTGTGTTATTTATCTATCACTATGTAAACTTGACCTTGATTAGCATAAAGCATATTTTTATTCGCGGCACACCGTCTGTCGATGGTACACATTGTTATGAAGTTTCATCAAGAAATATTCAGTGGGTAAAAAGTTATGGCCTGGACAAAGGAAATGTTGAGGGGTGGTTGACTATTGAGGGATGGATGACAGATGATGGACAACTCAGTATTAGAAAAGCTCTGCTGACTTTGTCTGGCAGAGCTAAAATATTCAGGGGGTAAAATAGTACGGGCTGGACAAAAATTAAATGTTGATATGGGACAAATGGATGGATCCTATTATTATTTGCGATACACCATCTGTTGATGGTACACAATGTTTTGCTGTTTCATCAAGAAATATTCAGTGGGTGAAAAAGTTATGCCCCAGACAAACAAAATGCTGAACACAGCGTTATGTTATTTATCTATCACTAAGTCACATTGACCTTGTTGAGTGCATACCAAATTATTTTTCACGACACACCATCTCCTGATGGTACACATTGTTATACAGTTTGATCAACTTTGTCAGGTAGGGCTAAACATATTCAGAGGAGTAAAACAGTATGGCCTAGACAAAGGAAATGTTGATGTTGCATGGACAGACGGGTGGGTGGATGGATGTACCCTATTTTTATTTGCAACACAGCATCTGTTGATGGTCTACATTGTTATGCAGTTTCACCTAAAAATATTCAGTGGTCAAAAAGTTATGCCCCAGACAAACAAAAATGCTGAACACTGTGTTATGTTATTTGTCTATCACACGCCGAATGGATGGATGGACAGACCATCCATATTATTATTTGTGATGCACCATCTGTTGATGGTACACACTGTCATGCAGTTTCATCAAAAAATATTCACTCGGTAAAAAGCTATGTCTGGAAAAACAAAATCCTGAGCCACCGTTATGCAGTTTCATAAAAAAAATAATCAGTGGTTAAAAACTTATGCCCAACAAAAAAAATTGGTGAATACTGTTCTAAATTATTTATCACAGGCTGAATTGATGGACGGACGTTGTTGGTACACATTGTTAAACAGTTTCATCAAAACACATTCAGCGGGTAAAAAATTATGCCCTGGACAGTAAATACACAAACAGGTTTGTTTCACACAACCTTAGCATGAACAATAATGCCGATGTCGAAACAAAGGCTTTCCAAGAACCAACTCTTGGCAAGTCCTCACTAGGATCACAGAACAATCTCATGAGGGGGTCATAATCAAAGTTTGGGAAGCGAAAGAAATTTATTCTCTGTTACAAGGTATTCGTTTGAACAAATTTAAATCTACACCTCAATAAGAAGTAGCTTAATATCAAATCACTGTGCCATCTGGTTCTTGAGAAGATTGTGCAACATTAGAGATCTATGGGGTTCCCTTAGAGAACACTGGCAGGAAACAAAAATTTCCAGTGGAACCTGTCTTGGGCGACCTCTCTCTAGAGCGACCACCTGCCTTGAACGACCGGATTTCCGACGCACCGATTAGTTTTGCTCTAAATTGACTCTGCAATGAATGACCACCTGCAGGACGCGACCATCGACAGCCTTTCAAAGACTGAAATGGCATTTTTAACCTATGAAAGACTAGCTTGTTCTGAACAGGCCACCTAAAAGTAAAAACGAGTGTTCAGAAATGAGAAAATTAAAAAAAAAAAAAAATTACAACCCAAATATTTGGGAAGTAATTAAAACAAGAGGCCCCAGGGGGCCTGAGGGCGCTCACCTGACATGGTAGTCTAATCATCAAACCAGGGACTTGACTTGAATAAGCTGCATACGCCCCTCATTAGAAAAGCATATACCAACTAGATGAAGCGATTGTGCCCACACAATACACAGGATTTTCCTTTTATTTTCAGTTCCTGCACTTTTATGTCCCAAAATTGAGATAAACGCATAAAAACCAGATTTTTTTCCCAACTAAAATATTTTCAGCCTAAAATTTTTTTTTCTTCTTAAAATGCATAAAAAACTAATTTCCGGATTTTGGTCCAAAAAAGTCCCACCAGGACCCAAAATTTTCAGTGTAAACAAAAATATTTTTTTGTCTTAAAATTGACTGAAACACATAAAAAAAACAAAATTTTTTTTTCGGATTTTGGTCCAAAATTTCTAAGTCTGGAGCGGGGCCCCAAATTTTCAGCCCAAATATGAACCCAGGGACTAGGCTTGAACAAACTTGAATCTCACCCCCGAGGATGCTGCATACCAAATATCAAAAGATTCTTATTGGTAGATCTGAAGAAGATGATTTTTAAAGAATATTCCTCATACTGCACTAATTTAAACATTTGGGCTCCCATAGAGAGCCCAAATATGGACCCAGGGAACTGATTTCAATAAACATGTGATACAATCTTCCAAAGATGTTATATGTGAAATTTGAAAGCTTCTGGAGCAGTGGTTTGAGAGAAAAGTAGTCTTACATGTTTTTCCCATTACCCACAGCATTAAAAAATGATGACTCAGCACATTTTCAAAGTCCCCCATAAGTAACCCATGGTAAAACCAATAGCAATTTTTTTTTACCATTCCATTCTGTTGGTCCTAAGGAAGCTTCACACCAAATAAGAATTCTCAGTGCCATGTAGTTTTGGAGATATGGGCGTTTTAATTTTTTTCTATTTTTAGCTCCTGTGGTTTCCATGGGGCGGTGGGAAAAAAAATTTGTGCATAAATTAAGTACTTATGATCCAATAAGCCCTGATATCAAATTTGGTTCAAATCTGCCCCTCGGTTTGGAAAGTTAAAAAATTTATAGTAATTTATATATTTTTTATATTTACCAATGACCCAGACTTAGCTGGTGCTAACTCTTTAAATTTCAGGGCCAAACACAAATTTTGCTCCCCAATCCCCCAAATTTGCATCAAAATCCCAAAAATACATGTCCTATGTGGTCCTCCATACTTTTGTCCAATGCGCATGCACAGTGTCAAGGAAGTACCAGAATTGGCGCCAAATCTTCATTCTTACAACCAGTGCCTGGTAAGTGTTATGTAATCAGCAGGGAGGTATGAGTTCCCAACTCATGGAAGGGCCATCCCCATCTGGGTCATTGGTAAGTATAAAAAATATATAAATTACAGTGAAGCCCACTTAATTGGATATCTCTTAATTGTATATCCCTGTTAATTGAATATAATTTTCAAACACAAAACCATTTACCATACCTTCAGAACAAATTTGATCTGTTAATTGCATATGGGTTGTAGAGTGAACTCCTGTTAATTGTATATAAATTTTTATAATATGTCAAAAAAATTACTGACACACACCAAATTTCCCTTATTCATCAACCTTTTTGGCCTCACTACATCCAATACAGGCATTTATTCTATTATATCTTGTTTGACAGAGCTCTATGAGCTCTGTCAAACAAGATATAATAGAATAAATGCTCCGTTTACCTCCAGAACACAGGAAACTGACCAAATCCCTGTTAATTGTATACTCCTTTAATTGAATAATTTTCACTGGCAAAATGGATATTCAATTAACAGGATTCTACTGTACTATAAATTTTTTAACATTTTTTTTACTGTACCAATGACCCAGACTTAGCTGAATAGAAAAAAGGCTGGAGGGCCTAGGACATAAAGAAAAATCCAATAAGCTCAATTACATGTAAACAGAATTATCCCCTCAAGGAGAAAAGGAGAAACAGGATTTACATGTATCTTTCTTGTTTATACAAAAAAAGAAAGACACAATACCATTCCGTAATTGAGCACGATAACATCAATGATCTCTACTAACAGCCAATAAATAAAGATAGTCCAGAGAATGAGACTCTTTATACTCATTTAAAAGGGTCCGAGGATTGTATATTAACGCTCATATGACATGTGACATATACATTAGCTTTACACTTTAAAACCATCCCAGCACCGACTCGGAATTACTGACTCCAGAGGAGGTATACCCTTGCTTTTCACTATAAAGCAGGTGATATAAGGGAACACCATCCCCCCCCCCCCCCCCCCCCCCCCCCCCCCGCCTTCCCATTGCTCTGAGTTAATCACCACAGAACGAAGAGGGCAGCAGGACAGAGTCACTGCTGGAACAGAAAGCCAGCATAACTATAGTTGCAACTGTTTAGTGGACAACATTCTGAGCAACAGATAGCGGACCTTAACAATGCAGGTCGCCAGAAATAGACTCAATATTTCTAAGGTAAAAATTTGTGAACGTAGAAGGCTGAGACCAGTATGCAGCCTTCATCAAATCGGTAATAGCAATACTATTACCATAAGCCCAAGATGTAGACAGCGCCCTCACTTCATGCACCGAAATCTTAAGCACAGACTGCTGAGAAGATAATTTTTCATAAGCAGTACGAATAGTTAATTGAATCCACCTTGAAATAGAATGGACCGTAATGTCCCTTCTATTAGGCAGCAGAGACAGAAAGAAACTTTTACGTCCCTTTCTGATAAACTCAGATCTACGTTTGTAAATATGCATAGCTGGAACTGGACATAGCAAAGGCCTATGACCGTCTGAGGACAGAAGAGCCTTAATAACAATAGGTTCAGGGTACTTATTAGGAGCCTGATTCTTAGCCAAAAATCCAACATTAGTAGTCAAAGTAATAGTATTACCAACACTACGATAGTGAGAATCATCAATAGATAGTACATGAAGCTCACTAACTCTTCTAGCAGAAGAGAAGGCTAAGAGAAAAGCTGTCTTATAAGTATTTGAAGTCTACTGTGTCAAGGGGTTCAAATGGCGCTTCTTTTAGCTTCAGGAGAACCCAAGCTAAATTCCACTTAGGAATTAACCTAAGGGTTCTAGGTCTATTGATCGAAAAGTTTTTAACTAACTAAGATAAAGAGGCATTAGATCTAATTTGTAAGCTATCATGATGAGCATAAGTATCCGATAGCATAGACCTATAACCCTTAATAGTTTTTGGCTGCAGTTTGATCTCGTCAAACAAGTAGATCAAAAAATTAGCAATGTCTGGAATAGAGGGATCATAAATATCAACAGAATGATCCCCACACCAACGAGAGAAAACCTTCCACTCAGCAGCATAATTTAGCGAAGAGGAGGTCCTCCTACATTAGAAATTGCGTCCTGTAAAATGCTTGCTGTGCAAGAAGGACCGCACAACGGAAATATGTGAAGGTTGAGACCTTGCGGGTTGTGATGCAGTGTGCACGATTTCCCCTGCGAAAGAAGGTCCTCCCATGGAGGAAGCTTCCGAGGAATGTCCCACAACAGACACCAGAGATGCTACCAACAAAATCTTGCAGTGAGATTGCTTGATTTTTAGCAATATCTGTTGAATCAACGGAGATGGAGGATACGCGTATCCTATCATTCCGTCCCAAGAGATCGAGATAGCATCTACTGCGAACGCTCGAGGATCTGGGCATGGCGACACATACGTCTGCAACTGATTGTTGAGATGTGTTGCAATCAAGTCTATCATAGGACGATCCTATTGGTAGCAAATCTGATTGAATACTCGTTTGTTGAGAGTCCATTCTGATGGCAACATACGACCTTTCTGAGAAAGTGAGTCCGCTAGAACTTTCAGACGACCCGAAATATGACGGGCTGACAGAAGAACCTGATGCTCTAGGACAAACAGAAGGATTCCTTCCGTTAAGCTGAACAACAGAATGGAATGAATGCCTTCCTGGTTCTGAATATATGCTACTACTGTCGAATTGTCAAGACAGAATTTGAACATGTGAATTCTGAATAATGTTCATCCAATGACTTTGCACAAGCCAAATTGACATCATCTCTTTGACGTTTATGTGCTTGTTTAGGAAATGCAGATCCCCAAAGACCCTGGCACCTCGAATCTGTTGGGCTCAAAGTTGCGCCCCAACCTGTTTGACTCGCATCCGTCATAATCGTAAAAATTGGATCCCTGAGTTAACCACTGAATATCTGCCCAAGTCTGAATCTCTTGTTTTACTTGTTTTGACAAGACGATGTTCATTTCGAGCGAATGAATCTTCACATTCCAATTCTGAGTAAAAAATATCTGGAGTGGACGAGTGCGTATTCGCCCCATCGGAATAAGATCTGCGGCGACTCCGCACAAATCTATCAGTCGCATGAATTCTCTCATTGTTACTACATCTGAGTGAAGACAAAAGCGAGCGTAACAACTGACTAATTTTGCTCTGGGTAACGGCAGACAAACCAGATTGTTGTGCGTCTCGAAGCTCATTCCCAAGTGGCTGAATGACTTGGACGGAACTAGATCCGATTTCTTTTCATTTACTATGAAACCGAGACGTCGGAGCAGTTGAAGCAGACTCTGAACATCGTTCTGAAGCATTAACCTGTTGCCGTACCTCTGAAGAATGTCGTCCAAGTAGGCCGACGTTACCGCAGACAAATCAGCTCAGAAATGAGTCATTACCGAGTTCATTATTCGAGTGAAGGCCCAGGGCGCTAGATTCAGACCGAAGCACACTGCTCGGAACTGATAACGACCCCTAGGACAGCGAAGCGAAGAAACAAAGAATACATAATAATAATATAATCCATTACAAAAATTTCGAAAAATAATTCAAAAGAAAAATTTTTTCGAAAAAATTTCAAGATGAGCCCAAGTTCCCAAAGGGAACAACTTCTGGAAGGTGTTGCCGGATGAAATCTACAGCCACCTTATGTTGTTCGGAAAGGGAAAATTCCAGCTCCGCTAATTCCCTTTCACCATACGACTGGACATGTGAATCTCGGTCGTCCCTTTCTGATACTGCAGGGGAGAGTACCGACCCAGCTTCCTCAGACAGTTCCTGTTCTGAAAGAGTTTCTGAAGGTTGCTGGGATACTGCGGTGAGTTGTGCTATCTGTGATAGCAAGTCTGTCACGGAGGTCTGTGGAGCCGCGGTCTTACGTAGTTTAGCCGCTGGAAGCTCCTGGGACGGTAATTCCTGCACACTTCTTTGATGCGAATGTCCCGACTGGTAAGGCCTCGTGTCCTTGGCTACCGGATGGCATGACATGGAATCCCTGGTCAGCGAAGCAGGCTGGATATCTGCGGTCACGTAGCCAAGGTGTGGTCGTGTGTGCTGACATGGGGACGAGGAGGTCAGTAGACTAGCCGCATCGGACTGTCTATGCAACAGAGCGTCCCGAACAGGAGGAGTGGACGTATGCTCCGACTGACGAACGTTACATACCACAACATCTGGGCCCAGATGTTGCTGTAAGAGAGAGGAACCTCTCTCGCTCGTGGTCCGGGTAGACCTGGACAAGCTAGCTACCGGACTGACTGGCTTCCTCTGTTCCGTGGTCGCTGGGTGTGCATGATCCAATTTTATAGTGCTCGCAACATTCGATCTCCTCTCCTGCACCGTAACAGATGAACCCGGCATCACAACACACCATTACTCGAGTGATTGCTTCACCGGGCGACAAGGACGTCGATCCTACTAGGGATCTAGGCACTTGTCGAATTTCGTTGAGCACTTTTGCCGCTAGCTCTTCATTTAATTGTGACGACGGAATCACACTTCTTGAGGACATCACGGAAACATCGCCCTGTTCTTGTTCCTCTGAAAAAGAGACTGAAAAACTAGAGTGACCCTGTGGCGAGAGGACCGGCTTGGACCTCTCACCACTAACAATATACCGTGACACACGTCTCCCATCGTTTGTCATCCCAATTCGCACACACTGAGCAAGAATTAGTGCGAGTACACTGACTACAGCAAATACAATGAACATGAGAATCGGAGGAAGACTTCCTCGTTTACAATTTGAAAAATATTCTTTCATATTTGAAAAAATATTAAACAGTCATCGTACTCACACTGACCCTTGAAAAACAAAGATACATAATAATAATATAATCCATTACAAAAATTTCGAAAAATAATTCAAAAGAAAAAATTTTTTGAAAAATTTTCAAGATGAGCCCAAGTTCCCAAAGGGAACGATGAGCCCAAATGGATCCCCAAAAAGCCTAAGTGTGGACAAAATTTTTAAAACAGATCTAAAAATTAATGCTACACTTACGGATAATATTAATGTATCTGGCTATGAAAAGAACCTAATAGAAGACAAGGAATCACTGTCAGAAGAAACCATTGTCAACGTAAACACTTAGATGTGAGTCTTCCATGGAAGACGTGTGTCGCCTGCACTATATTTTAATATTTCAGACAGAATTCTAAGTGGAAAAGGGGCATAACTCTGGAAAAAATACAGCGGATCAAAAAATAAAATAGGAGGTGCACAATGCCATTATGTGATAAAGAATCACTGAAAGTTTCATCAAAATCCATTCATAGGTTAAAGAGGAGTGGCAGATAAGAGAAAGTGTGATGCAGACGGCGACGCAGACGACAAAAGTAATCCCTATATGTCGCTCCCCACTTCGTGGGGCAGGCGACACAAAAAAGGCCACAGAATTAGGGTTAAATATGGTTGTGATAGTGACACATAACCTATTTATGCAATATCAAAGCCCTACCCCATTCAGGTTGGACAAAATCAACTTTAGTCTGCACACATACTGACCTAACTTCTGATTCTTTCAACAGAAATTGTCAAAGTTTTAATTAAATGGAAAATATAGGAGAAATTTATTTGGGTTAAATACTGTTGTGATAGCGACACACACATAACCTATTTATACCTATTTATACAATATCAAAGTCCTACCCCATTTAAATTTGACAAAATCATTCTTAGTCTGCACACATGCAGACCTAAATGCTAATTCTTACAAGAGAAATTGACAAAGTTTTAATGGAAAATTTGAGTTAAATTAAAACTAGAGGATGGCCACCAAAGGGTGGCTGATTCCCCCGAAAAAAGCCTTGATAGCCATTCCAACCTTATTCGCGACACACCCTCTGGTTGTGGGCAATAATAATACCAAGTATCATTAATATCCTTGAAGGCTGTAAGAAGTTATGGAGCAGACACGAATTCCGTCTACGCCCGGACGGACAGACGGACAGACAGACGGACGTCACGGCTAGATTCCCCCGAATTTTTTTCGGGGGAATAAAAAGTGATTGTATTATGGTTAAATACTGTTGTGGTAATGACATACAACCTACATATGAAATATCAAAGCCCAATCCCATTCAAGTTTGACAAAATCATCCTTAGTCTGCCCACATGCTGACATAAATGCAAATTCTTACAACAAAAATTGAGTAAGTTTTAAATAAAAAATTTCGGTGAAATAAGAAAAAAAGCCATGGTACCTAAATATGAAATATCAAAATCCCGAGACCACAGGACTTGGAGAAAATCACCTTAACATAAACTCTTACAATACTGGACATGACAGCGGATGCCAAAGCTTGGAGTTACCACTACAGCTCACCATTTTGTTGAAGTGGGTGAGCTAAAAATGAAATTTGAACACTTTCCAGAGCTTCACACATTCATCCGCAGTTTTCAAGAATTTTCCAAGTTATAGAGTTTTTGTTTTAATTAAAGTATACGAACCATAACCTTGATGATAGTTTACTTTTGTGCTTTGTTTCTTTCATTAAAAAGTTTCGTTTTGATCAATTTCACCCTCTTTCTATCTTCATATTCCTCAAGAATATTTTTTTCACAAAGAAATTTCCTGATTAGAGCATTCCCTGTAAAAAAAAAAAAGAAGACATCGTCAGGCTGGAGATAACTTTTGTATGTGAATGCATATCACACCAAGGTGATCTTCAACCCTTATTCAGAGACACTAATTCAGTGTGTGCTAAAAACCTGAAAATTAAGTGAGCGAAGTGAGCACCCTCAGACTGGGGATGCATTGGGGGCCGTTTCCTATTTTAAGGAAAAACTATGTATTTACACAACATGCTCAGATGTAGATGTAAAACAACTTTTGAAAGATTATTCAGGACTTTAAAGCCCATGCTTTTCTTTACCTTTCAAGCACTTTCAACACATTAAACAATTCTGACCGAAAATCATAGATTTGGCAACCTGCCAAAAACAAGTTTGGTTGATAAATATGGACTCTAGCCTGAGCTATCTGAACAAATACAATTTTCATATAAAACTTCTGAACAATGAAAAAGTTCAGTTCAAAATACTGATTCCACCAAATTTTGGTACAAAAATCGCAAATGGTGGCCATCTTGAATTTCAGACCGAACCCAAAACACTTGTTCTCATCCCACGGTGGTAACAAAGGTCCCCATGAAGTTTTGTAATGATCAGTTCATAAATGCAGTCTCTAGCCCAAGCTGTTGGACATGTGCACTTACTGTGCACTTACTGCACATGAATAGCACTGAATAACTAAAAGTCCCTCTAATTTGCATAATTTTTGTATGAAAAAAAAGTATTATATGTGATGTATTCTATGCTACCAAACATTCATATAAAAATTTATTCAAATCAGAACATTCATTTAGAAGTTGTGTACAAACAAGAGGCCCCAAGAGGCCTTAATCGCTCACCTGCCAAAGTGGTTCAAAACGTATCTTGGGTCACATTCAGCTAGTCATGGCTCATCAACACTACAGAGGAATGAAGCCATGAAATTCAGAACATGGGGGTCAATGTTGGATGATTATTATAGGTCCTACTGACTGGGTCCAATTCTGCTCTGTAGACAAGCACTACCATACTTCTAAGGGTTGTTATGCCACTGCTGTTTAAAATGCATAATTGATAGTGGTCATAGGGGTATATTTTGTTGTTTTTGCACAAAATCATTCTAAATCCTTCAAAACACATTTTAGAGTGAAAAACATTTTTTAGGATTATTCTACAGAAATGCAATTAACGTTCTGCATGCTGATCCAAGTACTGAAATCTCATGGACAGGTTTTTTTCCCCATAAATTGCGAATAGGTTTAGAAACGAAAAAAATTAAACAATATAAATAACTCAATAAGAAAATTTATTATGGTGTGGTACTGGAACAGATGTACTTTTTCACATTTCAAAATGCAAGAAAAAAGGATATAACGACATGCACCTACAGTAATTAATTTTTCCACAATATGTAGAGGTAGATCATAAATTAATGTAAGAACTGACCCATCACCAAGGCTTTAACAATAGTTTTAATACAACTAGTTTGTAACGAACATATGCTAGGACTCCTCATTGGAACAAGCTCAGAGCTCAATCCAATTGGGGGGGGGGGGGGGAGTGGGGGGGGAAAGGCACATTAAAGCTATGACCTGTTTTAACTGTTACGTTAAGTAAGGTATGGTAAATGGTTTTTTTTAGGACATAATGTTATTCTAAAAGATATGCAGTTAACCCTCTGCACGACAATGTCCAAGTAGAGAAATTTCTCGAAGCACGTTTTTCCCATAATGCATTTAAGAATTGACCAATTCAGTCTTGTTTGACAGAGCTCAATAAGATCTTTCATAGAAGATTGAATTAGTTCAATTCATTATTATTATGGGAAAAATTTGCTGCTTGACATTTTGACATCATGCTGCGGGGAAAGGTTGGGTTAAGTGTGGTTTACCATATGTTGCATCAATGCTTGGAAAATGAGGGGTGGGAAATTGCAAATAGGTTTAGAAACAAAAAAAATTAACCCTTTACCCAACACAATTAAAAGACAGTACTTGCAAACAAAATTCTTAAATAACAAATTTTTTTCTCCATTTTTTGACTCAAAAACGTAACCTATGACCCCTCAATGAAAGGATCTAAGACAGCTCATTCCAATGTGGGGGGGGGGGGGGGGGGGAGGGGGGGGTCATAAACTATGTTTTAAGACAAAAATTTGAAATACAATAAAATATGAATGACACTTTTATGTGAATAGCGCTAACCCCAGTTTTGACCATTATGTTAGGTAAAGGGATAAGGTATGGTAAATGATTTTTTTTAGGAAGTAACATATTCAATTTGATCATGTTCAATTTCATGAAGAGTTTTTTTTTCCCATAATGCATATAAGAATTGAACCAATTCAGTCTTGTTTGACAATGACTAGTTCTGTTCAAGACTAAATTGGTTCAATTCCTGAGTGTATTATGTGAAATATTTACTGCTGGAAATTTTGTTATTTTGACATCAGTATGCATATGCCTATTAATAAAAATATAAAATATAAAATTTGAATGGCAATTTTTGCGCTAGCCAGTTTTGACCATTACGTTGGGTAAGGGTTAAGGTATGGTACATGTAAAACAAATTGCTTGTGAAAGTAACACATGGGTAACATATTCAATTGAGAGGATTATTCTTTTAGAGATACCCAATTAACCCTTTGCACCTTGATCGCAAAGTACTGAAATTACATAACACGCGTTTTTCTTATAATGCATTTAAGAATTCAACCAGTTCAGTCTCATTTCAGATCTGTCAAACAAGATTAAATTGGTTCAATTCCAAGGTGCATTATGGGAAAAATTGCAGCTTGAAATTTTGATATGGACGGGGAGTACGGGGTTAAGTGTGTGAAAAATTGGGAATAGATTCAAAAATGAAAAAAATAAACCTTTACCAACAGACAGCCGACGACAAATGGAAACAATATTTATGAATATAAACTAAAAAATAAATAAATTTTTGTCTCAAAAACATAGCTTATGACCTCTAATTGGAATAAGCTTGTTGAACTGATTCTAATGGTGGGTCATAAGTTGTTTTTCGGACAAAAATTGAAAACACAATAAAATTTGAATTGAGATTTTTGTATATACCGGGTAGCATTGGCCGGTTTTGATCATTATGTTTGGTTTATCAAAACATCTTCGTCTCTTCAGTACGATACTAGATACCAAATATGATCCTAGATACCAAATATCAGAAGATTCTGACTGCTAGATCTGAAGAAGATTTTGACAGAATATTCCTCATACAGTACAGTCGCCGTGGGCAGTCACTTTTCCACAGTGGGCACCCACTGGTTTTCCACAGAAATCAGTTTGATACCAATTTCTGTGGACTTCTGTGGGCAAAAGCCCGTGGACTTCTGTGGAAAAGATTACTGAACGATGATAATGTCAGACGGCAGTGTCCACATAATTAATCCGAAACATGTCTGCCCACAGAAATGTAACTGGAAGTAATTTTGAACACGTCTTGATAGAATAGGACTCTGTTTAAAAATATTTATTTCTTTATCGTCCCGGAACCTCTATCAATCAGTTTGTATATTTTTAATTGTTAAAGTGAAAGGATAAAAAAATATAAACCAAAACATTTTTATTCTCTTGGTTGTTATTATTTTTCTGCAAGACTGTTTGTTATTCATCAATGATTAAATTAATTAACTTGATTGACTTATGTTGATCAGCAATTAATGGTGCTCTTGTGTTCATGGTTTATGACCTGCTGTAATCCTTCTGAAGTAGTTTTGCAGAAATTAGTGGCATGTGTATACTATATACAGCAGTGTTTGAAAGGATTAAAAACTTCAAACGACTTGTGTTCAAGAGACTAATGGATCTATCTTGTCTGACGCCGCATCACTGTTCGTCTCTTTGAAAACCTTTATTGTGACTGACACTCACCATGTCTTGCCCTTTCAACGCAGACCACTGTAACCAATGCTTGGGGTAGAAGAAGCAACATGGGTATAAATGATTGGGTAAACTTCCCATCAAAGGCGCTCTTGGCGTTCCTATTTTTTCATAGAGATGCGTTGCACATTGTGGATATATAATCCATTTTTGTTGTCTCAGGTGCGAGGAAATTTTTTGAAAAATTACAAATTTTCTCTGGAAACCCCACCAATCCCTTCCCGATCTCTACCACGCCATTAAAAATCCTAGATCCGCCATTGCCTTCATGATTTCATTCAGATCGGAGGCCATTTTGTGTCGGAGCACAACAGTCAATTAGGGGGAGGGGGACTGATACAAATCCCAAGACAAAACATGTTTTGTTTTTCTGAAATTATACTCTCAATTCTTGATTCGAATTTCGAAGACAGCCGGTAGCTGTCGTGAAAACAAACCGGAACTTTGCAGGAGCGGAAGATAAAAATGACGCCGTGAGGGGGAACTTGAGAGGCCTTATTTGGTGAGGATGAATTCATAATTGGTGGAAATATCCCTCCTTTTATTTAACCCCTTACCTAACTTAATGGCCAAAACCGGCCAGTGCTATACACGAAAATCGCCATTCAATCTATTTTATATTTTGACTTTTTGTTCCCAAAACATAGGCAAACAAGAGCACCGCTGGGCATTGCATCATACGCCCGTGAACTGTTCAAATTGTACCATTTTAACACATTTGCAATTTTTTTAGAGTGCGAGAAATTTATACTGGCATATATATATATGTTACGGTCATTTGAGAAAAAGACTAACAAGTTTGAAGCCAATCGAAAAACAAATACTAAAGTTATCATCCGGAAACCAAATATTTGACGAAGAATTCTAAGTCCAACAGGGGCCATAATTCAGGCAAAAATTGTTCAGACCGACCCCATATTCGAACTTGACCTGTATTTTGTTGTGATTAAACCACATACCAAGTTTGGAGCCGATCGGAAAACAAATACTAAAGTTATCATCCGGAAACCAAATATTTGACGAATTCTAAGTCCAACAGGGGCCATAATTCAGGCAAAAATTGTTCAGACCGACCCCATATTCGAACTTGACCTGTATTTTGTTGTGATTAAACCACATACCAAATTTGGAGCCGATCGGAAAACAAATACTAAAGTTATCATCCGGAAACCAAATATTTGACGAATTCTAAGTCCAACAGGGGCCATAATTCAGGCGAAAAATGTTCGGACCGACCCCATATTCGAACTTGATCTGTATTTTGTTGTGATTAAACCACATACCAAATTTGGAGCCGATCGGAAAACAAATACTAAAGTTATCATCCGGAAACCAAATATTTGACGAATTCTAAGTCCAACTGGGGCCATAATTCAGGCGAAAAATGTTCGGACCGACCCCATATTCGAACTTGACCTGTATTTTGTTGTGATTAAACCACATACCACATTTGGAGCCGCTCGGAAAACAAATACTAAAGTTATTGTTCGGAAACCAAACGGACGGACGGACAGACGGACGGACAACGCCATAACATAATACGTCCCGTTTTTTCAAACGGGCGTATAAAAATGAAAATGTTTAGTTACACAAGAATTTTTTTCACGAGTATCGTCTACTCCTAGCGTTAGGTAAAGGGTTAACAAATGGCAAACAGATGAGTAGATAAATATCACATGGTCCACAAGCTTTTTAGTTTCTGCATTTTCGTCAGTTGGATTATCCCGGGAATTTGTCGTGACAGGGGAGAACAGAAACTAGTCTGATATTTTGACCTCGTTCCGATGTTAACAGATTTTTTTTCTTATTGCTATCGTGTAGAAAATTTATGTAACATAAATATTATAGTAGTGTAATAAAAAGTCAGTTCATGTGGACTCCACAGGAATTGCAATGTTAGTTATTAATTCCGTCGGCAAGTAGGTAGCATGCCCATGGTCTAAAAAACTTTCTGTCCACAGAATTTTATGTTGGCAGTTGAAAGGTAATTTGCCCATGGTTTTCCACAACCACTGTAGACATGTGGAAAAGTGACCACCCATGGCGACTGTACTGAATTGCATAAAGAATGAATACTCTGGACTTTTCAGTTGAAGTAGAAATCTTTTCGTCTTCATAATTTGGTTATTTATATTTAGATATACAATTAATTGAATAGTAATTTTACAAGCAGGGGTTCAATTCCCACTGAGAAACGTAGTGTTATGTAAAGCATTAATGAACTTAGAATTTCATTCCTTGACACCTGATACCTAATGGTTATAATGTTGCCAAAGCAATGCAATACATCTATTGTCATTTCTTTTTGGCGTCTGGAATGGAATTTTACCTAGTTGGTCTTCACTGTATTAAATAACGTTGCTGAAGATATGATGTTAGGTGAAAACAGTCATTTTCAAACACCTGTATGTAGCTTGCATGGAACAAACTTTCATTCATTGTCATTTTGTTGTTTTGCCTTGCAGAAAACGGTTGTGTGTGAAGTGACAAGAGAAGAGTGCATAGTTCTCTAAATATAATGCTCTTTAGTGATCTTCAGGTGACCAGCCTCTCGATACATTTGTACAATCATGAGTTTCTTTAGTTATGTTACATGTAGTCAACTGAATTCTCTCAGGCACTTGGAATTATTAACAAAATTCTTATGTATCTTCAGCTTTAATAAGCAATCTCAGTGAAAATGTGAAACAATAGCTCTTTCCTAACTCTATCTATCTTTGCGATCCATCCAATTTATTTTCTTACTGAACAATTGCCTGTTTAATAATTGAATTGCAGATTGCTTTATCAATGAGACAGATCTTCATTTTAAAAAAATTCTCAAATCAGTCTTTATATTTGTGTATACATGTACACATAGCATGTTTCTCTTTTTCACCAACATTCATCTCCACTTCAAACACAGTCTTCTTGGCAGGCAGTCAGAAACATTTACAACATAATTGTTTGTCAAAACAAAATGTTTTGGAGGTTTATGTTCTTGTCTCACATTTTGATTCATTTTTTTTAAAGTCATTTCCATCAGAACTGGATATTTTATCTTCAAAAGTTCAGAAGTTGAGTTACTTTGGTTAACTGTCCAGTTCAGCATCTATGATGTTTATTGCTTGGTAGCAGTCACAAGTATTTGGTTCTATAGAGAGTATTTTGTCCTTTGATTGCAACTAGACCATCACTTATATCAGGTGTCAAGTCAACATTCCAATATATTTATTATATTTATTTATTGGTGTTTAAGGTCACATACTTATGCACAATGGCTAATCGTGACCGTGACAGTTTTACAGGTGGAGGAAGCCGGAGTACCCGGAGAGAACCACCGAGCAATGACGAGCAGCTGTCAGCTCTCCAACATCGTAACTCTGAACTCTGCACCGCAGCACAGGCAGGGTTAGATTGGTTGAAGACATGCGCACCATCGACGTGCAGTACGCCTCAGTACACAGCGTCATCGCGCCCCCATGTAGGCAATCGGGGGTGAAGTGTCTTGCCCAAGGACACAACGCGGTTGTCGCAGGTGGGATTCGAACCGAGGACCTCTCGGCTTGCAGCCTGCACCTCTACCAACTGAGCCACCGCGCCCCCCAACATTCCAATTAATTAAGATATAAATTATTGCCATATATTCTTGATGTTATAAGGTGTTAATACCACACTGGTCATCTATGTCTATATAGTAACAACTGAAGTAATGTTCAGTAAATCTTTTATCATTGTTTTCCATGACGAAAAAATAGTTACAAACAGGTGTCGGTATTCTATTCTATCATGATGGTGCAATGTAGAACTGGCCTACAACAGTAGACAAGCACTCCAAACATTATGGGATGCACAATCTAGAAAAATCAATGTAGTGTCCATTTGCTAACTTCTATATTTCTATTTGCAGCAAAATCTTTTTTGCGGTAAAGGTCTTATTTTTTGGTGTTTTAATGTCATTGTCAGCATCTGGGCTGCATCATGCCACAACATAAGTATAAGGTCAAGTTTTTCCCAATTGTGTTGCCCACTTACTGAGGAATTGCATTCTAGCAACTTTATTTGACCAGGTTGTATTTTACCAGTAAAAACAGAATGTGTTTACCACAGGAAACAAGCATGGCTTAACTTCCTGGGGTTCCCGTGGGAAAAGGTCACATTCTGCAGCAACAGCTATACAATGACCACAACACGGGAATAAAGTCACATTTAGCTAAGTGGGTATGACTATTGTCTACATGTGACAACTCTTACTACTACATGGTGATCATTGGGTCCTATCTAACACAAGTTCAAGACATGAAATTTACTTTTTTTCCAAAAGGGTTTAACTTTATGGTCACATTAAGTAGCTATGGCTGTACAGTGACAACAGAAGAATGAAGTCAAATTCAGCAAATCATTTATCACTCTGTTGTCAATGTCAGATTGTAGGCACCCACAGGTGTTGAAAAAAATGTTGTATTCTACAAACATGAAAAAAACTAGCCAAAAACAGTACACAAGCACGAGCTAACTACCTGGGAATTCCACGCAAGAATAATAAATACATTGTTAAATCATTTTTTGTTCAAAGTTAAATCATTGAACATAGAATGCAAACATAATGTGCAATAAATTTATTTTACCAGTGAAACAGAACTTGTGTACCGCAGTAACCAAGCATTGCTTCACTTCCAAGGGTTATCACAGCGAGATGTGCAATTGCATGTGTGTTTAGACCTTAATATGCTATGGTATGTCAAAACAATAATAAAATTAACCAATCAACACTGTTCTCAATATTTGTTTTGTTCAGAATGTTGATAACCTTCAAGTGCTGGCTACAATCATTGTAAGTTGCAATTTTAAAAACCATCATTCAGACATCCACATACCATTATAATGGAAAATTTTGGACAGGTTATATTTAATTTCCAGCTAAACTTCTGTTATACAGAGACAACAACCCAGGAATAAGCCAAAATTTAGCAGACTTTTTGTAATACAATTGCACAGGATTCTCCCCAACACGATTGGTTATTTATTTATTGGTGTTTAACATAATTGTCAGCATCTGGGCTATATCATGACACAAGAATAAAGTTAAGTTTTGCCAATCATTTATGCCTATGTTTTCCACTTACTAAGCCACTGCACCCCCCTCCCACCCCCCGGCACTGGTAACCAGATCTTATTTTACAAGTAAATCATAACTTGTTTACCTCAGTAAACAAGCACTTCTTCACTTCCCAGGGAATGCATTGGTTACTTATTCCAATTCTACCACTATGGCAGAATTTGCATACATGCATGGCACAAGACAATCTCTGTAAATCTATACAGATTACAATGGAGGAGGTAGGTCATATCAAAAGGTATCAAGAGACAAAACATAAAAACTTGACATTTACTTGTCATTTGACCATGTCAGCAGACATTTTCATACAAGTGTTTTGTCTTGGGGTATTATTTATTCTACTGGAATCAACAAGCACTGTCTAACTTTTCAGGGTTCCCAGGGAGGTGACTACAAAATTGAACATAAATAATATGTATTAACCCCCTGGACACCGAGGTCAAAATGTTAGATTTTCAACTAGAAAATCTCTTCCCACAATGTGCCTTGAAATTGACCAATTCAATCTTGTTTGACAGAGCTCAATGAGCTGTGTTAAACAAGACTGAAGTTGTTCAAAAAATTGACCGTTTCAAATTTTGATATTTTGACATCAGAGTGCAAGCATACAAAGAACAAGCTTCAAAATTTCATGGTCAGTTTAGTCTTAACCCATTACAGGCCTGCCAAAATAACATATCACAGATCCACAAGTCGAGTTTTGACATTAAATTTCGTGAAAAGTCAGAAAAGCAAGTTATTTGTCACAACAACAACTTTTGCCAACAGTGATAACTACAGTTTTCATGCCCCTACTCTTAAAAAACTTTTACTTCAGGCAGTTCCTATCATTGCCCTATTCTCACTCTATACCAGAACAAGTACCTAGTGCTTAACCTCTGGGCAACAGACCTCAAAATCTTACAGAGTAATCAGCATTGTAAATTTATTGAAGGTGTGAGAAATAAAACTAAAGTTATTGCCCGGAAACCAATTAGTCGAAAACAAATCAATTTATAGTAACAGTGACCTTGACCTTCAGGCATTTGACCCCAAAATGAATAGATGTCTTCAGGTGTCTTCCATATCTCTGGAGTGACTGGTGGTGTAAAACTGGTGAAGAAGTGGCAAATAGAGGTGAAATTATTGCCTCGAAACTAGGGCTGGGCGGTATTTCGGTATACCGATTATATTTGGTAATATTTTCAATACCGTTACTGATACCGGCAAATAATTGTTTAATCGGTATATCGAAAACTCGGTTTTTACCGCAATATGAAATTCTCAAATTGCCCATCGCTGTTGGGTGTGAGTAGTTTCACGTCAATCAGGCTCGATACACTTGGCTTAAATTTGGGTAATTATTGTATACTATTTACTTTCTTGCTGTGTGAATCATAGTAAAGTTCAAGATACGTGTGTTTGTCATTTATATTTTGTGGAGGCATTTAATGAATAGCTGACTGCTGGAACTGAAGCAATTCTGTTTACTTTGAATTTGAAACAAGTTGAGGTGAAAGGCATGCACTAAGCATGCATAGTTAGTCACGTGGACACTTTCGGCCAATGACACTGCCGTCTGCGGAAATTAAATAAAAATATTCTACTGATACTAACAGTGACCTTGACCTTGGGGCCCCAGACTCCAAAATCGATAGGTGTCTTCCCTTCCTATAGGGTAACGTGTGGTATAAGTTTGGTGAAGATACACAGAATAGAACTAAAGTTATTGCCCGGAAACCAATTTGTCGCAAAATATTCTATTTATAGTGATAGTGACCTTGAAGTCAGACTCTGAAATCAATAGGTGTCTTCCCTTCTTATAGTGTAACCTCTGGTATAAGTTTGGTAAAGGTGCGTCAATTAGAACTAAAGTTATTGCCCGGAAACCAATTTGTCATAAAATATTCTATTTATAGTAACAGTGACCTTGACCTTGGAGTTCCAGACTCCGAAATCAGTAGGTGTCTTCCTTTCCTATCCTATAGGGTAACCTCTGGTATAAGTTTGGTAAAGGTGCGTCAAATAGAACTAAAGTTATTGCCTAGAATCCAATTTGTCATAAATATTCTATTTATAGTAACAGTGACCTTGACCTTGGGGCACGAGACTTTGAAATCGATAGATGTCTTCCTTTCCTATAGGGTAACCTCTGGTATAATTTTGGTAAAGGTGCATCAAATAGAACTAAAGTTATTGCCCGGAAACCAACTGTTTACGCCCGCCTGCCACTTCATCAAACTATAAGTCGAGTTTGACGTCATCAAAACTCGACTAAATATTTGCATAACCTGAAAATACGTCATACAACAATGAAAAAATTTATAGTAATTTATATATTTTTATACTTACCAATGAACCAGACTTAGCTGGTGCTTACCCCAAAATACCTAGGGCCAAACACAAATTTTGCCCCCCCCAATTCTCAAAATTTGCATGCAAACCGAAATTTAGAAGTCCTAACTACATTTTACCCTCCGTGCATGCGCAGATGCCAGGAAGTCACCGAATATGGCACCAATAAAATCATTCTTTGTAGAAAAAAGATTATAATTCAGCGGGGAGATAAGAGTGCCCAGTACTGCCCACTCATGGGAGGGCCATTCCCGTTTGGGTCATTGGTAAGTATAAAAAACATATAAATTACTATAAATTTTTTCATATTTTTATACTGTAACCAATGACCCAAACTTAGCTGAATCGTAAAAAGGCAGAGGGCCTAGAACTTCTGAAATAGTAGATCAACATAGATCAAATCCTTCAATCCATGATGAAGAAATTAGAATTTACATGAATGTCTCTAATACCATAATAGAAGAGACACTAGAGGAAGTGATTGTACCTTCGGAACAATTCACAGGGTTTTCCTTAGTGGTTTTACTCACTGTTCTTCTCAGCAAGACCTAAGGGAGCTCGATTCCAAATAAAAATTTGATTTTTCTTTCGGTTTCGTGAAATGTTTTGGCAGAAAGGTGTTACCCAACTACCATTTTATGCCCTTGATTAATAGAGAAGTGTATTACAGTCATTCCTGTGAAAAGTTCAAGTCAATCGCCCCTTCCAGTCCAAAGATATCGGCTCCCGCACATTTGGGTGTTTTGGGGTGGTTTTGGCTGGAAAAACATTTTCCACAATATGCGGATAGTTTTATTTATGAGAACTAATGAATCTAGACATAATAAAGTAAAAAAAAACACAAGAAAATTTTTTTCAATTTTTGGTTAGTGTCCCGAAGCCATGTTTGACTGCTAGCAGAAGCCAAACTAAGAACAACTCCAATTCCAAAAGACGATAACTGTTCATGTACACTGTGAATTCACCATTTCCAACCTTAGAAGCTTTCAAATCCTCCCCGTTGTTGAGTACTCTGACGGCAAAGTAGCCCGGTCGTAACAAAAATTTCCGACTTCCGACAGTCTTCATTTCTGAGCCATTTTAGATGGTTCAGCATATCCCTGTCCCGAGATTGATAGAGGGGTGTATTGCTGACATGTCGGCGAAAATTTCAAGTCAATCTCCCTTTCTAGTTGAAAGATAAGAGCTGCCGAATATTTTTGTGTTTTTTGGCATAAGGGTTAACTAAACCATTTTCAGAAAAATGGGAATATGACGAAGGCTTACAACTTATGACCCTTTATGAGTACAGAAACTTTTAAAAAAATCGTTCAGAGCGTTTTCGAGAAATAGTGAAAATGAAAGTGTGGAAGAATAATAAAAAAAAACAAAAAAAAACAAAACAAAAAAACAAGAGGCCCCAAGGGGCCTGAGGGCGCTCACCTGACATGGTAGCCTAAATATCAACCCAGAGAATTGATTTCAACAATTTGCATCTGCTCCTCCTAAGAAAAGCTTATACCAAATATCCAAAGATTCCCACAGGGAGCCCATATATGAACCCAGGAAGTTGGCTTTAACAAACTTGAATCTCACCCCCCTAAGGATGGTGCACACCAAATATCAAAACATTCCGACTGCTGGATCTGAAGAAGAAGATTTTTAAAGAAAATTCCTCATTTTGAATTAAGTTACAATTCGAGCTCCCACAGTGAGTCCAAATATGGACCCAAGGACATGGCTTGAACAAACTTGAATCTCACCCCCTAAAGATGCTGCATACCAAATATCAAAACATTCCAACTGCTGGATCTGAAGAAGATTTTTAAAGAAAATTCCTCATTTTTAACTAAGTTATAATTCGGGCTACCACATTGAGCCCAAAAATGAACCCAGGGACTTGGCTTGAACAAACTTGAATCTCACCCCCCTAAGCATGGTGCATACCCAATATCAAAAGATTCTGCCTGCTGGATCCTGAGAAGATTTTCAAAGAAATTTGCCTGAAACGCACTAAGTTCAAATTTGGACTCCTATACTGAGCCCAAATATAAACCCAGGGGGCCGATTTGAACAAACTTGAATCAGATCCACCCCACAATGTTGCATACCAAATATGAAAAGATTCTGCCTGCTGGATCTGGAGAAGAAGATTTTTGAAGAAATTTGCCTGAAATGCACTAAGTTCGAATTCGAGCTTCTATAGTGAGCCCGAATATGAATCTAGGGAGCCGATTTGAACAAACTTGAATCAGATCCACCCCACAATGTTGCATACCAAATATCAAAAGATTCTGCCTGCTGGTTCTGGAGAAGATTTTTTAAGAAATTTGCCTGAGATGCACTAAGTTTGAATTCGGGCTTCTATAGTGAGCCCAAATATGAATCCCGGGAGCCGATTTGAACAAACTTGAATCAGATCCACCTCACAATGTTGCATACCAAATATGAAAAGATTCTGCCTGCTGGATCTGGAGAAGAAGATTTTTGAAGAAATTTGCCTGAAATGCACTAAGTTCGAATTCGGGCTTCTATAGTGAGCCCAAATATGAATCCAGGGGGCCGATTTGAACAAACTTGAATCAGATCCACCCCACAATGTTGCTTACCAAATATGAAAAGATTCTGCCTGCTGGATCTGGAGAAGAAGATTTTTGAAGAAATTTGCCTGAAATGCACTAAGTTCGAATTCGAGCTTCTATAGTGAGCCCGAATATGAATCTAGGGAGCCGATTTGAACAAACTTGAATCAGATCCACCCCACAATGTTGCATACCAAATATCAAAAGATTCTGCCTGCTGGTTCTGGAGAAGATTTTTTAAGAAATTTGCCTGAGATGCACTAAGTTTGAATTCGGGCTTCTATAGTGAGCCCAAATATGAATCCAGGGAGCCGATTTGAACAAACTTGAATCAGATCCACCTCACAATGTTGCATACCAAATATGAAAAGATTCTGCCTGCTGGATCTGGAGAAGAAGATTTTTGAAGAAATTTGCCTGAAATGCACTAAGTTCGAAATTGGGCTCCTATACTGAGCCCAAATATGAACCCAGGGGGCCGATTTGAACAAACTTGAATCAAATCCACCCTACAATGCTGCATACCAAATATCAAAAGATTCTGCCTGCTGGATCTGGAGAAGAAGATTTTTTAATGTTTTTCCCATTGCTTAAAGTGTTAAAAAGTGCTTTTTTCAAAGTCCTGAAAAAAGTACCTCGTGATCAAACCGATAGCGATTTTTTTAACCATTCTATTCTACTGGATAAAAGTAAGCTTTATACAAAATAAGAATTCTCTGTGCCGTGTAGTTTTGGAGATATGGCAGTTTTTAGGTTTTTCCTATTTTTAGCTCCCGAGGTTCCCACAGGGCAATGAGAAAAATTTTTTTGGCATCAATCAACTACTTATGGCCCATTATCATCTCATATCAAATTTGGTTCAAATCGACCTCACGGTACAGAAAATAGAAATATAGGAAATTTTTGCCCCTCCCATAATGAAGGCAAATAATGCCCGGCAAACTTCTCTTGAACAAACTTGATTATACACCTCAAAAGGAAGATGCATACCAAATATCAAGTCTCTGCTACTGCTGGTTCATGAGAAGAAGATTTCCAAAGATTTTGGTGCCCCTTGGGGGCGTGGCCCCACCCTGGAGGAGGGGCAACTTCATTTGAACAAATCTGAATTGACATTAGGTAATAAACATTTACACAACATTTGAAAAATATTGGGCCAGTGGTTTCTCCGGAGAAGTTGGTTTTGTAAAGTTTACGTCGGACGACGACGGACGACGGACAGAAAGTGATCAGTAAAGCTCACCTTGAGCTTTGCTCAGGTGAGCTATAAAAAAAAAAAAAAAAAAAATAATCAATGCAATAACAAATAGATTTTCCCTTTAGGAAAATCCAAATAATAAAAAGTAAACACTCCGTTCCATGTACAGTAGATTGTGGCGAGAGTTTTTGGAGCAGTGTCTCGAAATTTTCAGCGTTTGTTCTAGAAGCTCTGTCAAACACGGCCACATCGCTGGAAAATCCAGAAACCCAGCACGTGGCCCGCGGGAACCTCGTGCACATGTGCATACTCTCTTCTCGATTTCGAGAATGATGAAATGGGAAATTCGTGTCGCTCTTCATGGCATGTGATGCAGCAACTATTCGTGAATGCTGAGCGAAAATTTCATGGAAATGCGCAGAGAATTGGCTGAGAAATTGCGGTTTGAAGAGAGGAGGTAATTTTTTTAATTTGGTCTTTTTCAAGCCGGTAGGAAAGAAGACGTGGTGAATGGGCGCAGACTGCCCTACTCATCCCTCTCTGGGGTAGTTCCTCTTGAAACTTACAACTGGGTGCAGTCCTTCGTGTGAGACGGGTGTGATTGCTCTTGCACCTGCAAACACTCGCAAACTACACAATACGGGAGTGAAAAATCACACTCGCAAATAGAAATTACAATTCTGAATTGAAACCTGTTTTAGCCATAATACATTCAACACCAAATGGCTAATGGTTTATTTTATTCAAATAAACTGAGTTTATTCATATTTATCAATAAATGAGGGAATGCAGTCTGTGATATTAGATATTATAGGGTATACCTTGGACCAAACTTAACTTTGCAAGTGTAATTACACATGTGACTCATTTGGCAAGAGCAATTTTTTGCTCTCGCCAATTTTTCTCACACTAAGGACTGTGGGTGTCACTGGTGACGAGTTGGCTGTAAATCGAAGTTGCTTCTTTAACACCGCCACGCAGGGAACCCAACGCACCCTTTAAATCTTTGAGATACGTCAGAAGTTAAAAATCAAAAGAAACTGGCGGTGAGTAGGTTTTTGGCATGCAGGAAAAGATTCATGAAACTTTGCATATTAAACATTATTAAAATAGCACTTCAGATATACATGGACTGTGTCTAGACCGCTGAAGGTAGCGACTTGAAATTTTCAGGACTTGTTCTACGAAGCCTGGCCGACATTTTGGCACCAGAATCGAGTGTTTCCACTGCGTGGAAGCACCAAGCATTGCATGGAAAGAGAGAGTACTGTTCGTCCCGACTTTATCAGTTTGGAATGGACTTGGGCAGTGATGTAGACGGCTGTACAGCAGTGATTGAGCATAAAGTGCCAGGTTTCGTTGCCACATTGCTTAACCGGCTCAAAGGTATGATTGTTTGTCTCCATATCGCCCTTCACCACTTGTAGTTCGTACCGTTGTCATACATTAATGTAGCCTCTTGTCATTTTAGCAACATTTGAGCCAAAACGCCACTAAGGTGGGAAAGCCCTCAGATAATCGTTAGAATTTGAAGTTATAAGAAATCGGCGGTGAGTATCTTTTTGGCAGGAAAAGATTCACGAAAATTCTCTAATTTGACATTACAATTGCACTTCAGACATACACGAGCTGTGTCGAGACCACTGAAGACAGCGACTTGAAATTTTCAGAACTTGTTCTACGGAGCCTGTCCAACACTATGGCATCCAATGCGGGTGTCCAGACAGCGTGGAAACATCGCCCATCGCGTGGAAAGTGAGAACACTATTCGTCCCGACTCTATCAGTTTGGAATGGACCTAGGCAGTGTTGTAGACGACTGTAGAGCTGCGACTGAGCATGAAGTCACCGTTTCTTGTGCCACATTGCCTAACTGGCTTCAAGGTGTGATTTTGCATCTGTATATCGTCGAGACCGCCAGTAGTTTATACCGTTGCCATACGTTAAGGTAACCTTTTTTTCATTTTCGCCAACTTTCGATCCACATTTGAGGGTACCTTCCTTCACCCTCATCTTCAGCAAAATCTAGCGACAAGGGGTTTGGGTTTTTTCCATTTGCTCTTAGGGTATAAAATGAGCTATCAATTGCTGAACTGTATTTCAAAAATCGCTCCTGGGATTCCGACCTACAAGCAATTTAAAATAAGGTACGTTTTGGCCCATTTTCTGTTTTTGTTGCCATGGTAACAAATGATTGCCAAAAACTTTGACAAAAATTCATCGAATACCTTTTGGCCACGGTACATACTATCTACTTCCAAAATTCCAGTTGGCTAGCTTGAATAGTTATTGACATATAGTGCCAAATGCCTTAACTGGGCAGTTATTTGAAAATTAGCCTTGTTCTGAAATGCATGATAATACCTGGAGAAAAAAACATTTTTGCCCCAAAATAAGCAGACTCCCTTGTTTCAACACTTTTTGTTAATTTCAACCCTATAGACCCTTTGACTGCCAAGTTATTAAGAAAAAAGTGCTTAGAAAGTATGTTTTTTTACAAATCTGAACTTCGAGCCTTGTTTTCACCTTGATCCTGCGACCACGTAATTTTTTTTGTGAAAAATTTCGGCAGAAAACATCAAAAATGGAAAAAAATACTGATTATGTTTGTTTTAGACAAGAGTAATTCTGACAAGTCTGTCAAGAAATTAAGTCGATAGCTTTTTTCCTTCATGAGATATTGGCCTATGAATGTTTGGGCGTTTTTGCCCAAGAAGAAACATTTTGCCCCAAATGCTGATGGTTTTATTTATTAGGACTCATGGCCGTCATTGATAGTTTTTATTTATGACAACTAATGAATCCAGACATAATAAAGTAAAAAAAAAAAAACACAAGAAATTTTTTTTTCAATTTGTGGTCACAGTGTCCCGAAGCCATGTTTGACTGCTATCAGAAGCCAAACAAGAACAACTCCAATTCCAAAAGACGATAACTGTTCATGTACACTGTGAATTCAACATTTCTAAGCTAAGAAGCTTTCAAATCATCCCCATTGTTGAGTACTGTGACGGCAAAGTAGCCTGGTCATAAGAAAAATTTCGGACATTTGGTCGAAAATTTCAAAGTCCGAAACGACAGAAAATTTTCAGTGTAAAAAAAATAATTTTTTTTGGTTTCAAAATCGAATGAAACGCATAAAAAACGAAAATATTTTTTTCGAATTTTGGGCCACCATTTTGGATTAACGAAAAATCGAAACGAAATTCTTTCGATTTTGCTTATAAAGCAGCATTACTGCCTTCAATTTGGATCCCTTTTAGAGGGCGCATTATATTTAAATCTCGATATTTCAATCCAAAATGGCCGATTTTTTAGATAACTTTCCGTTTTGTGAAAATGTTTTGCAGAAAACATAAAAAATGGAAAAAAATACCGATTATGTTTGTTTTAGACAAGAGTAATTCTGACAAGTCTGTCGACAAATTAAGTCAATAGCTTTTTTTCTCCATGAGATATTGGCCTATGAATGTTTGGGCGTTTTTGCCCAAGAAGAAACATTTTGCCCCAAACACTGATGGTTTTATTTATTAGGACTCATGGCCCTCATTGATAGTTTTTATTTATGAGAACTAATGAATCTAGACATAATAAAGTAAAAAAAAAACACAAAATTTTTTTCAATTTTTGGTCACAGTGTCCCAAAGCCATGTTTGACTGCTAGCAGAAGCCAAACGAAGAACAACACCAATTCCAAAAGACGATAACTATTTGTGTACACTGTGAGTTCAACATTTCTACCCTTATAAGCTTTCAAATCATCCCCGTATGTTCAGTACTGTGACGGCAAAGTAGCCCGGCTGTAACAAAAATTTCTGACTTTTGGTCGAAAATTTCTAAGTCCAAACCGAAAATTTTTCTGGTGCAAAATTTTTTTTTTTTTTTTTGTCTCCAAATGGCCTGAAACGCATAAATAACCGAAAATAAAAATACGATTTTTCGGCTGCCATTTTGGATTGTCGGAAATTCGAATCGAAATTTTTTCGATAGTTTTTACAATTTGGTGATACAGGCTTCATTTCTAAGCTATTTTAGATGGTTCAGCATGTCCCTGTTCCGAGATCAAAAATGGTCAAATTTTGAAAAAAAAATTTTGTTTCGAAAAATGTTTTAGCAGAAAGGTGTTAACTACATACATTTTTGTACCATATGCTGATAAAGGGGTATATTGCTAACATGTCTGCGAAAATTTCAAGTCAATCGCCCTTTCCAGTCCAAAGATATGAGCTTCCGACTATTTTTGTTAAAGGGTTAACAAAAACATTTTCAGAAAAATGGGAATATGACGAGGGCTTACAACTTATGACCCTTTATGAGTACAGAAATTTTAAAGAACATCGTCAAGAGCGTTTTCGAGAAATAGTGAAAATAAAAGTGTGGAAGAATAATAAAAAAAACTAGACTTTATGATTCTGGAGAATCATGGCTTTTCCCGATGAGATTCCATGATTTGTCATGACCCCACAGTGTATGATGAATTGCTTTTGACTGTCTCACTGAAGTTCCTTCATTGATGTCATGAAAAAGTTGAGTATAGAAGTCTCAAATGACTCAGTTTGCTAAAAAAAAATGTTTAGGTAAAAACCATCATTAACGGTGGAGAGGGTTAATATCAATATCGTCGTCCAACAAGTTAATGACCGACAAGGGGAGTTATGTTTGTTTGACACATACCCACTGAGTGCTGTATCTATTTGAAAATGGTCCGTTTTATCTCAAATGTATCCAAACTATTGATGCCTGGCAGCTTGTTAAGGGTTAACAAGTGCTAACGGGAATATTTATTCATGCAACTTGTAATTTCACACCAAAAACTGTGAATGGCCATTTTTACTTAAAAATCTACGAGATGGTTTCAGAGAAATCCAGGGAGAACATGAATTTTAAGCTGTTGATGGGTATAATTGTTTATCCAGCCCAAAATGGGTTAAGGGTTGTTTTTTTAATACGCTTATTACTTATAAAAATAATTCTCAGTGAATTCTACTTCCACTTATGTTGATTTCTCCTCTTAACTTTGGGTGCTGCGGGTATGCAAACACAGCCCACTTTTTCAACATTTTGATGTTTGAGAACCAGCATAGGGTTAACAAATGCTTACTGGAATATTTTGTACATGCAACTTGTAATTCACACTGAGATCTGAGAATGGCCAATTTTTCTTGAAAATCTAGGCGATGTTTTTAGAGAAATTCTCGGATAACATGAATTTTTAACTTTTTGAGGGGTATCACCCTGTAACCAGCTCTAAACGGGTTAATGCTTGGTTTCATGAATACCATCATTACTTACAAAAATGATCCTCGGTGAATCCCACTTCCAATGAAGGTGGTTATGTTCATCTCGCAGGTACACATTGGGTGTAATGGGTGGCCAAGTACAGCCCATTTTCTAAAAATTTGCTCCTCTGGAGGGTTAACAAACGCTTACCGCAATTTTTTGTTCATGCAACTTGTAATGTCACTCCAAGACCTGCAAATGGTCAATTTCTCTTGAATACTTACTAGATTTTTTGGAGAAATCCACAGAAAATGGGAATTTTAAGCTTTTAAGGGGTACATCTCCTTAACCGGGCGAAAATGGGTTAAGACCTCAATTTTTGAATACCCTTACTACATACTAAAATGTTCCCTATCAGTTTTGCGTCCGGTAAAAGATGTTATGTTTCTCTGCAACATTCCCATTTGTTGTTGCTGGTGTCCAAAAACAGACTATTTTTTTCGAAATTTTGACATTTAGCAGCCCATGAAGGGTTAACAAATGCTTATCTGAATATTTTATCCATGCAACTGGTAATGTGACTCTAAGACCTATCAACGGCCATTTTCTCTTGAAACCCGACTCGACGTTTGTAAAGAAATTCAGGGAAAACATGATTTTTTAAGCTTTTGATGGGTTTGCTATTAACCATCTCAAAAGGGGTTAATGCTTGGTTTTTTGAATACCCTTATTAGTAACAAATTTGGTCCTCGGTGAATTCCACTTCCAACAAAGTAGATTATGTTTATCTCTCGGGTATGCAATGGGTGCTGTGCGCGTCCGAAAACAGCCTATTTCAACAAAATTACGATGCTTAGCAGCCTGTAGAGGGTTAATAAATGCTCACCGGAATATTTTGTCCATGCAACTTGTAATGTCACACAAAGGCCTGCGAATAGTCAATTTTTCCTGAAAACCTACAAGTTGCTTTTAGAGAAATCACAGAAAAAGGGAATTTTAAGCTTTTAAGGGGTATCTCTCTTTAACCAGTCCAAAATGGGTTAAGACTTCGACTTTTGAATACCCTTACCACTATCAAAAATGTTTCCCCATCAATTTTGCTTCTGATAAAAGAAGGAACCTTTCTCGGTGGTACACCAAGTGGGTGCTGTTGGCGTCCAAAAACAGTCCATTTTATCACAATTTTGACTTTTAGCAGCCCGTGGAGGGTTAACAAATGCTCACCGCAGTATTTTGTCCATGCAACTTCTATTGTCACACCAAGGCCTGGGGGTGACAAATTTTTCTTGAAAATCTACAAGACTCGTTTAGAGAAATCCACGGATAATACGAATTTTTAAGCTTTATGAGGGTATTGCTGTTTAACCAGCCCAAAACGGGTTAACGTTTGGTTTTTTGAACACCCTTATTACTGACAAAAATGATCCTCGGTGAATTCCACTCCCAGCAAAGGAAGTTATGTTTATCTCTCGTGTATTGTTTGGGTGCAGTGGGGGCCTGAATCCGGCCTATTTCATCAAAATTTCGATGTTTGGCAGCCTGTGGAGGGTTACCATATGCATCGCCTGATATGTCGTGTGTATCAAAGGTCGTGGCATGGGCAGGTCTAGAAATGATGAATGTTTTAAAAAAATCTATAAGACATGTTTCGAGAAAGTGCCGATAAACCCCAATTTTGGCAGTTTTTTGCCAATTCTGGCGTGAATAAGGGTTAAATCGAAAATTCCGCTTCGGTACATTTTTAGATTTTTTGCCCCTCTATGCATGTGCCAAATTGTGTGAAAATCGGTTCGAAAATGGCTTCTGAATCGTACAGACAAAAACGTGTGGAAAAAAAAAAAAAAAAAAAAAAACCCAAACCCCCCCCCCCCCAAAAAAAAAAAAAATAATCCGTACAAAAACAATAGACTTTTCCAGAGGGAAAAGCCTAATTAGGATGTAACAAATAAACAATTTTAGAGACTAGTCTGGACTTGGCCCATAAACCTACGCCACACAATAATACTGCAATTGATCGCTGAACATAGTACGGACAAGACAGCTTCCTCAATTGTTACATACCCCATAAGGCAAAGAAGTGGACAAAATGACCCCCCACTTTTTTTTTAACATGACTTCAAAAGAAAGAGGGGAGAGCTCTGGAATCAATAAGCAGAACCCGGAAACGATATAATTAAATATCGATCTACTCAAAAAATTAATTCATGAATAATAAATGGTGCTTAACACCATTTCACAAGCCAAGGCTATAGTGATGATTTGGGTAAATAACATTATCCGCTATAAAATATGGCTGCAGACGCCATATACAGGTACGACGAAAGCAGTGAGAAATCAATTATAACATATACATACAAAAGCGGGATAAGATGAACAATCTCTGCAGAGAAAACACGCTTCAAGATCATTCACAGGAAGCCTCTGTAATATTAAATCCGGTAAAAAACACTCTCCAACGTGTACTATTTGGTAGCTACAACTATAAACATGTGAGATTATGCGATTTGAGAACCGACAAAATAGAGACCAGGATCCAAAATCAGATAATAAATACCAGAAACAAATGCAACAGAACAGCATATATGCATAGGATGGTGCCATCCAACACGACCCAGACGCCAAGTATGTATTTATTAAAAAATATATACACGACAGCATGAGTGTGTGGAGAAAATTCAAATATATGTCGAAACCTCCTCACCCACATTACTTAATCATTGCTGGTGCAAAAGTGATCAGAAAGCTCTTTCACGTCTGAATACTCCGTAATGCCACTGAGAGCGGAGAATGACATGAAGAATAATACTTCCCTTAAAGAAATAAACAATCTAATAGGGAAGCTTCTGGCGAATGCTCAATAGCAGACCCCATTACCTCAATAAAATCAATAGAAACAAATGAATTGAAGGATACACATATCCTATCATTCATTCCCATGAAAACGGCTGACCGTCAATGTATGCGCTCAAAGCCTTATACTAGCGATACAAATAATGGAAACTATTATTCCCATGCTCCGAAAACTTAACTATCCTGAAGAGATCCCACATAAGATCATATAATAGCCAAACAGTTTGAATAAGCACAAGTTATAGCCAGTGCTTACTTATGCGCTGAAATCTTAAGCATTGACTGCCAATTGAAAGATGAATAACCCAGGCAGTACGAATAGCTAACTGACTTATTTAACAATAGAATGAACATAAACGTCCCTTGTATTGAAAAATAATGACAACAAAAGCGTAACTTCTCTTCTGATAAACTCTGATGTGCATAGAGAGACCGTCGGACTCAGGATTGTAACGCAATATATGAACTCACGTCCGAAATAATTGAGAAAACCGTAATATATGCCCAAACCTGACCTTATGTTAAAAGATTCTCTAAAACAAAACAGGTCAAGAGGGAAAAACGTCTACCACTCCAGTTAATAACTGCAGTAGACGTGTGTAAGCGACCCATCGAAATAACCTTCCAAGCTGCTCCACACAACTCCATCCGGCGCACAAAACTATCACTGTTAATGCGTCAGATAACCGATAAAAGCGAGCGAAACAGATGGTTAATTCGCTCTGTGAAACAGGTGTACCAGCCAAATGAATAGTGGGATACATGAATCCTATCATAAATACCATGAGACATTATCTAGTTCACAAAACAAGTGATCTAAAGAACTAAACTCGCTACAATTGCCAAATGTTCGCTTATCGACTGAAAGATAATAATAAATAACCTATTTATCCACTTCCAGTCAAAATCGGCCAGACCAAGTTCTATAAGAGCCTAGAACCACCGGCTCAGGGGAGTCTGATCAGTAACTCAGTCTGACGAGAAACCCCTATCCAAGTGGCTGTATAGACAAACCTAAAGAATTATATATAGGAGAGAAACCTACACCTTCGTTATGAGCCTTATAAGCAAAATGAGTCTAGGACAAACTCTCCTACTCTTCTGTTGGCTGTGATCGATTAGACCCCAATTTAAAGAGTCGAGAATATATGCTTTCTTGTAGTTTAATCCTACAATAATGAAAGCTTACCATCAAAGACTTAGGTATACCTATGCCTTGCTATGTGTCCTTATACACAATTTCAGTCTATGACAACCTCTCATACTCTTTCTGCTGGTGATGGTACATTAGACCCCAGCTTAAAAGAGATGAGAATTGATTCTTATCATAAAATCTAGAGCTGGAAGACTAAAGCGACCTATGGCAAGTTTTCCACCTAGTCAAATGCAAAGATGAAGATACAAGGCTTTGTTGCATCAGAATAACTCTCACTTAACATAAGTTAAGACCGAAAATAGATACTTGGTCTGGAAAGAATTTTAAAAGGTACAAACAACCACAAAATTCCTTCCATATAGACGATGCTTCACAGTACTTAAAATTGAGTACATAAGACCATGAGACTAAATTCGCAGAAATTATCTTCTCACTCAGAGAAATTATCTTCTCAATTGCGTCCGAGCGAACAGCTAAATGATGAAGGTAAGGCTAAAACTAGGATCTTAGCCTGCTCAATCAACGCTGAGGAACTCTCCACATCTTCCCCTGTTGTTTTTAAAAGTATGTGAACCATCATAAACGATTAAAAATACAGAGGAAGAAGATAAGAAACCGAATTACTTTTTCCGCTGGAAGATAAATATGGTGTCATCTACAGAATCGAAGATCTGTGACACCCATGTAGACTTAACCGGAAAGAGATCTTATTACCCTGCTCTTTACCCGGATGAAGTCAGCGTCGAACTACGCTAGCGGTTTCTCATAATTCCTCACAGCATTTTGAATCACTGGAACAAGATCAAGAAAATGATAATGTATGATATCTATAAAATCCAAGAGTTGTTCTGGAAGGAAAAGTTATCCTATCCATCATATGTTCAAATCAGTTAGAGTCACAGTAACCAGCATCTAAACAGGCCGGTGACTGGACCAAATAAGCACTATGCAACAGATCAAGATTTGAGACTGACAGTGAGTGCTTCTGCCTTAGCAGGAATACTGCGACCAGCTGTGCAACTGCAACAGCAAGTCCGTTACAGAGGCCTGAGTAGCAGCGGTCACGAATAGCCTCTTCGCCGGCTGCTCCTAGGACAGGGAGACCAATATAGTTATTACTGAGGACGCCCCGATGAGATGAATGAAGCCTCATCTCCTTGGCTACTAGATGGTGCGACATTCTTTACTAAAGATGAACCTTTGACAATGAATAGTGGAAAACCTGAGTCACTTAGCCAAGGTGTGGTCGGGAGTGTTTGTTTTTCTTCTTTACCGGACAATAGCTATGTACGTAAACACAGACTGACGCAAGTTCCTACCAACAACACCCAGATCCAGATGTTGTTGAAAAAGAGAGAGGGGCTCTCTCTTGCTCGTGCATACCTCAGAACTTGCCGTCTTCTTCCTTCCATCAACACTAGGTGAGCATGGATTCGATCAACAGTGCTCGCTACACCCTTATTCTCTCATAAGGACATACCCGGCATCACATCACCCACATACGAGTGAGATCTGCCAGTTGAGCTAGCTGTTTTTAGACAAGGGACCTAAGCCTCCGTGAAACCTAGCCGTTGTCTTTTAAAAATCATTGAGCACTCTCCCACTAGCTCTAAATACAATGCGTATGCGACACATCCAGAGTCACGGTCCAAGTATGCAATCTTAACCTTTTCACCGGCGACAGGGAACTGACACCACTCATCGGGTTTTATGGCCCTGTGCAATATAAAGATCATTTTATCCATTATGTAGAGAAAACCATAAGATTAGCCGGCCCCGGACCTTATTGGTTTCCTTCTTCCGTCGTCACCGGGTGAGCATAATTGCATATCATATCGTTCGCTCCACTCTATATGATCTCTCTTTTTCTAGCCTGGATCGTCTACACCCGGCATCATAGTTCTTAGGGACCTGAGTAACTACTTCACCGTTCGAGCTAACTATCGACAACGGACCTGTGTGGTCTTGTGTGCTTTTCGAACATAGAGGAAGCTGTAAGACTGGCCTGCCCCGGCAGTCCATGGAAGGAGTGTCCCGTGGACGTAAGTTTCAACTGACACAAGTTCGTACAAACAACCTCTGGCCCCTGATGTTGTTATAAGAGAGAGAGACCTCTCTCTTGCTCGCAATCACGGATGACCTGAACGAACATACCTCAGAAGTTGTCCAACAAGTTCCTACCAACAACCTCTGGCCCCAGATGTTGTTATATGAGAGAGGGACCTATCTCTTGCTCGCAATCACGGACGACCTGGACAAGCGTACCTCCGAACTTGTCTGACCGACACAAGTTCCTACCAACAACCTCTTATCGCAGATGTTGTTATAAGAGAGAGGGACCTCTCTCTTGCTCACAATCACGGAAGACCTGTACGAGCATACCTCAGAACTTGACCGCCAAGTTCCTACCAACAACCTCTGGCCCCAGATGTTGTTATAAGAGAGAGGGACCTCCCTCTTGCTCGCGATCACGAAGACCTGGACGAGTATACCTCGGAACTTGTCTACTTCCTGCTTCCTCCTTCCCGACGTCGCAGGGTGAGCATGTTGTATGTTTATAGTGCTCGCTACAACCTTATTCCTCTTCTCGACCGCAACAGACATACCTGGCATCACATCCCTCACATACGAGTTAGATAAGCTGGTCGAGCTAGCTGGACACAAGGTCATCACTCCTACAAAAGATCTAGGCCTTGTCTAACTCCTGAGCACTTTTGCCACTAGCTCTTGATTGATTTGCGCCGACAGCACACTCCTTGACGGCGTCACGAAGCCACATCATGTTCCTGTTCCGCTGTAAATAGAAACTAAAAAACTATAGAGACCTTTTGACGAGAGGACCACCGAGTCCCCTCGCCTTGATAGGGCCGATAGTGTCCACTCGACTAACACAAAACATGACGCCCGTCATTCAGATTAACAAATCTGATACATGGAGAATTAGTGGTAGTACATCAAGTAAACTCATTACAACGACAAAGTAAATAAAGGAAAGGTTTCCTCTATTTGCCATACTATTACATAAAAATAATTACCTAAAACTAATATATGTCATTGTACCACCACCAAATCTACATATAATATAACATTAAATATAATCAATGAAATAAATATATCCAAAAGAAAAACTCTTTCAAAAATAAAATAAAAATTTTTGAAAAAAATTTCCTAATATAAGAGCCCAAGTTCCCAAAGGGAACGATGAGACCCAAAAAAGCCTAAGTGTGGACAAAATTACAAAAACTGTGTAAAATTAACTACCACACTATCAGAATATTTAATGTTACTTACAACTGTTGTTCCTGAATAAAAATATAAATTTTATAGTAAATTTCCTTTCTTATTATACCTACCGCAATTGTTTACTACAGGCTTGCACTACAGTGAAAGAACCTAACTCGGATAAAATACTATTTTAATATTTCCCAAGAGATTTGGGAAAGAAAAGTGGTGTAAAAACACCACTAAAAAATAAGCCAAAACCGGGTCGAGCGCCATCGGCGCACACCCAGTACGGGATGCTCTTCCATAGTACAAATCCATGACTACCGTAAAACAGTGCGCAGTGCATCAATTCGTCATTCTTTTGATTCTGACAACACAGGAGTTATGTGATCAGCGGGGAGGAAGGATTCTTACCCGAAAAAGAAGACGGGAGGGCCTCCATGTAAACAACTGCGGTAGGTATAATAAGAAAGGAAATTTACTATAAAATTTGTATTTCTTATCAACCTACCTCAATTGTTTACTACAGGTTGAATAGACAAAAGGATGGAGCGAATCACATAACCAACCCACACATAACTCAATAGCACTGGAACCGTGGACAGAGGAAGAGATCCCTAGGCCTATCAAACCATAGCATTACAAACATTAGAAAAGACAATGAAAGATGAGGCGTATGGTGAAGTGCGACGCACAGACAGAAAGGGCAGTAACAGCACAGAGCTGGAACTGACCCTGAAAAAGCTGAAAGGCTAGGATAGACAACAGCCTGAGCCGAAGAAAGAGGGCCCCAAGGACCTCTATCGGCTACTGCAACTGTCGCAGATAAAGGGAGAACGTAAGAATTTCTCCAGTAGGCTGCCAGTATAACATCCATCATCCGACAACATGACAGAGTTATTAAAAGAGGAAGACAATGCATGCACCTCGTGGCAGAAAAAACAATTGGTAATACAATCACCAGTAGCTAGATGAGCGGAAGCTGCACAAATAGCAGGACAAATCCATCGAGAAATGGATGCAGGAGAGATCTGGCACCTGAGAAAAAGCATATTCATCCAGGATAAAGGCGCGAAAGCCCCCCACCCCCAAGCAGAGCAGTGCTCAAGAAAGTGACCATCTTGGAGGAAACTGCAAAGTCCTAGGCCTTTTCAAAGAAAAGAGCTGAACAAGCTTGTAGAGGCAAGGATGAGTGTCGAAACAATGCGGTACCACATATGAAAAAAGGTCTCCGAAGCATGGACTTGTACCCATTGCTGGAGACCCCAGAAACAAACATAAACCAGAAACTCTGCACATGGTGTGATCGAAGGAGTGACAGAAGCAACAGAGTGATCGCACACCATCGACAGAAGAACCTTCCACCCAGCCACAGAGGCTAAACCAGTGGAGTGAGTGCCTCCTTGAAGAAGAAAAGCAACTCCACTGCGTGTCTCGAAAAACCACTACAGAGGAGACAGGACCCGATAAAAGACATGTGCGAAGGCACAATGAAGTCGGGTCAACTTGAAACCTCCTCTGGCGACTTTGGCAAAGAAAGTCGCGATGTAAAGGGAGACATGACGGAACCGCCGCTAACAGAGAGTGGAGCAGATTGATCCACACCCACCGAGGGGACGGGTGTGATCGAAAGGATTCGACGACTGCAGGTTCATATTTGGGAGAGAACCTGAGGCAAAGTCGGAACCGGCAGGAAGGCGTAGCCGACAAGATCGTCCCAAAGGAAGGCCAGAGCGTCCACGACGAAAGCCAGAGCATCTGGACACGGGGAGACAAAAGTGTCCACCTGATGATTCCAACGAGCTGCAAAGAGATCGATGGAACCTGCCATGTGGAGCATCCACTCGGTGGAAAAGAACCTGCCCTGTCGGGACAGGGAGTCGGCTAGGACGTTCAGACAGCCGAAAATGTGATGAACAACCACACCGGCGTTGACATCCTGAGCGAGCAGTAGAAGATCCCAACCCAATTCGTACATTGGAACCGAGTGCGTGCCACCCTGGTCCCAAATGTAAGCAACCACTGTCAAATTGTCGAACAACAGAAGGACCTGAAGATTCGACATGTGAGGGATCCACTGCCTGAAACTCAGAAAAAGAGCAAGAAGCTCCTTCTGGTTGATGTGTAGAGATGCCCGGTCCTGGTCCCACACCCCTAGAGGATCCAACGTCGCACCCCATCCGAGATCGCTGACATCTGCCGTCAGAACGCGATCGGATGTGGGTAAGTCCAACAGGACACCCTGCGTGATCCACTGAACATTCATCCAGTGGCGAAGGTGAGGATAAGAGAATCTGGTAACTGAAGCACCACATCCAGAGAATCGACATTCGGCCTCCGACTGAGGAGAAAGTGTTGGAGAGATCTGACACGCAGCCGACGTAGAGGAATGAGATCCGTCACCGAACCGCAGAGACCGATCAGAAGTGGACTGGGACAGAGTCAGAGCAAAAGCTGAGAGAATCACAGCCTTGGCCTGGGGAACCGCCACCAAATTGAATTGGGTGTGGAAAGCCATCCCCAGATGACAAAACGACTGAGAAGGGACCAGTTCCCACCACTCCTCGTTGACTCTGAACCCAAGCGACGTGAGCAAGCTCAACAGAGTGGCGACATCCGACTCCAGTAAGGCAGCATTGGAATGCCTCTGGAGGATATCGTTCAGATATGCCGAAGTAGTCACCCTGGATTGTGTGCGATGGAAAGCTATCACATGCGACATCAGTCAGGTGAAGGCCCAAAGGCATGGCCTTGAACTGGTAAACTCGCCCCAGAAAAGTGAACCTGAGATACTTCTGTGATGCCTGATGAATCGGAACGTGAAAGTAAGCGTCTCACAGGTCGAAGCTGGAAGCGAAATCTCCAAGGTGAATTGAACGGCGGACCGACCTGAAAGTCGTCATGCTAAACTTGGGAGCAATGATAAACTGGTTCAGGATACAGATCGATAACCGGTCGGAGTCGGCCGTCCTTCTACGGCACCAAGAACAGGCGGGAATAGAACCCCACTGACTGAATGTTCTTGACGACCTCGATCGCCTCCTTTGTCAGGAGATTGTCTATCTCCGTGGACAAAAGTTCCCGATGTAAAATGTCTGAAGGAACTGTGGTTGGAAGAGGCACCCTGGACAGCGTGGGGTGCCTTTGGAAGGATATTCGCAACCCGGACTGAACAACATCTAACACCCAAGGATCGGATGTGATGGTGGCCCAACGGTCTGCGAACTCTGCTATCCTTCCTCCAACCTGGGACGAGTCGAGGTGAGGACCTTCATTTCGAGCCCCGACGAGGCCTGCGAGAGGAGAAACCACCTCCTCAACTGAATGAAAAATCCTGATACTTCCCTCTAGTCTGCCGACGCTTACCCTTACGAGTAAGAAGTAGAAGCGGTGGCAGAAGGATCAGCCTTTTGCTTCACAGAGGAAGCAGAAGGGTACTTGTTAGGCTTGGAACTGCCTTCCCTAGAAGGCTGATCAAGCTGAAGAAACAGCAGCTGATCTTTGGAATGACGTAGGGCGTCATCCCGGACTGTCGCCACGGAACCATGGAAAAGTTGCGGACCTGCCAAAGAAGCAGATCGAAGAGTAGCGCGCTGCTCCTCAGGAAGGGATCAGCCTGTGTCCAGCACAGAGTCCCTTCGAACTAATTCCAGATTAGCCGTGTTACAGGCATGCGTGTGAGTAAGATGCATGAGCGCCTTGGACAGCACACACAAAGGAGCCTGTACCTTGTCAAACTTATCTGGAGGCAGATAAGCAGCTAAAGCTGAGACAACGTGATCTGAGAGAGAAAGCATACCAAGCATCTCTCTCGATAAGCCCAACGTGGACTCCAGAGTCGTCATCGGAATGACGGCAGACTTGGGCTTGGAAAGCCCAAGGGAATTGGAGTCCTGATCCAAAACCGTCAAAGTCTGGCAGACTGACGGATTGGCGGAATCGTAGTAACGATAACGCGCCAGAGGCAAAAAGGTGTCAACCCTGGTGAAGAACGGAGCCTTCATAGCCTTGGAACTCAGCTTAGAGTCCAAGGCTGAAAATGCTTCAACCAACTGTACCGACTGGCACGGTCGAAGACGCCCAGAAGCAGGTTGCTCCATAAGCTTTTGGCGCGCGACCGATGATCGCAGCCTGGCGGACACTGTCGGCTGGTTTGAGATCTGGAACGAAACCAAACACAAAATTAAGAGCTGCCCCCGAGTCCGAAGACTGCTGGCTCTCGACATCAAGCATGTCGGACTCTTCCCCAGAGTAGGAAGACACATAGGCCATCGTGGGCAAACCAGCCAACACCTCCCATGGTGTGGGAACACCAGGCAGATCAAAAAGCGGCCTGTTTCCAATCCCGGGAGGCGGCACCATACGGGGCGCCTGGAAACCACTCGCTGCCTCGCTGGAAGCAACGGGAAGGCTCTTTGACAGAACCTGAGTCAGTAAGGAGAGGGCCTCCCTAAGCTCACTGTCCATACTGGCCGGTTCGACGGGAACAAACCAGAAAAGTGGCTTCACCTCTGACCCTCTTAACCTGCGAAGGGTCACGATCCTCCAAAACACCCAACACGGGACGACGAGCGGTAGCCAAAACGTCTGAAGGCAGACGTGTATAGGGGTACGACACACCCCGAGGATCAACATAGCGGGAACTCATAAGAGTCACCGCGGACCTCTGCGGGGCAGAAGGTCCAGGCTGCACAAAGGATGTTGGTCCCCCAAAACTGGTCGTGTGGCCAGAATGGGTGGACGGAAACGCCACAGAGTTCATAGTGTCCCCACTAAGAACATCTGAATCCAATAACACAACTGTGGTGTTCGACGGTGCAGAGACCACAGTAGAGGGTCTGGTCGGCAGCCACTTCCAACTTCGCCGAGTTGAAGTCAGGGAAGGCTGAGGCCGATACCCCCACGTCTACACTCCCAGACACCGCAGCAGACCACTGCAGGTATAAAACTACTGTGCTCAATGGCTGAGAGGACACAGTAGGGGGTTGTCGGCAGCCACTTCTGACTTTGCCGAGTTGAAGTCGGGGAAGGCTGAGGCTGATACCCCACAACCACACTACAGACATCCCTGCAGACCCAAGCCGAGGCCGGCTAAAAACGGTGCACAATGACGTTGTAGACGGAACATCAGTATCGGCAGATACGACGGGAGCTGTTGGAACTGGCGGAAAAGCGGAGTGAGCCACCTAGCTCGGCCTCCAAAGGAGGAGTCACAACCCTAGTGACAGCCTCAGATGTCGACTGGAGAAGGCGCATAGTCCCGGAACCAGGCATCTCTTCACCAGAAATCCAACAGCTCCCACAGTATCCACCACGGTAAAAAAAACTGCACATTCCCCACAGAAGGGGAATAACTCTCACCAGACATGGTCAAGTCGGGAAGCCCTGAAATGACAGCGTTCCCCGCCCCCCCGCTGGTGCGGGAGGAGCAGCACATCCCCCACAGAGGGGGAGCAATTCTCACCAGACGTGGTCGAGTCGGGTGACCCCGAAATGACAGCATTCCCCACCTCCCGTGGGAGCGGGAGGAGCTGCACATCCCCCACGGAGGGGGTAAACTCACACCAGACGTGGTCGAGTCGGTTGGGGGCAAAACGACAGTGTTCCCCTCCCTGCGGGGGCGGGAGGAGTTGCACATCCCCCACGGAGGGGGGCAAACTCACACCAGACGTGGTCGAGTCAGGAGGCTCCCGAAATGACAGCGTTCCACACCACCCGCAGGTGCAGAAGAAACGGACACTAGAACGCACCAAGGCTTGGGCAAAAGGAATTGCTCTAAAGGAACAGAACTGGAAATAACAGAGGTAAGAGCAGTAGAAGAAAAAGGTGAACTCAACAGAAACAGAAAGTGGAAGAACACCCTCAACTACGAGAGAAAGTGGCAGAAAAAAAACGGTGGGTACACGACAGAACCCAGACGGTCGACAGGGACCGAAAAAACAGAAATTCAGCCCTCAACAGAGTGAAGAAATCCTGTCCAGACAGTCCCTGACTGACACCTTACTCCAATAACAATTAAATTCATTAACCGAAAAATTCATTGTCGAATCGCGTGATGTCGAAAACAAAACATTCGCGAAAACGGAATAGTAAATAATATACAATGAGAATGTGGTTGAAAATAGAAACGAGAATATATAAAACACTGTCCTGTTATCATATGATCTTCAGATCCATAATTCCAGTCACAGGAAAACCATTATCGACGAGTTAAAATATCAGTTACAGAGCAAGATGGCACACATCCACCACATGTGCGGATAATCAAAAGAATGACGAATTGACGCACTGCGCACTGTTTTACAGTAGTCGTGGATTTGTACTATGGAAGAGCATCCCATACTGGGTGTGCGCCGATGGCGCTCGACCCAGTTTTGGCTTATTTTTTCGTGGTGTTTTTACACCACTTTTCTTTCCCAAATCTCTTGGGAAAGATTAAAATAGAGAGTATTTTATCCGAGTTAGATTCTTCCACTGTAGTACAAGCCTGTAGTAAACAATTGAGGTAGGTTGATAAAAAATAGGAAACTACCTAAAGATGTAAACAAAACACCGGAATCAAAACCCCAGGCAACACGGCCCGAAGTCAGTAACAGAAACAAGACTATCCGATGTAAAGCAAGATCTTCCTTAGAAGAAAAAAAAGATACAATGGATGCAAGATGCATGACCAAAATGCCTGAACACCCTAAGGATGAGGACGTAACCCTGGGGATGTACATAATATCTTCTGCATAAAACGTTAAACTCCCAATAAATTTTATAAAAAATCTTTATTAAAACAAGCCAAAAAGCTTGGGAGCTTAACTGGGGGATCAAGGGATGGCAGGGAAGGAATACTAAATAAACAGTGGATAGATCATAATCAATCAGTGATAACGTCAGGCTCATGTCCCAAAATTCGGGAACATGAACTAATTTACTAAATAATAAAAAATTACAGCCCTGAACGTATCAAACCACCGTTTTTTCCTTCCTTCATCCTGTTCTGTCCTTGGATCCACCAGTTTAATTAACCATTGATTTGTGTCTGGCATCATTATTAATTGAGATTTAAAAGCACAAATATCAGTTTGTTGTTATCTGACAAGAGCCAAACAAAGAATGATTTCATTGGCGCCAGATTCGGTGACTTCCTGGCGTCTGCACATGCGTGGAGGGTGAAATGTATGGAGGACCAGTTAGGACTTCTAATTTTTTGGGTTAGCACCTGCTAAGTCTGGGTCATTGGTTACAGTATAAAAATATAGAAATTTTGGGCGGGGCCAAAAATCTTACCCCTCCCATTATAAAGCCAAATATTGCTTCACGAACTTGGTTTGAACAAACTTGATTCTACACCTCAAAAGGAAGCTCCACAGCAAATATCAATTCATTGTACACAATGGTTCATGAGAAGATTTTAAAAATATTTTTGAGCTTTTCCAACACTCCCTCCCTAAGAAGCTGGGCATGTTGAGTTGAACAAAATGCAATGCCCTTTTGGGACAATCACTCACACAAACTTTCACTTGAATTGGCCCAGTGGCTTTGGGGGAGAAGACCAAAACATGGTGCTGATGGGTGACGGATGGAGAGCGATGAGATTAGCTCAGTTTGACTTTGTCAAGATGAGGTAAAAATGAAACAACAAAAGAATATATTTACTGTACCGACTCGTGTCGAAGCCTAGGGGGTGCTTTCAGTGGATAAATTACTAAGTAGGGGGTGGGCTTTGAGACGAGTAATAGTGCTTGCAAGTCGCATTGGGATGCGTCGGATCTTGGCGATATAAGACAAGTAAGTATCCGCTGGGTATGTTATGTTTCTGTGGAAACCGCCTACCAAATTTATTGACTTTGCTCTAAAAATTCTCATAATTATCTTGTACATACATTTCATTTTCAGATCAGGTTTTAATCCTCAATTTAATGAATAAAAAACCCCAGAAAACCATGTGGTGTTGTTTTCATTTTTTTTTTGTACAGGTTACTCTCGAAGCCAAAAATGGATGCAAGTATGTCAATCAACACTACAAACCACCCCTTGAAAACAGACAAAAATAGTCTGTTTAAAAATAGCTGGTTTGTTGTTGAGATGGACTAATATATTCCAGGACAAGTAATCTAAAAATTAGGCCCGGTTTATTGGTAAATATTGCACAACGTGGGAGGGATGGTGAGAGAATGAAGAAAGAAAAAACATTCAGTCTGATATGTACATTTATTCTGAAAAAAAAAAAATATAGCTTCACACAAAATCAACTAGAACTATCACTGAAGGTGATTAATACCCCCGCTTTGGGTTTTTAGAGGAATGCACTTCTGATCATGTAGGCGAAGGCCATAAGGAAATGTATACATAAAGATCATTTTTTGTTGTTGAAATTTGTATTTGCATGTGGCCTTCCACAGAACAGCACTGAATACTTAAAGAGCCCACACATATATGGTTTACATTTGGAAAAACACATTTACAATGTGCAACATGTATGCAAAATCGGTTCATTAATGTAGGAGGAGTTGCACACACAAGAATCCCATTTGAAAACCCATAATAAATCCAAGTTAAAGGGAGATAACCTGGTTAAAATTGTCGCAGATCAAAAATTTGGGAATATGCGTATGTTCACTTAGTTGTGATAATGTTTGAAAGGTTTCGTCAAAATTGATTGATAAATGTAGGAGGAGTTGCACGCACAAGAATTTCATGTAGAAACCCATAATAAATCTAGGTTAAAGGGAGATAACCTAGTTAAAATTGCCACAGCTCAAAAATTTTGGAATATGCGCATGTTTACTTAGTAGTGATGATGTCTGTAAACTTTTGTCCAAATTGATTGATAAATGTAGGAGGAGTTGCGCACACAAGAATTTCATGCAGAAACCCATATTAAATCAAAGTTCAAGAGAGATAACCTGGTTAAAATTGTCGCAGATCAAAAAGTTTGGAATATGCACATGTTCACTTAGTAGAGATGATGTTTGAAAGGTTTCATCAAAATCGGTTCATTAATGTAGGAGGAGTTGCGCACACAAGAATTTGTTCGAACGGAAATACATAATAAATCTAAGTCAAAGGGAGATAACCTGGTTAAAATTGTCGCAGATCAAAAATCTTGGAATATGCGCATGTTCACTTAGTAGTGATGATGTCTGAAAAGTTTTGTCCAAATTGATTGATAAATGTAGGAGGAGTTGCACGCACAAGAATTTCATGTAGAAACCCATAATAAATCTAAGTTAAAGGGAGATAACCTAGTTAAAATTGCCACAGCTCAAAAATTTTGGAATATGTGCATGTTCACTTAGTAGTGATGATGTCTGTAAACTTTCGTCCAAATTGATTGATAAATGTAGGAGGAGTTGCGCACACAAGAATTTCATGCCGAAACCCATATTAAATCAAAGTTCAAGAGAGATAACCTGGTTAAAATTGTCGCAGATCAAAAAGTTTGGAATATGCACATGTTCACTTAGTAGAGATGATGTTTGAAAGGGTTCATCAAAATCGGTTCATTAATGTAGGAGGAGTTGCGCACACAAGAATTTGTTTGAACGGAAAAACATAATAAATCTAAGTCAAAGGGAGATAACCTGGTTAAAATTGTCACAGATCAAAAATCTTGGAATATGCGCATGTTCAATTAGTAGTGATGATGTCTGAAAAGTTTTGTCCAAATTGATTGATAAATGTAGGAGGAGTTGCGCACACAAGAATTTCATGTAGAAACCCATATTAAATCAAAGTTCAAGAGAGATAACCTGGTTAAAATTGTCGCAGATTAAAAAGTTTGGAATATGCACATGTTCACTTAGTAGAGATGATGTTTGAAAGGTTTCATCAAAATCGGTTCATTAATGTAGGAGGAGTTGCGCACACAAGAATTTGTTCGGATGGAAAGACACAATAAATCTAAGTCAAAGGGAGAAAACCTGGTTAAAATTGTCGCAGATCAAAAATCTTGGAATATGCGCATGTTCACTTAGTAGTGATGATGTCTGAAAAGTTTTGTCCAAATTGATTGATAAATGTAGGAGGAGTTGCACGCACAAGAATTTCATGTAGAAACCCATAATAAATCTAAGTTAAAGGGAGATAACCTAGTTAAAATTGCCACAGCTCAAAAATTTTGGAATATGCGCATGTTCACTTAGTAGTGATGATGTCTGTAAACTTTCGTCCAAATTGATTGATAAATGTAGGAGGAGTTGTGCACACAAGAATTTCATGCCGAAACCCACATTAAATCAAAGTTCAAGAGAGATAACCTGGTTAAAATTGTCGATCAAAAAGTTTGGAATATGCACATGTTCACTTAGTAGAGATGATGTTTGAAAGGTTTCATCAAAATCGGTTCATTAATGTAGGAGGAGTTGCGCACACAAGAATTTGTTCGAACGGAAAAACATAATAAATCCAAGTCAAAGGGAGATAACCTGGTTAAAATTGTCACAGATCAAAAATCTTGGAATATGCGCATGTTCAATTAGTAGTGATGATGTCTGAAAAGTTTTGTCCAAATTGATTGATAAATGTAGGAGGAGTTGCGCACACAAGAATTTCATGTAGAAACCCATATTAAATCAAAGTTCAAGAGAGATAACCTGGTTAAAATTGTCGCAGATTAAAAAGTTTGGAATATGCACATGTTCACTTAGTAGAGATGATGTTTGAAAGGTTTCATCAAAATCGGTTCATTAATGTAGGAGGAGTTGCGCACACAAGAATTTGTTCGGATGGAAAGACACAATAAATCTAAAAACCTGGTTAAAATTGTCACAGATCAAAAATCTTGGAATATGCGCATGTTCACTTAGTAGTGATGATGTCTGAAAAGTTTTGTCCAAATTGATTCATAAATGTAGGAGGAGTTGCGCACACAAGAATTTCATGTCCGGAAAGACGTACGGACGGACGTACGGACGGACGGACGTACAGGGCGATTCCTATATAGCCCCCACTTCTTCGAAGCGGGGGTATAATAAAATGAAAGTGTCAATGACACTGTATCTCAACTTTAATATGACAGGAATTAGTATTTGCTGTGACCAGGTCAACAATAATGAATATGCCAGGAATCAGTATTTGTTGTGACCAAGTCAACAATAATGAATAAGAGAAAAAGGAGTTTTGTTGTGACCACGTCAACCATAGTAAATCAATTACAAGGTGACTGCAATGAGCTAAAGAATAGGACATAAGTATTATATGTGATGCATTCCATGTTAGTAAACATTCACACAAAAGTTTATTCAAATCAGAGCTTTCATATAGAAGTTCTAAGCAAACAAGAGGCCCCAAGGAGCCTTAATCGCTCACCGGCCAAAGTGGTTCAAAGAAGTATTTGGGGTCACATTCAGTTAGACATGGTTCATCAACACTACAAAGGAATGAAGTCATGAGAGACAAATTTTATGGAACTTGGGACATGGCTTGAACAAACTTGAATCTTACCCCCCTGAGGATGCTGCATACCAAATATCAAAAGCATTCGTCTGCTGGATCTGAAGAAGAGGATTTTTAAAAAAAAAACCTGTATTATATGTGATGTATCCCATAGTACTAAACATTCACACAAAAAATGATTCAAATCAGCGCTTTCATATGGAAGTTCTGCACAAAAATCTGATTGCACCTAATTTTGAACAAAATGGCTGCCAGTGGCCATCTTGAATTTCAGACCAGACCCCAAAACACTCGTTCTCGTCCCAAGATGATAACAAAGGTACCCAAGAAGTTTCGCTGCCAGCGACCATCTTGAATTTCAGACCAGACCCCAAAACACTCGTTCTCGTCCCAAGGTGATAACAAAGGTACCCAAGAAGTTTCGTAAAGATCAGTTCATAAGTACGGCCTCTAGCCCGAGCCGTATTGGCATTTGCACTTACAGTGCTGAAAGTGACACTAAAT